>OU426893.1:14275000-15525000 GCA_911387775.1 Thymelicus sylvestris
GGTGATTATGATTATGAATGGTGGTGATGATGATGATGGAGGACGATGGTGACGATGATGATGAATGATGATGATAAACTATGATGATGAATGATGAAGATGAATGATTATTATGGTGATGATGAATGATGACGATAATGATGACTGGTGATGATGATGAATGGTGATGGTGATGA
This sequence comes from Thymelicus sylvestris, assembly GCA_911387775.1. NCBI lineage: Eukaryota > Metazoa > Arthropoda > Insecta > Lepidoptera > Hesperiidae > Thymelicus > Thymelicus sylvestris. The sequence goes on from OU426893.1 coordinate 14,275,177, forward strand.
GTGGTGATGATGATGATTAATTGTGATGATGATGAATGGTGATGATGAAGATGACTGATGATGACAACGATGAATGACAATGATGATGATGTTTCACATAAGAATAGGATATACCAAGATTATTATTATCATTAGATGGCGTTGTTACTGATCAGCCATCCAACGCCATCTAGATTCTGTGTTACGAATTACAAACACATCGCATAACTAACGGAGAAAGTTTTATTTTACTCCCCATAAAATTTCATACCGCGGGCTTAAATGTGAAAATCAGTTAACTCCAAAATTCGCAGCGCGCCCTAATTCAGATTTTGAGGTTAAGGGTTTTTTAGGGTTCCGTAGTCAAACACAGTACGTTTTGATTAGGGAACCCTGAAATTACAGTAAATATTACAAAATGAGCCCTGAAGACGAAGCTCGAGCTTCGACTCGAGCCCTGGATGCAGAGCTCGAACCTCCGCCTCGAGCCTTCATGTAGGACTCGAGGCGAAGGCTCGAGCCTTATTAGAGAGCTCGAGCCTTTTTATGAAAAGACAAATATAATATATTTGTCTTTTCATAAAAAAATATTATAATAAAATTATATTATATTATAATAAAAAATTGCATAGTTTAATTAAGTTTATGATATTGACCGACGAGGAAAAATGTATACATGGCTTTATGTATAGTGAATTAAACATTAAAATTATTTACATAATTTAACATAATATTTATATCAATTTGTGACCCCACGTCGAGCATCTGCTGGAGAAACTACTACAATCCACTAAAGTATCTCTTGTCGAATCTCGTATACAGTAATTTTTTCCATCGCCATCCTTATCTTTTATAAAATTGCGCCAAATTTCTATCACCATCCATTTCTACCCAGAGTAACTTCGTCGTATCTGGCAACACTGCAATTCGACCACTTCGACCCACCCAGTGAGGTGGGTTGTTTTGAGCGTGCCGTGAGCGAAATTAATGACGTCATCAATGACGTTTTCACCGCGACCATGACGACCGTGGTCGCCATGTGGAACGCGTTTTGATCGTTGTGATCGTTGTGAGCGTCTACTGGAACGCAGCCATATTACATAAAGTTGTCAATGTCATTGTCAATGGATTGACTGACATATGTAGCAATAATGACATTCAATGACGTTAAAAATGACAATAAGGACAGATTATTTAAGAAAGCATGAATTAATTATTATAATACAACAGAATCAAAATACATATATTGGTGAAAATTGAACAAAAATAATTCACATCACATAATTTTAAATTTATAGGATAATTTGTAATATCGGTACAATATTGAATATTACGGTATGTGTTGTATTGGTTTCCAATTAGTTTTATGAGATGGCGTTGATATTATATCTGTATGCATGATTATTGAATCAGCGCCATCTTACGATCATTATGACTACTCTACAATTTTAGCTCTCCAACGTAAGCTTGCGTAGCGAAGAGGTACGTAGCGAAGATGCCGGCCGGCGCCACTGCGCCCCGTCCTTGTGATCAATCTTGTCAACCTGCTTGACCGGCACTGCGGTTATCTCATAATTCAAGTCATCTCATAGTTGATCAGCGCGACGGTAGTAATAATGAATGGTGTGGGCTCACGATCCACCTAGTGGTACATAAGTGGTTATCGTCGCCTATGGACATCAGCATCACGGCCAAGAAAGAGAGAAGAAGAGAACTGGCTCTCACTGACTGACTGACGAATCGTGTGGCGGCTGGCTCAAGCAAGATAATAGTAGGTAGCTATCCAGGCGGACAAAAATGGAATGGACTGTGGAATGGAAAATTCGAGACATATCGTCAAACGCAGGTAGGAGTAGGGGTTTAAGAAGGCGTCTTGTTTTTTAAAGATTTTTGAAAAATGTATCACACGATTTTATGATTGAATGACCACCCGTGTGGTGCAATAGTTACCATGCCGGATCGCTGCGCCAAGGGTCCTGGGTTCGATTCCCAGCGAGGCGAAAATTTGAATAATTAGTTTTAATTTATGTTCTCGGTCTGGGTGTGAATGTCCTTGTCTAGTGTGTTGTCCATGGCACCCATGACACAGAGAAACCTAGTGGGGCTATGAGTGTGAAGCGTTATGATTAAAAGGATGATGAAATGCATTTTACGTATACCATTTCAAGATTTTTATTCTATTTCTCCAAGACTATCACTAACTCCTCCACCATTCTCAGCTATGCATTTATGTCAATGCAGCTATGCCTATCTAGATTGCCAATATGTTAAAATTCAAAACCAACTAAACGGACAGAACCTGCGGGCACAGCAAAAGCTACTAAGGTATACGTGACTCGAAGCTCCTGCGATTACGCAATTATTGTGGGCTCGTATTTTATTCGGTTCTTCCGACCCCGAGGCGTCGGAGTAGCATTCTTACACGCCACTCTCGATAAGATGCGTTCGATATAAATAGCGAGTAGCTATATGAGTTCGCGAACAATGATTTTAAAGCGTACTCTTTTACTTCCAATGGGTTTATCTTTATTATTCGTTATTATCTGTGGTTATTATAGAACAGATATATGACCAATTTCTACGCCTTAGGATGAGGGAAGGTAGCTCTAAGTTTTAAAACTTTCTTTCTTTTTCGTCTCTCTTTCTTGGTCGGCAACGCATCAGTGATGCCTTTGATGTTGCTGATGTCTATGGGCGACGATAGCCACTTACCATCAGGTGGATCGTCAGCTCGTTTGCCGGCTATTTCCATAAAAAAAAAACTCATTGCTGGGCAAAATTTGGCAAAATACTTATTGTGAAAATGACAAAAAAAAATTGCGGCATAGTACCGCAGCGCAGCGACGAAAAATCGCGTATTCTATACTCTAGGGTTGGTCATTGGTAGGATGGTCGATAATTTTTACCAGTACCTACCCGTTACCAGCTTTTTCAAATTCATCAGGTATCTACTTCTCTACAAAAACTCGAGTGTCCGATTGTACCACATTACGAACTCCTACTTTTTAATCGCAACTTCTACCGATAAAAATACTCATATACGCTCATTGACTTAACTCTACGCTGAGATTCATAGATTATTCTACATTCTTTTATTAATTTGTAAGTGGAAGATGAAAGAACACTAGAAATTAGGTCAAATACATCCTTTCTCATCACATGCCCTGAAGCCTGAGCTCGCATGTTACAAAGCAGAGAAACTTAAAACGAATCGCCTACGGAAACGAGTGGCAGTCGGCTCACTAATAGCTTGAAGACCACTGTCCGGGCAGCTCATAGCGTAAATAAACTATAGAGTGCTCGTTTCGTTACGAAAACCAAGATAATCTATTAGTGAAATAAATCTTGACAAAAAATAATCGACTTCAAAATTAAGGATAACTCAAAAACTGCTGATCTCGCTCAAATTTAAATGGGACTACATGACAAGCACCAGCTTTCGAATATAAAAATAAAATCATCAAAATCTGTACACCCAGTAAATATTCATGAGGTAACACACAAAAAAATACAGTCGAATTGAGAATCTGCACCTTTTTTGAAGTCGCGCGGTTAACAAATAAGGTAACAATATTAAATAGTCTGTTTTGGCCGAGAATCAAACTCAGACATTTTATGTAGATAGATAAATAAATAAATAAATAATAAAATGTAGATAGATGTAGATAGATACATACATACTTATACTCTTCTTTTGGTACCTAATTTCAGTACCCAATTTAACTGAATTTCAGACTCCAGTATCTCTTGAACTGTAAACTTGTCAGATAAATACCTACCTAATACTTGAATTACTTTGGAATGTTGGTGTTTTTAATATTGTAGGTAAATTTTCTAAATTTTATCTACCTACTTATCCAACTTCCATGCGCACTCTGTTCTATCCTTTCTCTGTGTTCGAATCTAATCTGCAATCAGACGTTGAAACGAATTGGGAATTTCATATGCAAAGTTTAAAACGTTTATCTTTCCATTTCGAATTAAGTGTTCTAAATTGATACGAACTTACTGAAACGGCTGGTTTAGGGTTTTGTAATCGTCTAAACTGATAATTATCTGAAAGAAACTATTAATAGTTTTGTTTTAGTCGTGATTGTATGTTATTGCTACTGTTAGTATGATTGGCGGTTAGGAATCTGATCGAAATGAGTTTTTGGCTGCAATTTTGAAGAATGTGCCTAACGGTTTGCTACTTCATTTGGATCACTGATATTTTTTTTAGCTTTTTAGCATTCTTTTTCTTTCCATTATAAATTATAAGGATTTATTTATTGAAGAAAACATGAGTTAAGATAATAACAATAACCACATCATCTCTTTAATTATAACTAAAATATACAGAGGATTTTATCTCGATCCAAATTCCAAAGAGCTATTCTTTGCATTTTTGCCCTTTGCACCAATACCAACATTGTTGATCGAAGTAGCGAAGCGTGAAAGGGTTTAGAAAAATTTGTATGTACTTATAAAAAGGATAGGTACTTACTTAGATACCGACTAAGTGCATAAACATTTCATTAAGTTTAAAATCTTTAAATATCAACGGAATTCATAAGATACCTATCGCCATAGCTATCGTATGCGGACACAATCGATACAATACCGCATACTTCGGGGGATCTTTTATCTCATTATTACAGCAGCGATATTCTTCAGAAAATTCCCGTACAACTTCGAGTGCTAATTGCAAGCGAAATGAACGAATAAGGCTTGCTGTTCAATATACGCGACGTTGTATTTTATATTTAGTAAATTAAAGTTTACTAAAATAAAGTTTATAAATAGTTTGGATATTTTTTAGTTTAGTTTGGTTAACAATGATAATATTGTACCGTTAAACACTTACCTACAACACGGAAACGATGTCACAGTTAGTTTTTTATGTGTTAATAGTGGATACACAGCGTGTTACATTACGCTAAAATTCTGATGATAATGACAGATCAGTGATTTGTGTTGACAGTCTGTTTACACGTTATCTTCAAATTGTTGTACTTATGGGAAAAGTAGAAAATCGACTCTATCAATTAATGGACTTAATGTGCATAATGCATTGTTTCAGTGGTCTCAAACCATCTTCAGATTGCCTTTGAAATGAACCATTTTGAGGCATATCAGTTCGATGCATTCAGAATCTATAAAGGACATCCGTACAATAATTTTTGTGGTTTATAATAAAGATGGATATCCGTGACAAACCTTGAATAGGGCTGTAGGATGGACTTTAATCAATTAGGTCCTGTAGTAGGTATATATATATAAGTTAGTTACAAAAATTTGACAAACACAACCCGTGACTGACACCATCAAGTGGGTTACATAAAGTGATTATACCGAAATCATTAAAAGATACGCGGGCAATTTATCACAGAAAATGTTATTTTTATCCATAAAACTCTTTAAGCAGCCAGCAGAATGAAAAGACTCCAAAATGTATCTAGGTAAAGCCTTCAATGCACTGTTTAGTTAATATTATATATTGGAAATATTAAATTTATTAAAATTATTAATAAGCATTGAATTCAGAATTTCGACTTTTTGTGACTTTTGAAAACAGGTTGATTTTAACTAGAATCCCTTTTTTTAAATTAAAAGAACATATTATTCTTTTTTCAAATTTGATCTTCAGACATCGGATTCTATGATAAAAAATTCCCATTCAGGACACACTAACCGTTGCTACCGTTGGTAGTCCTTTTTTATATTCATAAGTGGTGTCTCTAAGACTTATCATAGATTTATATCAGAATCACTGCAATCCTGTTTTACGCATAAAAAGCTGCCTCAAAATCGGTCTGTGAACAGCCTTCCCCAGCGTCCTACTACCTCCAGAGTCCCAGAGATAAGGCAGACAGCGCCAAAGAGATCCGGCCGCGATACCCTAACAATTAACAATGAGACATTATACTTACCCTGCCGATAATTACGACGACTCCCGATTTGCTTAGACTTGAATTATAGCATCTTGTTCGGCCAAGTGTTTTAATTGACTACGTTTAACGTTTGCGGTCGGACCGGGAGGGACTCACAATGGAATGCAATTGACAAAGCTAGGAAATGTATTAGGTTGCTGGTTGAATCTGTTTTGAATCACATTACACGGTCAATTTACAAGGATATTGGATAGTGAGTTAATTGGTTGTATTGATGTATAATTAATGTTTGGTTGCATGTTTTGGTTGTGTACATGGGTAGTACACATCTTATGTACCTGTAACAGAAGGGGTAATCTACGGTGTTGGTTATTCAATAATATTCCTTTTACTTTGCTCCATGATATATTTCCAGTCTTCCTAACGTTCACATCAATAACAATCTGTACTAGTCCGTGATCACTCCTCGAATCCCCATAGAACGTCCCACACATATTATTCTAAATAGATTGACACATTCCTAATTCTAAACATTTGGTTTTTCTTCATGACTTCTCGTATGACAGACCAAAGAGGTCGCTCGCCGTCACGGCTATCCTGACGTGCGCTCGTCCTCGAGCGCTTCCGCTCCCATGTCTCCAGTGGACCCCTTTGTTCGCTGGGTGCTCGTCATGGACTCCACCGAACGCCTTTACTTCTGCTGTGGCTGGACACCGACACGACCTCACGTGTCGTTACTCTGCAAGGAAATATCTTACGGCAGTACTTGTTCGCTCGGCCGTTCCTGACCTCGACGGGGCAATAATTTACAAGTTAATGATGTTATACCTTAAGCCATGTACCACAGTCGTTTCATTCAATTTTCCAACGTAACAACAACAACAAATCTTGAGTAAGTCTCTTAAACCACAGGAGTGCACCGCTACTAAGAAGCCTGATTACACTCCCCTTCAATTCATTCAACGTCATTTCACCACAACAAGTTTCTTACTCAAGTTCTCATCTCCAACCCAATTCAACACAAATTGCATCTTATCACAGTTAATATCCGCGTTGACTGGTACATGACCTACAGGCATTCATGAAAACTTCAACCACATTATACGGACCCTTAAATATCTTTTTCATTTGGAAACTCAATTCAACATTTGCAAAAGCTCACTATTATTTCTATCACTCAAGACAGTAATGACAGCTCTCAAACGTTTCTTTATCATTTAACAAATTCACAAAATCACCTTTCTAAATACGCCTGAAGATGGTTGTACACCGAATACATCAGCACGTCGCTCTCTCCCGGCCGCGTTCATGCTGCCGTCACCTGGACTGCCACCGCTTGAATACTAGTTCGCTTGTTTTGTGATGGCACGTCGTTATATCATTTTCCACAACTGAAAAATACAAGGAAAGTTACACGTACGATGTCACAATTTACATTTCAAACTACACTACTCGTAGAGCTACTTATCTGCGATCCGCACTCCTTCGGCCATCGTGACCATATCAACACGACCTCGTGTTGTGTAGGTACTCAAACCCAGACGCGAACAGTGTGCATCTCAAGTCTGCACATCTTACTCCGCAATGGTTTTGCATTTTCCACGTTGATCATATTATAAACTTCCATGATTCTCGCTTCATCGCGCTTTGGATTGTTCCTTTTATTCCATCTGAGATTGTTTCATTTCTCATTGCAAAATTTTCTTCAAATGTCATCCGAACTAGTGTCATTCCTCATTTATTTTCCGACTTTTCCGATGTTTTGGCCTTTTATTCCTTCATCTGAGATGGGCGCCTCAGTTCTTCCAACACCGATTATTACTCCGAGAAAACAGTAACATTTATTCCATATTCCATGTTCTATCATCGAATTTATAATTATTGGATGGCTGCTCTATGCGTGGATAGGGCCACTTCTGATGACGCAGAAGGGGTTATCTACGGTGTTGGTTATTCAATAATATTCCTTTTACTTTGCTCCATGATATATTTCCAGTCTTCCTAACGTTCACATCAATAACAATCTGTACTAGTCCGTGATCACTCCTCGAATCCCCATAGAACGTCCCACACATATTATTCTAAATAGATTGACACATTCCTAATTCTAAACATTTGGTTTTTCTTCATGACTTCTCGTATGACAGACCAAAGAGGTCGCTCGCCGTCATACCTAATACTTGTTAATTAATCTGAATTATCTTTGTGTATTTACTTTTAACTTTTATGGGTTCAAGGTATTAATGTCGCAGTTTTGGGTGGTTTGTAAAGGTAATTGAACAGCCCTACAACCTACCAAGATATTGTAGCGTAGGAAGATCCATTTACGCTGATGCGGGCTAGCGACCATTTCGAGTTTAAAACGTATTTAATACTCGACATAGCCTTATAATAAAATCCGATACCGATAGTTATGAAAATAGTGGGTTATGAAAAATGGTCTGGGTCACAAATTTTAATGTTACACTTAATTTATGAGCATAAATTAAATATTATACTTTTCTCAACCCCATAGGTAGAGCTAGGGGTCTTCGTTCGATTCCCGGGGGTAGGTAAGTTTACATTTTTGTGGCAGAAAAAGTTTTGTTCTCGAACTGTTAGATATCATTTAAATTTTGGAATCCTAATACAAGATCTTAGAACAGACAATATAAGTATGGAATGAAAAATAACATACTTAACATAAACATAAACGCATACACACTCATAACCCCGCAGTAGGTTTTAATCGAACCCGGGACCCCTCGCTTCGCAGGCAGGGTCGCTACCAACTAGGCTACAGGGTCGTCATATGTTTTTGTTTTTTTTTTGCATTTTCCTATGAAGCCCAATAACAACTTATTGTGAAATCGATTATTTTTGCGGAGGGACACGCATGTTAGGATTTTAACTCTTAGCGCAATGACCATTTATGGTCGCCACGACCTAACTCTTTCATGAGATGTCACGGAACTCTAAAATTCATTCCGTCTCATCCGTATCCTTTGGAAGATTAAATACAGTCGTGACGTCGGCTTCGTTAAAAGCTTATCGGTCCGAGATGTGTTTATGATCCGTTTTTTTTTCTTTTTTTTTCTTGTTTTTGTTGCATCGCCGTGACAGTCGATACAATAAGTCGGATGTCTGAGGGCAAGTGTGCGGATGTCGGTGTTGAAGTTTGGTTTTGGATCTTGAGAAATCTTCACATAAACAGATGAATTATGTATGACGAGTAACCGCCCTCGCTTTGCTTCGGTTTTCTTATTTTTTTACACCTTGAGTTACATTATTGGAGTTTTATTAAGGTTCCCTAATTTTTTTGAAAATATGATATAGCCTATGTCACGCGGGGATAGTGTAGCTAGCTACCCAACAGTGAAAGAGTTTTTCAAATCGTTTCAGTAGTTTCAGAGCCTATTCAATGCAAACAATCAAATCTTTCATCTTTATAATATTAGTATAGGTAGATGAATGATGAGCTGTATTCTCTGTCACTGGGGGTGGTGCGTTATGCGTTATCGGCTTAAAATTTAACAGATACCTAACCTGCTTGTAGCTACACGCACGAGCATGTGCAAAACAGTCATATAGCTGAGGTGTAAAAGTATTTAAGACTGGTTAGATAATATTAGATATCCATATGTAGGTACTAAACTATCTTGCTAGTATCAAGAATGTTTTACAGATGCCTTAATACACTAGAATTCCTTTTGTCACGCACGAATGTCACACCTACCTGGCTGTACGGAAATCGAACCCAGGAACCTGAGGTAAATTGCTAGTCAGTCATTTTATCAACCGATTAGATCGCTTTCTAAATTCAAAATAATTTATTCATGTAGGCATGGTAACAAGCCGTAAAACAAACATGAAACCTTTTTATTTTAAGTAAGTTTCAATATTCGACAGATTCGAACAATACTGACAAGTAGACGGCTTAGTTCCGTCGAGATCAAATTGAGTTGAAATTAATGACGATTAAGCCGAGAGGGATGCAATCCGCTTAGCGTCTGTTCCTTGAGGGATCATTAGTCTACTCAATAAGTTCAAAATGGTTGAAATTAGACATACTGCTCTTAAAAATACGTGCGATAGCTCATTCTGTTCGGAATGATGTCTAGAAAAATGTTTCGGAAGCGTTTACCAGCACGTAAAAAATTGCAAAAGTTATTGACAAAATAAAGTTGAAAAAACAAAGTATTTTGTTTTTGGTAATCACTCCGAAACTATTAATATTTAAGAAATTTTAAAACAAGATTCTTAAAGAAGAGGAAATTTCCAAACAATGACTCGCGACTGTCAAAACTCTATCTCCATTATTTATAACTTTAATTTAACGCTGAAAATGGGTCTCCACGCGGCATTTTTAAGTTGCGCGTGCGACGTCAAAACCGAGTTCGTCACACTCAATAATTTTTTAAGGTATTAATTATTAATTAAAAAAAATAAAAAAAATATGGTGTATTCCAAACACTTCAGAGAATTTGCTCCCGTTGGAAATTTTGCTTAAAGTTAATTTTTCAACAAGTTAGACGATTGTTAATTAACTACATTTTCTCGAACTTCCATTTTCATTGTACATTAAAAAAATGTTTAAGTAATTGTCCTATAAATTTTTCGCTTCGTGGAGCCCTTCTTATATACATGCTTAACGAGATCACGTCATAAAAGTTTAAAAAGTTTTAATACTTTGTGTATAATAATTTTATAAGTTGAACAAAAAATGAAAAATCCAAATAACATTATTGAAAATATTTTTTTCCCAATTTATTATTACATAATCGTTTTGGCATTCATAAAAGACATTTACTGACTTGAAAAAAAAAATAATTCCCTCATTTTTTTATAATTATTTTATTAACAAATAGACTATTTCAATGCTTTCAAGAAAAACTTTCTTAATACCTTATTCTTTATAAAATATTATGATTTTTGAAAAAAAAATTTTTTTCTTAATAATGATATTTAATTGTTTAAAATCGTTTTTTAATATTTCTATTGTTTGAATAATTAGTCAAGAATTTTTTTTTTCTTAAAAATCATAATTGACCGTCTTTAATAGAAATATAAAAAAATAATTTTTTTATCAACAATTTCATTGTTTTTTAACTTAACAATTTGTTATAGACAAATTCTCAACTTTTTTATATATTTTTTCTGAAACTCCTAAAAATAAAAAAAAACAACGATGTATAACAAAGTACAGATAAAAACTTTTTTCAATTTTTAAATTTCGATTCGATAAAAAAACGAAAAAATTGTTTGTTCAACTTATAAAATTATTATACACAAAGTATTAAAACTTTTTAAACTTTTATGACGTGATCTCGTTAAGCATGTATATAAGAAGGGCTCCACGAAGCGAAAAATTTATAGGACAATTACTTAAACATTTTTTTTAATGTACAATGAAAATGGAAGTTCGAGAAAATTTAGTTAATTAACAATCGTCTAACTTGTTGAAAAATTAACTTTAAGCAAAATTTCCTGCGGGAGCAAATTCTCTGAAGTGTTTCGAATACACCATATTTTTTTTATTTTTTTAAATTAATAATTAATACTTTAAAAAATTATTGAGTGTGACGAACTCGGTTTTGACGCCGCACGCGCAACCTAAAAATGCCGCGTGGAGACACATTTTCAGCGTTAAATTAAAGTTATAAATAATGGAGATAGAGTTTCGAGAGCCGCGAGTCATTGTTTGGAAATTTCCTCTTCTTTAGGAATCTTGTTTTAAAATTTCTTAAATATTATTAGTTTCGGAGTTATTACCAAAAACAAAATACTTTTTTTTTTCAACTTTATTTTGTCAATAACTTTTGCAATTTTTTACGTGCTGGTAAACGCTTCCGAAACATTTTTCTAGACGTCATACCGAACAGAATGAGCTATCGCACGTATTTTTAAGAGCAGTATGTCTAATTTCAACCATTTTGAACTTATTGAGTAGACTACATTGACAACACACGGACGGGGAGTTGTGTATTACACGTCAACGAGACTTTCAAATGGCGACTCGCCTGTACCCACAGATTACCCCCAATAGATACCGCATAAGTGAAATTTTCTTTGAGTTTGAACTCACAAAATTTAGCGGAAGGCGCCGCTTGCGGGGAACAAAAAAAACTCGCTATGATTGGCTATTTATAATTCATATTTGGACTTGACGGGTCAGGATTGGTCGACACTAATGTCGTGAACATGCAAATGCACGTAGGTACGTGTTGGCGCGCGTCAGTTTCCTTACCTATTGATTATTGGAAGTAATCTGTGCCTGTACCCCTTACATTATGATAGGAGACCCGAGCCCAGCTGTGGGACCACTAGGTATAGCTTGTGACTTTGACTTTTTCATTAAAAAAACTTTAAGTAATCTATATAGGTATAGGTATAAAAGAAAGTTGTGTTAGTTACACTATTTATAACTCAAGAACGGTAGAACCGATTTGGCTGAAAATTGGTGAGGAGGTAGCTTAGAATCAGGAGACGGACATAGAATACTTTTTATCCCGGAAAATAGACCTGTTCCTGTGGGATAAGGTATTTTGTTATATGTAGTTGATAGATTTGTTATTTATACAGATATAAAATAAAGCTCGGGGATGGATATAGGATACTTTTTATCTCGGAAAATAGACCTGTTCCTATGGGATAAGGTAATATTTTGTTATAAGTATGTAGTTGATAGATTAGTTATTTATACCTACAGATATAAAGTAAAGCTCGGGGAGAGACATAGAATACTTTTTATCCCGGAAAAAAGACCTGTTCCTGCGGGATAAGGTAACATAAGGGAGCGGGAGCGGGAGCGGGAGCGTGAGAGGGAGAGGGAGAGGGATAGGGAGAGGGAGAGGGAGAGGGAGGAGCACACAGAAACTGTAACGGCTAAGAACGGCTGTACCAATTTTACTGATTTCTGATTTGTTACATTCTTAGGCGATATGAAGTTCGCCGGGTCAGCTAGTAATAAATAAATAAAATATCCTCATAATAAAATGTATACAGTAGAGCATTAATTTAGTTTCGTAACGGATGTTAATTAAACCGCAGCCTCCGTTCCAACTTCAGAGCCGTATGTTTTCAAAAACTTGTCAGGACGACGAAATATTTAAAACCGGTATAAAGACGTTTTGTATGAATGGCGGTTATAATAAGTTACGTTCCAATAATGTAAGGGCATCGTAAGTCTTCTTAAGTCCCTGCTGACTTAGGGATGTAATTGAGTTCATTTCGATATTTAAAAAAATTCACTATAAAATTGGTTATGTGAGGTCGATATTTAAGATACAATTTGCACGTAGGTATATTATATATTTAAAGGTTCTCAATTCAACTGTATTTTTTTATGTTTGTTTTTTAAGTTCGAACCGATTTTGATGATTTTTTTTATCGAAAGCAGGTGATTGTCATGTAATCCCACATAAATTTGAACGAGATCTGACAAGTAGTTTTTGAGTTATTTATTTATTTATTTAAGGCACGCCAACTAGGTACATAATATACATTATTATGAAATAGACCAAAACATTTTTTATATGTACTTAAATTAAAGGCATGCACAGCATTTTCTTAACTAAGTGTCAGAATCAGTCAGCCCTAGGATACTTTCTGAATTTCTGAATTATTCTATATAATAAAAACAAAATGGTAAGTATACTAACAAACATTAAATTTCAAAGCAATATAAAATTAAAAAAAAAGAACAAACTAAACGAACTTTCATGCAATAGCAGTGTTGTTGTAGAATACATTATGGACATTTGTTTTAAACTTTCCGATGGAGTCGGCAAACATATCTAAATCAGTTATTTGAAAAATGGTATTATAGTTTCTCATGGCAAGATTAAGAGGTGAGTTGTATGCATATTTTGATTTTTTATAATGAGTGTGGAAAGGTTTAAATTTACTTAGCCTTGCTGATAACCTGGGAACACTTATATTTATTTGATTAAGAAGTCAAAAATTTTGAAGTCGTTTATTTTTTATTAGTAAAATTTAGATTATTCAATTTCTTTTATTATCCGACTGCCAAGGAAGTGTTACGGTGGTCACTCACGGTCAGGCCATCGCGTCAAATGGCGTGATATACAGCCAAAATTTGATCGTGAATGTGAAAAACTGATGGCGTGATATAAAACTCTGGATTTCCAATCGCGCCATGGCGTCAGTTTGACATATGTCATTTGGCGTGGCTCCTTTGACGCGATGGACTGACCGTGAGTGACCACCATTATGTTATTCGCACGTATCTTGTATGTATGTACGTATAGGTATGTTACATGCTACTTTATGTGTATTATTCTTTATTACATATCTTCAAAACCGCTGAACTAATTTATATAATTAAGATATCGTTAAATTCCTCTTGATAACTCAAGTGTTTATAAAACTAATGGTGGCTGTGAGATGCCATATTTTGAAGTATCAAAAAATAAAAGTAAATCGAATATTGCAATATGGGTGGCAAATTAAAGAACTCACCATAAGGATTTCAAAAAGGTAGGTATATCATGATAGCTTTTTTGATAGCAGGCGGGTTTTATTTTTAAAGGAGGTGGCCAACATCTGTATGGGCATTTGCCCCATTTGTGAAGTATAATGTACACATATTATTTTTACCTTAAATTAAAGTTTACAATATCTAATTTGATAATTTTATCAATAAAAATCTCTAGAACTCGGGATTCTCCTTTTACGGGCAGTTTTAGCTTTTGTAGTTTGACATTCTGCAAAACATATGTAATCGTGAAAAAGTGTTTTAAAGAGCGATTTTTGTATTAAATAAATACTATTTTTCTTTTGGATAATTAATTAATATATGTCTTTTACTTTAATTATGACTTTATGACCAACAAAAAGAAGTACCAGCTGTACTAAATAAAATATACGTATTAACTCGTCACCTACCTATCTGTAAATATTAACAAGCAAACGTAATATAAATAAAACTGCATATTGATATTATTAAGTGTTTCATTATATATACATTTAGGTACACATATGTAAAAATTAAGGAATAAAATATAACAATAGTACCAAATAAGGCAAATAAGGTGATGCATTCAATTTTTTTTTCAAATTCAAAATCATTTATTCGTTTAGGTATCATTGATACACTTATGCACGTAATTTTTTAATCAATCAGCTTTTCGCAAAGGTGCTTTGTCATGGAGGACAAGAAAAGCTGTAAAAAATCTCCTCAACATATCTTTTAAAAATAAAAATACATTGATATATTTATTACAAAAAAATATACAGCTTGTACAGAACTGGTTGCAGAGCTGGTCATTTCCATGCGTCTTTGTCATTTATGTACTCACCTACAGTATAGTAGCCTTTGCCTAAAAGTTGAAAGAAAAAATGTTAGGAGCCTATTATAAAATAGAACTTATTTTCTAAACGTATTGCAAAAAAAAACAGGAATATTGTACATTGCCGCCTGAACCTAGTCGTAGTAAACACTACTTAATAGTAAAGAAAAATGCTATACCTGTACTGCAGTGATCCATTCTACCAATATGGATTGCAGGTTTCTTGTTAAGCAAGATATGGAGTGACGTGCCATGCGCTCAATATCAACCGCGCAATATAATATTTTGCAAAAATGAAACTGAAAAATATTATTTTGGCAAATGACAATATAGTAGACATTCGCACTTCTGTCAGCCAATTGTCAACCTCCAGTAATGCCGGTCACTCACATTCGCGCGAATACGCGAACCCACAAGTGTGGGACGACCTTCGCGAATGATTATGCGAAGTTTTGGAGGCATTCGGGGTTTTCCAAGCTGTGTCGGTTTTTTGTCGCACATCAAAACGCGCAAACCTCGAACCTTCGTGTAGTCTCCCACACATTCGTGCGACCAGTTGTGCACACGACTAAAAAGGTGATGTATCTCCTAATTTTTCGTGGTTCGTGGCGTCTAATCGTACTACCATTTATTTTCTGTATTGAAAATGGATTTGAATAACAACAACATAATAACAACAGTAAGATTGAACATTCGTGAACAAAGTGTAGGAGGAAGCGGAAATGGGCTTGTATACTCTTAAGCGAACCCATTTGCCTGACCGCCCTTCACATATGTGCAAACATTCGTAAAAATGTCAAACATTTGCGCGCATGTGAGTGACCGGGGTGATAGCAATGGAGGTAGTAAAAGTATATTTGTATACAATACAACTTATTATTATTGTTAATTTATTATAACTACTCACGGCGGAGTTCAGAAGAAAATTAAAATTCTAGTTATGTTATAATAAATGGAAAATATGTCTTTTCAGAGGACTAAAACCTTGTACAAAAAAACGTATTTAAACCATTTCCGGGGTAAATATTGGCCACCTCCTTTATACTAGTTCAATAGGTAGGTAGGTACTTTGTTTTTTGGCCAGCAACATCAATTAGGTCTGGCTTTGGTCTGATGTGCATGGATGACGTTGACCACTTTAGGCACCATCCGGTGACACAATTGGTTTGCCTATTTACGTACATAATAATCTGAATTTTATCAAGAAAAAAATAACCGACTTCAAAATAACTCAAATACCTACTACCTACTCGTCAGATCTAGCTCAAATTTAAGTGGGACCACATGACAAGCACCAGCTTTCAATTAAAAAAGAATCACCAAAATCGGTTCACTCAGTCGAAAGTTCTGAGGTAACAAACATAAAGAAATACAGTCGAATGTAATACCTCCTTTTTGAAGTCGGTAAAAAAATGGGCAGGAGATACTTTGTCTTAGGTAGATACCTAACATTGATACCTAGTTAGGTAGGCAAGAAATATTCAGCACCAAAACTTCAGTGATAAATGGCATAGGAAGCTGTAATTTTTTGTAACAAAAGCTCAGAGACGCTCGAAGCGCACCAATAGCGCTACGAAGCTACGCCGCAAACAATAGCTTGTTTCGGTATAGCACGCGCACTGCGCAGGCGCACGGGCGGGGCTCTCGAGGCCACGCCCCGCCCCGCCCGTTAAGCTCTGTTCCGCAGTGATTTATGAACTGTTTCCGACAATACACAGTATGATTGTAAATTCGTCAATTTTGATACTGCTTGATAGGATTGGGAACTTTGCTACTGTGTTACGACTTACGAGTAGGTCGTGTCAGGTAGGCTACCCCCTTAGGGCTTTTTACATATTCTGTTATCTATTATTTTACTTGTTAACCAACTTCTTTTCTTCATAGGTAGGTACCTACATTTTTTAATTATTTTTTAACGCTTACACACACAATAACTACCCCCGCAGTAGGTTTTTACCTGTGTCGCGGGTGGCATGGACGACACATATAACACATCACAAATAACACCCATGACCCGAGTCACCGACCCGACCTCAGTGATGTCTAGATAGCATCGGCATACCTAATCAAAGATAGATAAAAGCACAGGTTGTGCTACCAATGTAGACATTTTTTTCTAGTTTTTAACTTTACAGTTGTCATTTCCTTTCATATGGGGAAAAAAGTCGACTCTATGATTAACTACATAATTAATTTCATTCAATAGAAAGTAATAAGATTTATGATTTTAAACTTAACTCATCATAGACTGAACAAAATTTAATAATAATACTGTCAAGTTTTAACACTACATATCTACCCTCAGCGCTCTTTTTGTAATCTAAAAGAATTCCCAAAATGATTTTTGCCTTACATACCTGATTCGACCAGTCCAGTCAATTTGTCTATCTCTTATTGGCAACTGTATGAGAGAACTTGTTAAGATGTCTTTTAAAAAAACAAATGTTAAGTTTCTAAAAACATATTCACTTATTTAGAAAATTGAGCAATACTGGCAGGCTACATGACTGTGCTAAGGGAGCGGCTGTGCTCTACCTAATTTTTCACGCTGAGAACTTGTACATAAAGGCTTAAAAATTTCAAACGCGTGATTCAGGCTTTGGCATCTTTGATGCATCACCAATAATATATTGATGTTGAAAGATGTAACAGGGAGATACCTTGGTTAAAATTTAGCTGATAAATTTTTCAGGTGCAGTTTACAAACTTGACTTTCTTAAATGTCAACAAATCCAAACTACTATCACATAACATTGAAAGAAGAAATCATTGAAATATTGCAAGCCTCTGCGTATTTTATTACAAAGTTGTAAGCATCTGCATACAGTATTGAACAAAGAACTGGAATACGCATTAATTATGAATTTTAATAATAAAGAAAATCAGTACAGCGATTCTCTGTCCAAACACTGCCAAGACAGATCGCAAGTTTGATTCTGTTTTTATCAATCAAAAATGATCTCACTTACTTACATGATAGCGTGGAATTTCCATTGATCAGAAAAAACCTGTCACGTGATTTTATTTCAGTTGAAACTAAACTTTAGTGGTGAATTGTTAAAGTTTATTTTTCCTTGAAGCAAAGTACGTACAATGTCGATGACCTATACGCACCTGACAAAACCGCAAT
The DNA here is from genome assembly GCA_911387775.1 of Thymelicus sylvestris. Taxonomy (NCBI): domain Eukaryota; kingdom Metazoa; phylum Arthropoda; class Insecta; order Lepidoptera; family Hesperiidae; genus Thymelicus; species Thymelicus sylvestris. The sequence goes on from OU426893.1 coordinate 14,293,449, forward strand.
CCACAGGCATGTGTTCATGTATAATGTTCATATGAGGGTAATACCTATAACTAATAGTGATAAAAGATGATTTTTATATTTATAAGGTGTATAAAATAAAAACTGGTTCATCGTAAATCGATTAATAATAAATAATAGCGATTAGAGGAAAAATTGTAACAGGGAGAAAAAAAAGAGGATTGATAGAAAAAGGAAAGAATATTAATGCATGAGATAATGATATTTTACGAAAGTGTTAAACAAATAAATATTTTGTTCTTTACGAATCTGGCCTTCCACAAAGTACGGTTTTAACGTTTTGCAGTCGCTCAAGCTTGTTAAGTTGCTCCTCACTGACATCAAAGTAATAATCTTATAAATTAAAATTTAACAATCCCCCGATAGTTTTATTTACACTAAACATAATTATACACTCCCGATTAAGTCACCTTTAAAACAAAAAAAAACTAGATTCATATTAGTTAATCCGTTTGGAAGCTACGATGCCACAAAGAGACAAACAGATCCACAGATACACAGACACGTCAAACTTACCTATTAGGTACACCCTTCTTTTTTCGTCCGGGGTTAACAATTATCATAGTCAGGGATCGCAAAAGTAATGACGTAGCATGGTTAATTTTAGTAGACGTGGGGAGTAAGTTTCGCAGTCTACCAGACTATCCATATATAAAAATATATATATAGTGCAGCAAATAATTTTCTCCTACCAAGACAGATTACAGTCCACAAGAATCCATATTATAATCTTGACGACTTTGGAGAAAGGAACATGACCACCATCAAAAACTACTTTAGGGAGTTGCCTCCAGCCCCAGGTAGTGTTACCTACTTATTATTACTACTTACTTAAAATTTTCTCATTTTTGTTTAAAATTTAAAAAATAAACAAACTAAAAAATTTATTACATAATCAGTGTCATATTTTTCAACCAACTGACCAACATGAGCCATTTTTACTCTTAACACTACTTACCCTGACCAAGGGTCGAATCTGGAACACTAAGGATAGGCTGATACATAGTCAAGTTATTTCCTGACCATGAACAGAAGATAATAAGCGCCACTGAGGCAGACAATACTGAATACATGTACCTAACCAGAGACTGTGTTCGATATTACAAAGTTGTTCAAGATCATTGACAAAACCTCTTTCGTGAGAGCACAATCAAATTGTCTAATGTGACATCCTATGTAGACTTTAGTTTTTGTGAAATTTTGTGCATTACATTTAAAAATTAAAATAATTTACCCCTTTTTTGATTTTAAAAATACTAAGATTTAACTGATACGCTGTTCTCAAAAAAACAAAAAAATGTGTACGGAAAAACTGTTCCATCATTCTTGGCCAGAGTGTTTTGGATTTCAAACAACCTCTGACAATAATCAAAAAGCTTTCGTTAAAAAAAAAAATGCCTAGTAGGTAACTTTTCATCGAAATCAGTTTCAGTTTAAAATGTTCATGCATTAACAATATTTTTAATCGCACACAAAAAATAAACAGAGTGCAGACACAGAAAACCTTATTAATTTAATATCTATTTATCGTTCCAAAATAATTATAAATACAGCCATTTTTTTAATTTCCTCCATAATTAATGAATTTAAAAATATATAATCAATAACATCAAATAAAAAAGCCGATCGCATCTACACACAAAAACTTAATTCGAAAGCGACCACGCGACTTTCGTAGAAGCGCAGATGTCGTGAATGAAACTATAAAACCCATAAAAACTAGCAGGTATCATAAACAATTGCGTGCGTCGTATGGAATCAGGTGCGCGCACCACGCGGCACTGTGGTGCTCTGAGGCGGCGCGCGCGCATGCAGGTGCCGCCTTTGGAGGGGAGCACCTTACTCCACGTCTTACAAACTTACTTCACCATCCATCTAACCTTTATCACCAAGCGGTAAAGTTGAAATCCGCCTGCGCGATCACAAGACATCTTGTAGGGCTTTACTCCTCTCCTTTTTATCGAACAAAAAACTGTAAACGCGATCACGGCCGTAGCTAAGGTCAATGTTAGCGCTTCCTTCAGTGCACGTTCAGAGGAGAGCGCGCGCGCATCCTGCGCTGGTACATCACAGTGCTGATATTGTAATCGAACAATATCGGAGGGTTGAACGAACTTTACAACTTTTTTTAAGACTTACCTAACCCGCGGATGTTACTGTGACAGTTCCTAAAGACTTTATCTGGCATTAAACGAGTGAACATTCTGAAGTTATTTCAAAAGACAAGCGCGCTTAGTGATTAATTCGGGGGGACGTTTCACCGGGTGATCGATCACGGCCGATATTTTGTTGGCGACATCGCTGGTCGATAATCGGGACCGACTGATCTTTTTTTAATTCCCAATAATTTTATTTGTCCTCATTAACAGTGATGGACGAGATGGACATTCCCTGAGATTACTCATTGACACGCTGAGGACTTTGATTTTTTTTTGGGTTGGAACTTGGAACGTTATGTGCCTGTGAACTGATAATGGAGACCTTAGTTTTAATTCCTCAAGAGTTGAGCTTAGCTTTAAGGCCTGGGGGTGCGAGGGGTCGGGAGGCCTCAGTCAGTGTGTGGACCTCCACTGAGCTGCAAAGGGGTGCCCTCCTCTACCCCTTCCAGGGTACAATCAGAATCGACAAACTTCACGTTTACTCCTACGTGCCTGATCATGACGTAAGTATTTATTTATTTACTTCTAATTAAATCTGAGGAGGAAAGATTTTGTTTTATTAGTTAATAAAGATTTTATTGTGTTCTGGTTTGTAAACATGACAAAAGTCTTAAGAAATAAAATCAATAAACGCTTTGTTGTTGATTTACACATCTCGTTTCCTCTTCCTGTGTTATTTCTATTGAATTGTGATTTATCTTTCATTAAAATTAAAAGAAAATGTTAGTTTAGTAAACAACAGTTTTGTAGCTACAATAAATTTAAAATTTGTTTTGAGTTATTCATGATCTTTCTCAATAAATTCAGAAGCAGTCTTTAGTACCTACAACCAAATCATTGCTAGCTCCTATGTTCTTGAATCCTTACTTTTTTTGATTTAACAGACATTTCAGAAGTTAATAAATACATCACACATTGAAGTCCTTGACATTGAAAAATATTTATTTGAGACCTAATTTATGTCTGCCCCGAACGGGAATGATCTCGGGACTCCTTGCAGTTAACCACCAAACCAGGGTGATAGATCCTACATTACCTACTAGGTATCCGCTCTATGGTCAAAATTACTTCACAATGACAGTTTGTTGTAGGTATATTATACGTATTAAGCATGTGTGCGTCAAGTGCATAGTAGTGTTTGTTATGTTTATTTTAATAAATGTTATGTGCTTCTAATATTAAATGATTATATTAGATTTCTGCACTCTTTCTTACCAATTTTCATACTCCTTTGTCCGCAGAGGTACCTACCTAATTGGTAAAAAAGGATACCTACACAGTTTTTCTTGACATATTAATATACAAATAACTACGACGACAACTATGTATATTTTTATATTTGTATATTTTTGTACGAGTATATCGCGAATATTTGAATTCATTAAAATAATTTAAACAACTGCGCGATTAATATCACTTCCCGTTAGCCTTTAATCCAGTTCTATTACAATATAATTCATATACGATATCAATAAATCTTTAGATTTACGCATAATTAGAACAAAATTATTACGTACCGTTTTGGTTTTAATTTTATCAATAAAATATTGGTTTACGGGAACGGAGAACACCCGCAGTAAGTTGATGTTACAGAAGATTATTATAACATCAAATCAAAACATTTGCTTCAAGAAAAATGCTCAATAGAATTTTAATTTTTTCAGCCACACAAGTGTCTTGGTAATTACTCTGCCGTGTTATCGATATTCAAATTAAGCCGGGAATTAATTAAATATTAGGTAATTCAAGTCACAGTTAGTTGAAAATTAGTTTAATAATAGATAATTCAGAATCAACGCAGAATAAGCTCTATAAGATAAGCTGACAGCAATCTAACTCTAAAACTTATAGAAACCTGGAAATATCGTCAAGCAAAAACACAGCAAATTTTCCATACAAAATCTTTAGGTAGTGACAGAAACTTTGGACGCCAATTACTAAAAGCTGTATAAATTATAAACTATTTGAAAGAAAAATTATATTTATATTTATGTCTGTCTGCCTGAGCGCGGCAAACGGCAATCTTAATATTATTTTACTATTGTATAGATTTAATGTGCTAGTTAAAATTAGGAGTGAGAATATTGAGGCTTATGAAGTTAACTTACAACATGTAAAACGCGGAGGAATATCGAGTAACCATATTGTAATGTGCTAGGGAATTTAGGATTAATTTTATCGAAACAAAATGAGGAAGATTTCATTTATATTGTTTATAACGAAAAAAATATGCCACATAGGTTTAGATTGATTCTGGTGAATAAGCCCCACGGCAATTAAAGTAGGTAGGTACCTACCTACATATTATTTTTATAGTCTTGTTAATTGTTCCTAATAAAGAAAAGAATACATATAGGAAAGATCACAATAGGTTACATGCTAACTGTACCTAAAAGACGCAGAAAAGTTTACTTTCTTCTGTCTTCCGCTCTGAATCTTGTACCATCAGCAATGAAGCACCTCATTAATCCAGATATTTTGAAGTATCCATTCAACTCCACTCAGATCCATTCTGATGACCCGTGTAGCGCAATGATTACCATGCCGGTTCGCCGCACTAAGGGTCCTGGGTTCGATTCCCAGCGAGGCGGTTTGAATGATGAGTTTGAATTTCTGTTCTCCGTCTGGGTGTGAATGTCCTTGTCTAGTGTGTTGTCCATGGCACCCACGACACAGGAAATCCTAGTGTGGGACTATGAGTGTGAACAGCGTTATTTATATTTATTATTCTACTATGCTCTACTCCACTCGTTACTCTACTCCGCTCTACGTAGAGCTTTTCTACTCTACCTTCTCGTACCTACTAACAAACGTGATTAGACAATATAATTTTATCACCCAGATAAAGTAAAACTAAAAGGTAAAGAAAGTGCGATATGAACGTAATAATTCACAGTAAACCTTGTTACGACGTAATAAAATAATCACTGACTGAACCAGAAGCAACTTTTGTATGCCGTACAGTAGAAACGCTAATATTTCGTATAGATTTAGTGTTTCCGCGGCCGTTTATTACAGAACGCGGATTTGATTTATCTTTTCGAGGCTGGTGGGAACAGCGACATCGCCGTTGTTATTGATTAGCTTGCAGAAGCGAGGTAGATGCAATAATGTTGAATAGAAATTAGATCGAATTGTGCACCAATTCGATATATATCAACAACTTGTATTAAACAATAACAAAATAGTTAACCATAATGATCAATTTAAGTTTTTACTATTCCTCATTAATAATTATTAAATTTATTTATTGAGAAAACTATCGATAATAATAGATATATATTGATACAAGGCGTATAAAAAATATAACATTTATATGTTACTAGCTGTTGCCCGCAGCTTCGCACGCGGAAATTATGCTTATCATATTATTTATTATCCCTTACAAAAGAAAATTTAAAAACAGGTTCATTTATATTGAAGTACTTATATTTAGGAATTTACATACTGAAACTTACGAAACAATCACAGATTATTCCTCCGGGAGCGGGTTTGGAATAGTAAACAACATTAACTTTTTTTCTTTTCCCTCTCCCTCTCCCTCTCTCCCTCTCCCCTCCTCTCCCGCTCCCTGTCCCTTTTCCTCTCCCGCTCCCTGTCTCACTCCCCTCGTTCTCCCTCTTCCTGTCACACTCCCTCTCCCTTTCCCGCTCGAGGTCTTTCTCCCACTTCATATCCCTCTCCCTCTTCCTCTATCGCTCCCAGTCCCTCTCCCGCCCACACCCGCGCCCTCTCCCGATTTCTGTCCCGCTCCCACTCCCTCTACCGCTCCCTGTCCCTCTCTATCTCCCTCTTCCGCTCCTTCTCCCTCTGCTGCTCTCTGTCCATTCTTAACTTAAAAATGACGAAGTTGCTTACTAAGTTCATTCCCCTAAATTAACTCTTTAAGGGATGATTTTCCGAAAAAAATAAAATCTAAGTTAACTTTTGTTTATTACTATAAACTTACATAAAAAATTCAAATATTTTATAACTCTAAAACTGGCGAAGTTGATTTGTATGTAGTTGACTACCAACCCCTATTTTTAGGGGATGAATTTCGAGAAATTAGTGATACAGTTATTTTTTGTGTCTAACTATAAGCTTATATACAAATCGCCCTTCGTACTTCAAAACTGACGAAGTGTCCATACTAACTTTAGCAGTCTTATTTAACCCTTTAGGGGATGACTTTCCAAAAAAAATGTAATATGACGTACTTCCAAATTTGGTTTCTAATCTGGAGCTAATATATAAATTTTCATGTTTTTAACTTTAAAAATGACGAAGTTGCGTACTAAATTAAATCCACTAAATTAACCCTTTAAGGGATGATTTTCCAAAAAACCGTGTTAAAATTAACTTTTGTTCACAACTATAAACTTACATAAAAAATTTCATATTTATAAGTCTAAAACTGACGAAGTTGATTTATACGTAAATGGCTTCCTACCCCTATTTTAGGGGATGAATTTCGAGAAAACAGTGATACAGTTATTTTTTGTGTATAAGCTTATGTACAAAATTCACCCTTCTTACTTTAAAAATGACGAAGTTGCATACTAAATTAAATTCACTAAATTAACCCTTTAAGGGATGATTTTCCGAAAAAAATTGTTAAAGTTAACTTTTGTTTATTACTATAAACTTACATAAAAAAATTCATATTTATAACTCTAAAATTGGCGAAGTTGATTTGTATGTAGTTGACTACCAACCCCTATTTTAGGGGATGAATTTCGAGAAAACAGTGATACAGTTATTTTTTGTGTCTAACTATAAGCTTATAAACAAATTTTCGCCCTTCGTACTTCAAAACTGACGAAGTGTCCATACTAACTTTCGCACTCTTAATTAATCCTTTAGGGGATGATTTTCCAAAAAAACATAATACTTACAAATTTTGTTTCTAGTCTGGAGCTAATATGTAAATTTTCATGTTTTTAACTTCAAAAATGACGAAGTTGCCTACTAAGTTCAATTCAGTAAATTAACCCTTTAACGGATGATTTTCCAAAAAAAATATATTAAAGTTAACTTTTGTTCATTACTATAAACCTACATAAAAATTTTCAAATTTATTAATCTAAAACTAAGAAAGTTGGTTTGTATGAAAGTGTCTTCTAACCCTTATTTGTACCCCTTAGGGGATGAATTTCCAAAAATCCGTTCTTAGTGGACATCTCCTTAGCATAAACATCTCCCTGCCAAATTTCATCTTAATCGGTTCGGCAGTTTCTGAGATTTTTTGTTTAATCAGCGGTGTGTCGCTTTTCAATTTTATATGTAAAGATGAAGAAAAGGTTTTGTAAGTTTAAAACAAATCGACTCATATTTTATTTTCTCGCTTTGTTATGAAACCCAAAAAAATATCCTACAATTTCAGTTGAAGATTCGATATCGTAGTAGAGTCCTGTTAAAATCCTTTCAGTGGTTTCAGAGATAAGTGGTGACAAAGAAACAGACAAACAAAAATTATCAAAAACTCATTTTTCAGTTTTGATATCGTGCAAGTAACTATTTACAACATGAAAAATGCAGTTATTTCGGAATCACAGACGGACTCTTCATTTTATTTATTTGTAGGTAAAAAAGTGGTTTGTACGTACTAAAATTGTTGGCGTGAATGAACAAATACAGTGACATCTAGTGGCCAAGATAGTAATCGATCGGTTACTCATACAGAATTAATTTGCGTTTTTCCACCACTTCTAAGGTGAAATGAATAAAACGGTGAAATTATATTGGAGGACATAGATACGCAAAAAATTTGATCTGGAAAACAAAATAAAAAAACAGATATCCATTCAGTAATAGGGTTGTGAATTAATGAAAAAAATAACCTTTTAAGGCATTTTATGGTATTTCCATGTCATCTATGTAAAAACTAAGATATGCATGTATTACTCTTTTTGTACGGAAAAAACGTTTTTTATTATTTCAATGAAATCAGCCGACATTTTTTTATTTTTCCATACAAAATATCCCTAAGGAACCCTTTGGTGTGGAACCATAAAAAGTATCCTAAAATATGACCCGGAGTATTAGTAACAACATTACCAATTTTCATCGAAATCCGTTCAAGGGTTTTCATGTGATGCCCGGACAGACAGACAGACAGACAGACAATAATTCTAAAAAAAATATTTTTGTACTCTAACACGTTATTGGAGTGCCCCCTAATCAAAATTTTTAAAAAATATTCAATGTACAGTAAATTTGCCCTTTGAGTTTTATTATAGTATAGATAGGTATGTAAATCAACCACAATCTTTTTTTTCGGGAAATATTCCTTACAAACTCCATACAAAAGCTCATTATTGATAAAAACAACACGATATAATAATTTTGAGGTAGCTAAGTACCTAGTTAGTTAAATCTTTGAACGCGTAATGCCAAAAACTACCTACAAATATATCTTTTTGTTTCATTTTTTATCAATAGACAGAGAGACAGGAGCTTACCATCATCAGGTGGATCGTAAGCTCGTTCGCCGGCTATTTCCATAAAAAATAGAAGCTTAAAGATGTATCAATGGAGCTTTTAAAAATAATATTAGGTATAAAATTAAAAATTTATGCCATGAAATTATTATTATGCATTTAGATTAATACTCAGGTGAATAAAGTCGACGGCACCGTAAGTGTAGGTCGGTGCCTATCTCATTTGACTGTTTGATTCCAGACAAATATATGTTCCGCTATTCACCAGTTGTTGCGCCCACAAATAAATCGACGCAAAACAAAAATAATAAGTAATCTTTGCCAACCGCAAGTGAGTCCAGTTAGAATCAATACTCACTCCCTCACGTACGCCAGTTGCCAACTAGATGAGGGTTTTTACAAATAATCATACAAAAACTGTATCGGCCGCAACCGCATGATTGTTCGATACAAGATTGCAGTTTCTAAGGACTTTGACCTGTTTTGTAAAAACTTCTGGTTTTGAAATGCGATTGGGTTCACTTGGCTTGTTCAGATACCTAGACTAAGGATTCGATGGCAAAATGTAACAATACCTACCCATGTAAGAATTTGGTGCCTAATCTTTCAATAATAGATGGATTTTGATTTGAGAGTCAAAGCTTGTTTAGCAAGGATAATTACATGTAGGTTGCATTAAATCTAGTGGAATCTGGTTATTAAGACAAAGTTACTGAGACGTACCTTTTCGTACATTATTACTTACTTATCTATCTCACCAGATATCCATGTGTTATTGATGTTTTTACTATCTCCATTCCATGATAACATGTACAAAAACAAAATTTCTCATTCATCAACATTAAGATTAGGGCCACTATACATAATCTCGATCGGAACCGCGTATAAAACATCTGCATATGTAATTATTTATAAAAATAACACCTCAGGCGTTACTTAACCGGAAGTTAACTGGCATTAGTTTAGGTGTTATCATGCACATACGCACTTTCTCCGCTATGAACTGGTCCAGTATAAAGCTTAGAGTTGTACGTATAATTATGTTGTAAAAAGGCGAGATTGCTGCGCGCGCGCCGATTATTATATACTTATCTACAAGTTAATGAATTTTTCGTAGGTATATGAATAATGGAAGTATGTATGCATTTGTAGTATTAATTGGTTATTTTGAATGCCATTGATTTTATGTTAACAGTGAGATATGTTAATAGTGGATACCCGGCGTATAAGCCTTGTATTTAATTAAATGCCCATGTTTAAAAGAAAAGCAATTGGACCTGACAAAATTACATTCATCCATCTTTTCAAATAAAATATTGAAATAATTATACTGGTATACCAAACACTCCGAGAGTTTGATCTCAAATAATTAGGTAGAATCGAGGGTAAATTATTGAAAATGGCCTCCTAGTTATAAGAGGAACAACCGTAGCACGCGCAAGTGATCAAATTGTATAATGCGGCCTACAGCTGGTATTTGTGTTCATAATGTTGTATTCGTAATTAATTTCCCTTCGTTAGTCGTTCATTGAGCTCGCCTCTGTTGGGATTATAAGTGATAGGAGAGGTAGGATTTATTTAAAATTTAATTATACTTTACCTTACCTCCTCACTTTTCGTATAGGACCCCCAATTTTCTTAGTAATATAGGTTATATTACTTAGAAACAAAAGCTGAGGTGTTATTTTTATAAATAAACCACAAACTGGAGTCCTACTTTTGAGTTTATCCATTACAAAAAAAAAATCAAAACTTTCCTGTTTATAATATTAGTATAGATAAATATAATTGTAAGCACATAAACATTTTCTATTCAATCGATAGCATGATAATGCACATCGATGAATGGATATCGATACAATTAGATTGCAGTTCACACTTATTCAGAAGTATAAAAGAAAGTTGCATGAATAATAATTGTAACGTTTGGGTTGTTGCAGACAGTAGGTAATTATTTATTGGTATCCACTACTATCTTATTTGCATACTGATTTGGTAGTCTGGTCCTACCTACTCACGACTGATACCGGAAGTTGCCTCCGTAGATTATTATTATTAATCGATTCAATCTGTTTGAATAATTTCGTCAATACTCTTAATACAAAAATTGTAAATATTATCGGTTTGGAAGAAGCAGAAGGAAGCATAGACGAAGAAGAATAGAAGAAGAAAAATAACTCAAGATTTATAATCCGAGAAAAATAAATTTATTTTAAATATCACGCAATAGCTCTACATACATTTGATTTGACTACATTTTATTACAAGAGAGGGAATAATGATGTGATTTTTATCTGATTTTTCCTGGCAGTCGAGCACACCCATGCGATAAAACCTTTGCTTCCAAAAATAATTATGTTCTTGTAACTTAAACCACAAACTGGTAGCTTTTTGTGTGTTTCAACGCACGCGCCGTTCACTACGACCGCTTTGTTTAGTACAAGAGCCTAATTACCATTGTTCGGCATATTTTGACAACACCCATTTATAACCGAACACTCTCTATCGTCTATCGTCTTTCAAAGATGTAGATTGAGTTCTAAGCTGATGCCACGCTATGACTCATTGACAGCATTCGTCTATAAATTCTATTCTATTCTTACGTTCGGTAGGTCTTTTATTTTAATGTGCTATTGAGACGCTGCTTATAATAAGTAGCTTAATTTTATAGCCTTGATAATGCATCATTTGTCTTACATAGTAGGAAATGGAAGCTGTAATTGTTACGTAATGATAGAGCCGATGGAAGTGGCAATGGACTGGCCATATAGCTCAAGGAAGAAAGGTCCTCGAATGGAGACTAGGCCTCGATTTGCAGAAGACTGCGGTATGATTATTAAGGCTGATGGATAGCAATAAATATATACTATTTCTAACTGTGCAATTATTTTTCAAAGTACTCAAAGATAAGTTACAAAAAGACTGATCATTACCCGCAATAAAGGTAAGAATAGGTTTTAGGTTGTAACAATCAGAAACCACACCTGGGACGAAGAAAGTGCTAATAGCAGCAAATATATAATTTCATCGTAACAGCGACTCAAAGGCAACTCCCCACGAATTAAATAATCAAAATGTTTTAAGAAATTACTGTGTTCATGACTTCTTTGTTCTGCACAAGACAAAGCAAGAAAACGTGTGAAACGCACACTGTAAGTGCGTGTAAGCGCGCGAGACAAAAATTAAGTAATTACGGTACGATGACACTGTCGTTTGGATTGACAGTCGGTGTTGGTACGCGGTATGGAACCAACAAAAACATGTAACTACAGATATCGTATTTATACATCACTAGGTTCAGGTTTTGATCCGCTACGACGTATTATATTATGTAACATGAAAATTATTTTATCAATTAGTTAAATCAAATCTTGTATTAAAAGTATTAAAACTTTATAAAACATGTGTTGTACGTATATAATATATTATATTACAAATTGATCATTCAATAATGCATTTTATGTGCCATAACTGAATCACGACAGTCTAAAATTACGGCAATTGCCTGAAATAGATTGATTTTTTTGCGCGCATAGGGAACCACTGACGATAATGTCTTTTTTCGATCGTCGACGGACGTGTTGGTGATGTCTCTGGCGTAGCTGATGACCAAGGGCGGTGATCACTTAACGTCAAGTGTCAAAAAACAATAATAGGTTGAGTAGGTCCTATTTCAGTCTGTTATTTTGAAATTTAAACGATTTTTTTAAATAAATTTATGCTTGATTAATTGTTAATAATCTAAATTTTACTAACAAAAAATAACCGACTTCAAAGTCTCAAAAACTACATAGTTGTCAGATCTCGTTCAAATTTATGTGAGACCACATGACAAGTGCCTGCTTTCGATTAAAAAAAGAATCATCGAAATCGATTGGCGTGATATTGAGTTATTCGTCAATTTGTCGCGCACATCTTAACACAAATTTACGACTTATGTGGTTTTCTCATGGATGCCACTGTCAGATCTCAATAAAATTTATGTGGGACCACAAGACAGCCACCAGCTTTCGATTACAAAAAGAATCATCAAAATCAGTTCGCCCAGTCCAAAGTTCTGAGGTAACAAACATAAAAAAAAAATACAGTCGAATTGAGAACCTCCTCCTTTTTTGAAGTCGGTTAAAAAACGTTTAGCTATAAAACTTATTCAATTAAAGAACATTTTCCATTAAATTCACTTAGCTACATATTCATAGAACACTAAATTATTTCTATCGATTCTTTATGAAGTAAAGATTAAATTTATCTGTGTTTTAATTAATTGCTTGCTAAATTTTATGGTGCATAAATACATGCTTCAGTGTTTAGCGTTGTTTGTTAGCTATTAAACTGTGGATCCATAAACAATTAACCAGTCAAGATTTGTATACAGAATTTCTACTCGTTTCGTTCTGAACATTTAGAAGCTTTTGTTATGTTAGATTTTTAATTAAAGTTAGATTTTATTTCTGTTTAAAGTCTATTCAGTTTTCATCCTTCTAGACATTATGAATAATTTCTGACTTTCTTCTTAGGTTTTTTTTTGGAAATTGCAACTGTATTGTATAAAGAAGAATAAGATGTTTTTTTTTTAATTTTGCATCTTAAGAAAAACGGATGAAGACTGTAATTTTCAGGGTTCAAAAAGCAAGATGGTAGGTTAGTACCTAGACCATAAATAATAAGTAACGTTCATTGGAGTGTTTTACTTGGACTATAAAAGATCTGCAGTAAAATCCATGCAGATGAACAAGGCACAGGTAAAGACCAAGTCATCATAACCCGTAACTGTTCACTACCGGGCTCGGGTCTAAGTTAGTAGTACAAACACAACTAAATACTTGCCATAATTAAAAAGTACGGTTCAAACCAAATCGCCTGTGACCGTGCGTGATCTATCAATTAACTGCGTGTCATTAATTACTAGAAGAGCTATTAGAACGCTTTTAATTATAGTATGGACATGAATTTTTAATGAGATTCTGTGTGAGCGATGTTTATATTAGTAAACTGAGTACTTGTTGGTTAGTGTCCTACATATACGTTTACCATTGATTTGCATATTTCTTAACGTGACTTATGATTTTTATGGTTGATTTATGATCGGAAATCATTTAGAAATCACGTTTTTATGCAAATCGGATGCCCTCAATTTCTATATAATTATTTGTCATGGATGGCATGGTACCACGATTTGTGGTCTATCAGACGAGGAAAGGGTTCCGACCTGAATCCCAAATAATCACGAATGAACACATTGCTGTTATCAAAACAGGTCGCCCTGAAAATCAGTCTTGAAATCGAAATAGCAGTTGTCAGAGTTCTGCTAAAATGCTAATCCTGAAGACAAGAACTATCGTCATTGCTTCACTGCCTCACCATTAGAAGATTGCCTTAGCTCAATTAGGTGTTCCTTCCAAAGTGATTTTGAGGGGTCAGATCAATAGTTAACCTCTGGTAGAAATATCTGTTGAAATGTAGATTCAATTGTATTAACAGCTTAACTTGGCCAGCAACGCGTTGGTGACGCCCTCGGTGTTGCTAATGTCCATGAGCGGCGGTGATCACTTACCATCAGGTGACCCGTCTGCTCGTTTGCCTGCTAAAAGCATAAAAAAACCTAGTAGCCAATATCGATTACGAATTTCTGGTTCTTACGTTAGCAATCTGACACAAGCTTGAACCTAGAATACAATACCGTGTAAAAACTGAATATATTACCGCACTAGAAGAGAGTTCAACTCATTGTTCAAACACAAAAGCGAAAGTCCATTCATTCGTTATGAGATAATTAGGTGTTTCACCTGATATTGCATCACTGTTTTCCACATTGGCCGCTGAACTTGATTCAGAAAGTTTTTACGGGAGCATATTGTTTTGTGATTTGTAGGAAGTCGTCGCGTCTCATTGTTGGCTTTTTACTGATTGATCTACTGGTTCATTGTGTTTATTCGTTATGAATTTGATGGATCAGTTTTTGTTACGTTAGAAATTAATATTATAAGCGGGTGCTCACGCATTGCAAATAGTGCCACAAGGGATAAACGCTTCACTGCTTTTGGTACGCTCTGTAGATGAGGAGATAGGTTTCTTCTATTCGTAGTCACTATGTTTAGTAATACATACATATATAGTTTGTAAACTAAACCGTTAAATTGTATGTTCTTAGGGCTGAATGTTTTATGTTTTAACGGCTAGTTTACAATAGTATCAATCGCTTTCTTGGCAGGCAACGACATGATGTTACCGAAGTTCCGGACATCTAAGACGGCTAAGACCACTCACCATCAAGTGATCCATATACCTACCTATTCGTTTGCTAAAAACACAGACAACAAAACACTGAACTTGCTACTACTGAATTTGTTTAAGAAATAACAATTTCAGAGTAGAATCACTCCTACCTCCGGCTCAGTGCTAAAAATACCATGAAATACAGCATTCAACACCAGGATTCATAGGCTGCCAGCGATAAACAACTCAATATTAGCATAATACAATAAGGAATCATCGCATGTTTATGGGGCGAGCTTTCAAAACTGGGAGGCGTTATGCAAGATGGGCCCAGGAGCGGTGCGAGTGTCCGGTCCTTATTATTCATGTGGATGGTGCTATGCGAGAGGTACCAATGAATATTTAGTTCGCGCGATTTGAATTTAATCAGCGTTAGATTTATATTGTTTGTTTGCGCACGGTACCTCGTTAGGTTAGTTGCTGGTGTTGTTGTGAATTATTGCTAATTTTTTCAAATTTAATCTTTCCATTTTCCAAATAATATTCTATTAATATTTAATAATAACTAGCAATTTATACCTTTGGTTGACGTAACATTTAATAAAATAGAACAGTCTTCATTTCAACCCACTAGTGCAGTCACTTCGTTATAAATAATAAATTAATACAAAAAATTAGTTACATTGTAAATGTAAGAATATTGTATCTCATTTCATATCGTACATCGTCATGACTTTCTTACCGGTATGCGGTACTTGGTACCTTCACATTGAACCATAACGCCCGACTTCCTAATACCGTAGGTGTGGCAATAAAGGCTCAGATAAAGTGGGCCTCGCTTCATTACCATTTTATGTTTATGAACTAATAATTTCGCTACTTTATTAACATGTGTTTACCGACTTTCGTAATGTTTGTATCTGGTAGTCGGTTTGAATGGCATTAAGATAAGCGCTAAAGGTACTTGCTGGGATGGTCATAAACTTAAAAATGATATCACTTTTATTGATATAGAATTAGCGGGTTAAACGCAGTGAATTACTCCAGGTGGAGTTAATGGTTGCTTTTAATCTATTTATGGCCTACTATACTCTGATGCGTATTGATTGAGGGGTTAGCAGCTAACTCAAATAGCGGAAAATTTTAAGCCGCCTACAGGCCTCTGACATTGTTTCACTACTTTCTAATGATAACAACAGAAACCGAGGGCTTTACGTGCCCCCCGAAGCATTAACGGCTAGCGGTCACCCATCCAACTACGGACTGCACGATACTTAAAAATCTGTCGGGACTGATCCGGCTCGAAGGACCATGTAGAAACCCGATTCAATCCCCGACGGACATTATTACCACGGAGGTTAGGTTAGGTACTATTTATATTTACTAACAATAAGTACGACTATGTGCAGGTAAACTTTCTCATTTATTTCTCATCATCCGCTTCATCTCTCACGACTCAAGGTTTTTGAGCCGTGGTGGTTTCAGCTTCGGGACTTTGTCCCCCTGCTGAGATATTCTTCGCAGCTCGTGGCTACGAGCCGGTCCTTGGGGGGGGCCCTTTGGGCCCGTGGTCTTTTCCAGCGTTTGTTTAACAGTCTAATCCTTGTTTTGCGGCCTGGTGGCCGCGGCGTCAGTCCGGTGGTTCACGCCACCCGGGCGATCAGGCCCTACCAGGTTAATCCCGCTGGTGGGAAGCCCAGCAGGAGCCGATCAGCGGCCGGGCGGCGGCTTGGGTCTAGTCCTATGGTGTCATGTCGGGCTACCGGCGCGCGACAAGAGGTCGCGCGGGTAGGCCCGACGGTCCGGGGGGCGGGCGTGGTGCGGCGCCAGGTCTCTCAGGTGAGGGAACAGCGCCGCATCCGCGCGCGCGAACATCTCACGCGCCAGGTGCTCGACGAACGCGTCCAGGCTCTCGACTCGTAAGTCCCTCTGGATGGTCGTGTTCTTCACATACCACGGCGCTCCTGCAAGGCGACGAAGGGCCTGCGATTGTACCGATCGCAGTCTTCGTCGCTGTGGTTCGCTAGCAAGCGCGAACCAGGCGGGCGCCGCGTATGTGAGGCGGGATCGTAAATATGTTTTCCAGATTGCTAATTTTATCCGCAGAGGGAGTCTGGAGGAGAGCGCTGGACGTAGCGCTGCAGCTGCTGCCTTAGTCTTCTTCACGACGTCGGTGACGTGAGGCTTCATGCTCAGCTGAGCGTCGAGCGTTACGCCGAGGTACTTGGCGCGTGTGGTCCATATGATGTCGGTGTCTTGGAGCTTCAGTGTGGGGTCCCGCTGGTGAGTTCCTCCAAGGCGGATGGCCTGTGTTTTAGCGACGTTCACCGAGAGCCTCCACTCGTGCAACCACTTGGGGAGGGCGTCCAGGTTTTTCTGCATTTTGGACGCGGCGTGCCTTGACGAGAGCGACGTTGTCAGGTACGCCGCGTCGTCCGCGTAGAGGGCGAGTAGAGTCCCTCCCTCGACCGGGATATCGTCTGTGTAGCACGAGTAGAGGACCGGAGACAGGCAACTCCCTTGCGGGACTCCGGCCTTTATTGGGCGCTCAGACGAGAGAGCGCCATCCACCGTCACACTGAAGCTCCGGTTGTCCAGGAAGCTGGAGATCACCTTGATGGTACGCTTGGGCGCCGACGTCTGCATGATCTTGTAGAGCAGGCCGTCGTGCCAAACACGGTCGAACGCCTTCTCCATGTCAAGGAATACTGCACATACACGTTCTCGCTTGTTCAGCGCCGTGGTGATGTGGTGCAGTACCCTCGACAACTGGAGAGTGGTGCTGTGTTCCGGCCGGAAACCGAATTGTTCCGGGCGAGGTGTCAAGTGGGGCGCTAGCTGTCGCAGCAGGAGTTTTTCAAAAAGCTTCGATAGCGTGGGCAGTAGAGTGATTGGCCTATAGCTCTCAGGTTTCAGTATGTTTTTCCCTTGTTTCGGGAGCATGATGACGCGGCCGGTCTTCCAGGATTGCGGGAAAGTCCCCGTGCGCAGGATACCGTTGAAAAGGCGCGTGATGGCTCCGACGGTTTTCTTTGGGATGTGTCTTAGCGCCGTGTTCGCGATCCCATCTGCGCCGGGGGCTTTCTTAGTTGGTGTCTTCTTCAGCTCGCGCGCCACCATGCTCGGCGAGAAGATGATCGGCTCTTCCTCTGGAGCTATAGGCGTTGCTAGCTGGTTACGAACTTCACTCTCAACTGCTGCGACGTGCTCTGCCTCGTCAGTGTGGTTCGGCCGGAACTGGCGCTCGAGGTGTTCGGCGAAGATCTCCGCGCGATCTTCCGCCCGGTATCTAAGCGTACCATCGCTGTGCATCAGTGGGCGAACCGGAGTTGGGGTATTCGTTAAAGAGCGACATAGGCGGTGAATCGACGCCCAGTCGTCGCCGATAGCGTCGATGTGTGCTTCCCAACTCTCGGTTGCGTTTGCCTCCAACTCGGCTTTGAGGTTTTCGGTGGCTTTGTTCAGTTTGGTTTTCAGTTGAGGGCACCTGGTTTTCTGCCAGCGTTTTCGCAGCTTTCTCTTCTCTTCTAGCAGCTTCTTAGTGTGGTATGGGAGAGGAGGTAGCCTCCCTTGATGTTCCTTTACTTTAGTAGCGTTGGCTATGGCGTTCTGAACGCTGGCAGTTAAGTCCTCCGTCAACTGATCCACATCCTGGCCGTCCAGGATTGGCCGAGTTGGAGTGGTGATCTCCAGTTCTTTGGTGAAATTGTCCCAGTTCGTGCATCGGCGTGGTCTTGCCTGAGTCTTGGTGGGATGGACCGCCAGGACTAGTAGGACAGGTGCGTGGTCCGACCCGAGGAAGTCCTGTAGGGTTTCAAGTGTTGGCTGGCAGTTTAGGCCGCGGTGTACGGCTACGTCCAGAACGTCCGGTAAGTGCACTCTGTTATCCGGAAAGTGCGTCGGGAAATCTGGTCCGCTGATCTCGTACCCGCGGCGCTCGGCATCGTCGAACAGCAATCGTCCATTCCGGCACGATGTATGGCTGTTCCACCCCGGGTGTTTGGCGTTCCAATCGCCTGCGGCGATGGTTGGAAGCGGCGAGTCCAACATCTGGTGGACGTCAGCCAGCTTCAGTCTGCTTCCAGGCGGCCTGTATACTGCGTACACCCGGAGCGGAGTTCCCTCGATGCACACTTCTACTCCCAGCGCATACATCGATTCCAGTTGTAGTGGAGGTAGCGGCTGATGGACGATGCGTCTTCTGACCAGTACTGCCAGCCCGCGGTGCGCGTATCCTGCACTTGAGACTTCGTCCTGGCGGTACACGTGGTATCCTGGCAACTTGATTGTATCTGCCGATGTCAGGTGTGTTTCGTTCACCAAGACCACGTCGATGTTCTGTTCTCGTAATGTTAGTCGTAGTAACGCAGCCTTGATCCTCAGGCCGCGGGCGTTCCAAAAGAGCATCCTTAAGGGCTTGCTATCCATTATCGGGCCTTGTTAGGTCGGCAAGTCCCTTAAGGATGACGGGCGTGGGATCCGCGCCTTCCTTGATCGCCGTTAAGAGGGCGAGCATCAGTGCGATAGACTTTTCTAACGCAGACTGTGGTTCTGATGGCTTTTTCGTTTCTGTGGGCTTTGACGTCGAGGGCTCCACGCCCTTTTGCGACTTCTTGGTTTTCTTTTTCTTCTGGAGGGGTTTAGTCCTCGGCGTCGGGTCGTTGGCAGCAGCCATCAGAGACGCAGTCGTGCTCTGCGCCTCCGGTGCCTGCTGCTCGGCGGTCTTAGTGGGCCTGCTGCGCGATCTAGACTTAGCCCTTCCAGTCTGCGCTACTGTGCTCGCCCTCTTGTTGCGTGCCTCCCTCTTAAACACCGGGCAGGCGGTAAAGTTGGCGGGGTGCGCTCCCTCGCAGTTGGCGCACGTCGCCGGCTCCTCTCTTGGTCTGGGGCAGTCCCTAGCTGCGTGCTCGCCACCGCACCTGACACAGGCCTGCGGCATGTGGCAGTTGTGGCTTGAATGCCTAAACTTTTGGCAGTGGTGGCATTGTGCGGGGCCTTTCTTGCCCCTCCATGGCTCGATCTTGATACCCGGCATGTATAAGAGCTCTGTTATGCTGTATATGCCGGGCAGGAGGTTCTCTGTTTTCTTCATGATTGCTAAGAAGATGCAGCCAGGCCTGCCCCTTCTAGCTCTTATGGGTTTGATAAACTCCGGTGAATAGCCCTTGTTAATTAGGTCCTCCGTGATTTCATCGGCTTCGGTGTTTGCTGGGAGCCCTCTTATGGCTACCTTCACACTCCGCTCAGCTGGGAGAGAGTAGGAGAACCATGAAATGGGGGACTCCTTTTCCAGTTCTGATAAGTATCTCTGGACCGCTCGGTACTCGGTTTCATCTTGAGGGGAGAATCTAACTCCCTGCGCAAAGGGACGTGCGTTTGGGTTGTGTCCCAGCTTCTCCTTGAGGGCTTTAAAGTGGCGGGTCCAGTCCGGGAGGCGCTCAACCACTATCGGTGGAATCTTTGGTTTCCGTGGTGTCGTTGTAGCAGGCGTGGCGGCATTTATTTCTGACACTAGGCCGAATACTTATATAATTTACAAAGAATCTCAACAGCGTGATTCACAATATAAATTTGTAGCGACATCTGTTATTATTTGTAAGAATAATATTTTATGTTCTATTTACAAAGTATTCTTTATTATGTATTTAAATTCAAATCATATTTGACATTCAACAGTCGGGAGACACAAGCTGTCGAGCTATGTGCGCTTCACGAAGTTAATGCTTATTCGACATCTTTATCTAAAAAGTGTTTAGTACCTTGCAAAGACCTTGCATTAATGTAGTTAAGTAAACCGTAGCTTATCTAAAATAGCTTGCCACAGTAACCTGTGAAGATAAAACTCTAAAGATGTCTCCAAATCATTATTAATTAAAGATTTCCTAATATGAATTAAATCTCGCCGATTCTTATTTAACACTGATTAAAATAATGATTACTTCAGTATCTTTTCTTTTTTTTTCTTCCCTCTTCCTTGGCCGGGAACGCATCAGTGATGCCTTTGGTGTTACTGATGTCCATGGGCGACGATAGCCACTTACCATCAGGTGGATCGTCAGCTCGTTTGCCGGCTATTTCCATAAAAAAATCTTACTTGAAATAATTGGTTTACCTTCAGCACTATCGAACCTTTACAGATAGAATGATACTTTCTCTTCAAATCAAGAATTAATAAAACTGTAAAACAAGCCACAACCGAATCCAATCATAATAGACCATATGGAAATCGAATTACCGATCGACTCGATCAATAATCGATTCAGAGGTTTAATTAATTGAAAACAGATGGTCCCTTGTTAGCTGTTGAATCGATACTCAATTGATTTCGGATGATTGTCGATGGCTATAGGTTATCGCACAAACACAATGATCGCCCCGCGGTGCCACTCGCTTTCTACAAAGGCGGTAATCACCTATTGTTCATAATATGGTCACAAAATCGGCAATTAGATACTTTCGGTGTGAGACTTTCATAGGTGTTAACTCTCACTCAGTATTGGTCGTTAATTCAAGTAAAATAATGTTCTGTTGGAGCGTCGGATTATCTATAGGTACACTGTGAGTACTAAGCTAGGTATATTAAAACTAGCCGCTACAATTTTAATAGGAAAATTTAGACACTCGGCAGTGTGTCCAGCCAAGTTCGAAGCAAAAGAACTGGTGACGCAGCGACGTGTGTGTTACTCGAACCATTTCAAGCTACTTTTGACCCCATCATAACTCCAGACATATTTTAATCCTACATACATGAAATTTGACACATTTATTAAAGCTTAAGTTTAAGCTTTGATTTCTAAATAAGTCTTAGCTTATTTAGAATTCAAAATTTTATAAATATAGCATTGATACATTAACATTTAAAAATCCGCATTTTTTGACTCACTGACATAGGATAGAAAACCTAACCTACTTCCAGATGACCTAGAAACTTGATATTAGGCATCAAAATAGACTATTAGGCGTATACAAATGCGAATAAAAGACGCTATACCTACTCATCACCTGAATGTCTAGTCATTTACATTGCTTAATTTAACTTTCTTAAAATTAACACGAAACATTTGATTCCCGAATGATAAATTCAGTAATAAACGTTGCACATTGTTGAACTAATTACTATTATCATCGACAATCTGGTTTGAAACAGGCTTGTAAATTTGAAGGGAATAGACGCAAATTGGGAATACAGGGCTTAAAATAAGGTTTCGCTTCCATAAAATTGTTTAAGGAGATATAAAATTGTTGCTGCACTATTTATAACCACAATTAGAACAACACAGCTGATCAGCTTTCTATGACAGCCTAATAAATTTGATCGACAAACTACCAATTACTGATTATTTAGTTGTTTAAACAACAACAGTATTGGAACAACGTTGCAACAACTATTTTTTGTAATATTGTTTACCCCGAATATTTAACTACGTTAATCGATGTTTTGATCGCAGTCTTGACTAATCAGGTAAAGCGCATTTAAAGTACCTTTTTCTATGTATTAGGTAGGTACGTAAGTGACATATAGGTACGATGACCTATCTGGCGCAATGGTTACCATGCCGAATCGTCATGCCAAGGTTCCTGGGTTCGTTTCCCAGCGAGGCAGTAATTTGATTGATGAGTTTGAATTTCTATTCTCGGTTTGTGTGTGTTCTTGGCCTTGTTCCTGTTGTCCGTGGTACCGACGACACCAGAATCCTAGTGTGGGGGCAATGAGTGTGTACCCTACAAGCTCATTATTATTTATTTATTTATATCTACGCTCTTAATGCACAAACACCCTTAAAGGAAAATCATTTAATTTAAAGACTTTACGGTCAATAAAAATATCTGATTAGCTCGTGCTATTATAATCTTAACTTAGTGTTTTAAGTAAAACAGTGGAGATAGGTTATCGTACGGTAGGGAGATTTGTATGGAAATCAAATAACTATCGCTACATATTTTTATAAGGTACAGCTTGATGGTTAGTGTTTTTATTGATTTTTATATTACAATTTACAACTATGTGTCAAGACCACCTGCAACTTTTAATAGCTTCACGGCAGAAATTATCAATTTGATTCTTAAGATTTAACACCTGTGACTATGAGAGATGTACTATCATTAGGTATGTAGATATTATATTGAATATTGATATTTACCAATAAATGGTATACTACTTTTGGATCGCGGTCGCAGCAGAATTGCAGTGGCGGGAATCTCTTGACCTGCTTGCTCCAAAAATCGGCTCCAAATATCAGCTCACAATATATTGCTTTTTCTTCTACACATACATATTTTGAGTTGCGTACAAATTTTAGGCACTAAATTTATAAGTGACTTGTTTAGGGCAAGTTACAAATATAAATATGAAATGTTGCGTATAAATTTATTTGAAACCGCGAAATGGCTTTGAACAATTTATGCACATCCAGGCAACATACATTACATTCGATCGGCTAGTGCGTAGCCCGAGGCGGTAACAAAACGTACGCGATTTTCTGTTACTCCACTTTCAATTGTAAATTTATTAACAAACAAAGACAGATGTATCACACCTGTAGGGATCACTCGAACTAGTTATACCCGAGCCAGTGAGAAGGCAAGTTGTGGATTGCACCATGGAATCTATAGAGTTTTAATGACAAAAGAAGAATTAGTAATCCGTAACTGAAAAGAAATTGCTGAAAACAAAAAATTATTTACTCAAGTACAAATGAAAGATACTTGTGTAGAGTATGGATAGTTTTTGCTTTAGTAATATTTACTTTTGCTTTAGTAATTGTACTATTTTATTGTAAGATAAAAAAAAAAAAAATAGTTATCGGAAAGCTGTTAAAAAATTTGATTGCCGATTAATTGAAGTTTATGATATAAAAATCGTAATGATAACTAATACAATTAATTAATATGATATTCAATAACCACTATAAAATTATAATCAAAAATAATAATTATAAAAACTAACAAACATTTGTCATAACAGCACCAATAAAATTAGTCTATATTTTGGCTACCCTGTCAGTTCCGCACTTTATTGGCCGTAGAAACAAGTAGAATTATGTTCGCGACGTTATCGGTACAACGAACGGGGCCAATAAAATATAATTATTAACAGAAAACCAATTTGCTGTTTGTTGTATGGAGGTGATTTGTGGCCAGATCGCGGCTGGTCTGTTCAACAGCTGGTTTACAATTGCTTCTGTATGTCTTCTTGTGCGGTTCTTGTACCTACTTGGTTATTTGCGACTATGTAGCTTCCTGTACAATTTTTTTAGTTAGCAAGCTGGTATAACTGAGTGCAATTAACTTGTACATAATTGTAATAAGGGTTTAAGATTATTTATTTATTTAATCGTTTATTAGGCAATCCAACAGCGTTTTTTTACAACAATCGAATAATATTAAGTTAAATATATCTACTAAGGCCAAAAATGGATTACACAGTTAGCTACTGAAGGGCTATTTTACATTGTAATAAAATAATTTAATTATCTGAATGGTTGTTTTCATACATTTAATATTTGTGTGTGTGTGTGAAATTGTTATCATTTTATAACGACATTTTTTGACGACCAGTGTGGCGCAATGGTCACCATGCCGGATCACCGCACCGAGGGTCCTGGGTTCGATTCCCAGCGAGGCGGAAATTTGAATAAGGAGTTTGAATTTCTGTTCTCGGTCTGGCTGTGAATGTCCTTGTCTAGTGTGTTGTCCATGGCACCCACGACACAGGGAATCCTAGTGTGGGGCTATGAGTGTGAAGCGTTATTTATTTATAAGAACAATTTAAAACATTAGACATGCAATTTTATGCATCATGAATACCACAAAAAGGCAACAGGAAATCAACAATTCATGGCATCATTAAGTAAATTGTATAAAATCCCTAAAAACTGTTATCGACAGGGGTGCAAATTTGAAAAAGTAAAGCCGAGTTACCTGTTCCTTTGAACAAAAAACTATGAATGGAGGAATTGGCATGTGGTATGGATAAAAAAGATCGCTAATTCGTTATAATATTAGTTCGTGAGCGAATATGCGTTTTATAGGCACAAAAAAGTTATAAGGTTAGTGAATGATGAATTCGGTACATAAAAACTGATAAGAACGTGGCAATGTGTGTGTTACAGGACTCTTAATAAAACTATTTTACTTGCCTATGCATTTTACTACTCGTATTATCTAATACCGTTTACTCCCAAATTAGAAAGGTCACAGATTATTGACTGCTCCTCACCAATAAAGATTTTTGAAAAAAATAAATAGTTAAATTATATTCAACATAAGTTCTTGCCTTCCCTTACACATCGTTTATAATGTGAGATCTCTTACCTAGATTGGGAATAAAATTAAAATGTCATGTCATTCCCATATATTTTGAAAGCAGCATTAGGCGTGACCGTTTACAGAAAAGAGTTTTGTCTAAAGGCTCAGTTCCCGTGAGCGCTGAGAAAAGTCGATTCAATTACTTCCGCAAAGAAACCCAGCAAAGCGCTACCCATAAAGTGTCCAATTGCAGTTTGCCTCTCGTCACTCACACGCGTAGTACATATCAATATCACGTGATATGGGAATAGAAATGCATGAATCAAACCGTGACGGCTTGGGTTTCTATATCTATAAGATCATGTATCATCAAATCATGTACTGCTACTATGATTGGAGAATCATAGTATCTTAAGGAGTTAAGAGATACAAGGTGCTTCTATAGAATAAATAAACTTAAATTGCTTAAATAATGTATCTACTTAATGCAGTAAACATTACTAGTTACACGTACGGTGGAATATAAAATTTGGTACAGTCAAAGTTTACATGGAGAAGAAGTGCAGAAAACATTTTTGTATAAAATGAATCAGAAACACCTTAAAATTAACAGACTATTTTGGAGTATCGATGCACTCGTAGATTTCAGTCATGACGTTTATAGCTAAAACACTTGGCTTGGCTCACTGTTAGCTCTTGTATGTTTGGCGAGTATTTTTATTATGTTATATAAACTGTTTTAGATAGATGAGATACTGGTATTTAATCTTTTGGTTTGACGCCGCAGATATTTTTATTTTTGACATATTGTCTGTCGTGCAATGTCGATGGAACAGTAAAAATGGTTGTAAACTTTTGGATATAAATTATGTAATTAACTGGAATTATACTTATAAATACAAATGTAAAGATTGAAGAGTTCACTGTTTTATTTCCCGACCTGATGCTAACAGGTCATAAGTGCCCTACCTCACCGGGACGCCATGGCGACGTCGTCGGCGTAGTTGCCATGGCTACCGTTGGCGTCCGAAGGTAGCCAAAAGAGTAGCCATGGCTTCTCTTCACTCAGTTCGATTATGATGTCAAGAATGGACGTAGAAGAGATCGTACTTATTTGTTATGTACGTCGCTTAAAAATACTACAAGAAAACAAAAAAAAGAACAAACTTTGGATTCATCGTTTTTTATCAAATCGAAGCCGATGTGGTGTTTTTATTAATCTATATTAAGAATTTTTATAAAATATCCAATGCACTATCCCACAAACACGGACAATTTTGAATTTTCACAATAAATTTTTCTGTTTCG
Source organism: Thymelicus sylvestris (assembly GCA_911387775.1). Classification (NCBI taxonomy): domain Eukaryota; kingdom Metazoa; phylum Arthropoda; class Insecta; order Lepidoptera; family Hesperiidae; genus Thymelicus; species Thymelicus sylvestris. The sequence goes on from OU426893.1 coordinate 14,319,820, forward strand.
AAACAAATTTTTCCATACATAAGTTGACCAAGCGCCCGAAATGGCGGCCGGTTGGCTACTCAGTGAGGGAGGTGTAACCTACACGCATACATTTTACTGGCGACGTCGCCAGCGCGCCACAGTCTCCAGACTCCACATTGCGCGCTGGCAGTTATGGCTACGCTTCCGAATTGGCTACGTTGCCACAGCGTCGCCAGGTGAGGTATCCGCCATACATTTCAATATAAACTGTTTGGATACGTGGCCGGCGACGTCGCCATGGCGTCCCGGTGAGGTACCGGCCTAAGTGGAAATAAATTTTAAAATTCTTAATTACACAAATCAAAACGGATTAAATACCTATAACAATATAATTATAAAAAGTTCTCACAGTTGCCGTTAGATATATGGGACATGGATGCCACATAACAATTTCACTTTCGTTAGAATAGATATCACACGCATAATAAATTAAGAAATGAATTAATTCGTGTTCAGATTATGCTAATAGAACAAGAAACTGTCAGGATGTCCGTCTGTTGACGCAACGGTGATCTGGTTCCCATACCATATGGGAAATCGAAATTGTGTGAAAACCACAAAGCAATCTTTCTCTAATAAAAATTTTGATGTGGCACTAATGAGGGAAGTTCCAACACTTCCAACTTCCAAATACATAATTATATTAATTATTGCAAAATTATTTTCTAATCTTAATATATATAAATTACGTGTCACGTTTGTCCGCGATGGACTCCTAAACCACTTAACCGATTTCAATCAAAGCACATCGTGTGCAGTTTGATCCAACTTGAAAGATAGGATAGCTTACATCTCCCATAAGGCACACGGAAGGTTTAAAAAATCTTATGACTGAACGAAGTCTGTCCGGGTAGCTAGTTGACTATAAAAAAACGATTTTAAACACTTTAATTTGAAGCTGCCAAACTGACGAGATTCCCGGCCAGGACATTGTTTTCAAATCTTCTTGTTCACATTTAATTTTATGTATAGTTAACTGCGTGAATATAAGAAAGTAATTAGGTATGAGGTACAGAGGTGTAAAAATTAATATTTTAATTATAGTGTAGGTACATATTATTGTTTATTATCTAGCTCTTTATATTCGGTAAACTATCATACCTCTCTGCAATCTCTACTAATTTTACTATGATAGGGAGATTTATTAAAATTGTGACTGTTAAGACATAATATTATACTTTACTGCCCATGGGTATAATTATGCCTTAGAAAAGCATAAGCATGAAAAAAAAGATACCTTGTCTGGCCATAACAAACACTTTACTAAATATTTATTTGGAATTAATATATTATCTGTAAAGTTGTTATGTAAAACAAACCTGAAGAGTTAAAATGATTTACTTCCGGACGGGTTTCGTTGAATTCGCACCCGTAGATACTGCTTGGATGATCGCTGGCGTTCTAACAACCGTACAAGGTCTGCTGTTTTTTTTTACGGACTTCGAAGCTCGAAATTTCAGGGAATCATTTTATAGTACGATAAAAAACCCATGAGTTATTTTTCAAATTTTCATCTTTTAAATCTCAATAAGTGCATAGCTATAGCATACGTATGCATCGACCTTAAGTTGCATTACTTAGGGTCGATGCATACGTAACGTGGACGGGACGGGACGTGAAGTTTTTAAACATCGTTTCATAGAAAACGATAAACGATAGCGAATACGCCACGGACTACGGAGGCATGGACGGGACGGGAACGGGGCACGCCCGTATATTTGTGCCCCGCTCCGTCCCCGTCTCGTTCACGTTACGTATGCAGCGACCTTTAATAACCCGTCTGTCTTTTTTGACGTTCACTCCTTTTTAATAAATGGTACAATATCAATTATATTTTAAGATAGGGCAAAAGTTTCTGATTCACAAAATCAATCGAAACATTTCTCGCTAGAATTTGATACTTAATTAAGGCTGTATTGGCTGTAACAGTATTTATGGCAATAATATGTATATTACAAATTGCTCACGATCAACTCTCATCTTTAATCAAACTGATGGGATGTCATTAAATGCACATCAATTTATCACAAAAATATTGACCATATATAAATCTGATGATATACAAAATAACGATAATTAGATTTATGGTGATGTTATTGTAGATTGACGCAAATATATTCAAATAGAATCTGTTAATTGTGAAATGAGTGTTTATAGTTATAACGATTTGATAGTTGACGTGCCTCTATACATCACACGTTCTCCTGTTGCACCATCAATCAAAAGAAAAGCGATATCGATTGGCTTTACATCCAATGCTGTGGAGCTACTAATTTTAAATGGTACGCTTCTAAAAGATACGGTAATGGTAGTGGGAACTAAAAAACGTACACAGGTTGATGGATAGCTGCTAATACTAATAAAATTTGTCGTGACTGCCGCTTCATGGGTAATGGGAAACGTTTGGTTGGTGATTTGTGGATGAGTATTAAGAGCATAGTTCAAACGCTAACACCCGTAGATGGAAGGTCAAATGCATTAGCCACCTAGCGGGACTACAATATGTAAACCTTTATTAATCAAACCATACGCATTGGTTATTGACTTTTGATATAATCAAATAATGTGCAAGTATGGCCTGGATAAGTAAAAGCACATCAATTCTCTGGTAAAATGATTAATATATTTTGCCCAGAGACACTGACTTTTTGAAAGCACAAGTAAATAATGATAACAGAACTTCCAAGTACGAACATATTTAAGTTTACTTTCTATTGGTTTTTGTGAATATGAATAAGTTTTATAAAAAAATAGCAATTCTACGATTCTTGAACTGTTACAAATAAATTAATAATGTGGTTTTACTATTTCCCTAAAGCTAAATAAAGCCAGTCTCAGTGTAAAATGTTTATGTAGTTATTAATACAAAACTGCAAAGCATTAAAGACCTTAAAATTTATCAACTAATTTGAGAAAGAACTTTAAGTTTATTTAAATAATGTTACAAATAATATTGACTAGCATACTAAAAGCTTGGGAATACATATTTACGCTCAACGTCTACACTTTACAGTGCCTTCATTTTTATGAACACAGACATGAATCTACTATTTGAGAAGTTAATCTATTTAATTATAATTTTAAACGGTCTGTTTGTAGTCAACCAAAGTCGGCGACTAATAACGATGTGGTACCTATAATGAATTGTGCATGAAAAAGTACTAAAATTGATTTAACAAGAGCGGAAACCAGGCGGTAAAATAAATAAGATGCCTCATATGTCAGTCGTATGTCAAGTTATAATAAATGCTATAAATCGCAAGAACGGCGTAGCGAATATAACAGAATCTGAATAATTTATCATCCTTTTTATTTCTTAATGATTGAATAAAAAATTTCGGCTCTTTGATGTGTTAAGTCTTTCGAACATTAATGTCACTGTCTGATTTTGTGGTTATTTTACTATCGATTCTATGAAAGTTGAAACTAATATATTTATTGTAATGGTGGCCAAAATCCAAGAGATGTTGTAAATTATAAAATAAAGTACCTAATTAAAGGTAACAGCTAATACATGATAAATGTGTATACCTAAAAATGTGTAATTAAATAAAGTAGTTACCTTTTTATGACAACCTTAATACCATTGCTGATAATACTACAAGCTACATGAGCTCATTTACATTTAAAACTTTACATTCAATCCAGTTATTAGATATAAATTTAATAAATCCATAATCAAAAGTAATCCATAATTATAATTGAAATCGCTAACACAGTAATACCAGTTGTAACCTCGCCCATGATCTAAACTCGTGCGCATCCTTCGAATCGCGTAACCTTCTCATATATTCACCGCAAACAATTCACTCATATTTCACCGCATTACTTGACATTCCATATTGAATTTCTTCACCAACCTGTTTATAAGTGGCTACGTGGCACTTCGATTTAATATCATTATATGCTATGATTATATATTATGTAATAACAGATCGCTCATTAAAGTGATTTCTTTTATTTACTTGACTCGATTAGCAATGAGAAATATTCTCCAACTGATTATAATAAACGTCACTGACGAAATCTTATATCACTTATTTAACTTACAATGAAAAACCGGGCAAGTCCGTGTCAGGCCACGCACAATGTAGAGTTCCGAAGTAGTAAGTTTATCAATTATTACTCATTAACTACTTATATAGCATATATAGCATATACTTAGATAGCATAGCCTAAATCCAAAAATAGTTTTCCTTGTAAATTCATTATCCTATTTTTGAGATTTTTTTTCACTTGTCCAACTTCAACCGTTTAGCCTGCGGGAGGGGGGACACTTGACTCAAGCCAAAATTAGTATTTTGGAGCGAATTTTTTCGCAAACGGACCCCTAAATCAAAAAAGGGCCTAAAGAGACCTCTAATAATTTTGAAAGACCTTACCAACGATACCCCACACTACAAGGTATACGACGAATAAATAAATCGTATTACGTTACCTGCTGCAGGGGAGGAGTTCTGAAAAAAATGTTTTTCAATATTTTATTCTACAATTTTGGAGTTTTAATAAATATGTATAATGTATGTATATCCATGCTAAATTACAGCACTAAGGGCTCTAGCACTAAGGGTCTCGGTGCTATGCCTCGGACAGACGGACGGACGAACATGACACAACTATGAGGGTTCCGATTTTACTTCGGAACCTTAAAAAAGAAAGGAATAACACTATTAAGATTATCTTTAAACGCACCTTGTGTCTCTCCATTATCATATTCATCTACCCCATTACCTTCTAAATATTGTTCAACAAATCTAAACTAAACTACTAACTTGTTCATTACTGTTGATATTGACAGATAATGGTTTATTAGCAGTAATTCCCATCCACGTTTATTCGTGACGCGATCGACTGTAAATATCGGTCCAGTAATCGAACTTAAATTCAAGTGGTATTTATACTGCACGGTCATGGTTTTCGACGTGATAGTTAGATAGGTGCCTAAATAGAAATGGTGTTCCAAATGTTCCAATTAGATTCTCATGAGCTGTAATGTTCTGCGTAACTTACTCTGGGAGTTGATTCCGTATCAGTTATATCTTGTTTATGGAGTTTGTCAGTTCAATTTTGTGTCATACCAAGTATGTACTATTATTTATTTTGTGGTTATACCTAGTTTTTAACTTCTTTAAACTGTAGATGTTATTATTTGATGATTACCTGAGTTAAGTTAAAGAAATTGTGTGATTTTAGGCCTTTGTTGAGTGATTGACAGTTGTTATTATTGATGAGTTGATAGATTGTACAGTTGTAATTATCACAGATGGCTCTGAGAATACATATGCTTTGGTTAAATTATGTTAAGTTATTAAAAACATCGTTGTTAATGAACACAATGCAGTAGAAACTCTGACGACAAACATTTTAATCAAGCTCTCTAAATTGCTTCTTTGGATTTTCCTCAATCTTAATTGCTCTCTATTTTTAGCCTAATAAGAGTAACGGTACACTCTGACGTTTTCACGTTTGGTGGGAACATACCCTTTGGCAGTTCTCATTATATCACACTAATCGCTAATTCATTGGTATTCAGAAGGAACAGTTTCTCATAAACGTGTAGAACATAAAGCGATAGCCTTAAACTCAGGTTCTCAAACTTTTACTGTCAACGTTATTAAATGTTTTAATGTTCTACGCCTACCACCCAAATTGAGAATTAGAAATTTAAACGTTTATGAATAATAAAAGTTTAAATTTTTGAATCCTAATCAAATATATTATAGACATGCATTTTAGCTTGAAATAATTAATTACATATGAAAATACTTTTTTGCATTTTTGATAAGCTTTATTTGCCCAAAAGTCACCTAAATTTTTAGAGCAATCACGTAATTTTTCGGAAGATTTTCTTAAAATAGACCCAACTTTGAGAAAGACTGACGAAGAACAAAGATTTATCAACCAATTATTATCATACACGCTCTTTGCACATACCGATCAGGTTTTGAAAGACACCGACCAATTTGGCGTACTGTCGCTATTTTCTAAATGAAAAGTTGATCTCATAAATTTTGTCATGAACTGGCGGTATAATCTTCATCGCGTACTTCAAAGCACAGTTCTGGTGGTAGCTGTGTGGTAAATAATTTATTGTCGTTTTTTACAACGTTATCGTAGAAGCTAGCATGGGAGCGAAGATGCACACCTACGCGAGATTGTATACAGAGAATTTTAACATAACTTCAGATAAAGCATTAGTTTTTCTCACATCCTTTATTGATAATTAATATAGTGGTTTAAATAGACTAAATGAATGTTGATATGTGCGTTTTAGAAGTTTATTAACACTTGTTTGCTCACCTGAGAGTTCTCCTTAATGTTCTCAAAAGTGTGTGAAATCTAGCAAACCGCAATTGGCCAGCATGGTGGACTAAATAATATGTATGTATGCCTGTACCCCTCACATTATGAGAGGAGACCCGAGTGACTTTGACTAAAAATCTCGCTCTGAAATCGTAATTAATTCTCTTCTTTATTAATCGTAATTAATTAACCCTTGTTTCTTGAGAAAAACAATATTACTAGTAATAATAGATAATCTACACATTTTTATATTTTAATAAAATGTCATCTTGAATTTAGTATGACGTCAAATAGATTATAACCAGCGTATGATCCAGGACCATCTAACGAAATATTTGTAATATACGGGCTGAAATTCTTGCAACCGTATTTTGGCTTTGCTTTTACGGGCAATAAATGTAACCAAAACAGATTAAACTTTCAAGAATCCAACTCGATTACACGATACTTATTCAAAAGACAGGTTGCAAATAACCGGACCTGTCCTGTCAGATCTGGTTCAAATTAGATCAAGTGTAAAACAGCCCTTATGGTAAATTGCTGGAGCAATATGTATGGTAATGGTATGGTTCTGCGAAGATGTACGGTCAACTGGACGTAGTTTTATTTTGGAAAATATTGTGATATTTCCTTTGAAGATTTGCTGATAAAAACACTCCGAGCAGGAGTGTTTTAATACCTTCGGTTCATTCGTACTCTTTTTGAGCTGATAGACTAAAAAAAATACGTGCATAAATGTATTATTGACATCTACATGAATAATTTATATTTGAATTTTAATTTGAATTTGAATTTGTCCCGAAACGGAACATCATCAGGGTAAGTTGACTCTACGATGGTTAGTCGCAAAGTCATAAAGCTTACATGGTGTAAGTAATACATTTTAGTCATGTGTGTTATGGCACGTTATTTTTACATAACTAATCACATAAAGAAGCTTTTCTTACCATAATTTATTCCTCTACTCATTATTGCTATGGATAACATTACAAATAACATTTTATTAGCAATATTTCCTTGTGGATGCATTCCCACGTTAATAGGAAACAGTTAAATGATTATTTTGATGCACTTATCCTAGATTCCTAGGAAATAGCATTTTACAGCTATAAATCACAAACACCCACGCTAATAGCATTAATTAATCATTATGTGATTACTTCGGATTTAAATTTTAATGTCGCCAAATCGTCAGTATTTTAGTTTCTCACGTATTCGAGATGGTATCGAGTTTCGCAACACGTTGATACAGTGAGTGCTTCCTGTTATCGTTACCGGTTTTTGGCTCAGCATTAAAAATAATAACTTACCTTGTTTCTATGGGTGTCTAACACCTGGTAAAACTGTCACTTCTATTAATTCATTAATTTGTGCAACCTACTGTTAGCTTGATAGCTGTGTCAATACGTTTTTGACTGTTATTAGCTAGTAAGCAAGATTATGAGTAAAATAAATTTGAGCTTTTAATAATTCTCACTATATGCAATCAACGTTTTTTAAAAAAATATAAATAAGTCAAGGCCATCTCTGTAGTAAAATTTTTGTATTACGGGTTGCTTTTGTAGGCAAAAACTAAACAAAACTAAGGTAATCTTAATGATTGAGCATTGATCTCAAATCCCTCAAATTCATATTCATATTGCATCTTGTCTTCTTCGCCATAGCTAAATTCTAATTATACAAAACACTTATTTTCTCGATAACCTGACTTTTCATCAACTCCTGCTCCTCTCCTATCATTGTTATTTGTTGAGTCCCATTAATGTCCCCATCGAGACCATTTCTAACCCGAATCGGTAGCTTAATCGCTTGTTAATTTGTTAGATGTGAGACTAAAAGCGCCGCTTTCAACAATTTATGGCTTCATTCTCGTCAACTTGTTTATTTATACAAGTTTTTGTAAAAATCGTGTTTGAATTTCACCGGCCAAGTCTCTTTCGTTTACGACTTAGATAACGATGCAATTAAGCGCTCTTTAATATTATTACTACTAACAATCCGTGAATTACGTAAACTCAACGATGCTTATCACTTGGCTCCCTGAACGATTGAGAATTCTATTACTTTAACTGATTTTCGATACGGAGAGGACTAATATGTATTCTCTCATCAATCAAGAACGAGTATCAGATAATGTCAATATTTCTTTCACCTTGATACCGATTAATCTAATCATGGAATAATTATGCACTTAAACTCTGATAGATAGGAGTTGGAAAAAATCTCGTCAACGTTGGATAATGAAACTTTATCTTTGAGTACAAGATATACTTAGCTATGATTGTGCAACAATAATCTATATTATATAACCTTTACACATATTACGAAGACATGAACAACAATCAATTATTTCAAAATACTTGGAATAGCATCTTTTCTTCAATTAAGCTCAGATATCTTTTTGTATTCCGTTTAGGTACGAGTACAGTCATGTCTACACTAAGGACTAACACAGTTTTCATTCCATGAAACCCTCATTCTTTACGTTCACACTATGGTTGTTAATTTAAATTGTAAGTATGCAGAATTTAAATACAAATCCCCCTTTGGGTGAATGAATTTTAAACCACTAATTTCTAGCTACTTCAATAAGCTCAAAACATTAATTAAATCAGTGTACTGTATATATTACGTTCAAATCTTTTATTATAGTACTAAGGATAGTCTCACGATATTGACAGTTGAAAGGCAATCCTTCCTATACGACATTTGCTAAATTTTACAGGAGAGTATTTAAAGTATTTAAACTTCAAATATTTAGAAAAAATATATATTATACATATTTATTAAAACTCCAGAATCGTAGAATAAAATATTAGTTTTTTTTTCAGGGTACCTCCCCTATAGGTAACGTGAGGATGATTTTTTTATTCGTCGTGTACCCTTTAGTGTGGGGCACGGGTAAAAACGTCTTCCAAAAATATTATGGGTCTTTTAAGACCATTTTTTTAAGTGTGAACATGGTCTGCTTGCGGGGCAAGTTTCATCTTAATCAACACAACCGCGACGGTTAGCGTGTGATGCTATCCCAAACATCTTCACAAACTTTTGCATTCAAAATATTAGTAGGATTATAAAATTATTTGTCATCCTTAAATTACTACAGTTGATTATATTTAGAAATTTTTGTAACTCTGAAATCTGCCAAGCCTTAAGGTCTACAGATAGTAAAGTGCATAACGCGTTTTATTCCAAGCATTCTACTTCCATCCTTTACCAACCGGAAAGGCGGCGATTTGATGATGATGACTTTGAAGTAGGAAGTGATCAACAACTGCACTTATGAATCTCGACATAGTAAAAGGCTTGTTTTAAAACTAAGTCAATTGCCTCAAGGTAGTCGCTAATGTACATGTAAGTACAGACGACTTTCGTAGATTTGCTTATTAATAAGTCCGACAAAGAATCTGTATCGGGTAACGGTAAAGCCGGAATGCTAATACGTTCGGTACCTACCAATACTCATTTATCTCCTCTAAAACATAGGCAACTGGTGCGTGCTTTAATTCGAGAGATAATCTTTATGTATTCTCTTAATTATTGCCGGCGAGATATGAATTGAAATTGATTGTAGGTGATTAATTCTTTGCAGACGGTTGGGAGTACCTCAGGGTATGCTCATATGACCGCAATCTTTTATTATGAATACGTACAAGTCGTACAATTAATAAAAACTGATAATAATAACTTCAACAAAGCACAATTTGATTTAACAGAACCAAGAAATTTTTATTTCCGAAAAGTAGGTAGGTATATCCCAAATAAAAGGTACATCCCAAGCATTTATAGCGAAAACAACTTGTACCTATTATTAAGTTAGTATTAGTCTACTTTGCAACAATCCGCGTTTAACATCTATGATGGTATATACTTTAAAACATGCGTGGCACCTCCCTCCCTCCCACAACGGAAACATGCGGAAGCAAACGGAAAGTAAAGTTTCCGACTAACCATCGTAGAGTCAACTTACCCTGATGATGCTCCGTTTCGGGGCGAAACACGTGTTGGTGCTGGTATGTATGTTGGTATATACGTTTAATTATTGTAGTGCATGTTTCCGTTGTGGGAGGGAGGGAGGTGCCACGCATGTTTTAAAGTATATACCATCATACATGTTAAACGCGGATTGTTGCAAAGTAGACTAATACTAACTTAATAACAATGGATTTCCGCAAAGTAACGCCTGATACATACTATAACTTGTATACTATATTACAGATTAACTATAACTTGTACCTATGTTAAGTTCTATATTTAGACAAAAAATAATGAAAAGAATAAACCAAATAATTAGGCAGGTGTAGCTAATTATATTATATCAATTCTGAATATGCTTAATTAGTGATTTATTCCACATTGCTTAATTACAATTTGGAGATGCTTAAAATTCTACTTTCCTGTCAAACGTTAATCTCGAGATCTCCATACATCGATCTGAACGAATGAATGAACTTATACTCGTTGGCATGCTTGCTATTGATTTATTTGACAGCTCCTACTCTATACAACGTAACGGTAACATCGATAACTTTACGATCTACTAATTCCTCTGTACCATTTTGTCGAGCATCTCCAAGCAAAACCAGTAATGCATATAAAACGTGGTAACACACTCGCGTCGTGTTGCATAATTGATCGGACGTGGTGGATAAATTAAGTGTTTTTATTTCGTGTTATAACCAGATCGGAACATGTTTTTGTGTTTATTCGCCGTGCAATAAAATTCTTAATTGAATTCCTCAGACCTTACGTATTGCCTTAGGTAAAGTGTAACAATTGTGAAGTACCTATCATTTTTTTTTTTCAATAAAGTCAATGTCTCAATAAAATTGGGAAACGACCATTTCAGAATCATTTTTACCTTTTCGAAACAATAAACTATAATGCTATGCATTGCTATGTAGTCTACTTAGTGAACTCTCATCATTATTTTTGCTAAAAAGTATACTGGCTTTTTTTACTCTGATGAACATTATCATAAATAAGTAGACCAACAATTTAAAATTTAACTTAATTTTCCAGTCAAATTTGTATAGTATCCAGTATAATTTATGACTATAAAATAACGTATCCATACAGCTGCAATAGGGATGTTGACACTATCAGTAAATTAAAATAGATTTAATTATGTTTAAAGTATCAAGGAAAACATTTAAACACCTAAAATATTATTTTTTTGTCGAAATCAATCAATATAAATTAAATATAATTATTTTAAAATGTTAAAAATAGTACTCACTGTCACGTGACCTCAAACGCCGTTTGGAGCTTATGACGTCATTGTTCCTATTTTATATGAAAGTGCAACTAACTTCAGTCGACAGATAGTATTGAATATCGGCTAGTGACGTCACGTGACGTTTTTGGCGGGAAATTTGAAAATGATTTTTATTTTTCAATTTTTGTTTTTAAATTGAAGATTATTACTTTTATAATATTTTTTTCGTGAATCTTAAGGTTCTATCTATAAAATGAAATTGAATCCTAAAATTAGTCAACATCCCTATTATTCTAACTACATGTAAAATTACATTATGCAGCAATATATTATGTATTACGTACATACATTTTTGGGTAGGTGTTTTCAAATTGTATACGTAGATAAAGTTTCCTTTTTACGCCATATCCAAAGTGAACACGGTAAAACCGTTCAATATAGACTTATTTTTATTGTCTTCCCATTGCATGCGTCTTGTCGGACGTCCTTCCCCTATCTTAATGATCTCTGTTCCATATTCGACGTAAAGGTGTAAACAACGTATGCAATCACCTCGCTCATGTAGGGTACCTATACCTTGTGCATTTTCCTTGTATTCGTCGACAGCAATAGCTTAATAGTTCTCGAAGGGTCTCACTATTGTATGAGAATAATGTAAAGGAATGGAAATTAAGATATGAAATAGATCAGCCAATTTAAAGGTTTTGTCAAAATTTTGGTAAAGCAGTTTTTACACTATCTAGCAAAGTCGTAACAACTCATAGACTCGTGCAAACGGAGATTTGCTTCAAAATATTTATGATCTACGTAATTATTTAGAAACAACTAGCTGCCCGGACAGACTTCGTTCTGTCAAAAGGTTTTTTTAGATGTAAGCTATCCTATCTTTCAAGTTGGATCAAACTGCACATGGTGTGCAAATTTGATTAAAATCGGTTCAGTAGTTTAGGAGTCCATCGCGGACAAACAACGTGACACGTAATTTATATATATTAAGATTTATTTATAAAAGTATACATTAATTAAATTATTTCATGAACATTATCAATCAGAGCTGGGCACAATATGTGATGGGTTTTAAAATCTTAATCCAGAAGGAAATTCTAGTTAAGTATTGCTTATTAACCAACTGCATTCATAAAAAGATTTAAAAATATTTCTTTTATCATCCAAAGCTTTTTGCTTTTGTTAATTTATATCAGGTTTCTACCAAGCATATATTTTACATTCGTATATCACTTGTTCTATCTGCCAAGTATTGTACCGTTTGTCAAGTATTTTTTTATTTCTAAAATAGCCTATTATTCGTGAGTTGATTTAAAAGAACCGACGTTTAACGACCGCGTAGCCTGCAGCGGTCGTCCCATCACCAATAGAGTTACGAGATGTAAAGGTGGTTTTAGATGGATGCAATTTTTTCTCAATATTTTTTTAAATATCTTTTTCATGTGTAAGCACAATCAGTCACAACAATATTTATTTCTTATGCAAGCAGAAATAGATTAGTAGTTCAATTTTCTTGTCTAAAACTTTGAGATATTTTTCTCTCATTTTTTAGCCATGTGGTAATTAGGAATTATTAACTCTACTTCGATAAAAAAGGAGAACATTTTTCTAAAAAAATAACAGCTAAGAACTGTGCAAGTTCTGAAACCAAAGTGGGTCTACTGCAAATCTCTCGGAGCTATTATTTTAATCCTGTATAAGTTACTACTATGTTAATTATATCTACTGGTAAGTTCTTTCAACCTTTAAATTATATTTAGGTAACTAAACACTGTTTAGAAAACAAATGATTTTAGAGATTAAAACAACATTATCCGAAGTAATTTGGTCAAATGTGATCTATTATATTTATACGTCCTCCATACTACTATAATAGGTATTCTGTACTCTACGTTCACTAATCTAAAATTTATGTGTTACCAGAATCTTTGTTCGCTATAAGCCTTCTCTCATTCTCCTATTAATGTCCACTCCTGTTCCTCAGTAAGCATTATAATTGAGAGATTAAAACGAGTAGTTACTAATGCCACACCAGATTCTTCTTATTTATTACCATTATACCTTGAATTAGTTTCAGAGTCCGTATCTTCAACTGGATTTTATTCAAAATTTACTAACATGTCTGGCGTACGCCTTAGTTTTAATCTGGAGCCGTGATGTATCTGCTACCGAGGCAGCTCGGCCCACCAATTACGAAATAATTACAAAGCTTATGGGTTTGTGTGCGAGAATTACATGGACTGGGTGTAATAGAACCATGCTGATGTTACAATAGATAATATTAAATTACATTTATTTTAGTTATATCTTTGGATTTAAACTTTTAAGAAGTGTTTTATTCATATTGTCTGTAAAATCCTTAGAATATTTTTTCCTATGTATTATTTTAAAAGCCGTTTCAAACTCTTGGAATTTATCAACTTTTGAATGACACTATTTTATCATTGCAATTTTATATTGCTTGTAATAAATATTGTACATTAAATTCAATTCAAGGCTTGTGTTCCATGGAAAAAGTTGATCAAAAATAAATTTAGCGAAGTATCAAAATAATATCTTTAGTTTATATCGCAGACAATCAGCCCACCGAAATGCAACTGTTCGAATCAGACCTGCCAGGCTCCGCCCTGTTATTTAGCGCAATTATACCGTCGCAGAGGAATTTAAAGGTAAAAGAAGCGATAGAATTCGCAAACCCTTGATTAAAACAGTGACGGGTTGATTGGGAGTCTCTGTTGTTGGTCTTTTAAGGATGATGTTCCAGTAGCGGGAAATTGCAGTATTAAGCTTTTAAGATATTTGCTGGAATTTTGTGCTTTATTGAAATTAACAGCAACTGATTTTACATCTTGAATTCGAATTTGATTTGATAAAGTTAAAATCGTAGGTTCAACATTTATTGAAGTAAGGACACATAAGGACCAGGAAGGCTATTCAGATTTGTAACTTAACAGCGGAGTTTCAAAATTGACGTTCGAGTTCTAGGATCACTTCACTTCTCAAGTGCGTACTAGATGATTAGATAATGACATGTCAATATGATGCAAGTTCGCTTTTTTTTGTAACTTGACAGCGGAATACACGATGAGTTTCTAAATTGAAGTAAGAGTTCGAGACTTCCTTCACCTCGCAAGTGCGTGCCAGATGATTAGAAAATCACATATCAAGATCTCGGACTCGAACTTCAATTTTGAAACTCATCGCGGATTCCGCTGTCAAGTTACAAACGTGAATAGCCTTGCAGGAAGGCTATTCAGGTTTGTAACTTGACAGCGGAGTTTCAAAATTGACGTTCGAGTTCTAGGATCACTTCACTTCGCAAGTGCGTACTAGATGATTAGATAATGACATGTCAATACGATGCAAGTTCGCTTTTGTTTTGTAACTTGACAGCGGAATACACGATGAGTTTCTAAATTGAAGTAAGAGTTCGAGACTCCCTTCACCTCGCAAGTGCGTACCAGATGATTAGAGAATCACATATCAAGATCTCGGACTCGAACTTCAATTTTGAAACTCATCGCGGATTCTGCTGTCAAGTTACAAAAGTGAATAGCCTTGCAGACCACTATTACCGGTACATTGCCTTTGACATAGTAATATGTATATTAAATAATTTAAAAATACGATCATTTTAATGATGAAGTCATACAGAGGTCGCATGTAAAAACTCAAATTACGTTTCATCCACAAGGTATTGTTACAACAATCACAATTACCGTTTCATCTTGATTCCAAGACTGAAAAAATATAGAACCAGTGCAAATACTCATACAATATTAATTAGGTTTTATTAAAAAACAATCGCTCACGACTCATTTACAACCTGGGTTTCGGGAATACGACACACGATGATAATCCAATTTAACGCTTCACAACGCATTGAAGGATACACAATACTGAACTGGCACGCTTTCTGTCATAGCTGCATACGCAGTTTCGATTCTTGAGCAAATAGAAATAGAGATCGGAATTCTATGAGTGATTCGAATGGCACGTGCGTAATTTAAATATCGCCTCGATACTGTTTGCCAAAATTAAAACGCTCTTTATATACTTTTGCCATCAATCACGTTGAAGACAGGCCAACAAAGATGTTAGTATCGAAGAAATAATTGAGATAGTAGTTGATTTCTGTAATACAAATATATTTTAGGCATCTATTTAATAGGAACGTTATTTAGACAAATTTTGCACTTTTAATTTGAATCAAAAATATATTAATAATCAATTTTCGTTCATTAATGAAATAATAAGTAAGGCGCTCCACCCACTGCACCGCGTCCCGCCGCGGTGCGCGGGATGGCAGATTTTACCATTTTATGCAAGTATCTCAATTTATATAGAAATCATGCCTAGCACAACACACTGCCGACGCGCAAACGCGCGGGAAATCGCCCCGCGCGCAGTTTCGTTATCCGTCGCTCCGCGCTCCGCGGCGGGACGCGTCTTCAGTGGGTGGAGCGCCTTATTTGTTGTTTGCGTAGCGGTAGTTTACAATTAAAGAATTAAGAATCATTAAAGATTGAATTACGTTTTTGAAAATATATTACAAACTTTTTAAAGCATAGTTAAATATTTAATGAAAGAAAAACGTTTTTTACATTATTTAATAACTGACAATATTTTTTTAAATGCCTGATAGATTGATGAATGCATGAAAAATTTTCTAATGAATTGCCAACGATTAACCGGTTCGTTGCCCACCCCTTCAAACATCATATTGCACGTGGTATACTGAAGCGGAACCTCTTCACGGTATTGCACCTCTGTGCCACAGCTGGTGATATTTAATTACACCTGTTATCAACCTGTACTGGTACGGTGAGCACTGGAGCTTGACGTGCCAGGATTAAAACCACAGATTGAACACACACATACAGAAGAAAAAATATCAAGTTTAAATACACGATTTAGAACTTTATACGGGGTAATCAAAGGACACATTTTCAAAAGCACATTTTCAAAAAAGTATGTTTATATAAATCCAATGTGTGCGAAGACCATGTCATTGTAGTCTTGGTCAGTTCTTGGTCGATACAGACATTTTTGTTTAGAAGAAAAATATATTTTTTTCAGTGTAATGTATGAGCAATTTCTGACACAAGACAGAATAGCGTAGTTAGGGTGTAACGCCCCAACTCAGAGTCACTTAGGGTTACTTTAATCGCTCTTTCGTGAAGAATCACCACAAAAATTATATACTAAGGAACAATTTAAGTAACCTTTAGGCGCTCCACCCACTGCACCGCGCCCCGTCGCGGTGCGCGGGATGGCAGATTTTACCATTGTATGCAATTATGACAATTTATATAGAAATCACGCCTAGCACAACACACTGCCGACGCGGCACCGCGCGGGAAATTGCCCCGCGCGCAGTTGTATTATCCGTCGCTCTGCGCACCGCGGCGGGACGCGTCTTCAGTGGGTGGAGCGCCTTAGTGACTCTGAGTTGGAGTGTAAGAGTTAAATTATGTTACTGTAGAAGTGTAGAACAACATCAAAAATGTCTCATTAGGAAATTAACTTGCAGATCAACTAAATCAGTGTAATACATATTGACTCGAATTAAAATAAAAATAGAAGCACCTGCATTACCTGCAACTCAACTCAAACAGGTGTGACGTCACGGTCTTTTAAGCCCCACAATGCACGGTGACATACCAAAACTGGCACGTGCCACCTCGTCACGGTCGGTACCGCACCCAAGGAGCGTGTAGAACATACAATTATGAGTATTAATGACTATTACACGGGACAAGGGTTTGGCATTCACAGTGTTAATCTTTAATATGGTCCATCTCGTTTAGAGAAAGAAATGATTCTAAAGAATTAATGCTGCAATGCTAGTCCATTGTGGGTTGGGTGGTTAGCTAAGCAGATAGAATACGAGTACTACCATATACCATGAACTGTTATCGTCGAAATCAAATTAGGTGATAACTGATACAGAGACTATCAGACTAACGAACTTAAAAAGGAATGACTTGGAATCACTGAACTGTTTGTTTTTCAGCAGGGTGCATCATGAGCATGACTTTGGACTCAAAGTTAGACAGAACCTTACTACCACATCGTAAAACAAATTGTACAACCTGAACTTGTACATCAATTGTCTATTATATGTAAGACTAGCTTTTGCTCGCAGCTTCGCCCGCGGTAGAGATCGATTTTTTAAAAATCCTACTTACTTTTACTTATTTAGATTTAGTAAACATGTAGACTTAAGTAAACATGTAGACTTAAGTAAACATGTATCATTTGATAGCGTGATTCAAACTTGCAAATGAATTTTACTAACGCCATCTATTAACAACACCCGGAACTAAATATCTAGCTACTAACAAAAGATCGTCCTCATGGGGATGTTTTATCGCGGTAAAAGGTAGCCTACGACTCAGGTTATTCTCCACCCTCCTCACTATCTCCACAAACAAAAACCATACCATATAACAGCTTCGTTGTGACGTGAAAGACGGACAAACAAACAAACACACTTTCACATTTATAATATTAAGTATGGATTTAATTAAACCTAAAGATGTGTAAGGCCGTGCACATATGTAATGCAAACGTGTTCTGAAACAGAGTGTGGTTGTCCTGAAACAGGGTCTGAAGGTCTTATTAATGGTAATTGTATAATTGTACTGAAGGTCCATAGTACCTTACCTTCTGAACAGGTGTCTATCACACTTCGTCACTCACCACGTGGTATACCGAAGCGTGACGCGTGGTGTACCGTCACGGTCGGTACCGCACGCAATAAGCGTGTAAGCGCCATATAAACACATGTTTGATGTCAGATTCAGGTATAATTGATAATGTGGCATTGTGAATTGCCCTGCCAGTTTATGGTAATTTACTGCAATCTGACTTAGGAAATCTACGACTTATGAGCTTACTAAATCGAAATTTAACAATTTACCATTAGATAGGGTAAGACACCGACTGTAACAGGACAGTACGTAAGAAATCAATTCCGATGACAATATCGATTTATTTTGTAACGTAAATTCACAATTACTCATTTCTGAATTTCTCTTTTTCTAAATTGCGCATTAACCTGCAAGACTATTCACTTTTGTAACTTGACAGCGGAATCCGCGATGAGTTTCAAAATTGAAGTTCGAGTCCGAGATCTTGATATGTGATTCTCTAATCATCTGGCACGCACTTGCGAGGTGAAGGGAGTCTCGAACTCTTACTTCAATTTAGAAACTCATCGTGTATTCCGCTGTCAAGTTACAAAACAAAAGCGAACTTGCATCGTATTGATATGTCATTATCTAATCATCTAGTACGCACTTGCGAAGTGAAGTGATCCTAGAACTCGAACGTCAATTTTGAAACTCCGCTGTCAAGTTACAAATCCGAATAGCCTTCCTGATATTTAATATTTAAAAATACAAAAATATTACTTTTTAAATTTTAAACTCAAATTTTACTTGTTTCGGTGGATAACCCAAAAGTCTCAGTCTCCTTTACGGGTGGATGGCATGATATCTTCACCTTATAGTGCAGTATTTTTCCAAAAAATATAAACCATTGAATTCTCATGCATAACATTATCAAATTGCGTATATTATTAACTGTAATCTAACCTGATCGGATACATTACGTTTCATAAATGTAATGGGCTACTATTAAATAATGTCCTCAGGCTCGTACTACTTTCATTGTCTCTTTAAATCCCAAGGAGCTCATTTCAGTCTGCTATTCCGTTGCATTTAGGCTCGTGCCTCATGATATTTACACACTGTTATTTATTTCCAATCGCAATGCACTAGCTGTCAATTGGTACACAATCATTGCAACCGGTAGGTTCTGCAACGAAATGAGATGCAATTTCGTTCATAACTGCACCACTTGGTCCGATGCAGTCGCCCTGAAGACATTGGTGGTTCAAATTACAGGACCCAAGCGGAGATCAAAAGTAATGAAGCACAGAATGCAATCAATATTACTGTATTACCTTAAATTGTATGTACCAAAGTAAACGTAGTTTTAATTTTCTTGTGTAGTAGTAGTACAGATAATGATCAATGTGGATATCTTAGTTCAAGGAGGTGTAGTTGGACTAACTTTTTAAGTTAAACTAAATTTTCAGAGATACAATTTTTAGATTTGATTTCTATCGATAACTATCAAATAAATATTTACCATACATAACTTCTCTATTTCTTTCACTTTCTTTAGAAGGTTTCCTAAAAAATTTCATAACTTTAACGATCATAAAATTGTAGGACTAGCAGGTACATTAAAGTACATTAAAACTCTGAATATTTGCTTTTACGCTTGCAAATATTATTGTATATCTTTAAACTATTTGCCCTCGATAACAATCCTTTCTTTACCAGTTCGCTCCATCTCCGGCTCCACCGATGTGTCCGGCTGGCGTAATGTCCTATTATTACGACTTACCTGCGGCCTTCACGACTGTTCTGTTTCAGAAATCATTGCTTACACTTGTCTCAGGGCACGTGCTGTATCCGAATTAAGTGTTTCCCGTACGTGAGCTGTTTCACTTATCCTTTAATGGTATTATTTGCTGCTCGCTACTCGCATTCTTGGTTTACTGGTTTATGCATAGCATAGCGCAAGGTTCTATGTGTCGAACGTTAGAGATTTCTTGCTGTTCTTTTGCGTTGTCCTTTATGGATCGTTTTAAACCAACCACACAATTTCGTTTGAATATTAAATGTTTGCTTGTTTGATATTATGTGAAGTTTATTTCTTCTTCTTCTCTTTGTCGTAGTAATTTAGTATTATGAGTTAACTTGGATAAAAGATTTTCCGGAGCTATAATAACAACTGTTTACTATTCTTACCAATACTATTAGAAATTTCCTAAACTTTGTATTTTTAAATGTCCTTTAAGTAATTTCTTCCCAAAATTGATACTATTATTTCCAGACCACCTACCCTTTTTAGCCTAAGCACCCTAAATGAAGCTACGTCCAACTTTTCGCTAATTTCTCGAACGCAATAGTAATTCAAATCGAGTCATCTAACAAGATTTTTCATTGAGAGTCGACATTCTCGAGCATAATAGCTCGTGCGCACGAACGGGCGCAATTTGGTGGAAGTGCGGCAAATAATCGCCCGCGGGGACCGCACTCCGCTGCAATCATTCGCTATACAATCTCCATTGTATGAGGCGGCACGTGATTTCTGTGGACGTAAATGTGTTTGCACCTGGCATCGTTTAAGTGGCTACTGTAAAAGGGACGTAACCTCAAAGAGAATCTTAGTACCTACTGCTTAGAATTTATCAAAACATTATTATTACAGTCACACACAGTGGCGGCTGGTGGATCCTAGAAGTGGTGGTGCACTGTATCAGCGTATTTTTATTTTTAACGACTACCAAAGAACGATTATGATTGTCGCGCGTAGACCTTCTAAACGGCTGGATGGATTTGTATAGTTATATTCGTCCTAAAAGTGTCCTTAGATGACTGTTTGAAAAATAAATAGACGAGTGTTTGAAAAATAGTCCTGCCAATTTTAATTCCAATTTTTGTTGAAAAGTTTTATTTTCTAAAATAAATTAGCTTCCAAAATGGTCGATGTTAAAGTTAATACTCATTTTCACAGCTATTTACTCACACACAATGTCCCACAATTCAGTAAAACTATGTATAATATTATAATACTGAAAATCCTTGCAGAATGTAAACAAACGCAACTCCTTTTAGCTACCACAGAGTACTTAATCACTATGTTAGCTACTAAAAGCGCGCGCGAATTTCGTGAAACCTTGTTCCGCTCGGTAATCTTCGGGCGCTGGTGCGGCGCTCCAAAACGTCATAATTCGCCGTACATTTTCTATTGAACTAGCTCTGTCTCACGCGCCAGGCGTTTTCGGTTGCATCTCATAGAAGTTGTATGAGCATTAGCCGTGCGCTTTGGCTAGCGCACCGTGAACCATTTTACAGCGATTTTCGCGATAATGAGTCTTATTACTTTATCAAAGAGCTTAAATTAGTTCATCATAATTTCATTAATATTGAATAGATCGTTAATCAGACACTATTAAACATTTTTTGTTTTATTTTTCTAAACATAAAAATCTGGCAGTTCGGCGCACGAGTGCACTTAAAGTACAGCCGCCCCTGGTCACACAGTAGACTTAATGTTTTATGTACCAGATTTTTTACGAAATAAATATTGTTTATTTTCTTTCATTCTTTCTTTCTTATTGTAAAACGTGTTATATTTGTATTGTTGGTCATAATAATTTACTGTGCTTAAAATTGAGATACCTATTAATATTCCTGCATTTGAATGATTGAATTTTTTATATTTATCTTCATAATATCTAAGGGTTTAATTTTATATATTTTCATCCTATATAGTCCTAAGCAATATTTTTAATGCCATATTTTTCAGAAGCAACGACTATGCCATCAATAGCAATACCGTCTCACGTAAAAATAAAATGTCCACTATAATATTCACTTTTTTTAAGAAAAACATTTATTTACAGTCAACGCGTATGTCGTGCAGTGGAAACATAACCGCACTAAATTTAATCGCCTTGCATGTGGAGATGTCAGTAATGCGCGCCCGCGGCACGGACGTTCATTTTGGCTTCTGTTTAAAAACGCGATCATGAAATTAATGTATTACTTTCGTATGTAGATGCGACTATTATGAGTACCATCTGCATAATTCCTTAACAAACGCTGTAACGCGAGGGGCTCGTTTAGGAACCTCCGTTATCCGACACGTATGCAATTAATATTGAATTAATTCTAACCATGAAGACTTTAAATTACACCTTGTGTTTTAAATTAATATCAAGGAATATTTAAGATTTCATTTGGATTATTGAATAATATTGTTTGGGGATGGTTGATGATTTGAAAGAAAGAAAGAAAAACATTTATTTTCGCAAAACAGGGCACTACAACAGATATAACAACATGCTTAAATTTAAATACTATGACTAAAGATCAAATGCAGTGCCATGCCGATGAATAACAAATTTTATTTTCTAAGCCATGAGTATCAAACATTAAAAGCCATCATGTCTTAGTAACAAAGTAACTCTTCGTCGCCTTTAATTTTCAGTTCCTAGAAGATCTGTTACTTAGAATATGGCCCAACCGAGCATTATATTGTTGTTGTTGATGACTAATCCATAAGTGAATTAGGGAGGCTTGTGCCCCACAGTTCTAGGGATTTCTAATGAGTTTTCTTCAAGTTTAAAGAGCTCATTCACCACACGCGTTTAGACGCCAGTGGCATATTCCAGTGAGAAGCGTGATTGCTACGGGCCTCATGTGCCACTTGGGTTATAAAGAAAGAGAGACTAATTTATAGGAAAGGAATTTGGCATTAATTATTGTGAAAATAATAATCATTATCATAACAATCTATAAGTAAAAAACTTTTGGGTAAAAGAAGAAAAATGCACTATATGCTGAGCAAATAAATGGTATTCGAAAAACAGAAAAAGTGTATTAAAATTTCATTATTTTTTTACCGCTCTTGTCACATGGTAGCGCAATAGGTACAATAAATTAATGCAATGAGGAATATTTGCAGCATAATAGTAATTGCCAACAAGAAAAGAAGCTGTTACTGATTTAGGAGATAACGAAAAAAACAACTCAGCTGTTACTGATATGAAGCTCGTTACTCACGTCTCAATAATTGTTTGGAAAGCATTCGGTCAATACGTGAACGCTTTTTGAGCTGCACGTCGGACGTCAATTAAATTTGATAGAGATCATTTGGGAGATTGATTAAAAATCGATACAGAATCGATTGCAGGCTCCGTAATGAATTCGGAACGATAGCTTCGAAGCGGGCTGGTAGAATTTTAAGTTGCTATCATAAAATTGTCGGAGAAGTAAGCGATAAACAATGAGACGCTAACCAATTTCTTACACGATTTAAGATCAAAATACATTTTAGATTCTGTAATAGAACTGGATCAGGAAAATATTGTTATAAAGAAGACACGGAGAAGGTGCTTGTGGGATTTATGCACATAAATTAAGCTGAAAGACCCATGCAGAAATCATTCCATATTAATGCTCTAAAGCTGCTATAAACTTCATAGGTTTTGTCATTCCACTAATCAGCAACAGTTACGCCACAGGCGGGCGACGAGTAAGTTTTTGCACGGAGATTTCTTCGGAGAATTACTACAAAAAGTACAGTGCTGGGAGATATTCCAGACATGACCAATATATTGGGAGTTCGGGATAGCGGTTCGGCTGATTTATTATTTGGAATTTATGGAATCGATGCACTTCATCAAGATTCCCGAATTCGAGTTAGAAATGAAGTAATAAAATTCTAGTGTTACCAAAATAGGACGCGAGCTTACCTATATGAACCATTATGGGTGGGAAAAAGTTTAATTATAAAACTTGCAATGTCTGGATACGTTGAACCTTGCTTGGAGATGCAGTTGGGATAGAATATAATAGAATTAACTGGCGAGGCCACTAAAAACCAAAACTTACCAACATTAAAAATGTTTGATAAGTAAGAATATGACTGAGTGATACATATTAAGTATGTGAAATCTAGAAAAAAAAAGTAGACTGCGTTGTTAAAGAAATATAAATTCTTGATTATTATTTATCATAATGACAGAACTAAAAAAACTGCGTAATCTTAACACAATAATATAATCAATTTGTTTCAAAATAGAAGTAGGTATAGTTTTGGTTCCGAGTCTTCATATTTCACTTTAATCTTAAAATAAGCTTACAATATCTGTATTAATTTGCATTTTTATTAGGATCATGCATATTTTGTGATCATTAACAGCTATCTTTGTGACATCAAAACGATTCACTGCCATTTAGTTGACTATTTAATAAAATATTAGTGGTAAACGAGGTGTGAAGAGGAATTATTGTATTCGTATACATTATAATCGATTTATCTTGATATTTTAACTATTAGGTATAGGAGCTTGATCGATTATACTGTTTTATAACAGTTGATTTCCATATTGCACTGTTAACTCATAAAACATTCAATTTCTTCATAACAATCGTTATAAATCAAATAAAATCTAACAACGGTGTATCGAATTTTTAACCGCCTAGAATTAATCAATTATTATAATAATTGAGTTTTATTGGTGAGTTGTAGCGTTGATATTATTATTTATGTACGCATTTACGCATATTTTTATTAAGATAACAATAGCAATGAATAACTTACCAGTACCAAATAGATTTATTATAACTATATATTTTTGTGTTTTATGTAATCTATCTCGATGATAATTTTATCACGCGAGGTGCTTTTGTATTAACAGACAATAATAGTCCAAACCTAATGCTAAACAAAAAGACAAAATAATTCTGTATTAAAAAGTAATTATTATATTTATAACTGCATATTTCGTCAATATTAAAAGCAAGAACGCCTTAACTCAGTAAGCCGATGGAAACTGATCTAGCTGAGCTATCTGAGTTAATTGCAGTATGGCGGATTGAATCTTGTGGCTCGCCTGATTTGAGTGCATTGCATTTGTTGCAATTTTCACGTCATTACGCATAGCCCGAGCGGTTACTTGAAAGGTAAAATTGACATAGATTAAGCAGGAGATAGAACATAGATAGGTGATAATTAATTACACCTTCACTTGGTTTTAAAAGTTTTTTAATATTTTACAAACACCCATTGTTAAATATAGCAAAAGTGAATATTAGCTGTGAACCATCTTCGTCAACGTCATTGTAATTCAGAAGTTTCCTTTAACGCTTCACACTCATAGCAGTTACATGATCATGATTCATGACGGACCAAAGATTGTTGTTGACCAAAGATTGATGTATTTTTCGTTCCGTCCAGAGATAGAAGACCAATATATGTCTGTGCTGTAAGAGCAAATGTCTTTTAAATTTAATTTATTAAGCGTAATATCAGGTCCTAGTCCTTGATAAAAACATAATTTGCAACGCCTCATAAGAACTTGAATAGTTCTTCGGTTATCAGATTATAGTATCTAAATTAAAAATAATAATAAATTAAACTCCAAGAGTGTAGGTAACTAAAATGTATTAGTAATGCATTCCTTTTTAATCGGCAGTTTCAACAGATTTTTATAGCAGTGATAATCTTCTAATCATTTAAGTATCAAATTTTTGATTCTTAAGACATAAGACAATTGAGTTTAAATAATATTAAACGCAAACAGACAAAAATATATTATAAATACGTTAAAAAAATATGATAAATAATTATATCGCAAAAAGACTAGGTTAATGTCTTACATTGCCTCTCAGATCCATAGCTGTGATAGGCACTTTACGATACCAAGCCGCACATTTGCCGCGTCTGCTTATCACCGCCATCTATTACCGACCTATTAGAGAAATGCGCACAATTTACATCTGTTATGATAAGCCAGTTATGCATATTGCACTCAGACTACTTAACGGATTATTCGATTGTTACACTGTAACTGGATAAGCTATAAGCTTTTAAATTATTATTACTTATTAATAAAATTATTATTTACGATTTAAGGGTCAGGCTACATGATCGGTCGTGGGTGATTACTGATTAAAAATTAAAACTTATTTACATTAAAGGACAAGTACCTAACATAAATATAGCCAGACTTTAGTAGTTTATTAATTCATTCTTTATTTTTCTAGTAGGTATTAAGTATTTTTTTCTTAGCAAAATCAATTAATTAAAAAACTATTTTCCTGTTTAGAACTAAACTAAATTTTGAACAAATAAGGTATTACAAAACGAAGTTATTTATATTAATTATACTTATTACAATTTAATATACATCTCAGATAGATATAGGTACATATTATGTGTCACAATTTTCTTAATCATTATTTTTTGAAAATGACTATTTTCTTATTCTCCTAATATGAACCAATCCTTCATACGTGAATACCAATATTCACCAGCTGTTTTTAAAATATAATAATCTCGTCGTGGTTTAACCTTGACTTTATCACTTTTAAGTTACCTACTCGTCACTCGTTTCTTCGTAAACAGTAGCGCACGCTACTCCAGTCTAGACGCCTAACGTTTTCTGATACCCAATGACTGTTATATCTAATTGATATGCGAATACAATCAAATCGGATCGCTTCAATAGAAATTGCTTATTCGCGGCGCGTTCTAAAGAAAATATTATTTACGGAGATAAGTCCGAGAATAAAGATTTGATAAGGTCAATTAATTTTCATTTAAAATGTACCGCGCTGCAATGTCTCAGTTATTTATAGATCTAGATTCTAGATTCTAGACAAAGTTTTTATTAATGTTCTGCAGCTTTCTGTCGCATTATTTTTGCATAATCAATAGCAGTCGTTTGCACTACATAGAAACTGTTTTAACTATGAACTTTTATTTAATTACAGACTGCATTAATTTGTGATTATTCACTATGATTTTGCCGCCTTTATAATTATTAACGGGTGCATTTTTAGCATCGTGCAATAATTCAACGACTTAGAGCATATTCGGAAACCATAGTTCAATGACTAGTTTACGACACCTTGCTAGTGATATTAAAATTCATTGCGTCTTTGAGCAGAGTCCTTTTTGAGGTTAAGTTTTTTATAAATGAATAAATTATAGGTATCACAGTAGTAATTTCACGTATTTTAGAACTGAATACATTTAAAACACCACAAAGATTATCTTATAATTTTTATTCTGAATCGAACCTAAGACTGCGTTTCTTATGTTTGATAACACGGAGCTACAGGGCAGGGTAACAAGAAGTTCAATAAAACCTTATACTTCAACATTTTCAAACAAGTCTCTTTGTTTCAGATACGTCATCGGTTCGGTCTGTTCGACGAGGTCTGCACGTCCGGTGGCGTGCAGGTGCGACATTGTAATTGGGTTCGATTCTTGCGCACCTCAGAGAATTACGGGCCCCAAGTGAGTGATATAAATCCGTTTTCTTTAATTTAATAGTTTCGGTCTGACTTCTTACAGCTTATGGGCTTAATGTTGATGTGCTTTTAATTTAAGTTTCATGTCTGTTCGTTCGCATTCATTGGTTTAAATTGACTTCATTGGATTTCTAATTTGAATTTCAGCTCAGTAAGTATTTATGTCACCTGTCATGTGCATATTTCAAAAACGTGTATTTGTTATATTACAAAAAAGGACTCTTACCGATCATAAAAATAACATTAAAGTACTTCAAATTATCGTGAGGAAATCTGCGTACCTGAGAGTAATCTATCGTGTCAGTTCAAACCACAATATTATGTTAGTTTTTTATAATTAAGTGAACTACTCTTCAACAGGTAAACCTAGTCTGTACGAAGGTAAAAGGCGAGCCAGTGTACGAAGCTGTGAAGCCAGTATCAGCTCATACGGAGCTGGTAGTGTATTACCTTCCTGAGAGACCTGAGGAGCTCTTCTTCGTGAGAATGAGGAACAACCTATACAGACAGACGATGGACTCCATTCTAGAAGGTGAACTTGACTGATAATTTGATACTTCTTGTAGATAATAAAAAATGCAAGTGTCAAGGGACACCCGGATGGC
The DNA here is from genome assembly GCA_911387775.1 of Thymelicus sylvestris. NCBI lineage: Eukaryota > Metazoa > Arthropoda > Insecta > Lepidoptera > Hesperiidae > Thymelicus > Thymelicus sylvestris. The sequence goes on from OU426893.1 coordinate 14,347,884, forward strand.
ATGAAGTTCCTTTCAATTAATTATTGAAGGAATTGTAATATACACTTGCTAAACACACAATAATAATGGAGAGATTATAAATAAGAGAAATATAAAGACGAAACGAAAATATCTGGCTTGCTTTCTATACGAGAGAGAGAGAGAGACAGACAGAGAAACATGCGCACGCCGCACGACATGTAACGACGCCGCACGAGTTGTAACGACGGCAAAAAGTGTCGTTACAACTTTTCGTCTTAATTTAATAATAATAATAACTTTATTTCTCAAATACATAGATATTACATTTTATATGTATGCAGTAAGTTGATTTTTTTCTGTCTAGCCCCCTTTCGCAACGTGCGATAAGGAACTTCGTTCCAAAACCTAAGTAGTAGGGGATGAAACTATTTAAACCTAACTAGTAATGGGAATTGAAGGATTGTCTTTGTCTTAATAAACTTTCAATTTATATGAGTCGCAAACTTCGATATTCCTCGCACTGAAGCAGTGTAAATTTTAGTGTTGTTCACTTTATTATAAGTCAAACCTGCAGTAAGTTTTTGATTTAATCAAGAATAGAAAAATCTTAAAATATTTAAAAAATATCTAAAACATAAAAATATCAAAAACAATATCTTTTTGATGGTACTTTTAAAGTTCCGTATGATGATTTAAATCGTTGTGATCTACATTTACTAGTTTATATACTCTTACAAATCAAACTCTATTACTAGCCTTTCACTAGCCAATATGCTAGATGTTGTATATTTGTCATGATAACATTTTCTATTTTGCTATCATTGACTTCGTTATAAACAATAAACTTTAAACCACTTACTGTGTTAATAATTTCACAGCAACAACTGTCAATTTGATCCATGCGATTACACCCATTACCATCAACTTGAGATTTTGAAAGTCTTTTAGACATTGATGAAATTATATTATGAATACTTTGGATCCTTTCATCCTTGTTACGAATTGTCCCACATACAATTGTAGCATAAACTGCTACTCCGCTCACAAAGAGCCCGCCGGTAGTTCGGCTTGTGATTGCTTTTTTATCGCGTTAAGGTTGAGACCACTGTGAAAAATAAATCGCATTTTGAAATAAAAAAAATAAAAAAGTTTATTGCTGGGTTTTAATTAAAAGCACAAGAGCAATGTTAAAGAAGTTTGTTTTTACGTAGAAAATAAAGCATATTCAGGGAAATAGAGAACAGGAAGATAAAGATGATAGTAAAATAATGCAAATGCTTTTTCGGTAAAGGATTAATCTCTTAAATTTACATTTAAATTTGCTATTCAGCAAAACATAGCGATTATATTTTATCTGGGAGACGTTGAATTAGAAATGGAGCAAACTGTAAAAAATACTCGTTTTATGTATATTTACGAGGTCATAGAAAATTCAAAATAAATATAGTATTAAAGACACTCACAAAATAACTCAAAAAATTCAAGTCCAATCACCATTGAATTATTATAAAAGAGAAAATGAATAAGGAAAAGAAAAACATAAAGCAATAATAAAGCATAACATTCAAAACAATTCTGCAACACCGTGAACATACCCCAAACGACCAGTTAAGTTATATGCGATACGATAACGAACGCGGCTCCGTTTGCCGCGGCAAAAGCGATCCGATCGCAAACCGTGTCGATAATTCGAACGCAGCTGTCGACGGAAACGTACTGTACCGCAAAAACATCGCTAATGTTAAGTAGAAAGGCATTTTCGTATCGACATCTGGATGTCTCAAAGTAATTTTACTTATAGAATAAGCTGCCAGCGGCGGAGTGTTTAATGCCGTTGAGCTAATTTTGAAACAGAGTATTTTACATTTAGTGTCGATGCATTGTTGCAAATATAAATAATTCATGAAATTGTATTGTTAATACAGATATGAAATAGTTTTAACTATACTAGATATACTTAATAATAAAATACTGGATATTGCTATAACATCGTTGAATTTACAGTTAATAGATACGTCCACCACCTATTTCATATCCGTATGGCATTAGTGAAGCTACGCAAATAAAATGTGAACTGCTTGTCACTTAAAGTTAATGTAAAGTAGTTGTAGTCAGTAAAGATATTCAAAAAAACTTCAGAAAGCTATTATAGATGAATCACAAAAACGTGAAGTACGAAAAGGAAAACAAAAAGTAGTTAATTATTGGATATGATTTAGGTACCTATAGATCACCTTCTTAGTTTTATTCAAAACCGAAACAACATGAGATGAAAAGGAAAATAGCATCCGAACAGAGGTAAACGCTAATCAATTTGCAAATAAAATAGACACAAGCCCTGCCAGCGAAGAAGATGGTATCACTTTGACACTCGTCGCTCCATATCGAGTGTTTCCATTCCACTAATCACGAAACATACCTGCGTGCGACTGATAACAAACACACCTATCCGTTGATCTAGAACAGAAACACTCCGAAGCTAATTAATCTCTTCCATCTAACAGCCGCTTCACTAAGAAGATTTATTGCCAATATCCATAGATGATAAGTTTGTGCGTACAAATGAAAGGTCCTCTGTACGATCGAAAGTCTAATTAAGACTGGTTTACAAAACACTGTTCGCAATAAACGTAAAATTTCTAGACATAATAATGTCTTTACGGTTGTCAATAATTGGTTCATTAAGTATTTTGGGTTGATTGGATCAAGACTCTTAATGGCAAATATTTGAAGTGAATTATAAACACAGCCATTACTTGAATCATCGGTCATATCCCTTTATATGGAAACTTGAAATTTCGTGTGAAGACCTCTTGTTCTTGGACACACGCAGTGTGAGAAACTTTTTGTCCTCTTTTTCAATCCCTAATGTTATGATTTAAATTGAGTTGTTTAATGTAATTAAAATAACTAAATAACTATCTAAAAAAGAAAAAAGATAACTGAAAAGTTTAAAACATTTTGGAATGTGAAGAACGCAACTAATTCTTACTAACTGAGTCATAAAATATGAATCGGTTACTTTTGCATATAATAATATTGTAAATCGCATAGCGCAGTTTCATACAATTGGTATATCAAACATCACATTAATGATGATATTGTTGTTTTCAACAGATTCTCCTTTAGACCTTTCCACGTCCCTTCTATCCCGAGTTCTATTACCAATATCCCCACCTTCCGGAGCAGAAGATGAGCACAAGTCCGTATCTGGTGATTCCCTTACATCATCATCAGTTGGATCTTCAAGCGAACTGTTAGAAATGACTCCGAAAATTCAAAGAAGACCAACCAAATCAGAAAGAGCATTGTTACCGTGTGAAGTTTGTGGAAAAGCTTTTGATAGACCATCATTATTGAAAAGGCATATGAGAACACATACAGGTGAGTTGTTATGATTTTAATAATTTTATCGAAATAGGTATTTCGTCGATAAATGAAAAGTAAACTTTAAACACATCAAGCAATAAAACTGGCGTCCATTATATTTGTCTTATCTTAGTTTAATTTCTCTGAGATTATCTTATTAGAAAACCAGAGGATCTTTAAAACTGGTTATGTGGTATATTGTAAGTAACATTATTTTTAGGCGAAAAACCTCACGTGTGTATGGTGTGCAACAAAGGCTTCAGTACCTCCAGCAGTCTCAACACGCATAGAAGAATACATTCAGGAGAGAAACCACATCAGTGTCAGCATTGTGGAAAGAGATTCACTGCTAGTTCGAACCTCTACTACCATCGGATGACGCACATAAAGGTAAAATTAGATCAAAATATTTTTTACACTAAAAATGCTGCGGAATAAAAATAATGACTTAATCGTGCCCCGATCTTACTGGGGAGGTATTGACATGAATAGCAACTGAGTTATAGTCGTAACGGTACGGTACATATCCATACAAAATATTTGGCTCGTAATCGCCATGGTGTTTTCGTGATGTATGGCTCTAACTACCCTCATATGCGTAAAATCTGTTGAGTTTGTTTTTGTACATGTAAATTCGATTGCTTTCATCAAACTTACAGGATATCTTTTGAAGATTATTTTCCCATACCAAAAAGTTATTTAATATCAAATAAAAAAAATAAAAAAAGGAATCGAGAGTTACTAAAAAAAAGTACAACGCACAGACTTCAAATATCGGAACCAAAATCCACGAAAATATCTATTATTAAATATCAAGCACCATTTTAAATTCAACCTACGACCCAAGTTCCCACGTCTACGCTTCGAAGACCACGACTTTTCTGCCCTGCTGATCACGACCGTAAGGAACTCTACTTAACCTTTGTTGGACACTAAATGAATTTCCTTTGTCACCGAATGAGACACCTGCGAAGGAACGTATGAGTTGGGTGGTTAATAATGACCCCCTGATTCATAAAAACAAGGAAAGTTATAGAAGGCTTGTGTAGTGTTTTGTTTTTTGGACTATCATGTAAAACAATAGATATAAAACATATTATAACAGTGCAATAGCTAAAATAGGTTTATTAAGCATTTAAGGCTGTGAATTTTTAAATTTTATTGTGCACCGGACCAACTTAAGTCCTTTGTTTTCTGAAGACGCTTTGGTATCAACTTGCATATTCTTTTACACGTTCGTATTATTTGTGAAATTATTCTGTATATAGCTTTTAGTAGATAGTAATTACGGGTTATGATATCTTTTCCTATTTTAAACTAAAAAGCGTGTAATATTACAACCCATTACTTGGGGAGGTAAATTTTTAATAAAGTAACCACCACTTCAACATATAAATATCAAAGACCGTTCCTTCTGTCAATCACAATTACTAATAAATAAGTAGTGATAAGCACTTAGTAGTTTTCTCAATCACGGAATCTTACATACAACCACACAATTGTTTTGCGAAATACCATAAAAACGCGTTATCCTTGATGAGACAATGGTGCCATTACAGTTTTTTTTTAATTATAATTCACATGCCGTCGTATCCTTTTGCATCACATTATGATATTAATTGCGTTTTTTGCGAGCAAATCCATGCAAACGCAGTGCATGGGGTAATTTGTGTTCCGTGTTTGTAGCCGCCCTATTATGCCTATGTACTTTTAATAGTACACTTTTTAAATGCAGTCGTTCTTGCCACGTGACTGAAGAGTAAATGTTCTGTGTTCTTTATATAACCTACTGGAGCTTTTCATTGGTTATGAGAAATTCAATCTTTTACAAAAAAAAAAATATGTATTGAAGTAATTTTATCAATAGGAATGACATTAAAATTGACGATACTGCCTCAGTTTTGAGACCCTGCATACTAAGTGATCCAAGTTCAATTCTCGACGCAGACAGATATTTAATCTATATATATTATAAAACTGTAACTCGATAATGTCTGTACATTGAAGATATTTAAGAAAATTTGGTATCAGGGGACTATATAGGAGCAATAGATTGCGAATCTGTCATTTTTAAAAATCTTGTCTGTCTGTATGTTTGACACCGCATCACGCCAAAACCACTGAATGAAATCGAGTGCGGTTTTCACAGTTGTATTACTGGTGGTCTAACTTAAAATCTGGTGTATGTTTTATCGTGATACGTCGCTTAGAAGCCGAGATATCAATAAATAGGACTTTTTGATACGCCACATAACTGCAGGAAATACTGAAAGTTCCCGATAGAGGGATATTAAAGATTATTTAGTATCAGAAATATACGTTATTTCCCCAAAAAAATCAATGTGTACCAAATTTTTTTTAATTTATGATTTTGCATTGAATTAGTTCTGCTAATCAACAACAGATGTCAGTTTAGGTAACAAGAAGCCATAATTAAAAAATGTAAGTAGGTAGGTCTGAGAACGAGTCAACAAATCTTTTATTGAAATTAATGTACAACTATACATATTTGCAATATTTGAAACATTGGGGTTTTAAGAAATTAATTACCCTACTCAATCAATAACACATAACATGTTAGATTGTGCCATCAGATTCCTATATTCAATTCGTTGTATGATGGTGTGAGTCAGAGTTAGTGATAATAATATGACACAATTTAGGAAAATTTGATTATCAAATATTGTTTGTTCTGTAGATAAATAAAAACCTTAAATTTTGACAAAGTATTACAATTAACATTTTCATATTGTGATGTAGGAATAGGTACATAGAAAGTAGATAATAATAAAAATACAACTCACAATGACTAAGAAATTAAAATATTTGCGAATAATCGTCTACTGGTGTCACCTACTGGTCAATGCGTACGTACCTAGCTGGCCCCACATAGTCTAATTATGACCGGACGTAAGTGCAATACAAATACTTAACTAAAATACTTTTGAATTTGCGAATAGCCATATAAAAACAGACGAGCCACCTGATGCTAAATTGTCATCATCCTCCATGGATGACTAAAAGCATCGTCCGTGATCAGACCTAAAGGCATTAACATGTAACATTGGTTGTTATCCAAGAAAGAAAACAAGAATGAAAAAATAATAAATTATGAAGATGATTAAACTGACAAATGGCGAATCAGTTTAAATAATGAGTTTCTTTTGAAACGTTTTATAAGTATAAAATATACGTCTGGTATTTGGGCCAGGTTTTTAGACACTTAAAAATCCCAAAGTCATTCAGGAATAAACTCAGGAAAACTAGAGTCTCCCGGTTGAGAGGCGGACCCTGCTGTCGGGTAGAGGATCCTTTTATTACCGTAAATCTAGCTGGTGCCGCGGTTGCGAAACTCCCCAGATAGTCGGGAGGGCTCTTTTGACTCTTCCCGGCCCTTTTAGCACTCAGGCAGTCAAATACGGAGGGGCGAGACGTCCCTGAGCGACTCATGTAGCCCGTGGTCGGCGTAATCAAACATTGACCGAGAAACCTGACATGCTAAACCACCCGATCTGATCATGGAGACAGAGCGGCGCGGCGGCGGCGGCAGTTTGCATGATCTGGTTGCTCACCAGCATGAGGACCCCCTTACAGACATTACTTGGTCAGATGAAAACAACTAATAAGTCAAAAAGAAGGAAGAATTAGTGCCAATAAAACACTACGTAATTAAAATGGAAGAAGAATTCGATTACTTTAGGTTTTGCTGTTTATACTTACGTGGAAAAAATTGTCGACGTCTACGTATGAATAGGAGCAGTCCAGTATTCCAGTAGTCTGAATTAAACTGTCATTTATAATCTCCAACTCCTACAAAGTCTTGGTTAATTTCGGGGAGGTATAGTCGAATTAAAACTTTTTTTCAGTTGTCTATATGTATCTCAGTATATCTTAATTGACCAGGGCTGAAGCCTTTGAAAATGGTAAGTGAAAAAATAATAGTAGGATGAAACTCATTGAAAAAGGAAGAGAATATAACAAACATGGAAGGAAAAATAATTTACGGGCGATCTGAGGTCGGGAAGTTGGGGGGGGGGGGGGGGGGGGGTGAGTTTTTAATGTTGAAAAACGGTTTAGGTATCTTGATTTCCCGCAAAACTACAAGTCCTATGGAAAAAAATTAAATCACAAAGTTGTAATTGATAGAAAGATATACAACTTTTGGATTTATGTTTGTTTTTAATTTTTATCTTCTACAAAAAAAATCACGAAATTTGGTGAACACTTAACTTTTTATGTTCCAAACACACCGAAATTTTTTTTTTCACCTTATTTTGACTTAACATCTAATAAGCACTCTAATTTTCAATAAAAAATTCTCACGTCAAAATATCTGCTTCTTTAAAAAAGTCGATAGTATTTTTTCCTTGAAATCTCTACTTTTTGATGGTATAAAAAAATACTTTTTATGGTAAATGTTGTGTGGTAGCTGCTACGAAATAACAGGTGGTAAGGCCTAACCATAGGCCATATTGTATTAGGGTCTGGGTTGGATTGGGTCTGGTGGTGTATCTTAGAGACAGACTATGTAACTCCAGAATGGGTGGGAATAACAGTTTTAAAAGTATTTGTTGATGGTCACGTTGACATAGCAAAACCAGTACAACATTGACTAATTCAAGATCTGATGGTGTACGTATATACAATCCCACTAATATTTCTTAGGCGTATAATAAGATATTTTTTTTTACCCTCGCTAAAGCGGCTAAATGGATTTAGATGTTTGGCTCACAGATATTTCATATCCCGCATCAAAGAACAGGGTGCATGTTTGTCGGGATCAGGTCGTTCGAGGGTTGGAGATGGATCTGCTACTTCATCAGGTCAAGGGTATAATTTAGTTTTGAAGTTGGGTTTACAGGTTATTTATTGTTTTAGAGTTTTGTTCCTCAAAAGAAAAAACATAACCTTTATAGGATCACTTCGTTGTCCGTCTGTCTGTCTGTCTGTTGATCCTATTTTCTCAGGAATGCGTGGAGGTATCTTTCCAAAAAAACTTAAACTTATTTGTATTTGGTTAATTGATCGCTATGTCCATGCATGGGAAGTTAAATTTATTACTGAATCATTGAATATTGCTCTTATGTTTAATTCTGTAAATTTGTACAAAACCCTCGGTGCCAAAAAATTTGCATTTCCCGGGTTGTTTTTTAATTACTTTCATTTAATTCTCAAGTCCACGCAGACGAAGTCGCGGGTAAAAGCTAGTTGTCAATAAAACGGCTACATTTATGAAATTTTAACGTGATGGAAGGCTACAATCATTCATGATAGTTTCAACGCTGCCATAGCTAGCTAGTGCTAACATGGCTAACAGAAATGATGAATTATGGATTGTAAAGAAGGAGAGAAAATCAGTCTTTTAACCCATGCATACCTCTTCTTCACCCCAGTCTAAGTCAACATCTTCTAACGCACACTTAAGTAAACAAACTAGTCAATAGAACTAAATTGCTATTGAATCTAACTAGATTCCAATCATGTATTGTCAGTAAAATCCAGGATAAATTTTCGTTATAATAAAAATACAACGAACGAAACCTAGCTTCAATAAACAGCGCATGCCTTCATAGATCTAATATTTATGACACTAAAAAATATATGTGAAAATCTTGACATTGTTCATAATACGCAAAAAATAAACAAAATAAAAAACACAAGGAAGCTAAATCCCCACAACAATAAATTTAATTGTTATTAACCACAACGTAATCATAATAAATCAAAATCATAATGAAATATCTCAATTATATATAAATTGCAAATTAAACTAAAATACAAAAGCAAAAAACTTAATTTTTCTGATTGTTACGTTCTTGAGGCGTAATTTTTCAAAAAATCATGGGTGCCCAAGTTAATTAGGCATTGTAAGTGATGATAATATATTCTGAATGGTATATTACAGTCGGTAAAGCTTGGCGTGCATTAGTATATGGTGATGTTACTGTGCTCACTTCCCATAACGCCCCTCAAGTTTTTACTTACTTAACTATGACCTCATGTGTCCACGACTTAAGAAAATCACAAGTTCGTCGTAAGTGGGCGTAGGGCTGAGCCACAATTTGTTTTTCTTATTTTTTTTTAAATTTTCATATCACACTCAGTATCACTGATAAACTTAATATTACAATTTTATTATTTGGTCTTAATTGAAGAATCAATAAAAAATTAATAATGTCGCCTGTCTAAACATAATTTTGTTTTTTGTTGAACTGATATTGGTTTGATATTATTTAATTAAAAAAATAACAAATTACGAGATTATATTGGCCATAGCATTCACATTTTTTGTAACATAATAACCGGGTTTTGCATGATTTACTGATAATTACTAAATAATATTTGTTATGATGGTTTATCTTATCTAAAATTTTTATAATAAAAGTATTTTCTGGACTCAAAAAAAATATTTCCACTCAGATGTTAATTTATTTTGTCGAAAATTATGACATATTTATAACTAGTCCACAGTTTTTGAATTTCAAATCGAAACGTGACAACCCTATTTTTTCAAGACGCACCTGCATAAGGGCCAATAAATTACCAGGTCAGGTCAACGTGGGAACAGCAGTGGCCAGTAACTGTGACGGTCGAATCGGTCACAGTCTTCCTTGATTTGTGCGATGTTCCTACGAGAACGTACTATAAAAAGTATATGAGAAACATATCATAAATACATAATATTGGGTTACTTTACGCAATTATTGGAATTTTCAACTAGTTTCAGAGTGGTGATATATTACGACGTAACTGACAATAAAATCATTAAAATAAAAACAGGACATTACAGATTTATGAGATGTAAATGATAAAGATATATCAGTAATTGCAAATGGTGTAGAAATAATAAGAGCGTAGATATTATCTCAAATACTTTACCGTACTTCATTGACTTCAATAAAAAATATTCGTATTCTGTAAGCAGCGAACTTGATGCTCTTTGCACTGTGTACCAGCTAAGAGACATAAATACGTATAATTATAACTTTTGAAAACCCTATTATGTAGATGAACACACAAATATCTACGAAAGTATTTTATTACAATGTATATATGTATAATTCTTATAACTTTAAATTTTTAGTCACTGATCTAATAATTTGGAACACCTCTCATTATTGACCAAAACAAATCATTCTGTTTCTTAAAAAACACTATCTATGAATGAATATGCAATTAAGAACACGATATTGTTCTGGCAAACATATCCCCAAATATCCACGCATTCCCACGAAGGCACAAACCCAAGAAACCGTGTCTGAACAAGACGATACTGAAGACGAGGCAGCCAACCGTAGCTTCGCACGGTCGTGTGTGAACCCAAACCCACGCTATATGAGATGACCGGTGAGTCCGGTGACGACTGAACGGACTTGTTACGATTGTAAATTAATTTGTAGCGTGAAATAATCGTTTCAATATCAGATTGTATCTTGTTCCTGATTACTTTGTTACTTTCTAGAATTTCACTGTAACTATATTAGTAGTAATCAGTATTTCTTCCTGTATTGTTTTGGTTGGTATTTAGTAAATCGTAATTAATAGAATTCATGACAGATAATACGGTGAATAAAAAAAAATTATTACTAGAATGCAATTTTCACTCGCTTTACGTCCTTCATAAACAAAGATGAACTACAAACAGTCGAAATATTAACTTACCACATTGTTAAAAACGGGACTTTTTTTCAACAATGCAATAAAACCTCTTGGTTTCTCACTTGCTCCTGTTACATCATCAATATCGAAACGAACATTATCGGGTGAAAATCTAAGCTAACTACAAAATGTAGTTTTATTTATATCTCAAACAAGTTGGGGTGATTATTACCTATTTTAAGCGTTATATAAAATTATTAAGAATAGTTTTGGTTTTGATTGAAACTTTAATCCTTAATTTCATTTACAAAACAATTAAAAATCTATCACGAATTATTTTGAGAGTTCTTGGACGATCCACTAGGAGGACAAGATTTCAAAGTCCTGATGAATCAGGACCTTCGTTTCAACTGTCAACCAGTATAGTACCTATCTGCCAATTGAACTAACTGAAAGCTGAATAATGGAGCATCCTTCACAATAGACTGCGATGTTGTTGTTGGTTTCCGCCGATTTTAATTTAATTGCGCTCATACAATGTCCTCTTGAAACCATTTTGAAAATAACTACGTTTGTAAAAAAACGTGCTTTTTAATTTTATAATTTTGTAATGATTCTTATTAAGATTGGAGTCATAATTTTTTGATGAAAATAATGTTAAATTGTAATTCGCTTTTTTCAAAACACTACCTTCTTGATCGTGAAGGGATTTCTAAATATCCTTTAAATTTAGAATTTTCTTTGTGGCATATTTTAAGTAAAAAGCAAAAGTATATTTAATTTGATTAGATTAAATTTTTTCTATTTTACATTATACGGATACCAAATTTGAAACTAATTTTTGATATTTTTTAATAATTTTGGTATTTTATCATCAATATTAGTCCTGATTTTCATCGATATTCTTACCTTCTTTTTATCGATATTCTTACCTCAGTCTCTTTTACACGTCGAAACTCAGCACCAGCTCTCGTTAGAGGCTTGTTATTTGTTACTTGTCACAGCCGTGTCCATCAGATGGACACCGTCTATACAATTGCAGGCCACACAAACATTTTTTGTAATGTCCAAAGGAAAATGGATAAGCGGTGAAGCATTTCTTGATTGATAATACAATATTCCTTCGCTTAAATAGTTAACGATGTCGATAGACGAATTTTGCGGCATCAGGAAAATATTTTTTATTTTTCTCGTCAGTCATAACATTTTTTAAATATTCACATAGTTTAATGTCATTTTATTTTAATATTATCTCCTTCTGTCTGCAACTTATTATAAAGTTTAGATATTACTATTTACAAAAGATTAATGTTAAATTAGAAATGGTCTGTCTGATATGAATTTAAAAAAAAATATTTTCTTGTTTTCCATTATTTTTAGCAGACTATAACTTCTTCATCACGAATCAATATTAGCTTTAATGTTGTTTCTCTTAAAGTTTTTTTTCAACTCGTCAAACTTATTTTGCTATAACTGTAACTGTTCATTATGTGAAAATAATTTGTCTCATTTGTGGGCATATTTGCGGCAAAAAAAAAACAAATAAGTACTTTACCAAATCGCTCTCCTCTTATTACTTACACCTCTGACTCTGACTAACGAGGAGTCAAGGAGATTGGTGGCTGTCTCAAGTTCGATTCGCGTGTCGGTATGCAAAACGTTTGCTTCTGTTTATGCTTTGTATTGTTAGTTTTTGTATCGTTGCGCGATATCGTGCAAAAAGTGTTTGTTTATTATCGCGATTATGTTAATTATAATGACTGTATATGATGAGAACAAAGAGCTTTAAGGTTATTATATTTTATTTATACGTTTAATGATCGCGGTGGCATTCTTTCAGTCATACCAGTTTGAATTAAATTATAATAGGTGAAGTTATGCCCTCATCTTTCATATGAAAGTGCAATTCGACATTACTACCAACAACAGGAAAATATTACACAAGTAATCTAGAAGAACCGTTTTACATAACTACGTAATAAAAAAGGCTTTCATGAGAAAGACCCTCATGGGTCTACCGCAGGAATTATACTTCCAGCCACTCCACTTACACAGATAGAGTGGAGCTTAACCACCTAAAATAAGGAATCAGATGTTATTGTCTTCTTATTTATCATTGTCAGGGTTTAAAATGAACAAAAAGGCGCTGAAACTCCAGCCATACACCGTCATGGTCTATGATCACTTCAGAAGTTTATTTCCACGAAGCAATTTTTACGTATTCAGGTAATAGTTACTCAAAGTTCATAGTGAATCATCCAAGAGTGGCATGAAAATCGGAAGCCCAACTTAAAATCTTAAGTTTAACAGCCAGTGTCTCAAAATGCAACTTCCACATTAAATGATGTCTGATTCATAACTATGCCTGACCTATTCATACCTATACGTGCATATATATGTTACCGGATATCTGTAAAATTCAGCAGTCTATACAATACCTAGGCAATGTATAGAATATCTAAAACGTTCAGGTAACGCTTTGAATATTATTTATTTCATACTTCACCCAGGCATTCTATACTATACTCCATGCGTAGTTGGTAATGTGTGTAAAAGACAAAAACAAGCAAGTGGGAGAGGGGCGAGACGGCGTCTTTTCCTTCTATACAACGCTAGAACGCAGCGATAGGAAACTGCTCGCGTATATATTGTAAGGCTGTTTTTAAACTTATTGTTACAATGCATACACGAATTTTGCGTATTGATCTTGTATATTTTGTATCGTAGATGGTGTCCTTCTTCGTTCCAAACTAATTCCAAACACTTCGGGATCTCCGCCTTTTCGCCGAATATTGTTTGGCAGATTATCACTTGCCAACTAACGTTTCGCAGAATTTTATTTCGCCGAATAATCATTTGCCAACTTATCACATAATTTTGTTTTATTTCCCAACCTAACAGTTGCCAACTGTACGTTTGATCTGCCTTTTATAATGACACTTTTCAAAAGGCCAACTCATTCATTTAGTTGTATATTGTTTACCAAATGATGTACTAAGTAAAGTAAAATTAAAAATCATTATATTTACAAAGTTGCATTATATGCACTTTTAGGCAGAATTTAGGGGTTTTTGATACACAAACAGGCTTCCAAACGTCTCCGGCGCTGCGGGAAGTGCAGCCCCTCCGCCCTTGCGTAACAAACTGCAGGCACTCCATGCTCCATATCATATGCATCCAGGCAGTTTGTTACAGCGGGTGGGGGCTGCTCTCCCTCCGCGCCTCCGGGGTTCACATTCACTCTAGGGGTAGGGCAGACTAGTACCACGTGGGGTCGGGGTTGACTAAGTCGGTTCTGTCACCAATTGTGAAAAATTATCCGCCCCCCACTCCCCCTGTCACGGAGGTTCCGATACACACACGATTAGTCCGTATGCGTAATGGCGCTGTACATTATGGAACAAGATATACTTCTACGTCTTCTACGAAGTATACGCGATTATTTGCGTACTGCTCGTGTATGGATTGGAAGAACTTAGTAAAAAAGTTAGTTCCAATCTATACGTGGCTAGTTTCATATCCCTGCGTTCTGGCCTTGTACAGAATGGCAAAACGCGGCGAGACGTGAGGGCAGGCAGTAAAAGTTTACTTGCCACAAAGGGTTTTGGCTGACAAACCCAAACTTTGGCATTCTTACATTTAAGCAAGCTTCCAGCTCCGACATCTCCTCTGGCCTTATTGACTAGGTTTAGGATTTCTTCTTGATACATAGAAATGACTCGCTCATGCCTGTTATCTATGGGTACGCAGACGATAGCAGAGTGGTGGTGGAACGTATAAATCTCACAATTTGGGCTGTATCCGAGTGGGGCACGGCCAATCTTGTACAATTCTAAGACTAAGATACGTGTAGGTATATTTACCTCACGTACCAGGAGCCCGCTCACCCGAGCCCTACTTTTCATAACGTATATTAAGAATATACCGATCGCCTTCAGTTGTTACGAGTTAAGATAAAAACCCCAACTTTTGGCGGTGCATTGAACCAAACACTTAAGCTGTCGCAACGATACGTGGAATTCTTGCAAAGTTGCGCAAACACTACACCCACCCACCAATGACGTGAAGAGAGTCAAAATTCAAAATATTTTTTTCATATCACTGGCACGTTTTTTAATTTACCAGGTTTTCGGAAAGGTGCTTTGTCATGGAGGAGAAGAAAAGCCGTCGAGAAAATCCTTAGCAAATCTTTTAAAAATAAAAATACATTGGTATATATTGTATTACAAAAAAATATCACTAACTTAAACGGAACTGGTTGTAGAGTTGGTCATTTCCATGCGTCTTTGTCATTTAAGTACTTATCTAATCTTCAAGAAAAGAGTGAATCTTATGGCTCTTACACACTATGCCATCGGCTTAAAAAAGCATAAAAAAGCCACAAGCCTAATATCAGTTCATTCCTGGCACGAAAAAGGAATATTATATGTAATTTAATAACTAAAAAGAAGCATTGCTGGTAATTTAAATTTTTTCAAGGGCCTTTATAATTCTCTGGATATAAAGTTTTCTAATATAATATTTATGACATGATGTAATTAATATACCTACCCAATTACCTACATCGATGCCAGGACAGACAAACAGACATAGTTACAAGTAATAATTTAAAAAAAAAATTTTGAGTTCTAGCTTGGTGTGTAAGTGCCCCCTCAGTGAGTTAAACAAACACAGCGTGCTCATGTATCATCATCACCATGCGTTATACAAGGCTGATGTTGCTATCCGGCACTGAGCCGATTTCTGCGGCACATGCTGCCGGCAAGATATCCGCAAAATATTTCGCCATGGCTTCATACCGCGCGGGATGATGGCGGCATAGTGTGTAGGAGCCATTAGACTGCATCTCCCCTTACCATCAAGTGGGATTTCGGTCAAGCATTTATTTAAAATGTATAAAAATTTCATTTCATTTCATTTCATATAAGTAAATTCTTAATTCCAACCTACATCCAAGTTGACTACACATACCCAAATCTATTAATTTTATGCATTGCCGGTGGACCTGCAGGTATTCTGTACAGTAGATGGGAAACGTATACATTACCTAGGTAAAGTATGTAATGGTGAATAATATTAATATCATTTAACACATTGCCAAAACGACCCAGGTATTATACACATTACCTAGGGATTGTGCTGAATACCTGCATTATACAGATATCCGGTAACATATACATTACTCATTCATACCGGTCCATACCTACCTATGTCTACCTATCTTATTTTCCCTAATAGCCTCAGTTCATACCGCGTTAACTCAAGAGCTATAAGCGTGTCGCATATTGCAATTTCGAAATGGATTACCCTCGTTTAAGTATGCCATCAATTGATTATGCATACTCGCAATGGAAGCAAAAAAGTTCCTTGGCAGCGGCGCCATACTGTTTTTATAATCTCATTAAAGGTATAGAGAGCCGCCCGACGTAGCTTGCACCTGCTTTTATATGGCTTTAAAATACACGCTGGAATACTTCAATTTTTATTATCGATTAGACTTTTGGGCAATTAATTTGGGAGCGTAGGTCACGCAAAAACTTGAGCACATAATACTAAAAGTATTATATAAATGTTTTGAAATTAACAGATTATAGATATCCTTCTTTAATTGATGATTGTTGTTGGTTGGTTTTCATTCCTTTTTGGTTTACAGTATTTTTCGTATCGGGTATTCTGAAGGCGTATAGTCTTCAAGGTATTTGTAATAAGTAAATGAATCCACTGTGCAGCAGCGTATTGAAGCTCTAGATTATATTATGAGGATATATCCGTGCCCTGTGGGCCCCTCACAATCGAAATCAGTCAATTTGAATATATTACAGAAAGGTGGTCATACGGTATTTAATTACCCAAATAACACAAAGACGCCGATCTAATCACTATTCAATAAAATTATTGATTGCTTTTCCAAAACACATAAACGAGTTCAAACTATACCATGACCACACCAACCACTAGCAATTTATTTATGACGAGTATCCGCCCTCGCTTTGCTTCGGGTTTCTTATTTTTTTACACCTCGGGTTATAGTATTAGAGTTTTATTAAAGATCCCTAATTTTTTTGAAAATATAACATAGCCTATGTCACCTGGGGATAGTGTAGCTCCCCAACAGTGAAATAAATTTTCAAATCGGTTCAGTACTTTCAGAGCCTATTCAATGCAAACAATCAAATCTTTCCTCAGTATAATATTATTAGTATAGATAAGTAAATACAAATATAAAGGAAAACGACGAATTTACTAGTGATGTAGAACGGGAAGTCATTCAACATTTATTGAACTAACTTTCAACTAAATACAAACTACACACTGGCGTATTACGACCTGTCTGATTAACGGAATAACGCTTCGTTGTGATCTGTTCAAAGCGTAGCGTGTTGTTAATGGGTTGGAAAACGCTTAAGCCTGTACATTAAATAAAAAAAAATAAAAAATGTGTGCAATTCACACGTGGTAGAAGTGAAACCTTCAAAAATAAAGGTGTGCTGCGCAACGTGTCTTGACAGTTTTAATTATCTTTCAAAAACTATTTTGTACTAAACATAAACGTGTGTTATTATAACCTCAAAGAGTATTTACAAAAATAAAAATAATAGAAATATAAAACAGATCGGTTTGCTCCCACTATATTGCAATACCCTAATAGGGTTCATATGTGCCTCTAAAACATTATGTAATCACTAACACCTATGTATCCACTATGATTGCAATAAAAATATTGAGTATTGAGTGTACTTATGTACGCGAGTGAGAAGTTATACTTCTTTGGTATCTTTAAATAAATAACACTAGCTGTCTTGGCGAACTTCGTATCGCCTAATAATCAGTGATTCATGTACTTTGTTGTTACTTTTAACTTTTAACTTTTTTACTTTTGGGAGGTGTAACAAATTAGAGACCATTAAATTCCCTCTACTCCCCCTCTCTCCCCGGATGAACAGATTTTGATGTAATCTTTTTTGTTTGAAAGGATCGAGAATATTCTTATATGCTATGTTTAGTGTTAATAAAACTGTTGGCTTGTTTTTAAATTTTAATAGATTATTATTGTGCAGTATGCTCGATCCAAAAAATATATCCCGCATTGAGCTTTAATTTAAACAGCGCTTTACTAATACTAATTTCGATTGAATATTTATCGTCAGCCGTCAGTGAGATATAAACTAGATCATTTGACAGTGGTAGAACTGAAGGTGATTGAAGTCGATGCTTATTGCCAGTAATGGCTTAATGCTTATCGGTTTTCCATTTCCTAGGGACAGTTCAATATGTTTATTGTATTTCTATGGTGAGAAATGTGTTTGAAGTTCTACAACTTAATTGTGTTGTGTAAACCAGTTTAGAATTAGTGTTAAATTGAAAATGGAATCGTTAAAATAGTACAATACAGTGCGTAAAGTGCTTTAATATTGCACGGGTTTAAAGATATCGTCCAAGCATTGATAGCGTGAATATACTTTTTTATATTTTCGCACTGTTATTACTTTTACCACGGAAATGAGTCTATCAATCCAACATTATAAGTACCTAACGATACAAGTACCATATCGACCTGATTTTAAATTATTCTTCAATTAGTGTTATGAAAGTCTATACGCGACCATGACCACTTACCCATAACATAACATGTTTTTTGGGAAGGACTCAAATAAAACTTCTTCACGATTTATTTACAGTTCGTGCCTACCTAATATTTTATTACTTGATGAATTAAAATATTATTTCAGTTGAAACCAAATCGCACGTTATAAAATTATTGCAAAAAGTCCAATGGCCGTTACACTCCTGCAGCCGCAAACGAAACTAAAGGAATGTTAATATCATTAACCTAAAAACTTAAGATTTTAATGTGTTATTTCGTTTTATTGTCTAATTTTTTCATCAAAATAAATCAACTTTTATACGTACAAAAATGAATAAACAGATATTTCAAATACCAAAAAGGAACAAAATTTTAATCTAAAATCTAAGAATTTCCATAGGCGCGGAGCAAATCAAGCGAAACAGGACCAGGGAATCATAAATCCAGGCTCATACATTTTCCATCGAAGCGTAAACAGTCCGATACATTGTGGCCCTTCCACGTATATGGGAGAAATACAGAGCATTGTGTTCGTTATGATTAAACGCCTCGATCCGCGAAAGGCACTCAAAACTTATGGGTTTCTAGTACTTGTATTGAGGTGGGTTAATAATGTTCTAACTGTTTCTTGTATAGAATTGAAATGAATTACTAGGGTAAGCTAAGTTTAGATATAGTCGGACTATATAGACACGCACGTATTATCAACTACTCGTATAACTATAGTTAGGTAGGGGATTTATATAGCGGATGACTTACAATTAATAATATTACTGTAAACTGCCCTACCCTGGGTTTTTCATTTCATTATAATGACACTGAACTTTTTTGTATGTAAGTATAAAGAAAATTGTTTGGTCTTAAATATACTATTAGGAATTTATAATAAGAATAAATAAAGAGTACGATCAATAAGTAAATCGGAGTCCATAAAATGATCGAAAATACAAATTCGTTAACTATGTCTTTCCTCAAATTTTCAATACCGTTTAATAGGGATGTTGACACTATCAATAAATTAAACTAAATTTATGTTTAAAGTATCAATGACAACATTTAAACACCTAAAATATTATTCTTTTGTCGAAATCAATCAAAATAAATTAAATATAATTATTTTAAAATGTAAAAAAACAGTACTTATTGTCACGTGACCACAAACGTCATTTTGAACTTATGACGTCATTGTTCTTATTTTATATGCAAGTGCAACTAACTTCAGTCGACAGATAGTATTGAATATCGGCTAGTGACGTCACGTGACGTTTTTGGTGGGAAATTTGAAAATGATTTTTATTTATCAATTTTTGTCTTTAAGTTGAAGATTATTATTTTTATAATATTTTTTTCATGAATCTTAAGGTTTTATCTATAAAATCAAATTTAATCCTAAAATTAGTCAACATCCCTATTGTGGAGTTTCCGCTACTGGGAGATTCAGATTAATAATAACGTATGCATCATACGAATCTCAAGTAACAACTTGTTATTTTTTGTTGTTGCTTTGTCGCTTTTTTAGGATTATCAAAGTGCCATCAACGATCGCGTGCTACACCGAAGTAATGAAGTCTACAATGCACCTGATTTACAAATAATAACCGATGGCGTATCGCTAACAATCATAATTCATTTTAATCAGCACGGACGCGTGTGCGACGCCATTTTATAATGTTATTATGTAAATGTGAGGACATACTGTTTGTTTTTTTGTGTGTTATTTTAATTTCTATTGCGTTACAGTTGCATAGATATCTTTTTTATACCAAATAAAGTTTAGCCGTATTGGGGCGGCTAAGAATACTAACCCCAATCCCACGCCGGATGGGTGTCGTAAAAGGCGACTAAATTCGGCCCGCTGGTGGTAGGGCCCCTCGAGGGATTATATTGGTAATATTGATTTTAATTATTAATTAATACCATTATTATTATTATTATTTCTCCATGGGGTTCGCCTGGATAGCTACCACCCTCAAGCATGAGTCAGCCGCCAAACGACTCGTCGTGTTCCGGCTGGGGGCTTCAGAGCCAGTTCTTTCTTTCTTTTTCTTCTCTTTCTTGGCCGGCAGCGCATCGGTGATGCCTTTGGTGTTGCTGATGTCCATGGGCGACGATAGCCACTTGCCATCGGGTGGATCGTCGGCTCGTTTGCCGGTTATTTCCATAAAAAAAAAAACGTCGATTATTTTCTGGCTTACATTAACAATGTTTTTTTTTTAATTATAATATAATTACATGTATATAAAATAACCAAGTATTTGTTATAGTACTTTTTTTAAACGACTTATTTAGTAAAAACACGTTTAGCTTACAATTAGATAAACTTAGGTAAATACAGTTTAGTTTTAATAATACCAATCCTGTGCTCCTATGAATATAGTTTAAACACCATTTCTATCCTTATTTGTTACAGAAAATATAATTAACATTCAGATGTAACATTTATGTTCCTTGTTAGTGCCATAAAGCTCGTTGTAGACCGCGGCTACCATGACACGTCACCGCATCACATCGCGTCACACCCGCATAAGAAATGCATACAAAAAACGCAACAATGTGCCGGTGTTCTTACAAAAGCGTATAGTTTACCATTTTCCGGTTCAGTTGAGTGCGGCGTAATGACCAGATATTGTTTTATAAAAAACCGTAAAAGAAGGCATCTGCAATAGTTTAGCTTCCTTGTAATGACAGATTGTGTGATGACACGCTGATCATGTTTTGTCACGGAACCAGCCAGCGTTTGTGAGTCGGGTGTAACCTCATTTGTTTGCATGGGATCGGCACTATTCGTAGTGTAGCCTATCTTTGTATTAAGCATGTAATTTTTTATGACGTCAGTAATACGGATCTTATTAAATGATGACGAAAATATAATTTAGGAGTTTAGCTTTATACACAATGCCGATTATTTTTTCTCGAGACTAATCTGTCGAAATAAATAAATTTTGTAGAGACTGACTTTTCATCAATATAAATATGGATTGCTATTTAACTTGTCATATACTATGACCACATATTTCTACTGTATTCATCTTTTAGTTTATTCCAAGACAGCCTGCCCTGTCGGTTACACCGTAGGATTAGAACTTAGGAAACGATATGGCATTAATAAATGGGGATGGCCTCACCTTTGGTCCAGACACTCCATTGATCGACTGTCAACATCGAGTTATTTTTAGATCCATATTTTATGAGTAAATCGAATGCAATCTATTACAGTTCCAATTTTCATCCGTGTAATTGATTTATCACGTTTTTCAATACTTGGTGGATTTATGCTATTGTAAGTGCATCTTCAGTGCTGAATCGTTTTTGTGAAGTAATAAGCATAACTAGAATTATGATGATAAAATTTCTTAAATAGTTACAGAATTGGAAATAAATGCGGTTTTCAAGAATAGCAATAGTTATATATAAAAAAGTGACATTGAATTTATCTTATCCGTCAGAGCACACGACACAGCCCCTGCCATGTCATGCCCTGCTGCCACTAGGGTACTTAGATTAGATTTATTAGGAGATCACGAATGGGTAACTGCGTTCTAAGTTGCTTTCGTATTAAGAATAACTACGCACAACTTACGATTGTCTTAAGCCGTTATCCGCTTCACTCTTTTACTCATCATTAAGCCCTTCATTAAGCCCTTAATTAAATACAATCACAATTCTTACCATTAAATAACCTATATTAAGAGATCATAATTATACAGAAGTGCACTATCAAACAAATAGATATCTTAGCGCGCGCTATCGGGAGCGGCGACTTGAAATGAATGAAATACGTACTAAGTACTTTTGGATGGGTCCTTAAATTAAAATGATTTAGAATGACTCTTTTATACAATTGAAAAACAACCTTACGTCGTAAAAAAAGAGCTTAAATTTAATTGCATCTATTAATCCCTTATCAACAGCTTAAGACACGGCGTGCTGTCAACTTTTTAAATTCCTGCATAAAATTTTGTAATCTGGCGGTATATTGATTTATAAGACCACTTTTAGCAGAGTATGACTGCTTTTTATTGCTCCTACATTTTTTATTATTTATCTTGTTATTTAAAATCAATATCAATTCTTTTTTCCGATTTGATTTGCAGATGAGGCCTGACGTAGTCGAATCAAACAAAAATTTGTCTATGTTCAAACAGTAGTTTATCTGTTAAAAACGCTACAAATACCCGTTGACCTTGCCTGTGAATCGAAGGGTTTTAGGTACGATTCCCAGCCAGAGCAGAAATTTACTAGGTAAATAATTTTTTATACGAACGGTGGTATAAGTTTATAAGTTTGTATTTTAAACATTATTTTTAAGAAAGGCTAATAAAATCCAAAAATAGATAATCCAGTATCTAGTAGCCACAACAGCCTCAGTTCAATATAATTATTTTCTTCACTATATTTAAGGTCAGAAACGTTCATCCGTGGTCTATTTCAATTGTTCGGTACAGTTCGTGTGCCTCAAAGCCTCAAAGGTCAAATCGTTGTCGCCTCTGGAAGCTTCGTTCCTGCTTCCAGGGAACTGTTTGTAAATTGAAACCGTTTAAATGAACATTGCGCTTAGGAATGCTGAAGGGATAAAGGAATAAAGCCCAGGCGCGAACTTCGATGTTTTGACTTTTGCCGCTGCGGTAAAACGCAGCAAATTTTTTAACTCTTGAATTGCATTGCGGGCACTATGCACCGACATACGACAATTTGCCGCAGCGGCGTTTTGCCGCACCTGCGTGTCTGGACTAAGCGGGAACGAAAGGTTATCTTTCAATTGCTTTCGGGCTGATTCAAATGCTGTCAAATACAAAAGTAACGTTACATGTTTTATTAACCTATATTATTGTTAAAGTACAGTTGTTAAATTATAAAGGACAATATAGGTAATAGTTTCGCATCAACTTTCACGTAGAATAAAAACATATAATTTTCGTCATATTTGCTTAAAAGATTTGCTGAGGAGTTTCTTTCTCCGTTTCTTCAGTGATAAATGATCTTTTCAAAATGGTGGCAGAATAAAAAAAATACATGCGTAACATTTAAGATAATGTTTAATTTTTTTTTCATAGGATTCTTTTTTTCACGCTTTATATTTTTATTTTGTAGTGTACTGATCGATGAACAGACGTCGAGCTATAGTTAGTAGTTACCGCACAGATCTCTCCTCTTCAGGAGGCCTAGAACATACTCCATAACATTGTTGCAGTGCAGATTTGTGAATGGCTATTCAGTAATTAAGTATATACAATATGCATCGCTCTTGGCTTTGTTTTTCAATAGTACCTGTAAGATTTGTGTTATAATAAGAAAAAAAAATACAGCCAGTTAATTTAATCGTTTGATTGATACAATTCATTCGTTGTTCTTCCAAAAGATGCTGGTATAGTTAATACGTCGTTATAAAAATACATTTTTATAATGCTTCGTTTATTGTTTCGTAAATAACAACAGTAGATATAAATACAAAGTAATCTGTATCGACAAAGTAGTCTTACCATCATAATTATATAAGTATAAATGTAAAAATGGCTATAATTATATAAGTATAAATGGCATGTACCTGCAAATTTACCTGCAAATAAGGCGATATTATCCCAAGAAATGGTATTTTTGAAGGTGTTTTGTTCATAAATGGTACATAATACAATTCTAAAAAAAATATATGTTATTTTACAGTCTTTGTTCTTTCGTTCCCTCATACTTGATACACGATAGCAATTATTTCATTGGATAGAAATAAATCACAAAGTGGGGTCTAATCTGGCATAAAAATGGCGTTTTATTCGCGTTTTAATCGCTTCCAGATAATAAAAAATATACCACAGTATAGGTCCTATAGATACCAATATTTCTTTCTGATCATAATTTGAAATTTTGAAAAACTTCCCTTTCAATTTCTATTTTTTCCCTTTCCACGAGCAACGAAACGCTCGACGCGTTAATTTACTCAATTTTACTCTCGCGCCAGTCGCCTTCGAGGTAGGACCTGTGCTAATCGGCATCGCAGCCGCACGTTGTCGAATTTCCGACACTAATTTTAATTTCGAATTTGGCGCGCGCGCCTTCTGAACTTATATTACGTATTAGGTACTGTCCAAAGTATCCACACTGCTGTAATTTGAAATAATAAAATTTTTTCGTTTTTATACTTTAGTTACTATTATAGTATTTGGGTATTGGTATAAGTCAAGTGCTAATTACACAATTATTATCTATCGTAATACTATCCCAAGCCGGATGGGTGTCGTAAAAGGCGACTAAATCCGGCCCGCTGGTGGTAGGGCCCCTCGAGGGATTATATTGGTAATATTGATTTTAAATTTAATACCATTATTACTATTATTATTTCTCCATGGGGTTCGCATGGATAGCTACCACCCTTGAGCATGTGTCAGTCGCCAAACGACTCGTCGTGACGGCTGGGAGCTTGAGAGACAGTTTTCTTTTTTGAAGTTATACCTTATTTAGGCGCGTTATGAAATAAATGGAAAATTGTTTTGAAAAAATGATTATTGAAGTGAAAACTTCTTGAAGTCAAAAGTCAAAAAAGTCGAAAGTCAAAAATGTCAAAAAAGTCAAAAAAGTCAAAAGTCGAAATTCAAAAAAGTCAAAAAAGTCAAAAAAGTCAAAAGTCAAAAGTCAAAAAAGTCAAAAAAGTCAAAAAAGTCAAGTCAAAAAAGTCAAAGTCAAAAAAGTCAAAAGTCAAAAAAGTCAAAAAAGTCAAAATTCAAACAAGTCAAAAGTCAAAAGTCAAAAGTCAAAAAAGTCAAAAAAGTCAAGTCAAAAAAGTCAAAGTCAAAAAAGTCAAAAGTCAAAAAAGTCAAAATTCAAAAAAGTCAAAAGTCTAAAGTCAAAAAAGTCAAAAGTCAAAAAAGTCAAAAAAGTCAAAATTCAAAAAAGTCAAAAGTCAAAAGTCAAAAAAGTCATAAAAGTCAAGTCAAAAAAGTCAAAAAAGTCAAAATTCAAAAAAGTCAAAAGTCAAAAGTCAAAAAAGTCAAAAGTCAAAAAAGTCAAAGTCAAAAAAGTCAAAAGTCAAAAAAGTCAAAATTCAAAAAAGTCAAAAGTCAAAAGTCAAAAGTCAAAAGTCAAAAGTCAAAAGTCAAAAGTCAAAAGTCAAAAGTCTAAAGTCAAAAAAGTAAAAAGTCAAAAAAGTCAAAATTCAAACAAGTCAAAAGTCAAAAGTCAAAAAAGTCAAGTCAAAAAAGTCAAAAAAGTCAAAGTCAAAAAAGTCAAAAGTCAAAAAAGTCAAAAAAGTCAAAATTCAAAAAAGTCAAAAGTCAAAAGTCAAAAGTCAAAAAAGTCAAAAGTCAAAAGTCTAAAGTCAAAAAAGTCAAAAGTCAAAAAAGTCAAAAAAGTCAAAATTCAAAAAAGTCAAAAGTCAAAAGTCAAAAAAGTCATAAAAGTCAAGTCAAAAAAGTCAAAAAAGTCAAAGTCAAAAAAGTCAAAGTCAAAAAAGTCAAAAAAGTCAAAAAAGTCAAAATTCAAAAAAGTCAAAAGTCAAAAGTCAAAAAAGTCAAAAGTCAAAAAAGTCAAAAAAGTCAAAATTCAAAAAAGTCAAAAGTCAAAAGTCAAAAGTCTAAAGTCAAAAAAGTAAAAAAAGTCAAAAAAGTCAAAAAAGTCAAAAGTCAAAAGTCAAAAAGGTCAAAATTCAAAAAAGTCAAAAGTCAAAAGTCAAAAAAGTCAAAAAAGTCAAAAGTCAAAAAAGTCAAAAAAGCCAAAAAAGTCAAAGTCAAAATTCAAAAAAGTCAAAAAAGTCAAAAGTCAAAAGTCAAAAGTCAAAAAAGTCAAGTCAAAAAAGTCAAGTCAAAAAAGTCAAAAGTCAAAAAAGTCAAAAAAGTCAATAAAGTGAAAAAAGTAAGAAAAGTCAAAGTCAAAAAAGTCAAAAAAGTCAAAAAAGTCAAAAAAGTCAAAAGTCAACAGTCAAGTCAAAAACGTCAAAAAAAGTCAAAAAAGTCTAAAGTCTAAAGTCAAAAAAGGCAAAAAAGTCAAAAGTCAAAATTTGTGGAGTGGAGTGGAGTGGAGTGGAATAGTAAAACCTACAATTATCATCTTCCCGAAATTTTACATTCGTCTCATTATCTTGAAAACAAAATTTTTGAAGGTTTCACTTCTAAGTTCTAAAATGTGTGAATGGCACACATTTTAATTTTTTTGTTTTTATTATTTTTTACGTATCTTTAGGTATTTTATTTTAAATTATTCTTATACTTTTTATCATTCTCAACATACTTGTAAAATATCTTATCCAAAGGGTTTGAAGATTTTTGTACGGAACCTGGCATACCTACAAGTCCGCCATTTTGAAAAAAAAGCTCGTTTCGATTTTGAAGTTGGTTACTTTTTGTTAGTATTTAGATGATATTAGTCAATTTTGTATGTAAGTACCTACTTATTTGTAGGTGAACCGATTTTGATGATTCTTTTTTTGATAGAAAGCTGGTGCGTATCATGTGGTTCCACATAAATTTGAGGGAGATTTGACAAGTAGTTTTCGAGTTATTTTGAAGTTGGTTATTTTTTGTTAGTATTTAGATGATATTAGTCAATTTTGTATGTAAGTACCTACTTATTTGTTATCCACTCACCTTTAGTCTCCACTGGACAGTTTCGTTTCATAAAATTTCAAGTCAGTCTGCACTCACCTCTAGTCTCCACTGGACAGTTTCGTTTCATAAAATTTCAAGTCAGTCTCCACTCACCTCTAGTCTCCACTGGACAGTTTCGTATCATAAAATTTCAAGTCAGTCTCCACTCACCTCTAGTCTCCACTGGACAGTTTCGTATCATAAAATTTCAAGTCAGTCTCCACTCACCTCTAGTCTCCACTGGACAGTTTCGTATCATAAAATTTCAAGTCAGTCTCCACTCACCTCTAGTCTCCACTGGACAGTTTCGTATCATAAAATTTCAAGTCAGTCTCCACTCACCTCTAGTCTCCACTGGCCAGTTTCGTATCATAAAATTTCAAGTCAGTCTCTACTCACCTCTAGTCTCCACTGGACAGTTTCGTATCATAAAATTTCAAGTCAGTCTCCACTCACCTCTAGTCTCCACTGGACAGTTTCGTATCATAAAATTTCAAGTCAGTCTCCACTCACCTCTAGTCTCCATTGGACAGTTTCGTATCATAAAATTTCAAGTCAGTCTCCACTCACCTCTAGTCTCCACTGGATAAGCTAAAATTATCATTACTCTTATTTTATTACACCTAAAATTCCAATGAATAAATCAAAATAAAGTATACTTACACCCCAACTCAGAGCAGTTACTAATAATAATAATAATAATAATAAAACCCTTCCACACTCATACCCCCGCAGTAGGTTACAAGTATTTACCTGTGTCGCGGGTGGCATGTACTACACATATAACACATCACAATAACAGCCATGACACGAGTACAAATATTTATCTGTCACATAAATATTTGCCCCGGCCGGAAATCGAACCCGAAACCCCTCGCTTCGCAGTTCGCAGGCAGGTCCACTACCAACTAGGCTATGTAGGATCTACAGCTACGCACGGGGTCATTAACCTCACAGCCGCGCGCGGCCGGCTCACGGCGTGGCGGTCGAGTTTACACTCAGGGGAGCGGGGTAAAGGGCAGTGAACAAAATGCCTACAACGGTCGAATACGCTCGCCTTAAATGGCCTGTACAGTATCACTAATGTCGCATCCTCGAAGACTTCTGTGCGCCTAGAACTCGCTTTAATTAATTGCTACTAGGTGAACATATCCGATGAGAAATTTAATACCCCAGCTTTGTTTTGGCACACTTGCTTGCATGTTTTTGCTATCCTAGTACTGACTGCAAGTGGGGGGTGTCAGGTTTTATTTCGTTACGGAATTTCTTGATTCGGTCGCCGCGCTCAAAGCCCGCGATAAAAGCTATGTATGCAATAGCTTAATAATATTTTGTGTTTCTTTCCATGCAGTTTTGCAACATTTGGCATAGGCGGAATATAACTTCGGTCCAAGTACTCTAAATGATAGAAAAGGCAATATTAAATACTGTCATACATACAAATATATAAAAAAATAACTTTTTTATTTTTAATAAATTCCCATTAACGCACAATAATTCTCAACGGTTTGTACGCCCTATGTATTCGAGTAAATTCTTTACCGGCAACTGCATTCGAACGAGGTTCGATTGTATCGTGGCTTCGTCGCACCATTCGCTATCAATCATACTTTATCGTTCTTTTGCTACTACTGATTAAATTATTCCTGCCAGGTGACTTAATAAAATAGCCACTCGGGAGCGCTTGCGAGCCGAAGTAATTCATCTCGATGTAAATTAATAGAATCGTACCTGGTAGTATGGGAATATCTTAGATGTCAGACTTCGGAGGTAGTTAATAAAGCACTGTTTATATTAAAATCGATCGTAAATTGTTTGATATTCACAATATTTTTGTTACTTTGTATAAATTGGTTTCGATTGAGAATTTTGATTCTGATGAAGTTTACTATTAGATATAGTAACTCGTTCTATTTGTTAGATAATCTCGATCAATAATCCATCTAAATTTTATTACTATTTAAAGTTTGAACATGCTTTGACTTAGATATAGATACGAACTAAAAAAAACCATCCGAAAATTCAGAAGAAAAGATTAAAGTTATAAACATTATAACTATCGTCCATGTCTTTGCTTGCACTGACCACCAACAATTGAAATTTAAGCGTATATTTAAAACATTTGCTGAAGCAGATATTTAACACATTTTAAATATTAAATCCCGAATAAAGGGCCCGCAGTTTTATCGGCAACCTCTTTATCCCAATCAGAGCGTGATTGGAACGGTAAGTTGATAAGATAGCACGCTTCGTTCACGTTGATTGCTTCACGATTCGTTAAAACCGGCAATAGGTATTGCACGTTCATTTACATCCAAATTGTAATCATGCATCTTAAAAATAACTTATTTTTAGATATTGTAACATATTTGCCTATGAGATGTGCTGAGGAGTTTCTTTCGGCTTTTCTTCTCCTCCATGACAAAGGTCCTTTGCGAAAAGCTGGTTCATTAAAAAAATGACGTGCATAAGTGTATCAATAATACCTACATGAATAAATGATTTTGAATTTTGAATTTTGATCACATGAGGGTATATGAGTTATTTGTAAGAACGCGCCTTTTATTCAGTAGGGCTTCGACATTGGTTGTTATTTGTGTATAAAAAATTACGAAGTATTTCATGAAAGGAGGAAGAAGGATGCAAAAACAACATGAAAAAAATATTGCTAAGCCAGAAATGAATGTTCTTTTAAGTGAGAGATATCTTCTTCTTAGGGTTCTTTTAGCTGAGAGATGAGCAGACGTACCAGCTGATAAATGTTACCGATGCACAGAAAGATGAATTTTATTAATACCTACCTACTTCATCTCAGACAAGGCGACCAAAACTCAAATATTTCACGTTCGATTCTAGAAGGGCGGTAGGTAATTAACCAATACGCATCTAGCAACTTCCAGAGGGACCTTCCGTCATAGCATACCTGATAAAAATGAGTAATACGGTGCGGGTAATATTCGTCAACGTAGGAATATTTCCCGAAGCGTGATGGGACGGGCAGCTAGTACTAATCTGAACTGAACAACCAACCCATATGGAAACCAATTAATATGCATCGTATTCAGATTGTAACGTCACCACAATATTGATTGCGGCAGGCTGTAGATAATTGGGCTACGGTTATTAATTAGTTCTGGCCAGCTGGATTAGAAATATGATAGGGAAAATGCTATGACGTATGGATGTATGCATTGGTAGAGAAATCACTTTGGATTTTATTTATTAACAAAATAAAAATATTTTTTGCTTACGTTCAACCTACGCAAGATTTCTCGCACTTTATAAAAACCTGTATGGTTTTTGATTTATAATATTAGATTTTTTTGCACTATAGAATTTGTGTCTCGCAACTATTTTACTACATATTTAGTACATAGATACATTTTAGTACATAATAGCTATGTCGTTTACACAAAATAACTTCGAAAAATTAAAAGTGCCTGGAGGATTTCCTCTTAGATCCACACAGGATATCAACGAATAAATAAACTTCAATTATAATTTCAAAACAGTTGAAACCATAAAAATATTTCACACAAACGACACTTAATTATTCGGTATCGAGTTATCGCTCCGATTTTAACTACAAACTATTATCTCGGCGCATATCCTGCCTGCCGAGAATAACGCTAACGAGCAATACCGAGACGTAATAGTCGCGCACGCACGGTACCGCATCAATTTATTTAGTTAAATTAAGCGGCGAATCGCATTTGCATTCGATTTCCATGCGGGCCGCTATCACCTGCTCATACGTCACTGCAACGATGCAACAATCAACGTTAGCTATCGGATGTACGAATTAGTTGTGATTTTTGATCAAAAAGATCAGATTGCTAATTTGCTATTGTTATCTTATGTAAAATTTATGCTTTAAATACATACTATAATTCAAAATGAATTTTGTGTTGGGATTCTAAAGCAAACTTGACTTAAAAATCAAATACTGATTAAAAATAGTTTTTTTTTTATTTTTAAATGAATCAGTTTTATTTTCCCATTGAAGTGTGAGTAATTTTGGCATAGATATACACTTACCTTTACATTTTTTATTCACTCAGTTTCTGTCATAAAAGTAAAACATATTTTTTTGTTACGAAAACCAAAACTAGAAAAAATACAGAAAAGAAAAATACTAATGACTAATATTTTTTGCGTCACGCAAATATTTGTTCCTAAATTTTTCATGATGATATTTTGTTTCCATAAATCACACATTCAAAAAAGCAACATAAATATCGTTTTAATATCGCATCCTCGCGGATAGCCCTCATTGCGTCTTGCGAAGCCAGTTTTTTACTCCAACGTGATTTATCCAACGGAAATTGTCAGGCAGCTAATGGCTCTTTGTTTATTGATTTATATATTGCAATATTCGGTAGCGAGAAAGGGCGATATAATATTGGAGGCCATTTTTTGCCAGCCTTGATTAAGCCACTGAGGATTTGATAACTCGACAAAAAAGAAATGTTCATTCCACCATCAGTGATACGTGCTTCGGGAGATCTTTTTAAATTGGTTATGTGTAATTACAGTTTTTTGGCGTGTAGTGGGCGGGCGGGTGAAAATTGAATGGGAGTAGCTGGTTGAACTAAAATTGGATCGGATGTAGACGACTTGATCACTGATATTAATATAGAATGACTACCGGATATCAAAAAAAAATCTGCCTTAATTTTAAATTTTTTTTCTTCGACAACATTTCCGAAGCAACAAAAAAAATTTTGAACTGGATGCTTTCATCGTTTTAATTTCGGATATTTGATACAAAAAAAAATATTTTAGTTTAAATAACACATATTCACATAAAACAAAGGGATTCAAATTAGATATGAGCTTGACCACAGCGTACGGCCGTCATTCCATTAGTCACCCACAAAAACTAAGAAAGGTAATGACGCCTATCCGTGCGCTGGAAGCCACTGAGAAATGACGATATGGTTTATTCAATTTGTTCTGTCGCGCCGACGTGGGTGAATAGGTAAGGGCTGTCACGTTGGCAAATTACTTTACAAAGATTTCGAGTACTTTGTTTGTGCATTATTTTGGCATTAAACATCTAATCATATCTTTTAAAACAAACAACTAAAATGTAACTAAATTGCATTATTGTAAAAAATATTTTTTTTTGTTTAATTAGAAAATTTATTTACCTAGTACCTTACAAAAAGTTCATATCGACCACAGCAAATTTCAGCTATTTAAGTCTTTGTAAGTTACGCGAAAACAATTTCAATTTTATAGTTGTAAAACCGAACCCGACTTTATATTTCCCGACGCAATTTTTTCAACGATTCATCATTGTAAAACACTTAAATGTAATGTAAATACAACTTCTTTATATACATAATTATCGTAAAACTACGAGATATATTTATTTATAACAATAGCCGTAAGCCGTTACAGGCAATTATTTTTAGGCCTCGCGATAGTAGCAAAGACATCAACGCGCTGCGAAGATAGCGGGTACCCAAATCTGAACAATAATAATATTTGATGTCACTCAAATAAATCAATATAATCGAATAATAAATAATTCGATATAATCGAATAAACGAATTGTTTAACACAACAATTGGTTTAATTATTTTATTCACTTTGACTGCGACAACCCTACCGTTAAAGTAATCAGTGCCGTCTTTATCACCACACATTAGCTACCAGTGACGATTTGTTGTCACGTGTAGTGGTAAACGGCTATTAAGTTCAAACGTAACATTCTAAGGGAGTTCGACAAATGTCCCCGCCGTGGAAGTTTGTGGTCTAAATTAGTGTTCTGTAATGTCTTTCACATTTCACGGCAAGCTACGTTCAAATGTAGGTAGTTCTTGAAAAATTTTACATTCACTAATTTATAATTATTATAAAAATATAACTACGAGTATTATTACTAGATGATAATGTTAATTGAAAATCATCACGAAATCACACCTTATGGGGTGATATAATTCAACCCATATTAATAATAATAGAAAGCTTCAAAAAGCTGTTCGAAGCTTTATGAAGCGTTTTGAAGGATTTGAAGCTGTCTGGGGTTACACAAGTTTTCTGGATATAAACCTAGATGTAGAAAAATAGAGGTTCAAATTTTCAACTTATCTATTTTTGATATTACTTTTACTTTAATACAATATACCTACTTTTTAAACTCTATGCTCATACATATGTAATTCATATTACGACTATAGTTTTATTAATATTCCAGAGTTAAACTTTTTGCGCGATTCGCTTTAGATAACGAAGTATGTTTTGTGTAATCGCGGACGTGAGGAAGATTCGAATTTGAAATATATTCCACACCTGATCATCTTAGTTCGATGGACAAAGAAACGTCATTACCCTCCACAAAGAACACTGGACCGTGGACGCTATGATCATAAAGCCGGTAATGACCAGAAAAAGAAAACAAAATCAATGTTGGAAGACAATAAAACGGCTAATAATCATCATCATCTCCAATATAATCAGAGTCATGACATTGCACATCATGCGTACGCGCAAATGAATTTATAATGAAAGGCGGTCCGGACCGGTCCGGTAGATCCGGCGATTATGCGATTAAGCTCCGGGGTTGTCCGGTGCTAGCTATAGTTCATTCAAGTAGTCGAACGATATTGCTATATGGAGTTATTTTTAATATAATATTTGAGTTAAAAGTAAACATGGGTCATTTTAAATTTCAGTGTAACATTGAACATTTTTGATGAAATATGACATTGTTGTCACAAAAATGTTTGCCCACCATAGTAATTACAAATTAAGTTGTCGACATGATATTATTATTACACAGCAATGCTTAAGGTTTCGTCTATTTAATTAATAATTTTAGTATAATCGTGTTTTGATTGTCTTTTTAAAATTAGATGTTATTTTCTGTTCATTGATTCCCCAAGAGATGTATACAAATGTAACTCTCAAGAATTGTTTATGTAAGCATGTCTATATACTCGTATTGTGACGCTTGAAAAGCAAAAATTACCAAGTGACTTGTTGGGTGATATTGAGTTATACACATCAATTAAATCAGCAAAAAATTCTGCGTCGATTGATCATATAATCGATTGATGGTAGGAAGAGTTTTGTTGTCGCTTGGTAACTTAAAAACAATTACAGCGATTTATTCGATTTTTTTTCTAAAATTAAAAACTTTAAAATGCTCTAGTGTAAAGTTGCCAACGTGTCGCTTGGTAATTTTTGCCTTTCAAGCGTCGATTGTGTAAAACAGTCCACTAATTCCCATTGTCTTCCGCAGGAGAAGCCGCACAAATGCAGTCTGTGTTCCAAGTCATTCCCCACGCCTGGAGACCTCAAGTCCCACATGTACGTCCACAGCGGCTCCTGGCCATACAAATGCCACATCTGTTCCCGAGGATTCTCCAAACACACCAATCTGAAGAACCATCTGTTTTTGCATACCGGTAAGAATAACATTGTCTGAGTACATAGAGTAAAGTACATTGTCTCCCATTTTCCAATAGATTATTGTTGTTTAACGGGTCGATTATACTATAAGGTTTAGAGTAAAGTGCACTGACTCGCAAAAGATTATTGCTACCGTCCACTAAAGTCAAAAGTGTTTATTTTCGGGTATTTAATGTCAAAAATATTTATTTTTTCATATGAACGAACGATTCAATGAAAGTAAACATTTCAAGACTCTAACAATATCAATAGATATAAACATGCATTATAAACATAACATTATAATTATTTAAAATTTTTACTCAAGATTTCCTAGGTCGTTAAAGTTCATAAACATCTTTTGTACACGTGAATACTTACATTTTTCCCGGGTTCGATTCCCGGCTGGGGCAGATGTTTATGTGACTGATAAATATTTGTACTCGGGTCATGGGTGTGATTGTGATGTGTTATATGTGTCGTCCATGCCACCCGCGACACAGGTAAAAACCTACTACGGGGGTATGAGTGTGTAAGCGTTTAGTTATACGTTCATTTATTTAATAATTGAATTTTTCTTTTATTATAAGTAAGTATGGGTAAATTAATAACACATTAATATGTTGTTTCAGCCAAACACCAGCGAAACAGTGCTAATAGGGATGCGACCTGAATTTCCACCATTAGGTTACACCTGGCAGTCGGTAATCTCAACCTTATACGAGTCGTAGATAGTATAAAAAGTGTGATATTAGACGTTAAATATTTATAAGAGTTAATTTATTATAATTATATTTTGTATTATTTAAATATAAAACTTTTATTTTAAGATACAAGTACAATAATGGAAGAAGTGTATAATGTAATAATAAGGTGTATAGATAGTCCATTTTGAATAATTAATCAAAGAATTAATTAATCTCTTGTATATAATGTATGGGTGTTTTATTCATCGTGCTAAATCGTATTAACACACAATAAGATGTTCACTCGCCAATGTACACATTCTTTTATTTATGTATATCTGTGTTAAGTGTGGCTTGTATAAATATTGAACATTGATCTGTAGTATATTTTTAATAAAAGAGGCAAATTTATGAAATTACAATTTACTGTTAAGTTTTAGTAATGTTTAAAAATAACAGTTTTTGTATATAAATTGAGGTAGTTGAGACTAAATCGAGTTCCATCAAGCAGGCTCATCATTTCTTGGGTGGTTTCCAACGCGTCTGTGACGTTGATCTTACGGGGAGATATTTTATTGGTTTGTAGTTTGTAGTTGTACGTACAATCACGCATATGGATTCGTAGATGTAAAGATTATTTGTGCGTGTTTTTTACGAACAACTGATCAAGATGATATTTACATGTCCCCCAAATTGTGCTGTTTCTCAGAGTTATATGTATTAATATTTTTTAACCCTTGCAAATACCAGTTTCATGGTATCCAACTATATACTTTTATACAACTTACATAGCGTTATGTACAATGAATTAATTTAACGGTTTGTAATATACTTACATTGCGTATGTATATTGTGATGATCGGTTCCGTCCAAATTATGTATAAACGAATTTTTAAATTATGAACAAATATTTATATCATTATTTTAAGCGCACTTGAATACTTTAATAAATTTTAAAGATAAAGTATAATTAAACCTGGATTTTATTTTCCCATTCCCTTATCCTGAATCAGTGAATTTGAATGACTAATGACTTTACTAAGTCAGTTCTGGAGAACGAACATCCTGGCTTTGGTTCCCAGGTGTTGCAAAAATTTATTCGACTTATAATTGTTTGCTATCGAGTTTTGCATGTTTTTAACGACTCATTTATCCAGTATCCTATTCCAAGATATCATAATCTATAAAATGATTATATAATCGTTATAAAGAATAGGAAAACGAAAAATCAGGTAAGAGACAACTCGACAGTTTTCTAAGTAGTAAAGAAGAGGATGTAATCTGTGAATACAGGGCAATCTATTTTCTAGTTCTAAATAGATCCCCGTCCCTTTTGGTAAACAGATACCAGGAAAATTGCAACTGTATTTTGAAAGTCACTTTCTTTTCTTGTGTTTGAAGTTCTAAATTAAAGCTTATCAGGCACTTCAGGCTTCTTTGATCCAAGAAGTTGTGTACCTGCGGCTGGAGGGTTAAGGAGTTTAGGACGCAACTAAATGAAACTTGTATAAGTGAAAAAAATCTAAAACCCAACTGACGTAGTATTAGATTTATTTCTAGTTCTTGATACTTCAAACAATGACATCTCACAACCACTATATTTGTGTTTTTAATTTCACTTATTTAAGAACACTTGGGTTGTCAAGACGCATCTAACGATATCTTAATTATATAAATAGGTCCAGCAGTTTGTAAGATATGAGACAATAAAGAATATTACATGCATACATGTATATACTACATACACGCGAAAAACATAACCTTTCCTGGCATTCGGGTAAAAAGTTAAGAAAACTACAACAATGATTTTCTATTTGAACTGTTATTGTGTTCAATAAAGAGCTAAGAATGATTGAAACATTTTTTTAATTTTACTATTTAGGTACTAGGCATGATTAGAAATCTGCAAGTAGGTACTTCAAATTTGCCAATTTCAAGAAAATTTATTACTTTGTTGATTAAAATAGTAGACTTATTTTTAAAAATCCGTGGTTTCTATTTCATATAATTAAATGAATACATCCATCAAACTCAAATTTATGGATATTTTATCAAACCATAACCGAAAACTTAGAGATAAAGTTAGAAAAAATATCCTATATGTAAAATAATATAATAATTAGGTATCCTACAAAGTTTTGGATGGTAAATATTACTTACTTATTTAATTCCAAGATCCATTTTAAATCAAACTCAAAATGTATGTAGCTGCTAGCTTTAATGTAACATCCCTCGTTACCTGCTAGTGAAATTATTTTATGTTAATCTTTATTCATATCGATGTCAGGATCTTACAACATAATTACATCAACATATGTACGTACTAATTACTTTAATCAAATCATCCATAAACACCACATCGACACCCGCAACGAAGAAGGTTGTAACTCAAGTTACAACCTTTTTCGACTATACCACTGGCGTATAGTCCGTGAAAAGAGCTACACGACAGTAGTATCGATATATCTCTAGCATTCGTGGTTTCGAAGATAGCCAGTCGAAAAAGGTAGTAATTGCCATATGATGAAAATTTCTAGCAATATTATAGGCGTAAAGTGAATTACGTCTCTTATGTTCGTTA
Source organism: Thymelicus sylvestris (assembly GCA_911387775.1). Lineage (NCBI taxonomy): Eukaryota > Metazoa > Arthropoda > Insecta > Lepidoptera > Hesperiidae > Thymelicus > Thymelicus sylvestris. The sequence continues at coordinate 14,385,636 of OU426893.1, forward strand.
TTGAATGTGGAAGTAAAATCTCTTACAACTTTTTAACGGGCATCACAACAAATGTATCGGAACCGTAACATAAGATACTGCTTTGTCACAGGTTAGCTGTACTGAGCGACCGGCTAATATTTATACGATTGTGTGTATTTGGCCTGCAAAATGACATCTGAACTCGATGTTTTAATTAAAATTTGTGGTTTTTAGGGTTTCATAGGGTTTCGTCATGTACGTACGTCCGTCCGTCCGTCCATTCGCAGCATAGCGCAGAGATCTTTAGTGCTAAAAAGCTGTTATTTGGCATGGATATACATATTATTTACTAAAACTACAAAGTGGCGGAACCATTTTTTTTAAAAAAAACAGGTATGTGACGTGGTAATGATTTTGTCCCCATAGTGAGGGATATCTTTGAAAAGCACATTAAAAATGTTATGGATCTGGACAGACCATTTTTAATTCAGGGGTCCGTTTGCAAAATATTCGGCTTTGAATTGCTGAATTTGGTTAGAGTCAATTGTCCTCCCACCCTGCCAGCTAAATGATATAGTTGGACTTGGACATATGAAAAAAATTACTATCTTCTGTGTACGGTCACTTTAGCTTGCTTGTTGTTCTCCCCGCAGGGCAGCTCCCCAGCTAGAAAGAAGGTACAACCGTCTGTATTGTACCTATGAGTATCTCTCAGAACTTCGGGTTTCGAAGAAAACATGGTGCCGGACTTGGTTTTCCATATCGTAAGCTGACTTTGCCCAATAGACAGATCCCCGGCGAATACTTTAGAGTCCTGGTGTCACTCAATTGTTTTTACATGATTTGTGCTGTTCAGCAAATCGCGTCACCTGCACTTTGAGATAATAAGACTGAGAGTTTGTGCTGACACAACATAAGGTCTACCACTGGGGTGGGTCTTTCAATAATTCGATCGTACCTCGTGGACAATAGTATTAAACTCGTCCACTGGCGTGACAGGTGCTGGGCGAAGCGTAGACTTCATCAATTCTTCATGTCGATATTTAATGTGCCTCTTACAAGACGGTTATCGCTACTAAACCAGTAACCTGCTGATCACATTATTAAATATGTGCCATTTGTCCGCCAGAATGAAGTCCATCTTACTATTTATGGAATCATTGGGACTTATCCATGTCCACTTTTGTTGAGGCTTCTTTCTGAAGAGGAAATTCATCAGAATGATTTTTCCTCTCTAAAATTTAGCCAGCAAGTTCCATCGTCTTAATTCCGAAGGGAAGGGACCCAGTTTCATCTCGGCACCATTTTGTGGGCCAGTCCCCCATCGCAACTTTATAATAAGCTTTAGAGGATACCTCTGGTTCTACTAATGTCCTAATACATAACCTCAATCTCATCGTCGGGATGTGTCAAAGTCGGTGCATACCTGTACAACCTTCAACGAATAAATTTGGATATTCTTAGTTCTTAGTACCTGTTATACCCTGGCTAACACGCCCCAACTTGCACAATATTATTGACGAGGGACTTGTGGATGGAAACCCGACACCACTTTGCGTTCTTGGTTGGTCTTTGGTGCTTTGGTTTGCCCTGTCGGTAATAGAACAAGTTTCTCGATTATATCCCTGTCTTCGGACTTCGGATAATCCCACAATATTCCAGTTTAACTTGTCTATCGCTTCTTCTTGCTCTTTTATCTTTCCATCTGTCCTCAGTATCCTGGAGGTATAATTATGTTGCCAGGTGCCGAAGTCATCATTGGTTTTGGTAGCATGAGCAATTAAACATATTTGAACTTGATAATTTATTTTATTAGCATTATAATTAACATTAAAATTCAAGAATATGACTTACTTCCATTATAAGCAGGCTACCTTTCGTCACTAAGATGGTTGTAACTAGCTAGATACAACCTTATCGTTGTTGAAGTTATCTAAAACCTTGGGTTGTAACTAATGCTATCTCAGCTTCTAACAGTATTTTTTGAGATATACACGTATCAAAGTATAGTATTTACCCCTATAGAATTAATGCACATATAAATTTTTTAGCAAACCTAATACTTTTTTCGTAAAAAACATTCAAACACTTAACTTTTACTTTTTTGCTTATTCTGAAAATGACGCAATTTGAGTTACAACCTTCTTCGTTGCGGGTGTCGACATAACAGTCAAGCGTTAAGTTAGCATTTGAAAATAATAATTATTATTATTATTAAATCACTCCTTAGTACAGAATTGGTATGGTGATTTTTTTACTACGGAGCGATTAAAGTAACCGTTAGTGACTCTGAGTTGGGGCGTTAGCCATCTAACTCTACCTGTCCGCAGAGGTCACCTTAACGATTTCCGATCGAATGGACAGTTCTAACAGCCGCATCCGTCTCATTCATAGCTTAGGATGTGATCTATAAGCTATTAAGCTATTAAGCTTTGCTTACTTAAAATTATCCAAACAAAAATAATGTTTCTAACGCCCCAACTCAGTCACGAATGGTTACTTTAATCGCTCCTTAGTAAAGAATCACCATACAAATTATGTACTAAGGAGCGATTTAAGTAACCGTTACTGACTCTGAGTTGGGGTATAAGTCAACCTTGACGTTAGCCTTATTTTATATGCCTTTAATTTTTTCATATGACTTTGATTTTTTTTGCATTAACAAAGTTTCAGTCATCTACATTGACTGTTGCCTGATCAAAGTCTAAGTACGCTATACTGATCTCACCCTTAGACAAACCAATCACATCCTTAGAATATTTATAGCGTCCATTTTAAATATAGCTCCGAGTTCAAAGACTGAGTAGGCGTCCGTACACGCAATCCTCGTACCCATTTGCATAAAACAACTTCAGTTGGAAGTATTAAGTCTTAATTGTCGCTGCCGTGGAACATGGTGGTGGGATGCAACAGGCTCCTGTGAATAAATGCACTGCATTTTATCCCTAGGAAGGCTGCCAAATCTAAGGACTTCTAAAGCAGGATAATTTAATACTATTTGGTAACATCACGGAGTCAGCCTCTGCGGACAGGTAGAGTTAGATGGCTAACGCCCCAACTCAGAGTCACTAACGGTTACTTTAATCGCTCCGTAGTAAAAAAATCACCATACCAATTCTGTACTAAGGAGTGATTAATTATTTTATTATTTATTTATTTATTTATTCTTCCTTTATTCTTCCTTTATTCTTCCTTTCTTCCTGGTTATGCTGGTATCCATGGGCGACTTAAGTTGTCTTATTTTAGACGTAACTAAGGTGTTCACTTTCAGATAAGTCAATATTAATCTCGACCTACTTGTTAATTGCTTGAATATTAAAAACTGTATTTTAAAGTCAATTTAAATAATACTTACAAGTTACAGTAATTTCTTTTCTCGTCTTTCGGTTTTTGTCTTTTTTCTTTCTTGGCCGGCAACGCAGTGGTTATGCCTTGGGTGTGACTGATGTCCATGGGCAACGGACTTATCATCAGGTGTCTCTTTTGCTAGTTTGTCTGTTAGTTACTTAATAATAATTCTGTACAAAAAAAAACGACAACAAAATTAGGGATAACTCAAAAACTACTCAACAGATCTCGCTCAAATTTAAGTGAGACCACATGACAAGCACCAGCTTTCGACTAAAAAAAGAATCACCCACTCGGAAGTTCTGAGGTAACAAACATAAAAAATACAGTCGAATTGAATACCTCTTCCTTTTTTAAAGTCGGTTAAAAAATTGATTCTGGTCAAGCAGGACTATCCCATACAAATCAATATCTTGGCTAGTCTTATAGGAAGCGTTCAGTTAGTTATGCGGTTATTCGGTGCCGTTTCCAGTTTGCTGATGCGTTGTTCTCGCGCCGCTAGTGAATGGCCTAATAGAGTTGGTGAATGACGCGCTGTTGTAGTTCATTGAATTTGTCGGTTGTACGCTTTTACTAGGGTTATGTTTGATGTTGTAGTGATGCGGAGAGAAATATTTGTAGTAGGCTATAAAGTTGTTTGTAATTTGAATTTAACATTGCGTTTATGAATGCCAGTGTATTTAAGTATAGGAAAACAGAATTAGCATCACATCAAACGACTTCTAAAGAACGATCGTTGGTTTAAGTTTTAGGAGTGTTAGGGGGACTAGGGGAAATGTATAAAAGTTAAATTTAATTGGGAGTCGTATTTTTTTTAAAGAAGGAACTTCGTCTCATAGAAGAGATAGTGACTTATTTCTGAGGTTTAAGATTAATTTAAATTTGTCCATGCCATCTCTACTGGTAGCTTTGATTATTATACCTAACTAGCCGACAATCTAGCTGACGATCACCAAAATGGTAATATTTGAGCAAATATAGGTATGGGCTATGATGAAGGTACCGGTTGTTCAAAATATCGCCGCAATTTTTTTATTTGATTCGCCTAAAAAGTTCAGAAGTCAGTTACGAAGCATACCTAATGATATCTGAAACGCATCTGATAAAAAATGTCTACAAATGTTGCAGTGAACTCATCAGCACACGTTCAATTTCTAATGAATTATTAAAAAAAAATCTTGTTCAATTTATCTAAGGTTACATTTTGCATCCCCCGCAGAGCTATGAACTCGCAATATAACCATAGCCAATTCACCTTTAACAAAGTGTTCCTCTGTGATTTATTTACTTTCGAGTGCGTCTACGAGATGATTATCTTGTTTAATTGCTGCGTTAATGGTTCATTTGAAGGGCTTTCTAATGTAATGTGGTCAAGCACGAATCATCGAATGAGGCGAGACATGCACGGAAGTTTTTTTCGGTTCTACGAGTACTTTACTGTAGAAAGTGTTTGAGATCCATACGGACACAATGTTTTCTGGAAGTAAATAGTATTTCCAATTATCTCCCTAAAAAGGCGTAATTCGATACCACCTTTAACAGTAATGCCTGCGATGCGGTGAACCTTTTGCACGGATCAGTAAATATTGAAAAATGAGCTTATTTTATATGCGATGCTAAAAAATCATTCTTCTGACAGAAACATAATTTTATAAGGAGAATTTTTGATGGGATCAGCAAATGTCATATTGGCTTGTTGCAATCCCTTCGTTACAGCGAAGAAACGATGGCATTTAGTCTGCAAAAGTTATACAGAACTTCTTAATGTGAAAGGATTTAGGGATTTCAAAAGTATGAATGATCAGATCGTTCCAGTCTTCTAACATTTGGCTATCTTCAGCGAGAAGTAGATACAGCTGGATTGCTACTATCACTGTTTATTTAATTGTTCCTCGCATCCATTGAAGTTTATCTATCTATAAGTAATCATTCATAAATTGTGGATCTTTCGCAGCAGTCGGCATGTGGCATGCATTGCTTGGTATCACGCCATTCCGTGCGAGACGATAACGCCACGGGAGCTAGCGTCTACCAGCTAAGGCTTAGAGCAGGATTTATTAAATGAGTAGGGTTTGATATGAAATACGTGCTAAGTGTACGTTTCACCTAACTAAAGCAGGAGAAAAGTACATGTAAAATGTACAAGATAACGTCTGTCGTTTATGCGCTGGTGTTTTTCTAGCCATACTAAGGCGGCTTTCCTCAATCCCAAGCTGAATGGGAGTCTTATGAGACTAAATGTGGTCCGCTGGTGGTAGAGCCCCTTGAAGGGATTGCATTGGTGTTTTAATAGTTCATTAATACCATTATTACTATTAATATTTCTTTGTACCTACTACTCTCTTACTTGCGTCAGCCGCTAAACGACTCGTCGTGTTTCGGCTGGGGGCTTGAGAGCCTGTTCTTTTGTATTTTTCTCTCTCTTTCTTGTCCGGCAACGCATCAGTGATGCTTTTGGTGTAGCTGATGTCTGTGGGCGACGATAGTCGCTTACCATTAGGTAGATTGTCAAATCGTTTGTCGGTTATTTCCATAAAAAATACGAATAGATCTATAATTTAAACAACTAGCCATCACAGGCCCACTTTGATAGACAACATGCCACTTACCATCTGTTGTACCAGTATCTATTAATACGGTCAAGTGAAATTGCCTACCCTAATTTTTAATGGTAATTCCAAAGTTCTTCAGACATCTAGTATAACTAAGTGCAACTATTTTAAATATCGAATGATACGAGAATCAACGCCCACAACCAGCAGTATTGAGAACTGGACGTCTTTTCTAATTTTTAATTCTAATTTAATTATTATTTTTATGATCTGTAATCACCGTCTTTATTTGATAAATAGTTTGTAAAAAAACGAAATTAAAATGTCTATAATTTAAAATCATGCAATTCCCGGAGCACTTATATTTGTAGACAGTTCTGCTGGATGGAAATTATATTGAAAATTTTAATGTAATAGATGTAATGCCATAGATAAGCAGAAAAAGGTTTTAAAAGTACACACAAAATATAAAAACACACGCAAAACAAATAAATAAGCGCCAAGTTTGAATCAAATTAGCATTCTGTTTAGTCTTTGCATTCATACAAAGTTGCTAACAGTGTTATGTTTTAGGAATTTATAAGCAAACTGTTTATAAGTTCCTATTTGCATACTAAATAATGAAACTAGTGTTAAGTCATCGTCTTTAAGAACGCTTTTAAAATTCTTAGCGTCTAATGGCTAGTGCTTCTGCCTGTATTGATTTCTTAATCTTACATTTACAGCATACTAGCCTTTGCCCACGGCTTCGCCCGCGGTAGAGATCGATTTTTTACGAATCCCGCGGGAAGCCTGAACTTTTCCGGGATAAAAACTGGTCTATGTGTTAATCCAAATTTCAGGCAAATCGGTTCAGTAGTTGTGGCGTGATTGAGGAACAAACAATAAACATCCAATCATCATTCAGAAATTGAACAAAGAGGTACCTTTTACAGAACGGACATGAGTCCACGTGTAATTTCATAATTAAGTTGTTATGATCAATAAAATTGTTTGGTTGAACCGAGAAATAATTCAAATTAATTACTGCATGGACAATGAGTGGCCCCCTACTGTTACACATGGAGGTAAATATGGTTCATAACAAATGTATCAACCATTTAACAATATCGTTAACTTTCACTTAACGTACGCACCTATCAATTAGAGCCGTTATATTATTATTGATCGGTTAATTTAATTTATGAACACAAAATACCTACATTGCTCGATGTTTTGTTGTGCTACAGGGGGTTGTATTTGTTAATGCGATTTTTTAAAGCCTTAAAAATGTTTACACCCCAATTGACCGTGTCAAATAAAATGTTTATTAAATACACATACATTATTATATATGTTTTGTACAAAATGGTAAAAAAGATGGTATGAAAATGGTAAAACTTTTCAAAGATCATTTCATACATTTGTCGCCTTTTTTCGACGTCGCTTCTACGTCTCACTGGTTTGCATGTACAATATCTAAGTCCTTGATTGGAAATCAAACCCAATTCCAGGAGAACCATATGGGCTATAGTGTCTACAACTTTGTGCATACTATATTGTATCAAATCAAATCAAATCAATTTATTGTGGAATATAGGTACACAGGTAGGTATGTTACATAAGTAAATTATCCGCTATATCCCTGCCACATATGGGCGTACAATAATAGCTTAGGTCAATAATAAAATAATTATACATTAAGAAACAATAACGAATAATATTAAATGTTAAAAGTATGACAATCAATGTATATACTATAATGTATATACTATTATATTATATTATATATACTACATTTAAATATTCAGTAACATATTTTGTATTAATTTGACACCCTCTATTATAGTTTCCTTCGAAACATGTATAGCATGTTAGATAAAACATAATTATTAATCTTCCTGTACAATAATTATATCGTTAGATACCCTGGGTGGTCCGGATAGACCACCAAAACACTTGCGCACTACCGATACTAAATTATATTGGTATTGTCACAATTATTAAATAAAAATCATATATCCACTTTAATTGTTTGTGTTTAAGTGTAAGCCATAATGTTTTTGGTGGGTAGGCAATGGGTGGGTAATAAATGAGACGGTGATCTCATACCTATTTTATTTTTGTTATTGACTGAACTTAAATACTCATTGTCAGTTAAGTTTAGTATTAGTGATCAAAATAACTATTTATAATAACAACCTTTAAGATATTAAATTAAAGATATAAAACGACGTAATCGAAATGGCAAAATTTTAAGTATAAAATTTTAAGTATAAAACATATAATACATTAGTCAACTAGCTGCCCGGACAGACTTCGTTCTGTCAAAAAAAAATACGATATATAATAATACAATATTAGTTGCGACTATAAATTGAGATATAAGCTATCTATATCTTTCAAGTTGCATCAAACGGCACACGGTGTGTAAAGATTAAAATCGGTTAAGTAGTTTAGGAGTCCATCGCGGACAAACAACGTGACACGTAATTTGTATATATTAAGACTTCATTGCCATAAATCTTACAATATAATTATTATAATCATAGACAGGGTCAAGAAATAAAAAACCGATTAAAATAAAAAATATGTATTTAACCGAAGCAACAAAAACGCCGACTCTTAAAGTAAAAAAATCTGTTTCACTTAAGTCGTCAATACCGGTTATATGTCCAAAAAACCATTATTAAAATATTTCGATCAAAACGATTGGCAATATATTGTACCGCCTCTAACTATTCTCTGTACATCCTGAAGGTTGACTGTTAGAGAATGCTATTTAGCATTAAGTCCGCCAATTGTACCACTCTTTGGGGTTCAATAAAGATTAAACAAATAAGTTTAAAACGACTAACCAGTAGGTATTGAGGAAGAGCCTCGGTGTATCACAAATTATAAAATCCACCTCACCATAATCCCGGATCGTTCGGGAGCTATGCGCTTTGAGCACGCACCAGGGCTCCATGTATTGTGCGAACATCGTTGATTTATGCACGATTATCGATTAATTCAAGCAGCGGTCATAAATATCATCGATGTTATTGAGGTGCCGAGTGCAAACTGCATCGAGTGGCTAAAGTATGGACCAATTAACGCTTCTCGTTTAAGATCTTCAGGGCTGCTTAATGTATACGAGGACTTTGTAGATATAATTAACTGTATTAGTTGTTTTAATGATGGAATAAAGTGGACTTTAGTTTCATCACGGTCTCGATTCTCGCATTCTTTGAGATGTAATGTTGTCTGATTTTGTTCCATTCTTGGGATATAACCAACTTCTCCCGTTCGTTGTGTTAGCTGCTGAACAACGGATCAGAAAATAGTATGGAGTCCTTTCTTTTGGAGATTTCTGGGCTCAATCCAAGTGAGTTTTTTTTTATTTGGACTGCAATTATTTAAATAATAAACACAATTATTAATTTTGGGCAACATTTATATTAATACTTTAGTAACATAATAACAAGCTCACACATTTATACGAAACTCATTTTTATCCAATACATTTCTGATCTCATCAAGAACATTACTCGAAATGTTTCCTTCAACAAGTGGAATCCCCACCATTTTTTTTTAATGTTAACAATTTGTTTTTAAAAATATCTCCACACAATAAGCAAAAAACTAGAACTAACAGATAATTACCAAATTAATGACAATAAAATGTGGCTTCAATGGATCGACTAACGTTTTATTTGATTTGAATACTGATTTGCCGACCTAGATTTCAATGATTCAGGAAGTGCTTTGACAAGGGAAATCTTGTTCTTATAGCCCAAAAGTCGTTACGGCAAAAAGATTTCTAAAGAATTGTGATTTATCTTTGTACCTGCTGCTTATTTGAATGAATTTTGTTGCTAATGAGCTTCTAGACCTGGACAAGGTCGGCCTTTCACAATAGACCCTATATCCATTGTTTCCTTACAATGTTGTTCCTTGTTATCTATGAAATAAATTGAAATGTTTTCATACTCCTCGGTCTCCCTGACATCTATCTGAGTTTTAATAGCTTTGGATGTGTATCACCGAAATTTCAGAAAGTCATATAAAGTCTCATATTTTTTTTTCGTCGTCTCGTCAAACTCATGTGGTTTTACATGTATGGTATTATTAGAATTACTTTCATTACACTTTCAGTGATTTCTTAGCTTAGACTTTTTGAGGATTTATTTATCTTTCATGCTTTTGGATTCTATTGAAGAAAATATGGGAGTTAGCATCGAATGCACGTAGTGTATTAAGTTTTGACGCTATTAAGTGTTAAGTTTCTTTAGTGATAAGCAACTAATAAAGGATATACATAAATAATATATTGCTTGACTTAAACATTAGAAAGAATCTTAAAGACAACGATCAATACCAAACATTGATTACAAGAGACCTCCTCAGATGAGTTTACCAACGAGGTGTAGGAGCGATTGTCAGTGAACGCGACCGATAGCTTTTTTGTGAGCAGAATAGGAGCACTCATCAGATAGCGTAACAAAACGCCGACGATAGTCTCCACACAAAGGCGCCACCGTCGTCCGTCGATTACGCTATATGACAAAGCAGTTTGGCTCGAACAACGCACCATATTGATCCAAACTACTTCTCTATTTTGCTTCGGCTTTATTAGATTTTTTATAGCTGAGTCTCATTTATGACCAGCTTTGATTGATCTTTAGGCTGAATCAAAAGATAGCTAAGCAGAGACTTTTCTTCCCGGTGAGGTTTCAGTCGCTGCTGACTCCCGTCGCGCGATCTATGGCATTGTACGGACGGCCCAAATTGTTAGTTTAATCGAGCTTTTTATTACCACAGTTTGAACGCAATACAATTTTGATTGTCTGATGGCTGCAAAAAGTGAATGGTCGATAAAGTAATCGCATTATTAATGTCACGTTCCGGTGCAACTTTCTTGCATAGCTTGTGACCATTATAATAAAATTATATGCAAATAATCAGATCTGGTTTAGATAATTCAATTGCTATTTTTAAGTTGTTTAACGAGATTTCTGTGCCGTGCAATAACGTTTCTTGTTATAGTTCAAAGGAGTTGGTTGGTCAACTCACATGGTTAATAAACAATTATTTATTATACCGTATTCTTAATATTAAGTGACAATTATTCAGTTTGATATCTCAATTTCAACTTCATGGTCAGAACATACAATAATATCATCCTTACAAAAATAATAAGCAAATAAATAAGTAAATTTCAACAACAACTTCCTTAAAAGGTTCTTAACTAACGCAACTTACGCGTAAAATTTAAACCTATACCTACTTATTTAATTTTATATTTAAACTTATACCTACCTCAACATAAAATGACCAGTGTATATTGTAAAGAAAAACCACTTATCGACAACATCGCCGACAATTTCGATCAGCTGATAATTCTCAATTTAAACTGTATCGAGTAATCTGAGATTGTTTGTTCTTGAAATAAACTAAAAGAAGCAAGATTGGTAAGGAAGCTACACAAAACAATGGTATCTGGACCATTGTAACCACAAACAAACACGACCAGTAATTTTATCTAATACTAGTGTAAAACCGCGGTGATTGTTCGACACACCATGGCGAGCTTCTATGTTTTGATAGGGATGTGCGTAAAACCTTTATATTGACGATATTTAATTTGTTGATTCTGTAATTATTATTAACCAATAAACCAGTCTAATCACTTAACGATATAATATTTTATCTGCAGAATACCATAATTATTATACTGGTTGTATACAGGTTCAGTGTTAACTACAATTAAAAGTGTAGTTAAATAAAGTTATTACTACGAACGGCTTACGGTCGGAATTAAACTCAAAGGTTCAAAAAATATATAGGTATAACATAAAAATAATATATATAACTATATCCTTGCGACCTTTAAGTCTAAGTCTTTGCCTAGTATAGTGGATTTGTTAATAATCCAGAAAGAAATTAACATTGTAAGGTTAGAGGTTTTCTGCTTTTCTTATTGGTAGGGATAAAGAGTTCCAAAGACGTATAGCAGTCACAGTGAAAGATTTATGAAGGAATGAAGAGGTGTGTAGGGGGGGGGGGTCAGTAGAGCAAGATTGTTGGAAGAACGAAGTAAATGATATGGAATAGATAACGATATTCAAAGTTATCACGTAGTTATGCAGGAGCATATGGATTAAACAGCACGGAGTATAGAGCAGAAAGTATGTGAGCATTCCGGCGAAGGCGAATAGGGAGTCACTTGATTAAATTGATCCAAGATTGTAAATGACAATAACTGCATATTGATCGATAAGGTAAGCGCTACATCCCTATTCGCAAAATACTTTCAACTATTCAAAGGCACGTGGCACTCAGACAATTTCACTGTAACTGTGTAATATCCATCATTACACTTTTTCATTGCTATTACAAGGCTTTAAAGTATATTTTCCCTTAGCTCTATTTGTATAGTTGTATATACATTGTATAATAGTACCCGTATTTCATTTATTGACTTTTTGTCCCTATTCCGAAGCAATAAAGCTTATTTTTGATGCTTATTTTAAATAATCTCTGAAGGTAATGAGATTGTAGTATCACGTTCAAATATTGTACTGATTATTGCCTTTCAAATCTATTTCGTTCTGCTTATAGTTTGTTCAATGGGTGCGATGGTGAAAATAGTCGTTATAAATAACATATTAGATATCATCTACTTCAAATATTATTGTTTTAACATGTAAGTGGAAATATTTATTTTTAATTAATACAGTATTGAAGTGGAAATGTTTATTTATATTTGTTTAATACACAATGTTTTTTAAATAATGCCCCTAACACCTCTCGTGCCCTCACGTATATTTTTAAAATAAAAAAAACTTGAGAGGTGTCAAGGGACACCCGGATGGAACGAAGTTCCTTGCAGTCAGTACTAGGATAGCAAGTAACGAAAATATCTGGCTTGCTTTCTATGTAACAAAAACTACGACGGCAAAAAGTGTCGTTACAACTTTTCGTTACAAAATTTTCCGCCTAGCCCCCTTTCACAACGCACAATAAGGAACTTCGTTCCAAAATCTCTACATGTATCGTTCATAACAAATGAAAAATGGGATGAGTATTATTCAACCAATCTTGTACAGTTTTATCCTGCAAATGAAATGTCGTTATAATATTGTCAACGTTACTTGTATTAGTATTTTAGTAGTACTTGTTTTAGTAGTAACGTTATTTGTATTAGTACATTTAATTATTAAGGCATAAAAAAATGCACATACTTATACATACAAATGTCTTCTGTGGTAATACGACAACAATTACGGTCATTCCTCATTCGTCGTTTTTATCAACTGTTCGATTTAATATTATTCATATTTGGTCAAAAAATAATAAACGAGTAACACGTAAATATACTTGTCCGTTAACTTAAGTTAGGTACAGTTTATAAAACCGTCTCAATACCTAGATAATTTTGCTATTAAGTGCCCTTTATAATACAACAAAGAGCCCCTCGAATGTAACAAAATAAAGTACAGGATACACTACCCCCATCCACCCATACACCATTTGACCGGATTACGTCATCAACGATCGCTAACGGTTGGGAGCGAACAGGTGAATGCGCACCTGCCAACCGTCGTTGGTTCGTGACATTACGATCGGTTTGATTAGGAACGTAACGTGTGCTTGCTGTCTTTGTTGATTACTGATATGGAGCTTCTAAAGTAAGTCGAGAAGATTGGTATTGAGAAGAACTGCGATTTATTGGACTGTAATAATCCAGCCCTTCGATTCATTCTTGGGTAACATGGTTACGAGTGTATATCCATTATAAGACGTAAATATTAGTAAAGTAATGCTGGTATAAAATTTGAGGCTTTAAAAAATAGGCTCGTCGAATGGGGTCAGGAGTTAGATGACTATGATGGAAACTAGTGACAAAGGCTATATTTGCTTTACATGCAAATAACATTGTCAGTTTATAGTGTAAACTTTACAATATATATAATAATTATTCGGTAAGTGGCCGTGGACATTGTGCTATCTAATATTCACTAAAGCATTTTAGTCAAGGATGCATTTTTGCTCCAAAATTTTAATAAAACCATACTTTTACTTGATATTTTGTATCACAAACCACCGAACTGGAATAGGAAAATAAATTGTTCTTGGCCCATAGATACAAGACAATTTTAAGTAGTTTATTGCAAATGCTATTTGGCCATAAACTTGAATAAGAATTGAAAGAATGTGCAACTCACGCGCGACTAACGTTTACAACAATAAAAGAAAGATGAAAAAGATGTCTGGATGTTTGCAAAACTGTACAAAAACATCTGTAACCTCTGTTTTCTTTCATTTTGATCAGATCTCAGTATTCTCAGTTAGATTTTACTCATAGTATACATATCACAGAACATGAATTACATAGGTTAATTCACATTAGAGCAGCATGGTTGAGGACGTTGTAAGTTGCAGTTGTAACACGTGCGCTGTGTAGTGCTGCCCTCCTAATGATAAACAACGTATCTGACATTTTTGACGAAAACGAGTTATTAGCATATTCGTAATGGGCGAATTACGCTGATTACGAATATGCTAATAACTCGTTTTCGTCAAAAATGTCAGATACGTTGTTTATCATTAGGAGGGCAGAGTGGCCTAGTGGGTCATTAATGGACGGAAGCCAATAATAATAACGTTAAACACTCATAGTCCTAGTAGGATTCCCTTCCCTGTATTGTGTTTACCCTACCTATAAGTGCAACTATAGGTACATTGAATATTCACAAAAAGCTATAAACTGATACGACGTGGCCCTTCTTCATGACATACATATTCTATGATTATAATTATATCAATACACGCTATTTTTTGCCCATTGCGCTTTGCCTTTAGGAAAATTTTATGTTCTAGTTGACGAAGTATTTTTAGTTCTTTTCAATCAGCAGTCAAATGAAAGATGGTTCAGCATTCTCCATAAAATTTTAGGTCGCGTGAAATATAAAATTGAAAAATTTAATTTTTTTTTTGTAATGCGTGATTATAGGTAAATATAGGTATTAAATTTTGATAAACTTTAAGAAATCACAAAGGGCAACTCTACAGGATGATTTTTTTAATACTAGATGTTCATCAAAGTAACTACTCATTTGTGGACTCAACAGGAAAAAGTAGGGTAAAGGTGCCGAATTTTCTAAATTTTAAAAAAAGGTCAAAATCTCGAAAACGTTGACCCTTTTACTAAAGTCATTTTTTGACGTATGGTAGGCCCACTTTCAAGCGATCTGCCCTCTACGGTCGAGCCCCTACTTAGGGGACACCCTGTATATCTACAACTTACTCTATATCTACTATCTACTCTTATCTGTAATAAAGTATTGGTGGGGCAAACGTGTCAAAATGTTATAATTATGACATTTTCAGTCTAAATTATTATTTATTAGTTTGCCCAGACTTACCTTACTTCAGATAACAATGACATTGTTGCCGTATCCAATTTCTAAAACATTATTTAATAATAATCATCATCATAACATTTATTCGACATACATTAAATAGTAAAAAGTTGAATATTAAAATATCTGAAAATATTATAATTCAATGTAACCCATGCCAATAAAGAACTTACTTTTTTACAACTGTTGTGAGTTGTACTGGATGAACGTGAGTTTGCTTTTACAAGGGACCATAGTTCATGCACGACTGGGGTTTGGAGAACTCTTATAGAATCATCTTTTCATGTAAGGGTTAAACTTACATGATAATATTATAAGTACCTACCTAGATTATTCTAGTTCAAGAAAATATTAGCTCTCCTTGTTGGACTTCATCGCCACTTACCATCCGGTGTTATGGATTGTTGTCAAGCACAAACTTATTTCATGCAAAAATTAGTGTTTAAATAAATATTGGAAAACTCATAAAATACTAAATCCGTATTCATTATGATTTTTTTCCACTAAATGTCTTAAGTTTAAGGTAAGTACCTTCGGAAACTGCTAGTTGTCCAAATGTCAGTCGACTCGATAGTTTCAATAAATTTTAAATTATTCCTTACTGTACAAAATTCGCTATTAAATTTATTATTTATTAGCATAAGTTACATAGCACCAGATATAGTCTATTCTGTATTATTCCGTATACATTTGACATATTGATTGAGTACCAGTATAATCAAATTAGAATTGCAACCGAACTGCTTCTAAATTTCGCATCAAGTCCAGTGCAATTAATTAGTCTGGCGCGTGGGCGAAACCACGTTATGCTATTAGCACGTCTTTATTATTTAAATTTTATGTTTGTATATGGAAGGATTCTTATCCTTGATATAGACAATGCTTTGCTGCTTCAGATTCCAGTCCAGCAGTTCTCCTCAGTAGAGCTTAGCCAATAGTTTCGTCTCCAGAATCGTAGAATAAAATATTGAAAAATATTTTTTTTCAGGTAGGTACCTCCCTACAGGTAACGTGAGGATGAATTTTTTAATAGTCGCGCACCCTTTAATTTGGGATATCGTTGAAAATATTATGGGTTTTCTGAGACCATTTTTGGAATTGGGGGTCCGTTTGCGAAATATTTGGCTTTAAAATGCTTATTTTGGTTAGAGTCAAGTACGGCCCCCCCCCCCCCCCCCCCCGCTGGTTAAACGGCTGGAGTTGTACAGGCTGGTGTTGTTGTATTCTTAATAGGTTATACGATGAATTTACAAGGAAATCTATTACGGCTATGTTAGCATAAGCAGTTATTGAGTAATAGCACAGAAGAAATAATAGTGCTTTTAAGTACCTAATACTTAGTCGATAAACTTACTATGTACTTCTACAGCTTTCTAGCACTAAGGGTCTCGGCGCTTTGCTTCGGAAAGACGGACACACGGACAGACGGACAGGCAGACAGACGGACAGACGGACGGACGGACATGGCAAAACTATAAGGATTCCAATTTTATTTCGGAACCATAAAAACACACCTTCATTGTGGTTATTTGAATAACGCAATTTACAATAATAGAGTACTGCAATCTACTTTGCAATTGCAAAATCCTATGTAACACAGCATACCCTACGCATAAGTCCAGTATAGCGATGCCATAATAAAGTAAGAAGGAAACGCAAGACGCTAACCACACTGGCCGGGGTCGCGGGACAGGTGTACGCGCACGCGCCGACCGTTAGCGGTAGAAAGTGCGCGCGCGCAGCACGCGAGTACGGTGGCCATGCCGCGGGAATAATTGAGACGCTGTATTTGTAACTAGCTTCTAGCCAGTACGAGCCGTTGTTCGAGTTATTTGTGCCGTTTGGTATTGAAACATCGTTAAGCAATAGCAGTATGTTATATGGATGTGGCTGATTTTTATTTACTGCATACTTTTTATAGTAATCTTAAATAACTATTTTATTATCACTTTAAAAATGCAAAATTTACAGACCTACAAGAATGACAACAGTCTCTTCCAGTTATTTAGCTCAAGATTTTCGGGCAGTATAATTTTTTTTAGAATAGAATGAACAATGTCTCCTTCGCTATTTTGTATTATTATGCGGACCAATGCGCTTCATTCCTTGCCCATAAATTACGAGCCCTGATTTGGACCATTTAATGGGTTACCAGTACAACTAAATATTATCATAATTTAAATCCTATTAATACCAAAGCTCATGGCCACCCAGCAGGTTACCGAACATACTAGTGTGATTAATGTCCGAAGGAAATTCGACGGCTGCTGTTGTTTTATCTACTTAACTGCACGCCTCAGTTTTTTTTCCGTCTGTACGAATGTGGAGCAGTTGTTAATGTCTTAGAAAAATTGTTTAGACCACTTCAAGTGAATGTGTTGGATTAAATATAAGCGTAGAAGGGATATGAATAAAGGTGATTTATGCCTATGCCGTTATGTGTGTTGTGAGGACGATTCCACTATTGTCTCACTTTCTTATTTCATCGAAGACTGACTGATCGAGTATCGAAGAAAAAATGAGGCAAGCTCAAGATTCCCTGACAAGCTAATTTAATAGAAGCTTATTTTGATGATTCCGTACTCTTGAAACAGAAATAAGGTTTTAGATCTTTGGCGCAAATAGGAAGTTACTTCATTTGAGGTTAAATGTAACGGTTTAGACTTTATTTTTTTAACGCCAATAATAAAATTAACGATAGGGCGCGGAATGACTACGATTTAAAAGCGCTGATTTCACTCACACAACCGCATATCTGCGCTAATCTAATGTTACATTTATTTACGTGACGTTGAATACGGTTGAAAATTGCAAAGCATATTTTTGGTAACGATGTAACTAGGCTGCGAATAAGCAAATAATTTGCGGGAATTTCCTTAGATAATTCAGAGTATACGCATTAAATTCAATATTTGTCCAGTTAATATTTTAATAAAACCATATACCTATTATATTCTTTAAAAAAAGTTGGTACCGCTGAAAATACAGAAAACGACGCATAAGTTTATTTTTGTGAAGCAAATTACGATTTTTTATTGGAAATATTAAGCAACTATTTAATATTCTATTCGGTTAACATTTTTCTTTAGACCTTTTTCTATGTTCTGTATTTTTTTGCGTGGGATATTTTAAATGGGTTTCCTCGTACTCGAGCGTCAAAAAAGCCCAGTTTTGTGAATATTGAGATAACACCGCGCCTTAAGTACATAGATGTCACACTTTTTATTACACGTCATATTATTAGCATAAATAGACCGTTCAAACCAATGTATAGTCTAAATTTAACATTTCTTCTATGATTTAAGCAGATATACACAACGGAGCCTGGAATTAAATCGTCATTTAGCATTATTAGAGTGAGTACTTAGAAAATACACGGACAGTTTCGGTTGTGAAATGTGTGGTTAGGAATAATTATTTATTTTTACATAATGTACAGTTTGTGTGAATTTAAATAGCTGTGGTATTTGAATCAAATTGTTCACAGATTGAGAAACTTTTCGTCATTAGCTACTTGGCATGTTCTACTTTATTTTTGATTAATTTCAGGAATCCTTCCAGAATTACAGTTCGGGAGGCCTTGATTCAACGAATTGAAACGCTGGGTGATGATTCAATGATTTAGCATCAGCGAACCAAACGAAAACCAAGATTCGAATCCTGATGGGATGATTAGAGAAACGAACTGGCGAGCCATCTGACGATAACTGGTGATCATAAGGTAGCGTGGCTATAAAACCTGTGTTATTTTATACGTTATTACTAGTTTGTTTAAAAATAACCTTATTATCTTAACATTTTCACGTACATTTATAATAAGGAGTGAACGTGGGTATGAGCCAGGCCTGGCCACGGCTAATCTGACTCGCACGCGATACACCCTACTGATTAATGGACGGACGCTAGCTAAACTATTTGCGAGTTTATAGAAAAGGTTTAGAACTTTAAGTAAGTTACATAATTTAAAGATATTTAGCATGTTGTATAAAGTCGACGGCACCTGTCAATATTAATTTATTTGCCAAAATATTTTTTAATGATATGCAAATAATCAAATTGAATTCATGTATTTGCCATATATTTTGTCAACTTTATGCGTTTTTTACCATAAGAGTATAATCCATCTACTGTTATAGTAGGTAGGTAATTATGACAGGTAAAAAAAATGACACTGTGCGTGTCAACGTAATAATTTCAAAAACTGCTTAATGGTTTTTCATGTGATTCTAAGTACCTAATAGATCGAGTGACTCGAGGAATATTTGGGTGTGTTTATCATTTATGGATATAGGTAACATTTATTTATTTATTTATGTACACTTTATTGATCAACTAAATATTGAAGTACAAATGGCGAGCTTAATGCTATTGCATTCTCTACCAGCTAACCATTAGGCCAAACAGAGAAACACGATGAGCGGTATAAAAAAAAGGATAATATAAATAAATGTGCTTTAATTACCTACTCTCGATACGTCAAGGCCAAAAATGTTTAATAATATTTTTTTTTTAATATTTAATTTAAACCGGAAAGTAAATCGGAAAAGTATTCGTGTATATATTTATATTATCCTATATATATATATATAAACGATATACATAATATATATATATACATTATAATAAGTGGATATATACAGATAAATTATAAATAATACATATTTATATAAATAAATAATGTAAGAAATAAACTATACTTGCATATAATCCAAGTACACTAAACTTGACAAATCGCGAATAAAAATGATGACATTATGTTAAGAGCGCATGGCTCATGGCTGATACCTACTACTGAACTAGAAACCATTTGTTCAGAGTGTGGTTACTTGTCAAGGTATGAAAGGAATAGGATCATGCCTCTAGAACACGAGAACAGTCACAGCTCCTTTGGACACACAAAGAGATATAAAGCCTTTACCACCTTACACTACAACTTATCTTGTTTCTTTTTTCTTTTACTCTAATTAAAATTAAAATTTATGGAACAATTACATTAAAAACAAAAGGCTCAAATAACTATTCCCGTTTTATCCTGTCAAGGCCGCTTACTCCAACCGTTAGTTTTACTGGAAATATTTTGAATTACTATTCTATCGGCCGACCTAATTGACTTGACATTAAACAGACGGACGGATCACCTGTCCACATCACGATGTCCATCTTTCTATTCATTTGTGGAAAAAAGGGCACTACGTTTTTTACATCTAATGCATGCGGTCGCGCCTTGTGATGCCATTCTTGCTTTCACACCTTTGCTCCGAAAATAGATCGGCGGTACAGAGTATTACATGTATTAGTATTATATTATGGCGTTTAAAGCTGTTTTACAACTTTAATTCCCAGAAACTTAGTCACCAAAAGTACTACTGTTAATTGATACGCTTACGAACGTAAAATTGAAATTGGGCTGACAAAAACCGGTGGTAATTAAGAGAAATCGTTGGCAGAAAACCGTTTACACGATATTAATTATCAATAAACACTAAATCATTGTAAGAAAATAGGCGAAAAGGTGTCGGATATTAATAAAATAATTATTATCTACCGATTGCTTGCTGCACAAGTATCTTCGAGCAGGCGTGGTTCTTTCACACGATGCAAGGATTTACGATGACAATCTTTAAACGTAAGCACATTGGTACACAAAATTAAACAATAACATCAAATACATTGCGCCTTCATCTTATTTCATTGATAAAAGCCCCTCAGAAAGACAGCAATGTACTGTAGACTTACGAAAATTATTTCAGAGTAGAGTCTGGTAGTATGAGGTCGTTTAGTTTCGTAGTAGCCAGAAGTAAACCTTTTTGATTTTTATTATTTATGAAGAAAACAATTTCCTGTTGAAATTAAAATGTGGTTGAACAATACTGATTGTGCGAATGGGTTCATGTTAAATAATTATATCTTACAAAAAGGTCATTTTAATCTTACCTACCTGTTACAAACAGGGATGGATCAGTATTGATCAGTCTGTGTCCTTTCCATAGAACAGAAGGCAGAGATTATGAATCCATCCTTTTTTACAGCTAGTTATCAATACAAGTATGAACACCAATCATTTCTTGTATTTGTCAAATTGTCTTGTACCTACTTGTCACACCGTAATCATTTTAATGGACACCTACCTGTAGTGCCATCTTTGAGAGAAGTACAGAACTATATTATTTAATTTACAGCTCATACTGATGTCAATATTGTAGTTTACATATACCTACTTTAGAAGGCGTTGGCAGCCATTCACAAAGAATGTAATGAATAAAAAAACACTTAATTTAAAAGTATTTCCTGCACAGTAAAATATTTCCTGACGATTAAAAAAATACACCGTAACTGTTCAAGTTTACACTTCTGTCTAATCTAATTAGTTTAATCTACCAGCTCTTCGGAAAGGCGCTTTGTCATGGAGAAGAAGAGCTTTTTATAAAGCCTAAGTGACAAAATTAGGAAACACTTCAAACTTCAATTTTGTATTAAATAAATAAAAATAAATACTTCCACTTAAAGGTTGTAACAATAATATAAATGGAGGCACGTTCATTTTTAAAGTAGACGATCTCTACTAAGATAATTGTAAATAGTTACATTTGTAAATTCGAACGAGAAATATTATAAAAAATGACTTCCCATTCATAGCTAAAAAATACCAGAGAAAACCACCAGTAGTTGTTTACACACAAATATTTCAAGCTATTCATTTTCTTCCCAACAAAATCTAATCCGTCTTCCTCACCTCAAAACTAATTGACACTTTCCGCTTCCATTATAATATTCGGCTTCAAAGGGTGAAGCAAAAAACCAGACAAAAGGTGTTATAAATACAAATTACTCGATTCTTATGAGCACACAAGCATCATTATACATGGAACATGTGCGCGACATATGCTCAATGAAGCATACGGTCGTATTGGTAATGTATTGAATACTACTTTTATTTCCTTTGACGATAAAATCGGATGTTTTGCCCTATTAATACTTGTAGCCGGGTTTAGTATGCACTGTATCATCTGTTGTGTCTATTGGTGAGATATGGATACTGCACCTGCCATTTGGTTGTCCAGTACAGGGGTATATACCTTAATTACGTGGGCAAAACATAAGATTTCTTAGACTCCCCCTCCCCTTTTTTAGGAAAATTTTTATCCAGTTTTAGAATAGTATCAAATGCACTAAAACTCATAATTTTACCTACTTATATCAAAGATATTTACTCCTTATTGTTACTCTTTCGACTTAAACTATTAATACATAAAGATGACTTTAACCCCTTTACCAATCAAGATAAGGACACGTAGAAATTTTTTTCTTTATTCTTTCAGTTTTATTTTGTAACGCAACTCTTTTTAGCGTACTTATATTAAATCTACGTTGGTATTACCACAAGTATTACCAGTACCAATATTCCTACCGAACCAAATAAAAAACGTCGCTAGTCCTGACAACCGCGAGCTCCCGCAACGTGCCTTATTCTCAAACCATCTCATTCCAATCTCGACCGTACTTAATGATAATTTTTTCATCGTCCCGAGTCCGCCCCGTGCCATCATAATGTAACATTGAAAACCACCAAACAACGCAACTTTTAAGAACCTTAACTTACATTGCTCGTTTAACACTGATCTTCTAAAAGTAAGTTAAAACAAAACTAGCAGTGCATAACGTGTAAGTTTAAATTGTTGACGAAAAAAGGTTTTGTCAAAAGCAATCCGAGCCTGGTAGCGCCCTAACCGTCACGCTGTCGCGTGGGCTGATTCACTCCGGTCCATCGCATTGCACCTTACTCTTTTTTTCTTAAAAAATGGCCACTGGCATTCGAAGGGTTCTGTATTATACTCCTTTGTGTGTGAACGTTGGTTTTTCTTTGTGCAGTAATAGCTTCGCTATCGGATCAGTGGTGTGACTGATTGGGTTGCGTTGTTGGAATGGAAATTATTTTTATCTTAAAACTTGGATGTTCTATTTTTTGCACATGCATAGTACTGCATGTGTTAACCATAGTTTATAATTATTTGATTCCTTTAGGTTAAAGTGATGAAACCGACGTCCCCTACTTGTGTGTAGGAACAGTAGGAAGGAGTCGCTTTTGAGTCTAAGTCAACCTCGCTTGTTCGTGGTGCACCTAGCTGAATGTAAAACGTAAATTATGCTTGTCTTAACTTAACTAGTACACATGGTCCTAAACTAAAGTTTAACATCTAATCAGTAACCATACTTCAGACCAAACGTTAAAAAATTATAAAAAATAACAACTTATCACTTTACAAAAGTACTTGTGGTCTGTTTGAAAGATGTTAAGTTGTATTACTGACCAGGTAGTATAAGAGGGCAAGGATCTCCGAAACCACTAGAATAGATCACCATCGGACGGTGACGAACGGAAATTTCGTGGTCCTGGCACGAGCGCTCTAATTGTGTTTCGAAAAAACGGCACGTCGTCGTCTTGTCGCTTCAGAGATCGTGGCTGTCACTTAATTCGATTTCGGTATCCATGGAATGAGGCGTGCGGATATTGGTGCTATTTCTAAGTGTCTATTCACACGTGCAACAGCTATAGGTACGACATAAAGACGCAGAAAGTTACGTGTGAATTTTTTCGCTGTGACATTTTGTCTATTGTGAAAAAAAAACTATGCATTTTCATACTTATTCGTGGTACCCACTTCGTTGTGTAACTTTTTGTCATATTGTTGTCACCTGTGTGAAATAATTGCAAGTATGTAAACTTAAAGAAACTTGTAACTTAAATGAAGCAGTGATAGCCTAGCGGTAGAACGTTGGTCTCCCGAACGAAGGGGCCCGAGTTCAAACCCTGGCACGCACCTCTAATTTTCAAATATTATGTGCGTATTACAAGTTAATTATCACTTGCTTCGGTGAAGGAAAACATCGTGAGGAAACCTGCACACCGGAGAGTTCCCCATAAAGTTCTCGAAGGTGTGTGAAGTCTACCAATCCGCACTTGGCCAGCGTGGTAGACTATGGCCTAATACCCCTCACATTGTGAGAGGAGACCCCGAGCCCAGCAGTGGGACAATTATGGGTTGTTGCTTTGCTTTGCTTTTATGTAAACTTCAGCTTAATCATCCATCCATGTGTAAAAGCCCTCTGATGCTTCAATGATGATGTGAAATGATTTTGTAATAAGTTATTCCAAAAGATGTGCTGAGGAGTTTGTTTGGCCCTTTCCTCTACGTTTTGTTAAGCTACCATTCCAAACCGGCAGTTACAGGGAAAGTATCAACATTTATAAGCACATTGATAAATACCTACATGAAATAAATGACTGCTCTGTCCATCCATGACATTGTCAAGTAATCATGTTGTACCCACCTTTAAGTCCAAGCCTATCTTCCCGAAAACAAGGAGGAGGCTAGAAGAAGGTGGGCTATGTATCATCCAGATAAGTCTTGAATCCTGATGTTGAATAATTTCCACTAATCCGATGTCCCTTATACGGAACACCGCTTACGGCCACCACACCATTTGATACTTTTTTGATGTCAACATTAGAGACAATTAGCTAGACAAAATATTTCCCTTCTTGCCACTTAAATATTTGGAGCTAATAAAATACCAAATATTATCTTACTATTTTCTTCTAAGCGCCGTGTTGTATAAAATTATAATTACAAATGTCAGGTAATAAATCATTTACGAGCGTGATAACAGGCGCCGGTTTAAAGCCGAGGTTAAAAGAAACCGCTGGCGTAGGCGACATTTCCCTAATTAGGTCCAGGGCAGAGCTGAGGAAAGAAATAGAAATATTGTTTACTTACATATACCAGTATTCTGCAAGTTAACAATGATATTATAATGTAAAAAGAAGTAGATATGTCACTAGAGCGCCGATCACGAAGAGCGTAAGAACAGGCAATTGACCGTTCTGCTCGTAGTCGTTCTGTAAATAAAAGACGATGTAATACGCACAGTTTTGTTGTTGTCAGAAATGCTTGATATTTGACATAATAGAATGAATTATACCAATGTGATTGGTGCAGTGAAACAAAAGATAAACGTGTGTGTTATAGGCTATAGCTCTTTTCGGAACAGATTTTTTTGGTTGATTTGTAAGGGCATAACGTACTTATATTTTTTTAAATATCATTGCAAGTTAACGCAAAATTCAACCATATTAGAATAATTTTTGGGAAATTGTAGGAAACATTTTTGAACATTTTTTTTCCGCTCTCATACCTACATGTCCGGGGCCGCTTTTCTTAAGTATATAAGTGTAACCAGGCAGAGTTTATAGAAAAACCATAATGTTTTGAAACTTTAAGTACAAAATAAATATTTTTTCGTGGCAGTGAAAAAAGAAAAATGTATGTAAGTTCTTTTATTCTATGGACATTTCATAATGGACCATTTCAATAATTTTAATAAGATTTTATAACAATTACGATAAATATATAAATAACTTAATTTCTCATTCCAAAAAAAAATTTATATAAATCTTACGCAGTTCTGTAACATACCAAAAAATTAAAATTTAATAATGTAAAAAATGCATAAACAAAAAAAATTGTCAACCCTATTCCAAGTAGTGTCGTATATCGATCACTATAATGACGTAATGTGATGAACTAGTTGACATCGTGCTACGCGTGCTTACACGACGTACTCATTTGGTGTCGCCTCGCGGCGCCTACGCATCTCACATGTGAGAAAAAATTGTAATGAAACTCTACAAAAAATTTCCATAGACTATCGCCCTATCGTTGCAAGTGTTGCAACTAATCTAAACTGGATCAGTGTTGTTGAAACATAAAATAAATTAATGGTTTAAAAAGTATAAACACGCTTGTTTAGTATACTAATGTTTGTCGTATAGTAGTATAATAGTTATGAAAAACTGTTGATTGCTTTCCGACAAAGGAAAAGAAGAAGAAAATGAGAGGCAGAAAGAATGTTTCACTATTGACTACATAAATAACATTTTGAGTCAACATTTACATTTTTTATGGAAATAGCTGGTAGACGAGCTGACGATCCACCAGATGGTAAGTGGCTATCGTCGCCCATGGACATCAGCAACATTATGTAGGCATTGACCCATACTGTCTATTTTAACATTTTATCATTGTCAGCTGGTTAAGTGTGGATAAGCAGACGTTACGGAGAACTTTCAGGTAGGCAGCAGGTCTACACAATGTTTTTCTTACTTTAACTTACTCAGT
The DNA here is from genome assembly GCA_911387775.1 of Thymelicus sylvestris. Lineage (NCBI taxonomy): Eukaryota > Metazoa > Arthropoda > Insecta > Lepidoptera > Hesperiidae > Thymelicus > Thymelicus sylvestris. Next base: position 14,412,060 of record OU426893.1, read on the forward strand.
GAAAATTAATTACAAATATGCACGTTATATAAAAATTAAAATAAATTCCGCCAAAAAGGGCTAACATTCAAATTAGTCTGACAAAGACGCAGTGCTCTGAGGACGGAGATGAAACGCTTCATGCAAGTGCCACTGGCAAACCACATTTGTGCACGCAAATGATTGACAGCAGGTGACAAGTTAACAGCTGTTCTTTTCAGTTTAGTACCTGAAAGTACACGTTCTTTAAATTTTAAGCTTAATAGGGAACATACGAGTAAACACACCATCTGATGGGAAGTGTGCCTGGCCGGTACTAGTGCTGAGGCCTGCCGAGTACAATCTTGTTACTCTCAGGTACTGCAAACGAAACACTTTCAAAAATGTTAAAGTTATATGATTCTAGGAGGATGTTCGTAAGAGATAACAGAAACCCTTTCTTCACACTGAAAGTAATCGCTCATATGAATAAAAATATTAAGCTGAAAAACCACAGTCCCGACAAAATACGATACAATTTTGATCTGTAAAAACCAATGCATACAAAAGTTAATTCATTATACAATATTGTATATTAACATCCCTGCACTCCTAATATTATCGAGCTACATTTCTTACAAGCATCATATAAAGCACCTTTACAAAATTAATATTGTTACCGACCGTTGACAGTACAGTGGTGCACAACGTAATATTTTACCAACAACCTCAAATATATTCTTCCATATGGATGGGAGTGGTAGCCACAATAACGTAGCTCACCTGCCATTCCTTTACGGTTTATAATTTATAAGATTCAAGCGGGAGAGACCCTTTCCAACATCAAAAGTTCTAGCCTTGTTTGCTACTTTCATTTGGCCGTTTGACCAATTGTACTGTAAAAGAGAATGCTGTCAAATTATAACAGTCCAATAGGATTTTATAATCAAACTGAACAAACTCTGAGAAACAAACATTGTTATGTTAAGACCCTGCATGCTGTCTGCCTTGTTGGAAATTTAGTTGTAAGGAAATTTAGTCTCAACTCAATGCTATGCAAAAGTTCTACGAAACGTTCAAGCTGTGGTTTTCGACCAAAATGTGGGATCTGTAGAATTAAAGCTTGTACGTATAAGATGTGTAACGCTTAAACTATTTTAGTGTATGTGAAATAAAATAAATTTGGGAGATTAAATTGAGCGATTTCTTTCTTCATCATCTCACAATATGTTAAAATAATTTTTACGCAGGGGAGGGCAGTTAGCCCTCGTTTGGATTCGAGAATTCAATGTCATATCATAGTACATTTCGACAAAAATGTCAATTTGCATTTATTAATACGTCCCCCACTATGAGATATTCCCCAAATATCTTCTATGTACAGACATCGATCAGTTTCAATTTTATTACCCGACTGCCAATAACCAATAATAAATCTACCAAACCGCTGAACGGATTTATATAATTAAGATATCGTTAGATTCGTCTTGATAACCCAAGTGTTTTTAAATAAGTGAAATTAAAATACAACATAATTACATATATGGTGGCTATGTGATGCCATAGTTTAAAGTATCAAAAAATAAAAGTAAATGAAATAATGCAATATGGGTATCAAATTAAACAGCTCACCATAAGGATTTCAAAAAGATATATCATGATAGCTTTTTTGATAACAGGCGGGTTTTTATTTTATTTTATACTAGATATTGTGACTTCTATTGTAGCTTGTAGCTTGCACCAGACAGCAGCCCGAAGGCACACAACACCTGAACTGATGTGTAGCCACAACGGGACCGCGGGCCAAATTGTAACATGGATACTGTTTAGTTCAGAATTATTACAGATACATTAAGTATACCATAAAGATTTATTTGGGGCTGGTCAATCGGGTTTGTCTCAAAAAGTGCCATGAAAATGTTAACAAAAAAAGTCATGACAATAATTTGCAGAACTGAAACTAGCCTATCGCCACGCAAGCAGTCAAGCACTTAACTCAACTATCACTTGCTTAGTTACATCACACATAATACCAGTCATTAACCAGCATACTTTTTAATTTCCAAACTCACACCAGAGTATCATTAACCAATATCATTCACATCAGCAGTAATAACGTATTTATCATCGAATCAGACACGGCCATAGTAATTGCTATGATATACCAACAAGCTGAGATTTTAACGAGAAACTATCAAAACTTTCTTCGGTAGATAAACATCTGATTGTGGAACCGCAGGCGGCGCGTGCCGATTCCTATCGATTAACAAGTACTGTGACTGTCTTTGTCTGTCTCTATGAAGAGAAATTAGTTCAATGGCGAATTTGTTAATAGTCCAGGCACTTATTCCTGGCAATGACATGTCTTTGTACGAAGTCATTTATTTAAAAACTAGATAGTGCTTGTGATGTGACTTCATGCGCAAGAATATTGTTCCATCCCCTTGGTTTGATGTTCATCACCCTTAGGCGATGAACATCATCCAATTATCCATCTAATTACACAAAATATAAAAAATAAACATGTAACTTAACATGATTTCAATTTGAAAAGGTTAGCCTCAATGGTACAAGGGTGCATGATGCAAGTTTTCTTACCAATCTGGCTAGCTTCCACCCTCGCTAAAGAAACAATAGAAATGTAGACCAAGTAAATATAGATACGTTATGCCCATACAAATCAACCAAAAAATCTGTTCCGAAAAGAGCTACAAACACACACACGGTTATCTTTTGTTTCACTACACCAATCACATTGGTATAGTACACAAAGGCATTTTAAAGCTGTATGTCAAAATATGTCAAGCACTTCTGACAACAACAAAAGCGTGCGTATCGTTTTTTATTGACAGAGCGACTACGAGCAGAACGGTCAATTGCCTGTTCTTACGCTCTTCATCGTCGGCGCGCTAGTGACATATCTACCTCTTTTTACATTATAATATCATTGGACCAGGTAGGTTTATGTGTTTCGATTTCAGCATCGAAGAACTATTCTTCGTTATTGACCGGCAATAGGTGGTGTAAGGAGATAACTCGGTTACGAATAATATAATATTTTCAGGATTTACTTGATCCAGCAGCTCATTTAACTATTCAAATTATCGTTTCGGTTTTCGCTATCATCCTTTATTTCTTAGAAAGCTTCAACACACAAAACCTGAACAACAATTTTATAGCTACACAGCTATGTAATAACTATTCATTGCGGATAATAAAAAACGTATCTCTATAAATCGCGTTACCGTAATCGCTTCGAGGTTATTTCGGCAACTATTTCATTGGTTCGTTTCGTAAATAATGACTAGATTGCGATTATACCGGTAATGTTTGAGTGGACTTTATCTTGATGTAAGTTATTGAATAAAGAATAGCGGGATTGAGTTCCTTGTAGTTGTATTTATATTGCGTCCTTCTTCATGCATTCATGTAAAGAATTGTTTGAAAATACTACTTAACCACGGAGACTGAAGATGAAAAAACAGTAGGTACTGTTAATCTATTGCAATAGTTCCATTCAATTTAATTAATATTCCTGGTAGTTATTTTCTGTTCCAGCTTATATCAGAAACGGCTTAACCGATTCTGATGCGACGACACTGATGTATGTATGTAGTTCCTACCTAGTAGTACGGTGTCACAGAAGGTACCTATTTTTATTATACTGTGGTGACGCAGAGAGGGTAGGTACCTTCTAGTACCTAATCCAGTAGATACCATATCTACTGGTAGTGAATTTGTAACGAGCTACTTCAACCTAAAATTAAAAAGTATTGCTTCACCCTAACATTATTCAGTAAGATTTTCGCCCACAAAACCTCCATATGGACCAGAGGCATGAAGCCATAAAACTGTAATTACTGTTATGAGCATATCTAGGCGATTATTTTCCTTATCGTATATTAAAGTCTATAGAATTTCATTAATAAAAAATCCAAAGGAAGCACCTAATAATTCCATAGGTAACGCTTCAGGCAATGACTTTAATGCTGTTAGGCTTCCTGCAGATGAAAGACTTGACATTTAAAACCGGGAATTCATAAAATCGCTCACTATATTAATCGCTACAAAGTAACAATTGATGTTAAGTGGATCATAGACGTATTTGTACTCGTTATAACAATAAAACTGACGTCTTTACGAAAAATGCAAAAACTTTTAAAACTCATCAATTTTCCTTTATTTTAATATGGATTTATATACATAACTAAATAATACGGATATTATTAAATATTGTTTGTACATAATGTTTTAGGTTCATATAGAGTAAATCAGTGACTTATACTTAATTAATAATATGTGAATAATTAATTAATATGAATGGGAAGAAAATATCGTTCACTGTAAGTGTTTTTATAGTTTAAAAGTAATTCATTATAATAATTATTATAAACTCTTTTAACATTCAACCTTTTATATTTTTACTTAACTTTTATGAAACAAAAATAATAATCACATCGACTCACAACTTACGAAAAATTTTCGTCTACACACAGCCTAATAAATCGGAAATCACCTTAAATTTGGTCAATGAATTTGAGAATGCAAATCGTTACATGCCTCATTCGAAAATAAACCTTGTTGCATTAAAATATGATTCGTTGTTGCATCTATTGTATGAAGTAGTACGATATCCGGTCTCTTAGAGCTGCCTCAGGCTAGAATTTATTAATGTCCGTTCATTCGATAGTTCTTGTTAGACAAAGACGGTTAAAATTTCACCAGTGTGTGAGATCTTCATTCTGGTTTCTGAGTTATGACGCAATTGAGACGTGTACGGTGTTTTTGGAGTGATCAATAACTCTTGGAGTATTCTGTTCCGATTTGGCTCCGCCCTAAAAATATGTCCGAGAGCACAGTTCAATTCGATGGAAAAATAGCCATTATTTTGCCGATTTGTCCACTGAATTCTAATCATAGTATGTAAATATATCAATTAAATAAAGCCACCGAAACCATAATTTGTAACCTCTGAAACCTGAAAGAACAAAATGTATAAAGTAAGTACGATTGAAGGTGCTAAGAGCTCTCTCTCAAGGCTGGCGAAATAGACTTCTCTGGTGTTACTCATGTCCATTAGTAACGGTAACCCTTTACCAACAGGTGCCCCGTGCTTTTTCGTCAAACCTACAGTTTAAAAAGCTCGTCATACGTTCCTCCACCTCAGTTTGCCTCTAAATGTATTTTGATTTACCTTTCTACTGGTGATTATTGACATTTTATAGGTACTATTCCATCAACATAAGGCATCATCCCAACAGGAGCGGCGTATCATATCAAAGACATAGTCACGACGAAAAGCTTTTATTTTTATAGCTTTGGATGTCCCCGCGGCTACTGTGTGTTATTCCTATAATTATATTTTATGTTCAATTAGATGCCGTCTTTGTCTATACTTTCCCATAAACAAGTCATATTCGTCAATTCGGCTCGCATTTGATGGTTTTACTGCCACTATACCTAAAGTGAGGCTGTGAAAACAGCGGTTTTATTACTATTAGGTATAATGAGGATCTAATCTTCGGTCATGTATAGGAATGGCACATTTCACCTATCACTAGATATTTCACTTGATAAATATACTTCACCTTGTCACACCAGTGACATGCATCGAAACCGTCTGTTACATTTATCGGGACGGTGAATTCACCACAGTATTCCTTTTACTGTGACTTAACGCCGGCCACCGGCCAAGCTACATAATTATAATTCACAGAATTCCATCGTGCGAAAGAGAGAAAGCAACATTTGTGACTTGAGCAGTGCGTGAGCGAGAGCGACACAGACACTAGAAGAGAGAATTTGTTTATGTGAAATTGCATCTTATTCTCAACGTTATTAGATAAGTCTAACTTAAGAGTTTGTCTGATTTCTTTCAACTTGCTTCGTTAATAATATTGCTACGATACAAAAACTTCAAATGAAAATGAGTCTTATTTTAAACATTGTAAGGTTTTGATTAAACTATGTAGGTAATTGATATTTATAACCACGTCGTGTCTCGTGAATTCGTGATACGGTGAGATTTCACTTCACAGTACACTTGTAATCTTTACTACTCGTACTAATGAAATATACCGGTGGTGATTTTTCACCAGTGATATAATAGTGACAAAAATAAATATCTTCACCGACTTGATAGTTAAATAAAAGTAACGATATTTCCCATCGCTAGTCATGTACGAGTACCTACCAAATCTATCTGATGCTGTATCGATATTTGAGCAAAAATACAATGAATAACCAATCTTAAGTTATGGTTCTGTAGTTAAGTTGTTAAAGTAATAATTAAGTTCAGTTTTTCTGTCAAAGAAAAAAGTCTTCTGTCTTCTTCCTTCATTCTCCCCCATCCTAACATCCCAGGTTACGTCTCTGGCTATTACTCGTTCATTATTGTAACTATTTATTGCACAGTTCTTTCAGTGCATTGTAAAACACGAAAGAATTGATAATATATCTAATTTATTTTACCTAGCTGTCACCGTTAAGAACTTGTTCTAAATGTCTTATTGACAGTCGGAAATTTTACTGATTTATGTGATGTAAGTTATGAATCTTTATGCTCTGTTTTATCAACATCATTAAATCCGCTATTCAGACAGCTTCGTGGCCTCCACAAACCGCCAACAGTACAGCCAAGCCTCAATATTTATTGAGTTAATTGGTTGTAAATCGGAGGTAGATTGTTCGAAATGGGCCGCTACGATTTTGTGTAGTAAAACTCATAAACCTCCCTACGTGTTCGTTGTCGGTTAATGGCATCATGATAAGACGTTTATGGTCTAATTGGAGTTTCAAATGTGATTCTTCCAAGTTTTTTTGTCTCAATCATTATTAATTTAAACGCCAATTAGGTGAATGAGACGACTTTACATTAGGAGTTTTATCGGATCTGATTTTCGTATCTCTTGTTTTTATAATCAAAGTTAAGTAGGCATCCGACTGTTTGATGCTAGTTTTGTTGGTTTCTGAAATAGATTAACTTATCTATTAAGTTATAGCTGGCTAATAATAAAAGCGAACGAACAGCTTAATTTAAATTAGTCAGTATTTGCATATTGCTAATGAGGTATTCATGATTTACGTAATTTTCCATTTTAACAAGATGATTGAGGCGTAGGATTCATCTATCATGGAGTTCAAGCTCAAATCTTCTCTAGCTCGATACTTTCTGAAAAATCTATTGCCGAAAGCCAATTTCGCTATGCGACTAACATTCGTAGCGTCAAATTACCCTGATGATGCTCCGTTTCAGGCCGAAACAAGTGTTGTAGCTTGCTTTGCTGGTATATGATAAACTTTTAATTATTGTAGTGCATGTTTCCGTTGTGGAAGGAAGAGAGATGCTACTTATGTCTTAAATTATTACATGGTAACCGCGGATTGTTGCAAAGTAGGCTAATACTAACTTATTAACTAATCTCTGTTCGCGCAGTCTTCTGAACAATGAAGGAGACTGCGGCGATAGGAGCTTGTAATTCTATGGCCTCTGTACCTACCATCCACTTAGGTATCAAAGGGACTCATGTTTCTAAGAACTACCGTCAGAGGTTTAGTTAAAGCCGAATTGCCCGCTTCTGTTTCCTACAACACATTGGAGATACCTTTTGTGCTACTTTTGTTAGTGGACGACGGATATTCTTGTCTGTCATGTAGACAATATGCATATTGGTCATTTTCATAAGAAAAATAAATGTAAAATTAATTTAAAAAGCACTTGGAATATCTAGTCAATTCAAACCTTAGTTATTTTTAAGATACCATCCTCAAAGTAATATAGCTATCATAATCTCATTATTCATCTCTCATAATACTGCTCGTAAAGAATGATCTCCCTATAGATTTGCCTAGGGCAGTACTTGCAAGCAACAAAATGTGACAGCCGATTTGATGCCGATGCGATGCAGGGAGTGCTGTGGAGGAAAAAAGCTATTACACGATACAGTAGCTCGCGCCTGGAGGAGCCACTACTGCCGTTGGTACAGGTGAGTACAAAAGTGTTTGATATTAAAGATTTTTTATCAATTTATATTTGTTGTTGAGTGTTTAAATGTGTCTGAATTTAAAATTAGCTCTGACGAGCGTCATACAACCTTCATATGCATTTGACGTCTTAAAACTTAATTCACATAAGGGAGAAAAAGAAAAATCAGGTTACAGTGTTTGTACTCCACAACGCTACTTATTATATGAGGCTGACAACGTTATTGTACGTAAAATAAAAAAATGGTATCCAGACTCCAGAGATTACAATACTAAATATGTTCTATTATTATTAATACCTCATACAATGAAATCAATCAATCAATCAATCAATCAATCATTTTATGAATGATAATTATCATCTAATAGCCTTTTGAACTCCACTAAGAAATCGATTTACGGTATTACGACCAGTTCTTGGACATCTGATTCGAATTCAATCCAATAACTTTACAATATTAACATTCACATCGATTTGAAAATAAAATGTCATAATAATTATTATATTTTCATTCACTTCTGTCGCGAACAGTATCGTGCACTGTGATTATTACCAGTTTTTGTGGCGTCCCGAGACACGTGGGGCGATGGAATTATCGTAATCACAGCTCCATTGCAGCTCCCGGGTTTAGGGTTCTGAGCTAGTATTACTATTAATATTGTATTACCAACCAATCGAGGTGTATCGGCTTCAATGGGTTCTCTGATGACAGTGTTTCTTAAAGTAATTGTGAGAAAATTACCTCTTTGTGCTGTTTTGATGTGCATAGCCCGACTTTTGTTAATCGTACCTAATTAATTCACTGGACTCGGTCATTTGTCATTCATGAAGGTATTTTTTTAATAGATCATATGTATGTATGGTAATTTTTGCTTTTTTAACCTTATGGAGTCTCTTACGCTTATTGACATAGTCTGTAATAAAAATAACTATTTTAGGTCACACAGGTACTCAGTAATTTTTTTCCATTTTTGTGTTATATTTTTATTAGGTATAATTTTAATTTAATATTCATTGCATTATGTATCCTGACAGTCATAATACTTAGACTTGATAGTATTGCCATATTTCTGGAGTACGTGTTTGCAGTTGACAATTAAGTAGACATATTATGACGTATGTAGTTGACATTATCATTAAAAATGTCACGACTGTTTTTAAAACAGACCGCGGAACCCTGCGCGTTAAGCGAGTACACACTCATTATATTTTTTCCTCAATAATTGCCCTCTACATTCATAAGCTACTATTCTATTTGTCTCATCAGCATCACGCATATGTTTCAATATCATGACGCTGTGTTTTTTTTGTTGAGGCAAGCGTGCTAAAAATTGTTATCAATTTTGTGTATAAAAAATCCAATGTAAGAACATTAGATGACACTCGTGTTGGCTTTTATAACCTATATGAACTAAAACACTTATTGTAGAGGACGCTAGCCAGTTTCTAAAGTGACCAGTTCACATCCGAATGGCTATTTTTTTAGTAACTACTATGAGATTATGACCCAGGATATATTTATTACCTAAGACCCTAGATTCAGTACTTCCAAAATTCTAGGAGTCGTCATGCACATGCGTGACTATCCAACTTGTTTGCAACGCTCAATGACGCACCATCACTAAAATTTCATTACCACTATGTTATCGTCAACGGTCCTAGATGATCAATATCCAATCGATGTGCTTATGTCAACCAAAATTAAAGCGTTGATTTAAATGAATGCGGTAACGTAAGACGTGAACAATAATAGGTATATTACCAGCTGCGAATATATGTTCGCAGATTACCAGACATTAATTACAAAAGTCACTTATTGAGATCTTCCGCTTTCCGCTATTTAAACTAATATATCCTCACCGCCTTTAGGAATTCCTTATGACTCTCCTCACGCCATCAATTGTTTCGTTGTAATTATTTAAGGAAATGGAATAGCCGCTACTTGCTCTTAAATACAGAAGTCGTACAAAATTGTCGCCAAGAAAAATTATTTGTGCATCGCGGACGTGAGAATAAATATTCATCATAAGTTTAAATACAAGCACTGACCATTCTCGACGAAATTTTTCATCCTATTATAGTCTTTCCTACAATGACAATAGAGAAGAAAAGAGCGTATATCACTCTTTGTACTGTATAAGAACAATTAGTTCGACTATACTTAAAATAATGGTACTTAATTGGAAAATCTAAATGACTGCATTGTTTCATTCGTTTTGAATATAACGGGATTTGTTTTCAGATTTGCGTATTAACATTAGGTAAATGTGAAGCAGAAAATGAAGTACCTACTGCGTGAATTTATGTTTATAAATATAATTTTATTGTTGGTGATAGAAAGAATTAAATAATTTACACGTTTACAAAGAAAAATATCCTGCCAGTCACAGCTACCAGCTGATAAACACGTCATATAAAGAATTTTAGCTAACGCAGAAAAAAATATTATTAAAATACTAAAATACTTAGTAAAAACCTTAAACATTTAAAAAGAAAGCTATGTATACGAAATTTGCTTAAACATTACAGCTGACACCAGTTCATGTACAAATCAATGACATAATGTAATGACAGATGCTTTTCAATATACTTCTGAGATCAATTTCAGTAAATTGCATACCAAGTACCCCACTGTCACGTAACATCATAATGAATCCCTCCCAATAATTACCGATAAGTAACATTCTGTCTCGGGAACCGGTCTTTGGTATCCTTCATTCATACACGGTTTGATGCTCTGAGAGTGTTCTTATACTTTTACGTGCTTCTTACGTTATAAAGTCAGTTGTTTTTTAAATACTATAAAGAAAACGTTAAAGTAATATATATTACTTTTATAGAATTACTGTTTTTTTTGATTGAAGAGTTTTTCCATAAATTATAAATTTTGAGTGATTTTGAGTGATGCAGATTTAAAAAAATTTGAACAGCCATTACAATTGCAATTTTCTTTCGTCTTCGTAAAATCAATGTTTGATCACGTACTGAACTCCTTTTTAGGGGGTAACGATAAGTAAGATATTTGTTTAATTATCGTTGTAGTAGTTGGAACATTCATTATTAATTATCGTATATCGTAATCAAAAAGTTTTGAATTAATAATTTTATCAATTATTACGACTTTAAAATTAATTACTTTTCAATAATGACGAGTAATAAAAATAAACTAAGTGGGATAAAGGGTGCTTATTAATAATGAGAATTTCCTGTCATTTGATAAAAACAAATGAAGCCAAAGTAATTGAAGCTTACACTTCATATTTATCCTAGCATTAATTTGAAGAAAATTCGCACCTACTGGCAGCATTAGTAATATACCTACCGATGTCATGCGATGAAGTGTATGTTCTCCCTTGGTTTGATGACTCGAGATTGAATAGATGCTATCGATCTATCGACAAGGATGATTATACAGATTATTCCAATGTAGCGATCGATGGATATTAAAAATCATGGTACGTACTACCGGATGGTAATTATTGCGTGAAATCGTACAGGTAATTACTGAGTAATTTAATTTTCGGGACCGCTCAATGCATACTTTCTGTAAGCTGCATTTATTGCCGTACTGTTTTTCGATAATGTGTTTTCGCTCTGGTGCCTTAATTGTTATCTATTACCTACTGCTTCCTTTATACAGTATTGTTTTGAGATAAATGTTGTTTTAAATAATTCTTGTGTTTAAGGTAACGTTAAATGTTTTTTTATTCAATATTTGATAGATTTCATTCTAATTGTGTTACTTTTTGTGTAAATCTGTCACTGTGTTTTATACAATCGATTAGACGAAAAAAATGAGTCTGTAAAGCTAAATGAAGAATGTACTGGTTTTTCATTAAAACACAACATTATCAAAGTGTAAGTCAATGTACGATCACATAAGACAATATGCATTAAGTTTTCGTAACATAAACATGTTTTTATCCTCCTCATACATAAAAACGACAATTTTATACAAAATCTTAAAATTTTGGTGCATTATGGTAATAACTAATGACGTAATAATGTGCTGACGATTTTCTGTAACCCTTGTCGAATTTAAAATTAAGCTTGTCGGATCCCAAAATCGTTTACGCGGAAACTAATTCGTTGTTATTTTAATGCATTTTTAAGTAGTTTAAAAATGGAGTTCGAAAATATTTTTTATAACACCAAAAAGTTTGGTATGTTTATAATAGATGTTCCATCTATTAAAAGTCTATGATAATCGGTAACTGAAACTGTTGTAATATCCTCAAATCTAAGATAAACATTTTTATTTCTGTAAATGTAAACAGCTGAAGCTTAACATACCTAGTTGCGGAAATATTACGGCAGATGTTTTTAGACGTCTCTAACTTTATAATAGCTACACACTGTACCCTCCACATGACAATCTAACAAAAATAAATCATGACGATAAAGTTCTATACTTCTGCTAAGAGACAAGAGAAATTTTGAAGTTCGCAAATTTATTTGGAAATAAATTTGCGAACTTCAAAATTAGTTCCACAACGTTTATTAATAATATCGACCATTATGTTATGTTTTTATTTTATTATGTTATTGTTTTTATTTATGTTACTTTGTTGTTTATATTGTTTACCAACAGCCAAGTGTAACAGAGGAAACCAATTGCTTTCGATATAAGATATTTAAATTAGAAGTTTTCAAAGAAGTCGCGACAAAACCCGCAAGTAAAACAGCAATCTATGATTACAGCTATCAATATGAAGGGATTTACTATCAGAAAAGTAGTACTCTGAACCATTGGAATATGAACATTGTGTCAATGTTCAATAGGTTTATATAGGAATGCCGGAGAATCTTCCCGATGGTTTGGTGCTGGCTCCAGGGTACGTCATTAACATTATAGAGGCTACCAGTTACTATATGGACTCTGATTTTATTATAAAGAAGGATAAAGTAGGAATTTTTATAATATGGCTTGACCATTTTACACAAATCCACAAAAGATAAAACCCTTGCTTCTCAGAACAGTCATAAGGCGTCATGATGTTGGATAATTCAAGGCAGTCTCAGTTTTGAGGGACGTGACTACAGCCTTTTGATATTTGTGTCGGTTTTTGGCATCCTTTAAATTATGATAGGTGGTGCCAGAAGATGTCGATATTTTCATACACCTTAAATGCATGTAAATGTGTTTGGATGTAGACTACACAACCGTAAAAATTAAGTATTTAATTTTTCTTTAATTTCCGAAGTAGACTAAAGTTAGCTATATCAAAATAAACATATTTATCATAAAGGAGCACATCATAATTTTCTCAAGGGATCATAATTTTTTCAAATAATAATGATCAACATCTCTTTTGCATGATGACCTTAATCCACACATTAAGCATACTATCCTGATTAAAAGAGTAAGTTGTGAAAAAGATTAACATACGAATGCTTACTCGCATCGAACATCCCAAAAGATAAAATTATTGCCTACAAGATTCTTGTCCGCTGAATATCTTCTCAGTGTAGTCATCCCACGTAGGTACATTATGCATCAGGAGTGAAACAAAAAACGCCCGTGGTCCTTGATTACCCACAACTCATCCCGGGGACGATATTGTTAATTTTGTTCGACGTTCATGATTTGTGGCTTTGTATCTTCGCAACCGTGTTGTGCCACTTCCGATCTTTTTATTGGTCTTTTAGGGGGACTCTTCACACTTTTTCAGAGTATGTTTTGGAGATTTACCTATTTATTGTAGACGAGCACAGTATGTCGGATGTGTGTAAGTGGAGTAAATAAAGAAATAAATACTGTATCGGAATGATACTGCCAATATCAACGGCGTCAACGATGTGTAGTGGGCCAAGAAATGATGGAAAAGCAAGATTTTTTCATCTTTATTGACCACGATCAAAGTGTTACAACACCAACGGTCCTTATTCTATATGTTTTCTCTACCAACTAACTATTGGAATAATCAGAAATTCATGAAAAGAGGTTTAAGAAAGAAAAATAAAAAATAAAAATGTAAACAAACAGCTATAATTTTACTATGGGCTGATATGTAAAAAAAAGCGGTCAAGTGCGAGTCGGACTCGCCCATGAAGGGTTCCGTAGCAGCAAGTAACATAATATAAAAGTTCTTGAAGTTCGTTGTGACTTTGATCGAGGTAAATTGCGGTCTACGATTTATGACGTATTAAAAAAAAAATACTTACTAGATCTCGTTCAAACCAATTGTCGTTGGAAGTTTGCATAGTAATATACATCATATATTTTTTTTAGTTTTATCATTCTCTTATTTTAGAAGTTACGGGGGGGGGGGGACACACATTTTTCACTTTGGAAGTGTCTCTCGCGCAAACTATTCAGTTTAGAAAAAAATGATATTAGAAACCTCAATATCATTTTTAAAGACCTATTCATAGATACCCCACATGTATGGGTTTGATGAAAAAAAAATTTTTGAGTTTCAGTTCTAAGTATGGGGAACCCCCAAAATTTTTTGTTTTTTTTCTATTTTTGTGTGAAAATCTTAATGCGGTTCACAGAATACATCTACTTACCAAGTTTCAACAGTGTAGTTCTTATAGTTTCGGAGAAAAGTGGCTGTGACATACGGACGGACAGACAGACAGACAGACATGACGAATCTATAAGGGTTCCGTTTTTTGCCATTTGGCTACGAAACCCTAAAAATACATACGTAATATTAATGCCTACATAATTATGATTCATTAAATGTTTTTGAACCCAGAAATAATGATACTACTGACGGAGTTTATTACTCCAACAGATGAACTTCAGGATGTATAGTGTAGTGACATACATAAATAATCTTACACAATTATTTCCTTACCATAAAAGGAAGAAAAACTTCAGCTTGCAAATCCGATTCAGATTCGAAAAATGAGGATAAACCCTAAATTATACTTTAAAAATATTTGTCGTACAATGATATACTGAAATTGTTTCCATGTTGAGATTTAGCAGGCAGAATAATAACAGTTAAGTGTAAATATGATTTGGATTTTACCTGGAATCTTTAAAACAATGTTGTTAAAAATGTATTACAGCCCAATGATGTTGTATGTATTGGTAAAAATCTTTGTTACAGCCATTTTAATGAAATTTTAAGCTTTGAAAACTTCACCATTACTCAACGCCTTTTTAATTAGATATTTAATTACGATATTATTATTTCGAGAGACCTGCTCTGCGGTCTAAATTAATTAGGTGGTTAATTCACATGATCTACCTTGCACACTATTTGTAAACAAAGCTATTATGTTTCTAACGGCCGGTCTCAATAATGTACTAACAGATGGAAGGCTGTGAATAGGGCTACCATTAGTATGTTATCTGTCATATTTGTCAATTTTTGCCTCTGAAAAATTGACAAATATGACAGATGACAGCCCTATCCACAGTCTTCCATCTGTTAGTACATTATTGAGACCGGCCGTTAGCGAATAATAGATAACTATTTTAACCTGTCAATGTCAGACGTCAAGTTGTCCCATGTCCCGTGACATTGGTACATCCTCAGCAATCATTTAAGCATATTTATCTCGACATCACTCATAGCCGATACCAGTCAGTCAATTATTATCAAATGGATTGTAATATCCGCAATGGTTAATTCACAAGCACGTAAACTGCATCAAGTATCCAGCAAAGCCGTTAAAGCAAGTCTATGGTTAAAACTGTATGCATCCATGTGCTATGTAATAAGCTAATGCTGCGTTTTGATTGTACGCATAAACTGGGCTTATTTTCTCACCTTCTTATTCAGAAACTTGACTTCGTTCAACTTTCAATTAAATACATTTACATATAAATAGGTTAAAGCCGGCCCGCTGGTGGTAGGGCCCCTCGGAGGAATTATATTGGTAATATTGATTTTAATTGCTAATTAATATCTACCATTATTACTATTATTATTTCTCCATGGGGTTCGCCTGGATAGCTACCACCCTGGAGCATGCGATAGCCGCCAAAGCCGCGATAGCTGCGGCTGGGGGCTTGAGAGCCCGTTCTTTCTTTATTTTTCTTCTTTCTTGGTCGGTAATACATCAGTGATGCCTTTGGTGTTGCTGATGTCCATGGGCGACGATAGCCATTTACCATCAGGTGGATCGTCAGTTCGTTTACCGACTATTTTCATAAAAACGTTTAAAAAAATTCAAGTACCTTAGTACATCTTTTCTCCTCTGTATATCAGCCAATTTTTCTTTTATCAGGTAGCTCTTGACGAGCCTTAATGTTATCAATTAATTTTAAAGTTAAGTTAGTAATGGAAAAAGTTGGTAAAAAGTAATTTCAGGCGTTTGAAATTTTTAACTATAAAATGGTCATGAGAGGACACTCGTCTACGCAATCACAATTATTGTGCTACGTGAACTCACCAGATGTACACGTAGTATACGTACACGTATTCCTATACCTACTTAGGCACAGAAAGCGAAACATCTCATTATACCTACTCTCAGGCTCGAAGAACAAACAATTATACGTCTATTATAATTGTCAACTAGACCGGGAATCAGATCAATCAGTAGCTCGAGCACGAATATTTGCGAGAAAGTATTCGTATGGCTAACGTAAGCAATTTGTATGGCATTTTTTCAAAAGCGCCCCTATCGTGCGTAAATGGTACTAAATTCGTGCTCGAGCTACTGCATTAATTCTAACTAGGTATTAAAAACCAAACAATGGATCAAATCATTCTACCTAACATGTAAAACCCCATATAAAACAACACACAGCTACTCCGTAACACGTTTTTAATTTTTTCATCTATTTTCAACATCTCATTTCGCTCTCAGATAACATTCGATAGTGATTTCATTTCGTCTTAATCTCACCTGGCTGGGCAGAGAGTAATCACGCGTCACTCAAACTGGCTGGCTACACGTATGATAGGGGCATATCTTCAATTATCGTGCCTTACTTAAACACACGGCAACCACGCTTACCAGTTTGTCATAGATCAAAGTATTTGATGATTCACAGAGGTTCTTCTTAAAGAGTAACGTTATTAGTGCATGTTTTTTTTATTTTAACGGATCGACATGAATGTAGTAGATGTGTCTTCTTTTCTAAGTCAGCTTCAATATGGTACATGCATTGTATTTTTCATTGTTTTGATTTACTTTTTACATACTTATAATCCAGGAAAAGTTATAGGTAGATACGTAAAATTGGAAATGTATTAATAACTTTACATTTTAAAAGAATTAGTTAAATTTGAAGGACTTGAACACCACAACAAAAAAAATCCAGACCATACGATGATGTCAAAGAACTTTAGACAGAAATTTAGACCTTCAGACAATTGAAAAATGCTAAAAATCATGCAAATACATAAATTCATAATATTGTGTTGTATCCAAAGTGCAAAAAAACTATATAAAGTACATACAAAGCAAATACAATACAAACCACCCAAGTCCTCGCAAACACATAACGTAGGCATTAACATTCTAAACAATCATCGTTCTCTCGTTACACAATCTTTGTCCTTTTTTTCCAAATGGCTAGGCCTCAGTGAATCGGCTATCGGATAACGCCCGCAATCATTGATCACTGATCGCGCGCCACTGACGGGCTAAGAAGCCATTTCCTGTGTTACTGTCTAATTTACAGCTCACTTCGAGCCAGTCTGCAAAGATTGCGCTATCATTTGAATATGACGTCGGTAAATGTATGCTTATAATTGCTGGCAGGTCTACGAAATTAAGTTTTAAAAAGCTCAAGTATTTTTTAACAAGCTGTTTTGTTTTAAGATGTTTTTGTTGAAGATTTAGGGCTCAGAAGCAGTTTCCTGTGTTCATGTCTAATTTACAGCTCACTTCAAGCCAGTCTGCAAAGATTGCGCTATCATTTGAATATTAGGTCGGTAAATGTATACTTATAATTGCTGTAAAATTAAGTTTTAAAAAGCTCATGTATTTTTAATAAGCTGTTTTGTTTTAAAATGGTTTTGTTGAAGATTTAAAATCCATTAGTGAACTCGACTAGTAAAGAGTGTAGTACCGTCAGTATCAAAAATATCTTAATAATTTACTCAATTATGGAAGCTTTTGCATTTGGTCCCTAGCAGTCATCCGAACAATACCGAAACGCGTCAGAATGTTGAAAATTAAACTTTGTTAATCACGTACTTACAATCAACGTAAACTGCTAGTTAAAAAAAAAAAGCAAAGCAACAACCCATAATTGTCCCACTGCTGGGCTCGGGGTCTCCTCTCACAATGTGAGGGGTATTAGGCCATAGTCTACCACGCTGGCCAAGTGCGGATTGGTAGACTTCACACACCTTCGAGAACTTTATAGAGAACTCTCCGGTGTGCAGGTTTCCTCACGATGTTTTCCTTCACCGAAGCAAGTGATAATTAACTTGTAATACGCACATAATATTTGAAAATTAGAGGTGCGTGCCAAGGTTTGAACTCGGGCCCCTTCGTTCGGGAGACCAACGTTCTACCGCTAGGCTATCACTGCTTTTTTCACTACTGCTGAGAACTGCTAGTTAAAAACCGGTTTATACTAAATTACCTACCAACACTTTAGTAACTGGTGAAAATTAATGAGCGTATAAACCTCAAAAACAAACAAGGTTAAAACCTAACAAACTCCCGAATGACCATACAGCACTTAACAATATGACCTGTAATTAAAATTTGCATTAATTTTTTTAATCAAAGTGGCCGTAAATGCAAATTTTGAAACTCTTTGCATTAACAGTTCTGTTATGGGAGCGTTATTGTACAGACGCGTCGAAAAGTGTAATGACATAATATAATAAAAGTAAATAAATATTATAATAAAAGTAATCTTCTATAATACAATTTAAATTGCGTTTTTGCCTACAACCTCTCTAACCGCCCGGCCACAGCTACTAGCGGCGCGGATTGCGGCGCGGTGAGCGGCGAGAACAAATGGTAGACAATGTATGGAGGGTGCCACAGCTACAGCGGCGCGTTTTGCGGAGCGGTGAGCGGCGCGGTGAGAGTCGCGGCGGCGGCGGACTGCGCGGTGCGCGAGTGAAACAAATGCCGCGCGCGGCCGTATCGGTGGACGAACTCAGCATGTATTATATTTATCTTATTATTTATTATTTTTTATTCTTGATGTATTATATTTATCTTTATTTCATGAACAATAGTAAAACAATCGGTTGCTTCAAATACTAGTTCTCATCATATTTTCTTATTAATCCATGTGACAGCTCATTCCATCATACCCTTTTGTATTCGTTTTTCTTATAATGACAAACATGGCCGGTATCTTAATTACCTGCTTAAATTGTTGTTATTTATTTATTTATTTATTACACTTAACACTTTATTGTTTGTATACCAAAACATAATATACATAAAGATCACAAGGAAGGAACACAAAACAATGTTACTATTTATGTACAGATTATTTGTTAATATTATTATATATAATATTATTATATAGTAGTCTAAGTACGTCCACCGCTGACGCCGCCGCTATCTAGCTGTGGCATACCACCGCAAATCGCGCCGCCCGCCGCGCCGCTCACCGCGCCGCTCACCGCGCCGCTAGTAGCTGTGGCCGGGCCCTAACGGCCCACTACTGGGCACGGGTCTCTCCTCTTGAGGAGGCCTAGAGCATACTCCACCACGCTGCTCCAGTGCGGATCGGTTTTTCAGCCACAACCAAGTTACAAATTACGATGAAAAGACACTTTAAGATTGTTTACTAAATAATATTCGTCTAAAAAACGGACTACATGTCTACACGTATGTACCTGACTGTACGTCCAAAAATTACTAATAATTTTGACCAGAATCGATCCCTGATTTCTCTTATCTCTTAAATTTTAAATCTGTGCCCAACAGGAACATCGCCGGTAGCCGGTTCGATTCTGGTTCGATTATAGTAATTTCTGATTCAGTCCACACTGGTTATTTGCCCCGCATTACGTCAATATCGATTTCATTAGACCGCCACCGATTTAATACACGTATCGGCCGGATGAGTTTTTGTTATGAATATGCTTTTCTTATTATTCCCAACTAGAAATGTAATTACATTGTGTACCTATGCCATTAAATGTCTAGTGCTACAAATAGATTTTACACCGTACATCGTTCTCAATAGGGTTTGTTTTAACTTGTGCTGCTAAGATATAAGGTATGTATCGTCGTGTAGGTGGTGCGGAATGAGAATTTTAAATAAAAAGCGGGTTCCACTTTAATGAGCATCGGCTGAGATTGATTGATTGGGCGTTTAATTGATGTCAGCGGTCAATCCGAGCACAAGTCCTCTACAGCTTTTGACTTTGCTTAATAAATAAATAAATAACGCTTCACACTCCCCCACACTAGGATTCCCTGTGTCGTGGGTGCCATGGACAACACACAACATAGACAAGGACATTCACACCCAGACCGAGAACAGAAATTCAAACTCATCATTCAAATTTCCGCCTCGCTGGGAATCGAACCCAGGACCCTTGGTGCGGCGATCCGGCATGGTAACCATTGCGCCACACGGGTCGTCAACAAATACAATATTGTTTGTTTAATAAATTCTATTTCGGTAACTGACAACTTAGCCCTGTTATTCTAACGCCCCATCTCAGCGCCGCTAACGGTTACTTTAATCGCTTTTATCACCATACAAATTCTGTACTAAGGAGCGATTTAAGTAACCGTTAGTGACTGAGTTGGGGCGTAAGTAATCGATGCCTTATCTTAGTACTAAGTATTAATTGTTCAATCAATACTAGATAGGAACAATCAATGAATACTAGTTTTTTTTGTATAAGAAAACGCCCTCATATAAGGATGAAAATAAACATAAAGTAATAGTAAATAAAATTAATTTATTAAAATGGCAAACAAATTCTCACAACAATCACAAAACAATGCGAAACGAAACAAACAAAAAACAAAGTTTTACAAGCTTAATAATTGCCAATGAAATCGTCCGACCAGGCCTTTGAATAACTATTGGTAACGATGGACCATAAATCGAAGATCTTCCTGCGGACAGATGAATAGAGTTGGAAGATTCTAGTTAATAAATTAATCGTTCGTGAGTCGATTATTATTGTAATGGCCGGCTCCTGGTCTATCCGCAACGCACTACTATCGTAATTGAATCTAGCGCCTGGACTATGGATATGGAATATAATTTTGTATTGTAACGAGTTTTAGTTGGTTAGTCAGACTATTTCTTTGTCAAGCTTTGTCAGACTATTGATCTATTCCGCTGTTAGCTTGATCTTTTTTAAAGACGACGGTTAGTAAACTTGTTTCTCCATTTTTATTTAAATCTAGTGTTTAGTAGTGTTGTTAAGATAATGTCAAAAGTTCCTCTACCTAAAGGTTGCCTGGTAGAGATTGCTGTCAGCTGAGCTGAAGAATTTGTTATAAAGCGCTATAAAGGTAGAGCGAAGTGCAAGTCGGATTTAAAAAATACTAGCTTTTGCCTTTGTTGCTTTGCTTTTGTAGAGATCGATTTTTTACAAATCCTACTTACTTTTACTTAGATTTAGTTGCCTATGAGTTATGTAAACATGTATCATTTGATAGCGTGATTCAGAACTTGCAAATGAATTTTACTAACGCCATCTATTAACAACACCCGTAACTAAATATCTAGCAACTAACAAAATATCGATCTCCCCATGGAGATGTTTTACCGCGGTAAAAAGTAGCCTACGTTACTCTCCAGCCTCCTCACTATCTCCACACACAAAAACCATACCATACAACAGCTTCGTTGCGACGTGAAAGACGGACAAACAAATAAACAAACACACTTTCACATATATAATATTAAGTATGGATTATTGTTTACGGTAGTCACACTCACGAGGTAAGCTATTTAGCCTTTACATACATATATTAAGTAGTATAATTCACGAGTTAAATTAGTTTCTGCAGGGGTACCAAAGCGAAGGTTTTTCGAAACGATGCAAGGGCAATTATCAGCAATTGGTATATTATTTATAAATATAAAAAATATATAAATGGCTCCATATAAAATCCTACTCCTACTCTTATTATAAATATGAAAGTTTGTGAGAATGTAGGTATAGATGTTTGTTACTCTTTACTAACGTAACGTAACGTAACGTAACGCAACGTAACGTAACTGGATTTTCATGAAATTTAGCACACAGGTAGAAAATTCTCTGGAATAAAATATAGAGTACTTATTATCCCGAAAAAAGGGGGGCCACGCCGCGGGTAGGGCTAGACCCCTTTTTCCCACTGGGCACTCTGGACACGTGCCCAGGGCCACGTGAGCGATAGGGGCCCCATAGTTCCTGTCAGATCACTAAACGATAACTGATATTTATTATTAAGTTAGTATTAGTCTACTTTGCAACAATCCGCGTTTAACATGTATGATGGTATATACTTTAAAACATGCGTGGCACCTCCCTCCCTCCCACAACGGAAACATGCACTACAATAATTAAACGTATATACCAACATACATACCAGCACCAACACGTGTTTCGCCCCGAAACGGAGCATCATCAGGGTAAGTTGACTCTACGATGGTTAGTCGGAAAGTGAGCATCGTTCACTGAGCGTGGCGTATTTATACCCAACTCGCCCACTGATTATCTAATGATGTTGTAATAATTAGTGATTAGTAATTAATTAATTATTCAATCAATTAATCAATCGATTAATCAATCGATTAATTAATTAATCAATCAATTAAACTTACTTACTTAGCTAACTTAATAACAATGGATTTCCGCAAAGTAACGCCTGATACTATTAACTATATGATATTTATTACCAAAAACTTTTTTAATTTGAACAAATCGAAACTAAATTACTGACTACAATACCAATTTGCTTATTAGCTTTTGCATAAACCTAGAGGCTTGCTTATCTACTTTCTTTGTTTATTTTAACAAATAATCTAAATTTTACAAACAAAAAATAACCGACTTCAAAGTCTCAAAAACTACATAGTTGTCAGATCTCGTTCAAATTTATATGAGACCACATGACAAGCGCCTGCTTTCGATTAAAAAAAGAATCATCGAAATCGGTTTGCCCAGTCCAAAGTTCTGAGGTAACAAACATAAAAAAAATACAGTTGAATTGAGAACCTCCTCCTTTTTTGAAGTCGGTTAAATAGTGTTCTGACGAAGTCACAAGGGCCCCATTATCCTAATATGCCCAGGGCCTCCAGTAGGTTAAAGACGGCCTTGGGTAGGGCCCTAGTAAACAATAAACCTTACCGATAAGGAATGTTAAAACGTTGTACATCACTACGGTACAATCAACCACGAAATGCCATCGTGCCATCGGTGTATCATGGCGGAGTTTTATGGTTTTCCGGTCCGAATCTAAAATTACTTTCTGCCAAAGATTACTTCGTCTTGATTTATCCGTTTTTTAAAACGCTCAAGCAAAGTACATCAAACCTTCGCTTTTGTAGGTACCTATTGAAATGATAAACGAGAATATCTGATGATAAGTGCTCTGTGTGTTTTATTATTGACTTTCTTTTGCATTTCCATAACGCTGTTAATTATAAATTTTATAATTATCCTTACAATAATATAAGTACACATAATAAAAATAAAAAAAACGCTAGCACACTCACACCCCCGCCGTAGGTTACCTGTGTCGCGGGTGGCATGGACGACACATAATAATACATCACAATCACACCGACGACCCGAGTACAAATATTTATCTGTCACATAAATAGCTGCCCCGGCCGTGAATCGAACCAGGGACCCCTCACTTCGCAGGCAGAGTCATTACCAACTAGGCTACAGGGTCGTCAATAGTATCAATACTGACAATTAATGATAGGTGTTGCTTTAACGTGTTTCAGCTGGGGGCTTAAGAGTCAGTACTTTTTTTGTATCTCGGCAATTCTCGTCATACTTGGCCAGCAAAGCATCGATTATGCTTTGTTCTTACTAATGTCCATAAACAAATGTGATACAATCAGATCCGCCGTCTGCTCTTTATTCGGCTATTTAGTATTTATAAAAAGTCAACCTACATTATAATAATATCGCAGATTCATAAAGCAAGTTATAATTGTTTTCAAGTTCTCTTATTACCCTGACAAACTGAGTAGAGGAACACCTATATGCAGAACATCCTCATTTAGTTTCCAATATAAACATCGGACGTGTTTTATTGGCGCAAATGGAAACAAAGCAAAAACCAAAGCCCACTAACTGTAGCGGCCGCTAGCAAAAAACGCACACAAAAACGCCGCCAAACCGTTCCCAAAGCTACTACTCGATATTTGGAAGTTTTGTTTGTATGTTTGCACGAATTTGGTTTATTAACACGTATGATTAAACTAGCTTTTGCCCGCAGCTTCGCCCGCGGTAGAGGTCGATTCTTTACAAATCCTACTTACTTTTACTTAGTTAGATTTAGTTGCATATGATTTAAGTAAACATGTATCATTTGATAGCGTGATTTGCAAATGAATTTTACTAACGCCATGTATTAACAACATCTGGAACTAAATATCTAGCAACTAACAAAATATCGATCTTCTCACGGGGATGTTTTACCGCGGTAAAAAGTAGCCTACGTTACTCTCCACCCTCCTCAATATCTCTACACACAAAAACCACCATACCTACCATATAACAGCTTCGTTGTGACGTGAAAGACGGACAAACAAACAAACACACTTTCACATTTATAATATTAGTATGGAAGTATGGAAGTATGGATTATGAATAATTAAGCCGGCTCAAGTGGCTATGGGCTGGCCATACCTATACTCGTAGTTCGAAGGACCGATAACCGTTGGGAGAGGCCCTCGAATGCTGCTCACGTCGGAAAAAGGAGTACAGGACGCCCGACCAGGTGGACTGAGGACCTGAAGAAGACAGCGAATGATCGTTTTGTATCAGCAAGGCCCAAATGTACAGAATAATTGACTGGAAAATGAAGCCAGCACACAGCACTCTTCGCTATGCAGCAGGTTTTTTAAATCTTCTTTCTTTACCAACGTAAACCTTATCCAATCTAAAGTGTTGAGACAATCACATGAGCCTTATGACAAATGGTCACCACATTACATTTAAGATCAAAAACTTAACTGACAGGATTTTGATAACATGTCCTATTCAAAGAACAAATGTAATTATTGTCAATTGATCCAAAGAAATCTCACAACAAACTAAAAATCATTGTAAGAAATTGAAGCCTCTACAAATATTTAGGTTCACAAACCTCACTTGTAGATAAACTAGTTAGAGCTAAACGAATATAATGATATAACTAACTGAAACAATAAGATGCGCCCGCGCGACCAAAACCAGAGGTCTTTGCTATCTCCGGCGAGGATTCAAAATTCTTTTGTGTTTGCCGCCGGTGCACAGTAGCGGCATACATTGAATACAATACAACACTTATTTATAGTCAAAACTGTCGTCGCCATAGCGTGCAAGCTCGACGAGTAAGGGAGCTTGTACACACAGTGGTTTGTAAAATGGGGATCGCTATGGAAAAATCTGAAACAATTTTTTAAAGTTCAGTATCCTTTTTTATGCCATGTTTCTTTTTTGGTGACTTAATAAGTATGTAGTATAATTATTAAAGGATTTTTTAAAGCTAGCTTTTATAATTATTGTGGTGTTTTTATAGTATTTATGACACTAGATAAAAAAAACTTTTGTTAAGCAAACAAAATGTGAAAACATTTTTCATCAAATTTACATTCCAATATTTCGAAATTCAGCTCAATCAGTTCATTAATTTTTTTTTTTAATGCAGATTAGCATAGCAAAGTAAACGTCTGTGAAGTTAAGTAATAAAAGCGTATTAAGAGAAGTTCTTTTAAGTTTTCACATATTATGTGTGCATAAATGCAAAACAAGTTTTCGATTGTATTAGTTTGAAAATATTCGATTTAATTAAACTAAAAATTGTAATGTAATTCATATAAGATACTAAAAGCACAATGATTTGAGGGTTAACACCCAATGTTCTATGACTAAAAGTCTATGCACTAGCATGTTACCAACTTGGTAATCTATGGGTACACATTTCGTATAGAGACTCAAGAACACCGAATAACTTGTAAATATTGATAATGATTTTCGAATATTGTGTATTACGTAGACAGAAGGTTTTAAACTGCCTATTATATAATAAGTTCCAATCATTAAATAAACTAACGGTAAACTGAAAAAGTTCTAAGCCAACTGGTGTACAAGGCCTCTTACATACTGTATCACTCCACTCCTTTTGCGGCTCACAAGATCAGAGAAATAGCAGCGCCCTAAGCTTTTTGCAAAAAGCTAAAAAAGCTCACGTAACGGAACTTAGTCCGCAAGGTCAGTGTAACTTTTGGTTTTGCTCGTGTTTGTTGTTTTATTGTTCGATTGTTGTTGCTCATTGATTTATTCTGGTCTTTGGGAGGTGAGGCATGAGCATTAACTAAGTGTGGTCTAATTAGATTTTTTTAAATTCCTTAAACTCATTACACAAAATCGATGGTAATACGTGTTATTGATAGTGTGAATCTTCCTTTTTGAATTTGAGTATTTTTAACCGACTTCAAAAAAGGAGGGGGTATTCAATTCGACTGTCTTTTTTATGTTTGTTACCTCAGAACTATGTAGTTCTGTCAAAACAGAACAGTCGAAAGCTTTCGACTGGGTAAACCGATTTTGATGATTCTTTTTTTAATCGAAAGCTGGTGCTTGTCATGCGGTCCCACTTTGAGCGAGATTTCACAAGTAGTTCTTGAGTTATATCTAATTTTGAAGTCGGTTATTTTTTATCAAGAATTATCCTATCTTCATAGCATATTTGCATAGCAAAACGTTAACATTGATTTTAAACGTTAAGCTTGATTTTGTTCTATTAATTTTGTTCCTCTAATTTTAAGTCTCAGCAAAGATAGATACCCTTTCTCCAGATAGGCTGTACTACAATCCACATGAAAATGTGAATCAAGTTCCTCTCTTCCTCTCCATACCTACAGGTGCTATAATAATTACCAGCATAAAAAATGGAAAGCACCCGAGGCCTGGCGACTGGCTTTGGCGACACTGAGACGCTCTCTGAACATTACCCTAATCACCGGGCCATTATGCGCCCTGACCATATACTCCCATTTATTAGGGATAATAACGCTAACGAGTTTTTTATTCGTCATAAAACATTTTCGGGGCCTAAAAACTGCGACTGATGCCGATGTCAAATTATAGCGAGCGGTGCGGCTTGCGGCTACGTCTACGCGTCTGCGACGTGCGTCATTGTGCGTCATTTGTCACTACTGTGACTATACAATCCAATATAGTCCTAGCAGTCTTAAGACTTACAGGTGGTGCTTAGAACTTGCAGAAGTGAGAGTTAAGAGTAATAAGTTACAAAGTTGCAATGTAAGAGACAAACACTCCTGCATGTTTAGTCAGCCTCCACCAATCCGCACTGGAGCAGCGTGGTGGAGTATGCTCTATATAGGAGTATGGATTGAAGCCAATCAGGCTTTAGCCTAAGAAGACATTAAAATATTTTATACAAGCTAAAGGTCGTGTGACTAAAGACATAAAAAAGGTTTTATTTTGTTGTAAACAATATTATAGACCCGTTGCAAATCGCAACGCGACGGTCGCAACTGTCGCAAGCCGCATAGACCGCAGCCGCAGACACACTCAACTCACAGCAACGCGATTATCTATTATCCTTCTTTGCCTTTATTGGTACCCACTTGAATAATAATGATAATATCTAATGGCGTTCATTTTACATGTTATTATTATTTTGTTAGCGATAAGATGTCTACTGGAGACCTCTCCTGTGAGATATTATAATATAAAAAAATTAAGTAAACGGATATTAAATTTTTGAAAGACAGGATCTTTTCAAAGATTCCCCGCTCTGTGGACGTAAATGAAAAAAAAAGTCATCAAGTAAAAAGGGGCACTTTCAAAAGTTTTTGTTTCACGTATCAATATAATAATAGGTAGATATGTATAAATTTAACATACTTGTTCAAACTTGATTTATAAATTTTCACTATGCATTGCAAGTTACCGTCAATTTGATCATTTCATCACTAGGAACGCTGAACGCGTCACCAATTATGAAATTACAAGACGCGTCACTCAACCATTATCGCGATTGACATGACATCTATCCGCTACGACATCAGTATTAGGCTGGTCCGGTCAGGACCTTTATATGGACCGACATAATAACATGGCTTACGACCTCATAAGAATTCAGTATGAGCTCAGTTTTTTTACTATGATAGCTCCGTTTCTTTTATCTGAATACCGATCCTTCATCCATCCATCCATCAGCCTTTGTAGGTCCACTGCTGGACATAGGCCTCCCCTAACTTGCGCCACTCTGACCGGTCCTGAGCCTTCTGAATCCAACGGATGCCCGCTATCTTCTTCAGGTCGTCAGTCCACCTGGTTGGCGGGTGTCCTACGCTCCTTTTTCCGAGACGTGGGCGCCATTCGAAGACCTTTCTTCCCCAACGTTTATCGGTCCTTCGAACTATGTGGCCAACTCATTGCCACTTCAGCGGGCTAATTCTTTGAGCTATGTCAGTTACCTTTGTTCGCCTACGGATCTCCTCATTTCCAATCCTACTAGTACTTTGTGGGTTATTTTACTGTCCATGTTACTCGTGTACTTATATGCGGAAGAGTGATTTCACAAACTTATAGACGAATTCATCCCACGGAAACTAGTAACCGGAAAATCTACCCTATTTTTTAAGTCTGGACATGATTTCTTTGTATGCCAAGTTTCATCGGATGCTAACACAAACATCGAAACATTTTCAAAAACTTTCCTAGATATTTATAATAATTAGAAGGATAATATAAATAGGATTTAGTAAGATGTAAAAATTTACGATGACTCAAGATGAAAATGAAGACAACAAAAACTTAATTAAATTTTTTACTGTTCTAATATCGTGTCGTGTCCGTGTCGTGGCATGTAAACACTCTACGCGAGTAAAGTACACAAAACAGGTTGTAGAGCTACATCGTCCAACGAATGCTTAATCCGACTAATTGGCTGCTGCGACCTGGCAAGCAATGAGACATGACGTTCCACTAGTAGAACAAGAATATGTAGTTATAAATTAATAACAATATTTCAATATGTAACTCGCCCGTGCGTCGCTGTGGCACATTTCTTTACTTAACATCGAAGGCAGAAAATAACAAATATCGTCCGATATTGTCGTCCGATATATTTGCGACTCATCATTATTTAATTTGACCTTAGTCACATGTCATTACGAAATCAAAATCCTTTCGATAATTTGCCATAGGTACCTATTAACTAATAAAAAAAACTACAAAACGTTACTTAGCTCATAATTTGCCAAAAAAATTTGTCTAGAATTCCATACATTACCTACAAATGAAACCATTGCCAGGCGACTCGGATTGAAAACCTTATTCTAAAATTTTATGTTATAGGCATTTATATTATAAACTTCTGCCATCAACTTTTTATACCCTTGTGCGTTATTCACTTCCCTCTAATGGCCGCTGCACGGCTGATTTAAAATCGAAAGACCGCTTTCCCGATCACAGTGAGAGATCTATCAGTGATCTATAGATCTTTTGTCGGGTGGAATCGATCTCGGCCGATTGTGTACGCGAATGGAACGGCGATCATTTTATTGTCGTAGGGTCATTCAGTGTATGTGATTGGTTTTTTGTGAACTTATCGATTAATATATCGTTACGGGTGGTCACCATAGAGATCCGTTCGTTAGTTTTTTTGTCATCAGCAAGGTCTCTTAGTCTTTTCTTGTGTTGATTGCAGAATCGAGGATTTCCAAAATTTTCACAGCTCCGTATGCAATGAAAGTTTATTGGACCACCCATAGAAAACAAACTTTTTTTTATATCCTGACTGGCTGACTATAAAGCAGATGGGCCCACCTGATGGCAAATGGTCACCTTCGCCTATGGACAGAAGCAACACTAGAGGGATCTTCAATGCAACGGCAGCCCTGAAAGAAAGCTCATGAAAGAACCCATATCATAGCGCGGGCATACCGCAGCAGAAAGCTCATTCCACACTTTACACAGGCGCGGCGTGGCATGTCGTGAGAATCAGAGGTTCCTATGGTCGCTGTATGGTTAGAAGTGAAATAACATTATTCCCGGATGCCGTCGAGGGTCCAGCATAAGGGGCAGCGAACTTCAACAGTCAAGTTTGGCTCCGAGAAACATCACCAACCACGAGAAGGAAAGATAATCTTGGACTACATAATAGGGCCCCTCAGAGCCCCCAGTTAAGTATGAATGAAGCATTTATAGTCTACGAGTTAATGTCGATTAAGTAATGCTAAAAAAATGTGATACTAGTGGCGCTAGTGCTCTGCCCTTTGCTGGGGATATTAAGTATCTACCCTGTAATATATTATTCCAGATTATACATTGTGTAGTATATTATGTATATTAGTAGAATTATTAGGATTAGTAGGATTGAGCGTAGTCGGGAGTCGAATAAGTGAAATAATTCCATGAATGATTTTCACAGGTGATATGATTTCACTTGAAAAATATATCCATCGGTCAATTATACAATAGTTTTTATACCAGCTTCGGGCTTTTGAAAGTTTTAAAAACAATGACAATAATAAAAAAAAAATTAACCATCCCTGCATTACCCATTACAATCATTAATTTGGCTAATTGGTACAGCTAGCATCCAATTAGGTACCAGATAGGAACACTACAAACTAGAAAACATTTGCATCCACAAGCAATAGGAACAAATTGTGCGTCTAAAAACAGGTATTGTCATCTGATAACTGAAAATAAAGACGGCGCAGAGAATAAATCAAAGCCGATAGATCAGATAGGGGCAGACAATATCGCACAATAATTAACGACGTCACATGGCATTAGTATACGTACGGGGTTAGGCTGCGAGCGCACAGCCGGTGGTGTTGGAAAAATCGATAATCCTATTATTTATTTATTTAACTCTTTAATGTCTGCCAAGAATAGGACATCAATAATGTAAAAGTAAATTATTTCTAAAACTCAATTGTTGTACTTCATATTTTAAAATTTGTCCACAATGGTCATTATCTCTACACAGCGATCTCTTCCAGACAACCATAAGACGTGGAGAATAGAGTAATAATACTATAAATTACTTAATTTTCATAATAAGCCCTATGTGAAGCCTTAACACCAAGCAGGCTGGCTTTTTACGACTCGGATTGGGGTCAGCATTCAAAGCCGCCCCTACACGGCTAAAGCTTGATAGTATCTATAGCTAATAGCTTGATCATTTGACGAAGTCGATTATGTGTCGATATAATGATGTAGTCATTTAACTCCGTTAAGTGATTTCATGCTGGATTATGGAGTTATTTGTATGGCTTTTAGGAAATACTTCTGATTGATTATATAATCAAACGATGAAGAGAACTATCCTACTGTCAATGGTCATTCATAGACTTTATTGTCGAAGGATGTGTCAACCGATGTGTCACCGATGTGTGACCTGTGGCACCGATGCTAACAAATAATAATTATACGGTTGTAGAGCTCTATTTGAATCGAATTTAATAAAAAAACTTACACTGGCTTTGGTTATAATAAAAAATACATTTTGAACTGTATCAAGTAGTTGTCCATCGTATTAAACACTTTCTCAAAAACAGTTAAGATTCTAATTCTAAATATCTGGTTTCTTCCAATTTTTTTTATTTTTTTAAATTGACGTATCTTAAATATATGTCAATAATTACTATCTGAAATGTTAAAACTAAAAGTTGTTAAAACACGACTGCGTACACTTCCCCTAATGTCACGTACGATTGAGTCATAGTCGGGTCGCTCGCACCGATAAGGATGAAGGGTTATTTAACAAGATGAAGAAACGTTGTAACCTACAGCACGGGGAAAGAGGAATAACTTGCTTAAGTCGTAAACCGATTAACTTGGGCAAACCTTACACGACCACACTAGTTGCTGATTGTACAGAATGTAGAAGGTACAGTCAGTAGAAGAGGCTTTAATAAATTGGCGACACTTGACAACCAGTTTTGTGTTAGTCAATAAGGTACCTACGAATTACTTATGATTCCTACTCAATGATATTATAATGTAAAGAGGTAAATATTAAGTCACTAGCGCGCCGACGATGAAGAGCGTAAGAACAGGCAATTGACCGTTCTGCTCGTAGTCGCTCTGTCAATACAAAATGATACGCTTTTGTTTTTATCAGAAGTGCTTGACATTTGACATACACCATTAAAATCCCTTCGTAAATTCGACCTTTCGGGTCGCCGATGACCATGAGCGACGATAGCCACTTACCTACCATCAGGTAACGATAATGCGTTGCGACTTCCAAGTGGACCTGGCGCTATAGCCTCGTGCATTGTCAGTACCACAGCCCTGATAGTATAATACCAACGTGCACCATGAGCAGGTGACCAGAGGTTGGCTAGAATAGAACTAAAGATATCTAGTACCTATAGATACGGACGGAATCCTTTACTCCAAGATTTTGCACTATAAGATATTGCAAAAGATATTAAGTAAAAAATAAAGGTATTAATTCATTAACGTGATACATCAGTTTTGATTATCTTGATAAAACTATTTTGTACTAAATAACAATAAAACAGCGATAACTAACGCCATCTCTTAACATGAGTAAAATGAACAACTAGCGCCATCTATCCATTAATAAGACGAATCGTCCATCTTGTTCCTCGCGCCGTCTATGAATACAACTTAGCACTTTTTAAAGTAACAATATGGTGCACTATTGGTTGAAATAGTTTAGTGATATGACGATAGATGGCATTTATAACAATTAATTGGGCAGTGAATTAATTTAAAAAACATGACCGTTTTAAATAATTCAGAAAAGAAGGTAATTACAGTGTGTTTCGCGTAAAAGATAACAATCACTCGCTTAGGTGCATTATAATTAAACCTTTCATCTTCGTTTAAGTTTTGTTGTACCTACATTGTGTTGATGACTGATGTTCAAATAATATTATAATAATACCTACCAGCAGAGGTTGGGTTGGTTGACTCCAGGATGGAATAAACCTTAAAAGGTAATTCCACAAAGCAAATTGACACTTCCAGTATTGCAAGTTTTTATTGTTTTCTAAATAGCGATGTGCCACAATCGGTAAAAAGTAGGTAATCAATATTTTCCGAACTTCTGTTAAAATTTTAATACCGAGATAGGTAATTAAAACATTTAAAACGCAACTTATTTCATATGCCCAAACCCAGAAATTCAATTAAAATCATATTGCTACCAATTTCTATCAAGTATAAATTTTTCGATTAGGTAATTTAGTAGAAACATTTATCGGAAAATTCCGCCATCCTAGGAGTCTATCTTAAGTAATGTCTATTGAACTTTATGAATAATTTAATCCATCAGTAATCTTGATTAAAACATATAATATAATATTTACCGGTTAGTTATACAAATAATTAAATATCTTACGATTCATCTCACCGGAATCATGAAACATTAATCACTAGCAAAAAAACAGGCAACATTATTGTTGCATTTGACATTAGCATATTGTATCAATTCACTTTGCGAAATTAAAAAACAGAGTTTAGAAGTGATTGATAGTGACATTTACAAATCCATTGTTTTTATCGCTGTATCGAAATTCGTTCTTTACGTTAACATTATTTTCACAGTCAGCCAAGAAGTCACTCCAACCAAGAAATTTTGTTGTGTAGACAGACGACCCCGATTTTTTTTATTTATTAGAATTAATAATAAATAAATACTTTGATATAAAACCCTAATTTCATTCCTCGAATGGCAGCCACGTCCAACCAGGTGGACTGATGGACTTAGGTATAACATGACCTAAAGACGACAGCAGGAATCCATCAGAAGACCCGGGAACGGTCGGAGTGGCGCCAATTAGGAGAGGCCTATGATAGATAATATATAGAATTTCAATAAAAATATTAAAAACATAAATTATTTAATTTAAGATTATTTTGAAAATGAAGAAGGTTTGGTCAGTGTTTATTTTGTGTCTAACTGTAAGTTTTGTGTCTTTTGAAAAACACTTGAGCTGACATACACAGAGTAAAAATAACAAACACTTTCACCCAATAAACGATGCGCGTTTGTGTACTGTACGGTACTGTGGTATTGAAGAGAGAAACTTGATGAAAAAATAATTAGTGTGTGTATCTACTTAAGCTTGTATGCAAGTCATCGTCAATACATCTCATCCCAATAATAAATGTATCTGAGAGTTGCGGCCGGTTCAACAATTGATACTTACGTAGTTTGCCTTTAGTTTTCAAGACCATTACTCCCCTATATTTTTGGAGTATTTAAGTGTACATTCTGTTCAATAATGTTCAATGATTTAAGCATGGAAATAAGTTCTAGGATAGGTATCCTACAACCTATAACAGACCTATCCTAGAACTTATTTCCATGCTTAAATCATTGAACATTATTGAACAGAATGTGAAACAGTGTTGACAGATAGTGACTATCTAAAAATAAAACGACTTCTTAATTTACACAATGTAATATTATTTTTGTAACTGTTGACGGTAATTTTTAAGTTTGGAAATAAATATCATAAAAAGTCGTCTTTCACTCTTTATAACATCAAGTAATACAAAAATTTCATATTATTCAAATATAACTCATATTGTATTCAGATAAAATTCAATATTCTATGCTTACAACATGCGTTACAAATGATTGCAGGTGCTGTCAGTGTTCGTGCGTTTTCCCGTTATTTTGACCTAGAGACCGAGCGAAGCAAATCATCTCGCAGTATACCCCGCGGTACCGCGAGACGCAAACGAAACATGTTCTTCGAAAGTTTCCTTTTAAACTTATCAATTCTTTTAATCTTAATCGTCGCGCTCATCTTCGACTATGTCACCAAGTTCTTCAGTTACTGGTACGTGAGGCACATCCCCTACAAGACTCCCATACCCTTCTACGGAAGCGACTACCACCGTGTCTTGGGACTCCGAAGCACTACCGATGAAATCAACAAATTGTACCACGATCACCCCAAAGACAAGTACGTCGGATGGCTCAAGAGTCGAATCCCCGATCTAGTCGTTAAAGATCCTAATATTCTCAAGAAAGTGTTGTCGACAGACTTCTCAAATTTCCACAGCAGAGGCACCGGTCTGGAGAAATCTCAGGATGTTTGTTTACGAAACAATTTGTTTCACGCCGAAGGTGAAAATTGGACCCTGTTGCGAGAGAGACTAGAAGCACTTTTGAATAACATTAACTGTGACATCAAAGACAGTTTACGTGACTGTTTGTCAGGAACCAATGGAGACACGAACGTTCAACAGTTACTGGCGGAGATATTGGATGTCGTCTTTAAGGTTTTACTCCTCGATAACAATGCAGACGGTACAATAATAAAAAGGATGCGCCAGACTATAGGAGAGCGTTCGACGATTGAAAAACTTAAAAGTTACATGAAACAAATTTTCCCCTCCGTGTATGTTTTCCTTGGACTTAATACCCTGCCGCAACTTTCAAATAAAACCGTTGAAGTTCTGAAACAATCGAAGCTTATGCACGAAATTAAGTGCGTCGAATCTGCAACTGAAATACAAATACATGAAAATGGCAAGAGGAAGTTGAAAATTGAATCAGATATTGATTTTGTATATTCCCACCTCGCTCTCTTTGTGTCTGAGGGGTACATTCCGTGTCAGAATGTACTTACGTCCTTGCTTTACGAGTTAGCGAAAGAGCCCCGAGTGCAACAAAATGCGAGGGAATCTTTGAAACGTACCGAGAAATATTACATCGAGTCTGTTATCAAAGAGACTTTAAGATTGCATTCGCCTTATTCAATAGTATCAAGAAAATGTACAAAGACATATCAATTCCCGCAGAAGAGCCTGCTTATCGACAAGCATTTAACATTGACGGTGCCAATCGATGCTATTCATAACGATGAAAATTACTACAAGGACCCCAGTGTTTTTAATCCAGAGAGATTTTCTGATGAAGCTTCATCTAGGCCCGAATATGCATATATACCTTTTGGCGGAGGCCCAAGAAAATGTATTGGTGAGTGTTTTCATAACCATATTATTTCTCTCGGTTTAATATTGGCCTACGGCTGGGATCGGCTTTGGTAGGACAGGAATTTGGCCGGCAAAGTGAAACAATTTAGCCTTTGTATCCTTATTAACTGAGAATTATAGCAAGATTATGAAAGTAGGGGTTATGGTTGGCGGTTATTTGAATTTTGGATAGTTTTCTTTTTCATTTTATGAAATGTATTGTATTAAATTTAAAACTTATATTATTTGAACACATTTCACTAGTAACTTGCATTAAATATATTTAATGTATTATTATTAGGTACTTCAGTATGAAATGATTCGATCTCCTGTGATGATTTACCTATTTCTAAGACTGTTTTGTGATGATGATTATTTATTATTTAATGAATCAATATCTGTCATTCTGGACACGACCTTCAGTAATGAAGAATACGACCAAAAGAAGAACCAATAAGGTAACTTCAATTCGCTTTAATACTGAGGAGAATTTAATTAAGAAGAAGAATTAACACCTACGAAAATTAGCAGATCTATTGAATAAGAAATAAAAATTTGCATTAAATGATCCTTCAGCTCAGTTGGTAGCGAACCTTTGGAGGCAAGAAAGGGTATCAAGTTCGGTTCCCAGCCAGAGAATTTATCTTATTTGTTTGCAGGTCACAACGATGCGAGAATAAAAAGTTATCGTCCATACAAAAATAAAATGTTTTATGTGTTTTAGTTATAATATCTAAGAGCTACTTAAAAATAAATTTCCCCGTTTATTTCGGTCTGCGATGCAAATAATATATTGATTATTATATTGTTTATTATTAATATTAGATAATAGTTGTGTTGCATTACTTTTATTTTAGGGCAGCTCATCTTCTTTTTATTACTTGTTGACTAAAATTCAATGCATTAGGCAATAAAATCAGACATGTACTCATAGCAGACACGTCATGATACTATGTTGATGGTCAAGATCTTGAATAGTAACATCTTGGTTCCGATAGACTTTTGCATAAGTCATTTCTTGTACATTGTAAAATGGAACGACTCAATAACATGCCCATTTTCTCATCAACTTTTTTTTAAAGGGTCTGATATTATACATCGTGTTCTAGAGATATACATATTTATGGAAGATGTGTCCAAGTTCCAAAACACACTGGCAATACAAAATAATTGTAACTTTTCTATTGTTACAGGTGAAAAACTAGCTATGGAGATAATCCAGCAAGTGACAGAGGTGATTCTGTCGAAATACAAGATTGAGCCTTGCGAAAGAACTCCGACCAAATTACCGATGGCTGACCACAACTTCGGGAGGGTCGTAGACCGCGACATTTGGTTGAGATTTGTGCCAATTGAAACTCTTTAAGGATTGAGGTAATTGTCAACGAGGGTCAAGTTTTATGTGGTTGTTACTTTTTGTATGCTAGTTTTACGGTACTTTAATTTATTTTCTTTCGTAAGCTAATTTATTTTGCATTGAACACACTGATAATTATGCAGTTAGATTATGTAAGTGTTAATTACATATAAGTTGAGTTTTGTTAATTAATACCATTATTACTATTATTATTTCTCCATGGGGTTCGCCTGGATAGCTACCACCCTTGAGCATGAGTCAGCCGCCAAACAACTAGTCGTGTTCCGGCTGGGGGCTGAGAGCCAGTTCTTTCTTTCTTTTTTTTCTTCTATCTTTCTTGGCTGGCAACGCATGAGTGATACCTTTGGTGTTGCTGATGTTCATGGGCGACGATAGCCTCTTACCATCAGGTGGATCGTCAGCTCGTTTGCCGGCTATTTCCATAAAAAATATATTATGCTCAGTTAGATGTTATCAAGCCCGAGTCAAGTCTAATTTTTTATTTTAAACGACAAGAAAGACATCAATGAAACTTAAATGTTAGAAGTTATAACTATCATGATCAAAATCTTTAATGGACTGTATATGTGAATTTGTGCGAGATTCCAGAATCAGTATGCTCGCTTATATATTGTTAAATTAATTAGAAATAACTGGTAAATAATAATAATATGTTAAGAGGTTCAGTACTTGCATCTTTAGTCATTCGCCAGTCGTTACCTTTACTTACAATTAATATTATTTTAATTTCCCGACTTTGATTGATAATAAGATATTGTAAAATGTTTATTTTATCACAATTATATTTGTGTATTTATTACAGATCGTATTTTATTTTTTTATTGATGTTTATTTCCCCTCCTTAATCCTACTTGGGTAACTACACCAAGTAGGGCACAAGAAATATTATCACACTTATTAAGTTTCAGCTTTACTATCTCTAGAAATTTCTTATAATAATGAAGATAGGTAATTATATTTGAAAACTGAACGTGATTCGTTTCATTCATTGTAGGAATTTAATTGGTGAATAGGCGGGTTTTTAGAAAAAAAGATTTCATTTGCGTACTTAAATGGTAATGGAAAGTATGACGTCTGCCTTACAATTTATTTTATTTGCTTATATTGAGGCTACAGTAACAAAAATCTCTGGGTATGGTATTGTTATGTATAAGAATACCATACCCAGAGATTTTTGTACAATTTGTATACAACCCTCTAATTATAACAATAATTTAATCTGGGTGTACAAATGACACAAAATAGTATTATAAACATTATGTAATCTAGTACCTGCTAGTAACTCTACTACACTACGGCACTCGCCTCCACTTACCCTATACCCTAATGTTTTTCCCTGAAATCTCACGGAGATTTGGAAACTCGTCTCTCCTCGCACGTTTCTGTCATTTAATGTATGTGTATAATATCTGGATGACCGAGCTTTGCTCGGTATTTTGATATTGCTTATCAACTCCATCTACTGAAGTAACTCTGTGTCGATATAGCATTTAGTTGCTCCCAATAATAATGTCTATTACTACACGCCAATAGATGTCTGGAAGTGTCAATGATATTGTAGCAGTTTTCCATTGCCTGAAAGCACGGTTAAAACGAAATTTTCTAAAAATGAATCCTAGCTAGATGGATTTATTACTCCCAAAACCCCCTGCTTTCTAAATTTCATGAAAATATGGACGCTTCTTAGCTTTACGCTTCGTAGCTGTCTAACTGTGACAATAGCAAGCAAAAAAAAGCAAAGCAACAACCCATAATTGTCCCACTGCTGGGCTCGGGGTCTCCTCTCAGAATGTGAGGGTTAGGGCATAGTCTACCACGCTGGCCAAGTGCGGATTGGTAGACTTCACACACCTTCGAGAACTTTATGGAGAACTCTCCGGTGTGCAGGTTTCCTCACGATGTTTTCCTTCACCGAAGCAAGTGATAATTAACATGTAATACGCACATAATATTTGAAAATTAGAGGTGCGTGCCAGGATTTGAACTCTGGCCCCTTCGTTCGGGAGACCAACGTTCTACCGCTAGGCTATCACTGCTCACAATAGCAACAAGGTGTAAATAACCAAATAGAGAATAGCAACAAGGTGTAAATAACCAAATCGTGGCCACGCTTAAAACACGATTGATAATATAATCAATTAGAGGAATATTGACCACAGATGATTTTAGATGTCCTGTTAATTTTTTCGTAGGTATACATTAACATGAATTTTCGCTGTATAGGGTTCCGAAGTAAAATCGAAACCCTTATAGTTTTGTAATGTTCGTCCGTCCGTCTGTCCGTCGCCGACACCCTTAGTACTAGAAAGCTGTAATTTGGCATGGATATACTATATTTATTTAAACTCCAGAAACGTAGAATAAAACATTTTTTTTCAGTGTACCACTACTACCTCGCCTACAGGTAACGTGAGGATGATTTTTTTATTCGTCGCGTAACCTATAGTGTAGGGTGTCGCTGAAAAGGTCTTTCAAAAATATAATTAAAAATATTGTCTTTTAAGACCATTTTTGGAATTAGGGATCCATTTGCGAAATATTTGGCTTTAAATTGCTAATTTTGGTTACAGTCAAATGTCCACCCTCCTGCCGGCTAAACAGTTGGAGTTGGACAAGTGAAAAATTCTAATAAATAGTTTATATGATGAATTTACAAGGAAAACTATCACGGCTATGTTAGCATAAGTAGTTAATGAGTAATAGTTGATAAACTTACTACTTCGGAACCCAACATTGCGCGTGACCTGACACGCACTTGCCCGGTTTTTTTACTTTTGACACATCTGCTATATTCGATTAGAATAGTAGTGTGAATTTTAAGTCGTGAAAGTCTTGTTGAAGTACTATTTATACCTACATAAACTGCTTCTTATAGGCAAATCATGCTATTTTAGAAAGTTTACGAATACGAATAGATTTAAAACGGTTGGATTTTTTGATTCATCTTCGAAGGCTCCAAGTTTTTTGAGTTGAACCAGACCACAGTTCAAATCAAAATCATTCAACTATGTAGACCGTAATAAATCAATACACTCATGCACTTCATTTTTTAAGTTATTTGCAGTCAACCATTTTGTTATTAGTACACGAAACAGTGTAGTGTTTAGGTACATTGTCAAAATTAGTTTTATTTCTGTTAACTCGGTGCCTTTAAAGTTAAAACAGTCCTATAGGTGAACAGTGTTGGTATAATGTTATACATATCTTTCTCTGAATCAAATCTCCACTCCACAAGTATTGTTTCTCCAGTCTGACCATGTGAGGTAATCTAATTATTTATACGAGTACTGAATACCCTTAATCACTTGTAATTTGTGTGAGTCGTATAAAATTTATCTTAATTCTTGTGACGCGAGTTCAGTTAGATCAAAGGCTTCATTATTAATTTGTGTTTAGGTTTTACTTCAGAGAATATCTGACTAGATAATAGCATGTCGTTTGAATTAAGTTATAATTAATAATATGTTTAGTTCATCTTTCTGCTGAAGCCTATCCAAATTAAAATCATTTAATATTAGGTATCACTGATACACATATGCATGTATTTTTTACTAACAATTCGGAAAGGTGCTTAGCAATAGACGAGATGAAATATTCAATTTTCCAAAAGATGTTTCGTCTATTGACAACAAATTTACTAGGTAAGTACACGTAAATTTCCAGAATTACACTTAAGTTTTTACTATAGAATTGCATAACACTTGTTTTGTTTCATATAGTATAGTCCACGAAGCAACCAACATAGTTCCATAAAATCGATAGAAATGTGACGTCCGAAGGGAGAACCACCGGAAATGAAGCAGAGGGGACGCAGAGGAAATACTTTCCATACTACATCGCGCACCGTGATAATAGACTCTAGGGTGTGTTGACAGCCCATGGGTAAGGAAATGCCGTGATTTATGCTACAAACCAGGGACAGTCTATGACGCTATAAAATTGTCCATGTCTCACTAGAAAATTCAGTTCGAACGAAATAAAATCGTAATATTGTCACTTGAGTTGAAGGCAAAAAACTGCTCAGTCATTTTGCTGAAACCTTTCAAGTATTAGAATAATCTAAATTTTACTATCAAAAAATAACCGACTTCAAAGTCTAAAAAACTACTTGTCAGATCTCATTCAAATTTATGTGGGACCACATGACAAGCACCTGCTTTGGATTAAAAAAAGAATCATTGAAATCGGTTGGCGTGATATTGAGTTATTCGTCAATTTGTCGCGCACATCTTAACACAAATTTACGACTTATATGGTTTTGTCGTGGATGCCATTGTCAGATCTCAATAAAATTTATATGGGACCACATGACAGCTACCAGCTTTCGATTAAAAAAGAATCATCAAAATCGGTTCGCCCAGTCCAAAGTTCTGAGGTAACAAACATAAAAAAAAATACAGTCGAATTGAGAACCTCGAGAATCCCGTTATGGTATCCACGATTCTGTCAAATGCGTTTCCGGGAAATACGGATGTATTTCGGGATCGCAATTAGTTTGTGTAATGAATTTATTTTCTATATCATGTATAATCATGTCGTGGTCATGATTAATATTTTAAATTTTAATATTTTTTTTATTACTTTTCTTAAATGTTCTGAATTTGTGGCGTCAGTCAGTTCTAACCAAATATCGATATAATATGCAATATGTTTTAAATGACATGTCTTTTACTAGGCTTTCACCCCATTAATGGCCAACTACTGAGCACGGGTCTCTACTTTTGAGGAGGCCTAGAGTGTACTCCAATCACGCTGCTTCGGTGCAGATTGATGGAGGAGTTAGTGGCCAGTGGAACGTGGCTACGGCTAACGGCCGGTCTCAATAATGTACTAACAGATGGAAGACTGTGGATAGGGCTACCATTAGTAGGTATGTCATCTGTCATATTTATCAATCTTTGCGTCTGAAAATTTACAAATATGACAGATGACATACTAATGGTAGCCCTATCCACAGTCTTCCATCTGTTAGTACATTATTGAGACCGGCCGTAAATGATCCATGCAACTTGGACTTGAAAATATTTTACTATCAATCAATTAAACCATGCCATAAAATGAGAAATATATTTTAAAATGAAATAGCAGTTGCTTTACTGTTGTATTATTCAATGAACTTGGTGTTTTTATTGTTCTTTTGAATTCAATGAGGCTTAACGTTTACTGTGAAGTCTTATCAGATTGCGTGATTGCTAACTGAGACCATTTTTGTGGTTGCAAGGTACTTGACGAAGCATTTGATTGACAAACAGTACAAGTTAATTTGTTTCTTTTCTTCATACAATAAAATATTTATTGGCATCCCAAAGTATTTCTAACATAGCTGCAGGGAAATGCTAAGAAATGCAACAAGGTTTCAAAATTAGATTTTTTTGTACCTTATTTAAGAACATATCTCAAGGCTGAATATTATGCTTATTGTTTCTTAAATGTTCATGATATTATTCAAATTATGTGGCGGTCTTAATAATTCTGTAGAATTTTGATTCAAGAAATATTTTCAAACAAATCGTTTTATCTCAGTCTTCAGGACTGGTAGATGTGGACATGACTATTTAAAAATGATATATTGCTATGGCTGTTTTAAAAAATATTATAATTAAGTGAAATGTGTACCCGTCTATATCATTTTTATTGTTTTACATAACATATCGTGACTGTAAGAGTTGCTAGGAAAATTCTTTCAACTACATTTTGCATTCATAATAATTCTCTCTTGTAAGCAATAATTGCCACTGAAATCCTTATAGGTGATACTGTTATTTTTCACCGGGATTAAGTTTACGAAGTAATGTATCAGATCGCGTGATTGTTAACTGACTGTTTGTGGTTGTAGCGAGGCGTTCAAGTTACTCCTTAACAGGTGCTGCCTGACTAATGAGACAGTTAATACTTTTCACCGCTTTTTGGAGTGGTGAATTTGCGGAAAATATTTATGACTTTTATGTTTAATTATTTACGTGAATAGATGCTAAAACGGGTAGGCGAGCCTTTTCATTGTTGATGAACAATTTTTTACACCTATGCATATTCCTGAACTTAGGCTAAAGGCATCAACGACGTTTTAACCGACTTCAAAAAGGAGGAGGTTCTCAATTCGACTGTTTTTTTTTTATGTTTGTTAC
Source organism: Thymelicus sylvestris (assembly GCA_911387775.1). NCBI lineage: Eukaryota > Metazoa > Arthropoda > Insecta > Lepidoptera > Hesperiidae > Thymelicus > Thymelicus sylvestris. The sequence continues at coordinate 14,455,530 of OU426893.1, forward strand.
CTCAGAACTTTGGACTGGGCGAACCGATTTTGATAATTCTTTTTTTAATCGAAAGCTGGTGGCTGTCATGTGGTCCCACATAAATTTGAACGATATCTGACAACTATGTAGTTTTTGAGACTTTGAAGTCGGTTATTTTTTGTTAGTAAAATTTTGATTATGAAATCAAAGCATGAAAATTCGTGGCAATTGGGTTGGCCACTAATTCCCTCACAAATCCGTACTGGAGCAGCGTAGTGGAGCACACTCTAGGCCTTCTCAATAGGACCTGTGCTTACTGCTGCAGTAGGCCGTTAATAGGATGAAGCTAAGCAAAGTCCTAATTCATCACGAGTAAATCATGAATCAGTCAATTCACATAAACCATCGTACCTACATAACAGCAATTCGGTGTTGTCGGGAATTTCATATTTGTGGTTGGCTATGATAGATGATTCACACGGTTAACCTGGAAAATTTGAATTGTACTGTGAATAGATCTTTACAATTCCGTTCAACAAAGCGTTGTAATACTGTTAGGTACCTATGTACGTTGTATGTTATGACCGTGGACTACCAAATATAATTTTATTGTTATGTTTATTTATCGATATAATATGTCCTGTAATACGTTACAGAATTTGAACTACTATCAAAATAAAACACAAAAAGCATGTGCCGCAATCGTCGATAAAGTTTCCAATGCGAAGTAACCCGCTAGTAACTTTAGATTTCTTGTACCTACTTGTAAACTCGTGTAACCCCACTAGTGCGGACGAAATAACTTTACCGACAGCAGAAATTGCCGCGAATAAGTATATTTTTCTCCGAGACTAGAGGTAAAGTTTACGACTCGGAACGTATGAGGTTATAAGAAAAATATGCGGAATTATAAAGGATCTCGTAGGATGAATAACGACAGTAGGAAAAGAGAAAGACAGGTGATGGAGGTGGTATTATAAAATTTTAAATGACAGGAGCTTGTGTTGCTTACACGTTGATAGCAATGGCACTGCCTTTTAAGATTATGCTTCCATTACGTTAAATAATTCAGGTTGGCGCGTGGGCTAATAAAAGTTTCAAGATGGCGAATTGGCACGACGTCGAGAGCGATGGGCCTAATCAAATATTTTTATGATCGACGCCTTTTTACGACCAACTTGCTTGTTGAGCGACGAGTGAATATTCGGTACAAGTTATTAGCGAAAAGCAATTAAAACGGATTAAGGAAATAGCATTCAGATAAGCATTACTATTATCTGATTTCAAATTAATATATTTTTTTTGTTCGACTCTTATCTGACATGAGTTAATTATGAGAAGAATAAAATTTAGATATTTTAAGTTTCTCTTCAAATCTTTAATTGTATGATTAATGAATGTTAAACTCACAAATGGTACCTAGTTATATAAATCTAAAGATTGAATTGTTATCATCTGTTATTGAATACCATCATTATTTCGTACTAATAATTTTCTTTGTCAGTATTTTACATAAAGAGCCAGTGTTGAAAATCCCGAAATGTACTTCGTTTTCTTTACAATGAACAGCAAAATCCGCTAATGGCTTTATCTTAAACCAAGATATACGCCAAGATTTATTCAACTCGACTGTTCATTTATATATAATTTAGATAAGAGATATAGCAGCCGCCTTAAAGATATTATGTCCAAGTTATTATTTTTAAATAATGAGCTGACGTGATTTCACGTTTCCTCTTTAATATAGATTTCTAATATTTATGGCCATGTGAATTAAGTTTCATAAAACCCTTTTATGGACTCATGATATGAACCATTTTAACGACGGAGGGATTACTGTGTAAATGGTTTAAAGCTTTTAAACCAGTAAATATTTTATTTTGTGATGGAATAAGATAAATATTATTGTTTATTAAAATAAAATAGCGATAAACTTTTTACTCTCCGAAAGAAATGTATCCGAATACTTGTAAACATTGACTCAAGGGAAACCTGTAGAAAACACTTCCAAGACCTAAATATCTTAACCCTGACATCTATACAGGGTTTTTTTGAGGTTGTGCACAAACTTTACCAAATGATTCTATAGCATTTAATAAACATATCTTATACAGGTACTAGTGCATTATAAAGCTTAGTTTTTAAGTTATTGGTAATTCCATTTAATATGGGTGTACATTGTAAAAGGGTCTTTATTTGTGCTATGTTGCCGCTCAGTACGGTCATAATCATTTAAACTGTACTTGTTTCATTTTAAATGTCATGTCATTATTGGCTTGACTTGTCAATAAAGGCCCATTTAGACGGAGAGCTTCTCGTCTCGAAGAAGCCACGATCGAATTAATAAAAAAATCTTTCTTACATTTACACCTCTCGCTATTTGACGACAATTTCCTCGCAATGGAATATTGATTGTAAACTTAACTCCAATGACAAATCTCGCACTCAAAATGTTTTCAACCGTCTTGTATGATTCACGTATGAATTTGAAAAATGTAAGTCGAATACAAGTCGAGATTGTCTTAAGTAATCTTACGTACAATGTGTACCTAAATAGACGTAGGAAATTATCGCCTTGATCGATGAGTTACGAATGTCATATGAGATAATCGTAGGTAAGAATTTAGTTCTTTCCTGTATGTAAACATTTGATACGATAATGTTATGGCGATTATTACTAGTGATAATAGTGTAAGATAGATACTAGAAAGTCGCCGTCTAAATGGGCCTTAAAGTAAACAAACATGGTAAAACTTTTTGAACCCGTATTATGTATTACCTATTTGGTTTTCAAAAGATCACTGGCCGCAAAGAACGAAGCCGATGAGAAATAATTATTGTTAACGTCAAGAAAAGTTTACTCATGTCAAAGTTTCATATCAATTATAATGCGACGTTGCCAGCTTGCGTAAAGAGATTACACATTAGGCAATTTACGTTCAAGTATTTAGTTTGTATGAAAATGAAAATTAAAAAAACAAAAAAAAATTCAATAATGAATCCATAACAAAAGATGACCAATTTAATGAGCTGAATATCAGGCCGAAGTTTGTGCACAAAGTCAGGAACACGGTGTATATATATTGGAGACAAGGAAATTTGTAAAGCAACATGACCATCTATTTACAATCTCAAAAAACGTTAACAAATATAGCAGCCGCCGCCCAAATAAACTCGTTCTACCAAAATCCAACATGGCGTTATATGGATCTGGACCATACTCGATGTGTATAATTTTTTTAACAAACTTCCAGAAGATATAAAATCTGAAAATTCATTACCAGCATTTATAAATAAATTTAAAACACATCTTATAACTAAATGCTACTACTCCCTGCAGGAATATTTCAAATGAGTGAATGAATTTATAAATTGACAAATCATTATTAAATAAAATAAAATAAAATTAATTTAAATTAAATTAAATTAAATTAAATTAAATTAAATTAAATTAAATTAAATTAAATTAAATTAAATTAAATTAAATTAAATTAAATTAAATTAAATTAAATTAAATTAAATTAAATTAAATTAAATTAAATTAAATTAAATTAAATTAAATTAAATTAAATTAAATTAAATTAAATTAAATTAAATTTAATTTAATTAAGTTAAATTAAATTAAATTATGTATTTAAGTTCTCCAAATCGATAATTTTGTTGACATTATTTTATGTAATTAGAATAATGTAAATAACTAACATAATCTTAATAAGAATAATTTATAACTAACAATTCAATAATAATTATAATTATATTGACAATAGAATTATTAGAATAACATTGTAATTAGAATACCTACGGAATATATTGTAAATATTGCTACGCCCTAACAGGGTTCATGCTAAGACTATAATCTTAATATATATAAATTACGTGTCACGTTGTTTGTCCGCAATGGACTCCTAAACTACTTAACCGATTTCAATCAAATTTGCACACCGTGTGCATTTGATCCAACTTGAAAGATAGGATAGCTTACATCTCAAAAAAAAAAAAAACTTTTGACAGAACGAAGTCTTTCCGGGCAGCTAGTATTGTAATATACTTTAAGATCTTTTTGTATGTAAGCATGATGCAATAAAATGATTATGATTATGATAATAGTAACCACTACTGCTTTGCTTTGAATTTCGTAATAGATCTCTAAATTTTTAAATAAAATATAATAGCCTATGCTATTCAGAAACAATTCAATCGGTAAAAGAATTACAAACAAAAAAAATCAAAACTTTCCTCTTTATAATTTTTATATCTCTTTATAAATTTAATTAATGAATGAAGTAAGTATTTTAGTTTTTGAACATACTAAAATCCGTGCTTAAACCGCCAAATATATTCAAACAGGCATCTAAAAATTTCTTTTTTTTTCATTTACGTAATTTTTTCATTAGAAAATTAGATAAATCATACCTTTACTGGTAAACCGGTAACTTATGGGTATCGCAAAACATAACATTTTCCCAGAGGTAAAATATTTCCGAAATTATAACTGTTATTGCGAAAAGAAAAAGTACAATAAAATAAAACGTAACTCCCACGAGAGTCGAAGTTACGAGTTTAATAATTCGCTACGAAATTTCGGGTCAATTTACGATACTTTAATTTTCCCTGAAATCAAAATTAAAGTAAACTAAGAAAATGGCAATTAATTCGCGTAATTGTGAATGCTCCGGAATGGTAAGCGAAAATTAAAATAAAATTTTAATATTCTCACTACACGGTACCCACCGTAAGTGGTATAATATAAAAAAGTGTCTTTGTAAAAAAAATTATCCATATTATTATTTACTGCGAAGATATATATTTTTAAGTTGATAATAACAAAGTTATGATTCAAGTGTAACTGATGCTAGAAAATTGTTAAGTCATGTGTGTTGCGGTAAACATTCATGTTTATAACACGTTTCCGTGCCTGAAGTTACTTTATTAATTTAAATATTGTGTCATCGTCCACTACCATCATGTTTATAAACCTATGAAACACACGTCCACACTAATTTTGCTTGCTTCCCCTAGCCTAGCGAACGGTGAGCACGGACTCACAACACTAAATGTTCTAGAAACTCGTTGACTTATTTCAGAAACGTCGTTTTTTGGTTCTCTGTGAATACTTTGTTTTACTCATTTTAATACTGTGACAACCCACTGGGAGAAGAAGAGGAAGAAATTTTTATAAAGGTCACTTTTAAAAAATTTCTTCTTACTTTCTCTTCTCGCACCTCGCCAACAATACGACAAGTGACGCTCGCACAAACTGTTTGTTTTTATCTTGTCTCGCGACCTGATTTCCGACAGAAATGAATACGAAATGAAGAACGTTGAATAAGTTTTATTCATTGAGTAAAATATGCCCAAGATTTTCACGATAACTACTTTTAAATGTTTATACTACTACTATACTACACGTTAATGCTGTAATTTATTATTATTTATCTTAACTAATATTATAAAGAGAAAAGTTTTGATTTATTTTTTACTAGAGGATACCCAGTGTGAGCTTCTACGCAAAAAAAATGTATCATACACTCAGTAAAAGATTTAGGTATGCAGGGAATTGATTAGACTTGGCTTCAACCCATTAATGGCCCACTACTGGGCATGGGTCTCTCCTCTTGAGGAAGCCTAGAGCATACTCCACCACGCTGCTCCAGTGCGGATTGGTGGAGGGGTTAGTGGCCAACCCGAGCGTCGGAAGTTTTCGAACCGCCCGAGGGCCTCCGACATGGCTTAACGACTGTTATCTTATGATAATAACTGGGACCGACGGCTTAACGTGCCCTCCGAAGCACGGAAACGCTCAAGAATTTTTTGCCACTAGCGGTCACCCATCCAACTACCAACCGCGCCCGCTGTTGCTTAACTTTTTCGATCACATAGGATCGCCGCAAGCCGCCGGGCTATGAGCGCTTATTGATTAGACTTAATTATTGATTAAACCATATTCTTAATGGGGTGTCTGGCAAGGGGTTGAAAACGTGCTAATTGTCTGGAAATGGATAACGTCATTCTAATATTATTTCAGAGAAAGTACCATAATATAAAGCTTTATACTTTAACGAAAGTTAGGTCCAATTTTATACACATTTGTTACCTGGTATCTTTCAAAGTAACCATCCTGCAAACTTCATAGTCCCGGGGAGTTATTACCTATGTTGGGGACATACACAGATAAAGTTCAGGTTTTATAATTTTACAAAACAGCCAATTTTATAAGACTAAATAAGGTTTTTTTTTATCTTGTTGATTATCAAGTTTATGCTTGACTACAATCCTACCTGATGGTAAGAGGCGATGTACACATGGGTGGTAGAACGCATTAACTTAGTAAAAACCTATTCACTCTTGCCTTGAAGACACTTACATTATAATCGAGCGGAAACACCGACGCGGGCAATTTATTCCAATTTATCGCTGTACGCATAATAAACAATGAAGCAAAGCGCGTCGTCCGTACAGGGGGGATGTTAATGATGTTTACAGAAAGGTCTGGCTGTGACGGGCTCTTGGAATATTCAGTTTATATATCGGTCTCTATAGTAAAATATCAACTGAAGTCATCATACATAACACACTGAACTGCGAAATCTATTATATATACTATACAGGGTGGATTTTTGAGACGGGTCAGTAAGGGCAGGTACCTTAACCGTTATAGTTACAGGAAAACGTTCCAAGGAGACTATCCATAACTTTTTTAGATATTCTGAACTGCATTTACAGATTTTTGAAAAAATGTATGGTCAGCGAAAAAAGTGCTAAAATCCAAAAAAAAAAAATTTTTATGCCTATCGATCCTACTTCGTATGGGGATCAAAATACTCTATGGGACCAATTAAGGTATGAGTACTAGAAATGTCAGAAAACGCTAAAATCATTTTCCATACATTTTGTACTGAAAAACGATAAATCAACTCGAAATATTCTTTATCGCCAAACAATCCTATTTCTTACTGTGATTAAAAGATTATTTAAGGCCTGTTGAAATTAAAATACAAAAACTACGGTAAGACACAACATATCACACAAACTTAAAAATAGGTTATCTATTATTCAAAATGACAAATACATAAGTTCACTCGTTTTTGTACTGAGCAAGTAGCAGCGGAAAGTTTTCTCTGATGGATATTATTTAAAATCTTCGTTAATGCCTCTTTCAGCTCCTGAACACTTTCGTACATTCTTTTGTAGACTTCATTTTTTAGGTGGCCCTACAAATAAACTCGAGAGGCGTTAGATCGGGGCTGCGATGTGGCCACTTAATTGGACCATGTGTTGGACCATAGACCACTAACAGCACCTCTTGCAGCGTGTCTTCGTGAAAACGGCGGTCATTTTGAATAATAGATAACCTATTTTTAAGTTTGTGTGATATGTTGTGTCTTACCGTAGTTTTTGTATTTAAATTTCAATAGGCCTTAAAGAATCTTTTAATCGCAGTAAGAAATATAATTGTTTGGCGATAAAGAATATTTCGAGTTGATTTATCGTTTTTCAGTACAAAATGTATGGAAAATGTTTTTAGCGTATTCTGACATTTCTAGTACTCATACCTTAAATGGTCCCATAGAGTATTTTGATCCCCATACGAAGTAGGATCGATAGGCATAAAAAATTTTTTTTTTGGATTTTAGTACTTTTTTCACTGACCGTACATTTTTTCAAAAATCTGTGAATGCAGTTCAGAATATCTTAAAAAGTTATGGATAGTCTCCTAGGAACGTTTTCCTGTAACTATAACGGTTAAGGTACCTGCCCTTACTGACCCGTCTCAAAAATCCACCCTGTATATAAGTATAGTAGGTACGGTACAACAGACTTTCACAAAATAATGGAGAAAGATAAAATCATTTAAAAGTTCATCTCACCAATTCCGCTGTGACTAAACAAGCTTAGAGCAAATTATGGAAAACGCTTAGGTATGTAGATTTCTCTAAAAACTTTTTATTTTACGTAATAAGTTTTATTAGGACTATTAAGGGACAAAAGAAACCTTTATTTTTTGTATTAAGAGCTCTTATTTTCTTTGTAGGTATAATTTCCCCAGCAAATAATATCGTTTTTGTTTGAGGTCAGTTAAAGTAGACTTGGTCACGATGTATCATGTAAATAGGGTTCGTTGATGGAAGCTAAAACCCTTCGGGATAAACGAGATGAACATTTTTTATTAAAATCTAACAAACAAGCAGAAAATCCACCAGAAACTAAAAGTCAATGCATACGTAACGGGTTTTTTCCCATACGGAATGGGACGTGAAGTTTTGGAATCATCGTTTCATAGAAAATGTATACGATAGTGCATACGCAGCGGAATCCCGTACGGGACGGGAACGTGACACGTATGGGGCGGGAAAAACATCGTCGGCGACGATTAAGAGTATTTTGACCGATAACATTGGCAATTTGCGCCTATCTAACTTTTTCACCAGCACCCAGGGCTGACTGGTAGAGAATGCCATTAGGCATTAAGTTTTTGCTCTTGCATACCCTAGATTAAAGTGTTGCAAAAATAAATAAATACATCATCTGTGAAAATTTTAATTGTCTAGCTATCACGGTTCATGAGATACAGCCTGGAGACAAACAGACGGCCAGTGGAGGCTTAGTAATAGAGTCCCGTTTTTACCCTTTGTGTACGGAACCCTAAAAATTCAACTATTCAAGGTTTGTTACAGACGTCTACGGGTGGCAGAAGACGGTGGCACTGTAAGCTTGCTTGGTATCCTTACGTTAAATTACTTGCCGCCAAACGACTCGTCGTGTTCCGGCTGGAGGGTTGAGAACCAGTTCTTTCTTTCTTTTTCTTCTTTCTTTCTTGGCCGGCAACGCATCAGTGATGCCTTTGGTGTCGCTGATGTCCATGGGCGACGATAGCCACTTATCATCAGGTGGATCGTCAGCTCGTTTGCCGCCTATTGCTATAAAACCATAATTATCCCAAGTTTGTTTTGTTATTAAAACGTTGTATCCTATTTTATCCATGTCCAATGTATTCGACACACAGGTTGTCAGGTGTCGTTTGATACGTGCCATCAGCTTGAGCTTCGGGCTCGCCGTGTACACAACGTGAGATTCGTCCATGTTTACCGTCAGTATGTAAACTGTAATTTATCCTCTGCTGTGTCTAATATTATTAAATCTCAAAATAAACCTTGTACCGCTGTGGTCCGTCCAATGTAAGGAGGATAATCAGAATGGTTATAATTTGGTGTCCAAGCTAAGCCGAAGTGTATTTTGGACTTTTGGTACACCAGGAAACGAATTATTTATCGTGGATTATACCCATTTCACTACGATACATAAACTCTTGTTTGTTTATGTTAAACATATGTTTCCACATTAAATATTAACATTCACACTGATATTTTAACATAAAATAAATATTTCGGAAATCTCACATAATCCAAACACATTAAATATTAACATTCACACTGATATTTTAACATAAAATAAATATTTCGGAAATCTCACATAATCCAAAACCTTTCAGGGCCATATGCGAGGTCTTTTGTTGGTAAAAACCAGTGAAGTACCAGACGCATCAATATGCTGTCGACCATAAGTGAGTTAAGTGACTGACCGAGTAAGCGACCGCGGTGGAAGTGTGACCGCTTTTGGTAATAATCTAAATTTTACTAACAAAAAATAACCGACTTCAAAGTCTCAAAAACTACATAGTTGTCAGATCTCGTTCAAATTTATGTGAGACCACATGACAAGCGCCTGCTTTCGATTAAAAAAAGAATCATCGAAATCGGTTGGCGTGATATTGAGTTATTCGTCAATTTGTCGCGCACATCTTAATACAAATTTACGACTTATGTGGTTTTCTCATAGATGCCATTGTCAAATCTCAATAAAATTTATGTGGGACCACATGACAGCCACCAGCTTTCGATTAAAAGAACAATCATCAAAATCGGTTTGCCCAGTCCAAAGTTCTGAGGTAACAAACATAAAAAAAAAATACAGTCGAATTGAGAACCTCCTCCTTTTTTGAAGTCGGTTAAAAAAATCTACAGCGCTTTCGTCGGGGAACGTAAAGTCATTGGACCTGAGTGTTATCGTTTAATTGCAGCCATTTCGGAGGCTTTCAACAGGCTTACTAACCCCTCCACCGCTCTTGAGCAGCACACTGAAGAATGCTCTAGGCCTCGTCAGAAAGAAAGACTTGCCCAGTAGTGGTCCATTTTCCATTAGTGGGTAGAACCAGTCCGTTGAAAACCTTTTTTTATTAAACTTTCAGAGGAACGAACAGACATTCCTCCTGATGGTAAGTGGTTACAGTCGCCCATGGACATTCACAACGCTGAAGAGAAAGACATTGGTGCTGCGTTGTTGATCAAGAAAGTAGACAAAGAAAGAAAGAACTGGCTCCCAAGTCCCCAGCTGACTCGATTAAGACGGTGATAGCAGTCAAGCTTCACGGAAATATAACAATAGCAGTTATGATATTCATATTAATTACTTTTGATAATAATAATCTTTATCATCATGTCAATATTCAAAGCCCCAATACGGCTTTTTAAAACGTCACGCTTCATACTATCAACAACTTAAAGTAGTTAACTTGTTTATCTGTACGAAATATTGTTCCAACACTTCCATTTCAAAATCAAGGTTGAAGTCAATGACACGGCATGGTTACAGCGAACGCATCTAACGAAATCAGCGGTCATTTTACGGTACACAGTTGTTATTGTTAGTACAAGCTTATTGTAAGTACTATTATTTCTTCTGTGGTACAAGCAGCTCTGCTATTGTATTGGCAGTAATGTTTAATGACAATTACAAATAATGTTACAACTTACTCATTAACTTTTTGGTTTAGAAATAAATGCAGACACTGTTTTTCTCCTGCTGTGTTTACTTTAAAGCAATTGCAATACTCTTGCAATGGCTTAGAACGAATGCAGGGCTAGTAATAATAATAATAAATAAACGCTAACACACTCATACCCCGCAGTAGATTATTAACTGTGTGGCGGATGGCATGGACGACATGTATTATATAATAGGTACATCACAATTCACAATCACACCCATGACCCAAGCATCGATTATCTGTCACATAAATATCTGCCCCGGCCGGGAGTCTAACCAGGGACTCCTCGCTTCGAAGGCAGGGTCGCTACCAACTAAGCTACAGGCTCTTCAATATAAAGGTGTCGCATAAACAGTTTGTTATTTAACACACTCGTAAGTTTATATTAGACTAGTTTCCGCTCGCGGCTTCTTCCACAGAAGAGTGGTTTCATAAAACAAATCATAGGTACACATACTCGTATAAGCCTTGAAATCATTCCAGGGGGAATATTTTAACCGGGATCAAACTATCCTATGACTTAATTCTGGCACAGTCTGTTTGTGCGCCAATTTTCATCAAAATCCGTACAACGCTCACTTAGTGCGCAATGTAATCATCAAAATATCCAAATCTCTTCTCAAAATTTCACATTCATCATATTGTCTATATATACGTTTCCGTGAATCTGGTTTCGGTTAGATAAAATTTATTATTGATTAAAATTCAGACAAAGTTAAATTTAGTTGTTAACAGATCTGTTTTTTTTAATATACCTAATAAAGTTTTTGTCTCTGGTCCGGTTCTAGTATTTATATTTTCGATAGTTTTGTCGTTTAGTACAACTACTCTAAAATATTTTTTCACTTCACTTTTTACTGTATATCGGCAATATATTACTTGACCCCGAAGTTAGTTTGTAGTAAACTTAGACAGCTGTCGTCCAGTAAGACTTATATGCCCCGAAGGCGCTTTTAACTTTATAACGCTTGTGCACAGGAGGCTCAAATGTGCTCAAATGGTATATGTACCAACCTACAATGTTAAATACGCTTGGCGGCAATTATTTTTCCTGTATTCAACGAAGAACCAATATCTTACCTGATCCTCTGTAAATAAATTAGTAAGACGCCATGTTAACGAACTGAAATTATTAAAAATAAAAAACGAGAGAAAAATTAAAGTGTTAAGATTTGTATAACATTATGGCACATTTTATTCCAAAAATATGATATTAGGTAAATTTTATATTAGGTAAATTTTACAATATTTATTTTCAATGGATGGATAATAATAATAACCGTCCATCAATCCATCAATCCATTATATGTAATAAACAAAAACTTTGTCAAAATTTAATTAACATTTTGCATCGAACGAAATTCGAATAAATAGGCTGCTATGCTGAAATTGGAACTAGAAGCAGCTAACAAAGTGTTAACAAATCTGTTACAGCTACAAAATCCAGCCAATGTATGTTCTTTGGGAGCAATAAAAGCTAAGTAGCGGAACTGCGACCGATATTTGTTCGTATTGCTGTTTCTGTTTCCTAGTTAATGACAATGTGCTTAGCTGAATTTGTTGTGCTCTAACTTTTTCCAATATAAAGACGGGATCACAACAATAGCTAACTTGATGTGATAACTGTGTTTCATCGAATTATAAATGAAGACCATGGAAGATAATGTTTAGTTAAACTGTGTTTCATACGAGAATAGCAGAGAAAAGACAGATGATTTTTTAGTCAAGATAAAATAAACTGTGTTTAAATAACACACAGCTAAATAGTTGGCAGAGGTTGTTTTACGTTACGTTACCAGCTGAAAAACGAGCTGAAGATTCATATAATTTTAAGTGGCTATCAGCGGTTCTTTGCCGGCCAAGAGTGAAGGTAGAAGAAACAAGAAAAAGAAAGAACTGGCTCTCAAGACCTCAGCTGACTCAAACAAGATGGTGATATCTAATTTGGCAATAGTTAGTTATAAGAAGATAAGATAGAGTTAATATATATTATAGATATTATAGTTAAGATAGTTACAAATCAAATTCATATTATTGTAGAATCAATGAGCATTTCTTTCTTTCAATCAATACATTTAGTATTAACACAAAAATGAGAGGACCATTAAAGTAAAAATACCGATTAACTTAACGAAGCCAAGTGAGAGAGTGACCTATATCATAAAACCCAATTAATAAAAGTGGAAGAAACGCGTTACAGAAGCGTTCGAATTGCTGGTTTTGTTCCGTTAAGCTCCAAGTGCAAATTTGTTCGAATTGCTGTTTTTGCTTCTACTTAAGCTCCAAGAACTGCGGTATTTTAACGTAATAACCCCGCGTTTGGTGCTTAGCAAGGTGCTGTAGCTAACGAGGTTTTTACTGCGAGTTCACTACGTTTTAAAAGAAATGCATTTTCGTTGTTCGCATTGACTTCTTTCTGTTCTCTTTATGCTATCCTAATCCTGTTTTACAGAGGATCGTAAAATTTGAGCTACTCATTTAAACTAAATGGGTCAAGTTATCACTATTTCTTTTTTCATCATTGCTTGATTGAATTTTAATATGATTGATTATATTATCAATATTATTCAGGAAGCCATTTATATTATCTTTCCTCCAAACCTAACTACCTGCCTCCCTTTTAATTGAGTCGGCCACCATCTATTCTTCGTGTTCCGCTCGGGGGGCTTGGGGGCCATATCTCTCTTTCTTTTTCTCTCCTTTTCTTGGTCGGAATCGATTATGTCTTTAATGTTACTCATGTACATTGCGATTGTAGCTAACGTTACATCGTTTTGTTGTTTGTTGGCTAGTACATGTATAAAAAAATTAGCTATAAAACTATCGAGAATTTCGTATAATTCACAAAATGTGCAGTTCATGTTAAACTCCAAGTTCATAAAGCGAATATCGAATGACATTACACACTTATCGTCCGAGACGCCGGCGGATACTAATCGGTTTAGTTTAAAACTTCATCGTATATGCGGATTATCCGGGATGTTCCCAAGCGTTCATGTATGACTCCTATGTCGTAATTGTTAGGAAGTAACCTAGTTTATACATTGTATGTTTATTCTAATATTACTAGACCCATTTATAATTTTATTATACTGTACATAATAAAATTAGAGTACAATTCGTACTATTATAAGTAGGTAACTGACCTTACTTCGCTTGGAGGAAACTTTAGCATTAGTAGTACTACTCATACGAAAAAAACAAGAACGCACAGATAAGCAGGAAAAAATCTAAAAATAATTGTTAGGTATGTCTAAGAAACATCTACATATTTTGTAGGTTTTGTTCAAATATGTTCATGTCCATATTCAATGTTACAATAAGTATAGATTTATACCATAACAGCTATCATTTGTAATAAGGGAATTATCGGGGCAAAATTTACAAATTGTCCTTAAATAGCGCTGAGAGTAGACCCGCTAGGAAATAATGATACGACACCTGTTCAAATATTCAAACCAAGCATCCTTTTCCATCCAAGATACTTTGAATAACGAATAACATGATACGGCTAAGCTCTAACCATAGCTTAGGGATTGCGGTACAAATCGGTTTAGTTGTAAAACTGTATCCAGTATCGGGCCGGTCTCTGGAGTACTCAACTTTGTATTTAGTAGGGGTTATATCTCTGTTGGTTAAGCAATTTTACTTCTAGATAAACTAATAGTAATTACATGTTACGCATTTCGTTTTCTGTTTAGTGTAGACTACTCTGTAGACTCAAATTTAGCATAAAATTAATATGATGGTGTACTACATTTTACAATTTGTGTGTAAATATTATCTGTCCTACTTTGCTACTTCCTAATCTATACAAATAAATACAATTGAAGTGTCTGCCTGTGACTTCAAAATAAATGATTTTTTCAAGTTGTAAATCGATACGCGCACGATACCAAAACCGAAAAACGATTCTTTTAAATTTTTGCTGTCTGTTTGTTGTCGCTATATCTAAAACCACTGATTTTAACAGAACTTTTACTAGAATATGAAAAAGTTTTCAACTTAAACTTTACGGATGCATTTTAAGTATTAATTGTAATGAAATTTTTAATGTATTAATAATTGTGTGTGATGAAATTTATTGTAATGTGTGAAATATGCCCATACACCCGAAGTAGGTTTTTACCTATGTTGCGGGTGGCATGGACTACACATATAACACATCACAAAAAACCCATGACCCGAGTACAAAATATTTGTCTGTCACATAAATATCTACACCAGTCGGGAATCGTACCCGGGGCCCCTTGCTTCGCAGGCAGGGCGTCAAATACAACCTATCCGAGAAACAAGCAGATGAGGTACCTGCTGTTAAATTATTATTTACCATAAAAAGAAGAGTATTAAATACATAAATTAATGATCAAACTTTAAAGTAATATATTACATATATATATATATATATATATACATACCTCCTGGAACTAATAGAAATGATTGCAGCTTAATGAAGGAAAACTTCGCAAGCATCTCAGGGTGCTTATAACTTGGCGCGACTCTATGTGAGCCGGATGGGCAAACTTGTGAACTGTGAGCTGTGTGCTCCGATCATAAAGTGGTATAGCTTTGCTCACAACTTTGAATACGTAGTTCTTGGTAAGTCTCCCGCCTGTGGAACGCGTTTTCTTGCAACTGTACATTTTCTTACTTTGTATAACGAGTTACAAAAGTTACGGTTTTGACGTTTCTTAATTAAAATTATTTGTTCTTTTTGTTGGTTTTTAGGGTTCTGAAGTAAAATCGGAACCCTTATAGTTTCGTCATGTCTGTCCGTCTGTCTGTCTGTTCGTCTGTCCGTCTGTCCATCTGTCCGTCTGTCCGTCTGTCCATCTGTAATAATCAAATATGAATAATCTCAGTGGAATGTTTCAGTAGCTGACAAATTGTCCAAACCTTTTCATTGTTTCAATAAATAAACCGCGGATACTCACTGTCCAATTGGATCAACTCGTAAGCTCACGCTTGACGTTTTAGCGGTAGAATTTAGCGGCTTACATTGAATTTGTTTAACCACTTGTAATCCAGTTAGACCAGCGCGGTCACTGAAAATTATATTCAGCCAAATAAAATATGTTCATTGAATAATTAAAAATATTTAAGCATAATTTGGAGTTTGATTTGTTTCTCCGACACTACGCAACTTGTCAAAGTCAGAAAAAAAACTTGTGTAAAACCTTAAAAAAATCCAGGCCCTTTCAAATAGATCTACAGTAGAAGAGACTTTGCTTGGAAATGAGTTTTACATTACACTAGTAGATACCCAGCGTGTTCCACAGGTTCCAACTACCCTAAAAAAAATCTGACAACAACAGATCAGTGTTTATGTGTTGACGCCTTCTTTACATATTATTTGATATTATCTTTAAATTGTTGTTCGGGAAAAGTGGATAATCGACTTTATCATTGGACTAAATATGTCTAATGCAATCTTTACGCCTTTTAGTTGACTTTGCTCAAGGAAGAACATAACATAGCCTCTTACATACTAAATACATGTGATCTTGTCCACTCCCATAGTCGGGTAAAAATCAATACACCACAAATAAATTATTTATCATTATTTATTACATTAATTAATCACTTAAATGAAAACGTAACAACCCGTAAAACACTAACAAATGGCCAAACAAGTACACACAACAAGTAAGAATAAACAAAAATTATAAAATACAATAAATAAAGCAAAACAGATCATTCACAATAGAGGAGAAGCAGAGATTAATCTTCTTAATTAGACCTTGAGCAAAAATTATGATGATTTTTCAGATTTATCCTCCTGAGCTGGCTTTATATGTACACAGTTTTGGTTTAGATCAGTGCTTGTGATGGAAGCCCCAGTCCTTATGGTCGTGGTGACCGCCCTTCTTGCCATGGTCGTGATGATGATGATGATGTTCCTCGTGACCATGATGACCCTTATGACCCTTATGATCTTCATCATATTTATGGTGATCATGATGCTTATGCTTGCCGTGATGATGTTCATGATGTCCTTCTTCGTGATGGCCTCCCTTCTTGTGTCCACCGTCGTGCTTCTCGTGGTGACCGTGATGATGCCCATGCTTGTGGTGTTTCCCTTCAACATGATGGTCGTCGTAGAAGTGATGGTCCTTGTGGTAGTCATCTTTGTGGTATTTCTTGTGGTATCCTTCGGTCTTCTCTCCCTTATCGTGGTGCTTATGGTGACCATGTTTGCCTCCTTTATGGTGATGTCCATGTTCGTGGTGAGATCCATGATGGTCGTGTTCGTCCCAATGCTTCTTATGATGACCGCCGTGTTCGTGGTGATGGCCTTCATGGTGATGTTTGCCGTGGTGACCGTGTTCGCCCTTATGATGATGATGATGATCTTTATGTCCTTTGTGACCTTTTTCTGCATGTTCGTGGTGATGATGCCCGTGGTGTTCCTTGCCGCCACCTTCCTCGTGATGATGACTTGCAGCTGCAACTAGATCCTTCTCATCTTCAGCCAACTCGCGGCAGCTCACCGCCGCCGCGAGGCACAGCAGGCCGATTGCCACGAGCAACTTCATGTTCAAATGCTGTGTCGATACTCTGTCAATTGTTGTCAGGTCTTTTATAGTCGATCAGTTATGGATTAGGAAACAGTTTGGTAATGTTGCGCGCAATGTCTCAGGGACAAGTTCGTAAAGCACTGGACCGTTTCGGGTATTACGAATTTTTCCATTACATTTCGTTTACTAATCAATTTAATGACACACAATACTAATTGTTGATACGATAGAAAATGTACGCAATGCAACGACATTAAAATTAGATGCATTGTTTGGTATATAATGAAAATACAATTTCAATTAAATATATTTCGAATGTTTCTTTTCCATTGGTTCACAAACAGTGAACTATGCAAGAACTAATTACCAATTTGTAAACTTTTAACTTCATCGGTGACTTAATTGTGCTATGGTTGTCTATTACTATATTAATTATGGTTTACCATTGACGTTTCGGCAATTAATAGTAGGTATAAGTATGTAATTAATCGACATTAAGTAATCGACTTCAGCAATGAATATAATGTAATTAGACGACCCTGTAGCCTAGTTGTTCGCGTCCCTGCCTGCGAAGCGAGGCGTCCCGGGTTCGATTCCCGGCCGGGGCAGATATTTATGTGACAGATAAATATTTATACCTACTAGGGTCATGGGTGGTATTGTGATCTGTTATGTGTCATCCATGCCACTCGCGACACAAATAAATACGTTATAACTCTATACCTAATACAATATTTTAGACCTAAAAACACGTAAAATATTTGTTACTCGTACTTCTAGTTTGACAAAAAGTTTACACTTCAATATAAATTTTAATTGGACTTACAAACAAGTTTATTACAATGCGTTTTTATTACCATGGATTTCATTCAAATATTTTTTATCCAAACCGTGGCAAAAAGCCCGTTAAAGCATGAACTTAACTCTTTTAGCACCTGACAGTTCATTCACAATGAACCTTTAAAGCGTGTCAAATTCATTCAATACTTTCTCATTAATCTAATAACTTTATTACTTTTGGCATAGTAACTTTATTTATATTTATTGTACATTATTATGGGGAAACAAACTAACAAATTCGTCTATACCTATATCATACTTATTAGGTAATTCTTAGTGAAAAGCAGGAAAATTTTACGGCAGAAAATTGCAAATAGCTTGTATTTAGTGCAATCTAATGTGCCGAGTTCAAAGCTTTGATATGAACATTAGCGACGATACTTTTTTATTTAGTTTGTTAAACTGCCGTGGCGCTGAAAACTTGGCCAAAATAAATAATACAACTGATTGTTTTGTTACGTAAATACAAACAAATATCGTGGGTACCTGTAAAAGTTTTAGTCTACGATGAGTTAGGTTAAATCAAGAATTTTCACTTTTTAAAATGCGTTTTATTTATTTGTTCTGATTATTGGTCATATTAGGTTATATTGGCTGTATAATACTGACCGGACATCCACAATATGTCGTCAGATATGACAGAAGCTGAGGGGCGTGGTAAGGCGTAGCCGAGTAAGTATAGACCGTTATTTTTTTAAACAGAGAAACACAAACTCATAAAGCGCTGAATGTTGCTGCATTGTTTGGTAACGCATTGGTGATGCCTTGGGCGTTATATGTTCGTGGCAATGAAGACTACGATTCATATTGGGCCTCGATTGCGCGTTTGTCAGCGGTTTAC
Source organism: Thymelicus sylvestris (assembly GCA_911387775.1). Classification (NCBI taxonomy): domain Eukaryota; kingdom Metazoa; phylum Arthropoda; class Insecta; order Lepidoptera; family Hesperiidae; genus Thymelicus; species Thymelicus sylvestris. Next base: position 14,474,515 of record OU426893.1, read on the forward strand.
AAACAAATTGAAAAAAAGAACTGATCTAAGAAACCATTTCGTTTCCTCTCGACGTCACAATTATTATTATAGCTTACTTATCACAAATATTGGAGAGACCGAAATAATATTTATCTATTACGTCCATTCAAGCTATCGTTTACTCTTTTTACACTTAACGGTTAACGGTTAATTCACACCGAATCGTTAAAAGTGTGTCAAATTGTTAAGGTCGTTGGATACAATGGTATTTATACTCAAACCATTCAGCTGTCTTTATTATAGCTTTGACGGTATTTTTTATGCATATAAACTACCTAGTGAAATTATTAAGTCGGGCATTGGAGGCTTCTGTGGCTTCTGTGGTAGAAGTAAATACCTTCATACCTACGTACTGCTTCAAAATGTCACGTAAGGTACTTAATAATGAATGCAAAGTAGAGCAAGCAACATTGACATAAATAACATAATTCGACCACAAAATGATTCAACAAAAAAAAAATTAAAACTAAACGAAAGTTCGTAACTGTGACGGGGTCGAATGTTAATAATGGAATAATTTTTTTTTAATTTTTACATCGGTAGACTTTTTTATGAACACAAAAACATATTTTTCTCACGTGTAAGAAATAGATTTACACGAAGCGACATCGACAGTTTGTTACATTAACCTATGTCACGTTAGGGGGCTATGAGTACCTATGTAACGAAAAACAATAATTTTTTTCTCTCTCGTATTTCTTGGTTTTTTTGTAATATAATAATTATGTCCAATTATGTCCATGGGCGACGGTGGTCACTTACCATCAGGTCAGCTCGCTTATCAGCTGGTTACATAAATAATCTGAATTTTACTAACACAAAATAACCGACTTCAAAGTCTCAAAAACTACATAGTTGTCAGATCTCGTTCAAATTTATGTGAGACCACATGACAAGCGCCTGCTTTCGATTAAAAAAAGAATCATCGAAATCGGTTGGCGTGATATTGAGTTATTCGTCAATTTGTCGCGCACATCTTAACACAAATTTATGACTTATGTAGTTTTCTCATGGATTCCGTTGTCAGATCTCAATAAAATTTATGTAGGACCACATGACAGCCGCCAGCTTTCGATTAAAAAAAGAATCATCAAAATCGGTTCGCCCAGTCCAAAGTTCTGAGGTAACAAACATAAAAAAAAAAATCGAATTGAGAACCTCTACCTTTTTTGAAGTCGGTTAAAAAGAAGAACCTGCTGTTTTCATAACTTCGGCATCTTTTAACATACATATGTACATACATATCGCTAACGGAGAACCATCGGTTATAAGTAGATAGATACTATTTATGATATTTGACAATGATAAATGTTACAGAGTGACATGTGTACTCTCGCTTATGCGTAAAGACCTCCTTTCTCTTACAAAATACAATATGACCGCTTGATGAGGCTTTCTCCTTAAGAGATGCTATAAAATAGACAGTGTAATTTGTTTATGATATGTACGTATGTCATTCACGGTAACTAAGATTGTTTAAAACGGGAACCGACTCGGTTTAATAAAGAGATTTGAAATTTTTATCCAACGACTGCGAACCCGTAACGTCGTAACTAAGGATAGTTATGATTTTAGCCCCTATAAAATGTGTGTCGATGTGTATATGTACATTCGTCTCTTAAAGTTAAAACTTCTAAACTACTTATGAATTATCATGATTGACAGATAAGATATAGCTAGTTGAAAAAAACTGCATTATACACTAAGTTTATTATGACTTTGTGTGGTACCTACCGTCACACTAAATTCAATATGAAATACGGATGGAATCCTACCTTTTTCAATAATAACACCAAATGACAAGAGAACAAAAAAAATGTGAGGTTTTAACGCAGAAGAAATAATAGTACTTATAATTAGTAGTTTTAGTAACCAATGTACCCACTTACAAGTGAGACAAATATATTATAGATAAATTAATATTCATCCAATTGTGTCTTTGTCTGACAATCAAATCCATTCACCGAGATAGGTCTTGAACCTGAGACTATCATCTTTTATACTTTAAATACTACTTTAAAAGAACTTTCCAAACCCATTTAAGTAAAGGATGATTTAAATTTGGAACGAAAAGTTTTTCGATAGCAGAGTACGGCTTAATATGATTTTGAATTTTAAATTAAAAAGGGTTTCCGTAGACTTTCCGTTGTAACACGTCCGATGCGCACGAAGATTCACATTTAGGGGTTCGAACGCTGATTTGTCACGTTTTATCCGAGGCCACTTTCCCTCATTCACGATAAATCATTCGAACAGATCGTGACATGTTCAGAAGACGTGGGGCTTAGCGCTAAATGGATACATATGAGATTTTGAGATTATTTTCAAATATTCACTTGGGATTGGGTTGGAACTTGGGAGGAGTCTGGTGAAGTGTGACACCATGTTGTGCCTGATTCGAAAAGTTCCAACTTCAAATAATATTGTGAGAAACAATTGAAATGAAAATGAAATGTAACTTGACATTTATTCACATTTATCCGATTCACTATAGAGATATTTTTAATCTGTGACGCATTCTTGCTCAAAGAATTAGTTTAGAAATACAGCGGGGCAATGCTGCCAGCATTCTGGGGACAATGCCTAATTTGGGAATTTTGGATGACATTTATCTCTTGTAAATATACTTTTTTAATTTTTGTACTTACTTTAGTTCAGACCTACATGTTGCTTTATTTTAATTAAGCTGTTAACTTTATAATTAGTAAAGTAGTACTTTATTATTCTTGCTGTTTTTTTTCCATCTCTTATTTATAATTGCTACAGACAATAATTATATTAGTGTATCAAACTGCAATAAAATTATGTAGGTATGCTTGTTTTTTTGTAACTGAACTGAACAAACTTATTTTTAATTGAGCTTTAAAATTAGGCTTCGAAATGCATTTAAAGTTTAAAGTCTGTTGTCAGTCTTATCGGCACGGCATGCAGGAAACTACCTAGTAAAGCTTTAAAACGCATCGAGTAAATATTATGTGTCATGGTTTTATAAACAATCTGTATAAATAAATAAATAAACTTAACAAAAACGACAATTAATGAATAATAATAACTTATTCTATTTTCGAGAAATTATGGAGGTGTTTATTAAGTTTTATTATGTAAATGAATAGGAACTATGACTTGTTAACTTTATTCGTTGCTATTGTATAACCACAAGACAATAAATACGGACACTATTCATAAATTAATGTCTAACTCAAAGTTCGGTTTAAACATATTATCTAAGTAGTTAAGTAGATAACTAAATTTTATTTAAATTAATACCTGTAAACTGTCTGTTTAATTAGTAACTTTTTATACGTGTAAACAGACAATTTAGTAACTTTTAAGTTAAAATTTAGTTATCTACTTAATGTGTGTAAACCGAACATAGGAGAGTATAAATCATAATAATATTGATTCCACCCGTGTTAAAATATGTTACACTTTGTTTAAAGTATGAACCAAGTTTTTAGGTACCTACTACTTGGATGAATTAATTGCGTAAATTGTCACGTCTTGTGTGCCGCTGTTTAATTTAGTCCCCGAATGAATAATTTAGACGAACGTGACATGATCGAAAGTCTCAATTCACCTTGACTTTACTTTGATTAAGAGTGGATTTTGTTACTGATTGTATGGATTTCTCTTAAACTGAGCAGGAAGGCTATTCAGATTTTTAACTTGACAGCGGAGTTTCAAAATTGACGTTCGAGTTCTAGGATCACTTCACTTCGCAAGTGCGTACTAGATGATTAGATAATGACATGTCAATACGATGCAAGTTCGCTTTTGTTTTGTAACTTGACAGCGGAATACACGATGAGTTTCTAAATTGAAGTAAGAGTTCGAGACTCCCTTCACCTCGCAAGTGCGTGCCAGATGATTAGAGAATCACATATCAAGATCTCGGACTCGAACTTCAATTTTGAAACTCATCGTGGATTCCGCTGTCAAGTTACAAAAGTGAATAGTCTTGCAGGTATTCTAACAATGACTCATTGAATCCAGTAATAAAACGGCACATCTACATTTGTCATATTTTACAGAAAATAATTTCAAAATTTTTATAAAAATGTTTAAAATTAATTTATGGGTTCTTTTTATTGGAACGAAGTATCTTATCGCGCGTTGCGAAAGGGGGCTAGGCGGAAAATTTGGTAACGACACTTTTTGCCGTCGTAGTTTTTTTTTACATAGAAAGCAAGCCAGAGTACTAGGATAGCAAAAACATGCAAGCGAGTGTTAAATAATTATTATTATTAAAATAAAAATAAAATTTCGCGAGAAATTTAATACCTTAGATTTGTTTTGGCACACTTGATGCATGTTTTTGCTGTCCTAGTACTGACTGAAAGGAACTTCATTCCATCCGGGTGTCCCTTGACACATCTCAAGTTTTTTTTTTACAGATTGTATGGGTTTTGTGACTAGTATAGACAACTATGTAGATTATGCTCTTTTAAACACGTATACCATATAAACTCAATTTCGCATTTTTTGTATATGTGCCATTATATTATTAGGTGAGCGAATTACGTTATTTTGTTACATAAAATAAATAACAGTAAGTATCTGTATTAGAGCCCGTACACAAAACTGCGATTCGACGCGATGCGAATTCGCAACGCAAAAAGTTGCGACACGAATTGCTGCGATGCGATTTCGTGCGGCAAGGCGTGTCCCTTCCACGATAAGGTGACCATTCCTTTGACGACCGTTGAAAACTAGGTCGTGACATGGATCGTAAAAAGAAGTGTGCACTTTTGTTATTGCTTAGGAGATACAGGCAAAAGATACAAAGAAGATTTTGGGTTCATCCATTTATTACTATTATGAACGCCGAAGGGAACTATTTTCATCGAAAATATGAATTTGTTATTAAAAGATTTGATTTTTAAATGAAGAATCTTAGAAGAAAAAGAAAAAACGTTTCATTTTAACGTAACAAAAAAGATTTCGTATTTTCAAAGTGATCTCAAACTTTATTTGATGTGTGTACGTCTTGCCAACACACTGTCTCAGAGCCGATTTAAAAGTGTTGTCAACAAGTATGACGTAACATCGCAGGAATGCGCGATGCGAATCAATTCGCAAGTTCTTGCGACGCGACGTGCGAGCTCGCAGGTTTTTGCGATGCGACGTCGCATCGCAGTTTTGTGTACAAGCCCTTATAATGAAGGCAAAGGTTTCACCTTTCTAGTTCTCCGCTTCTAGAAACAACGTAAAAATGTTTTAGAATAACATTTAGTCGTTGTGAAATATATTTGAAACGCCAGCGAGGTTGCTCGTGTTTGTTCGAAATCGGCCAGCAATAGATGCTTAAGACGTGCCTTGAAAGGGAGGACTGTTTATTTTGGTGTCATACACAATTTCTGTGAAAACACATAGTGAAAACAACATTCCTCTGCAAGGAGACTTTCCTTATGTTAAATTTGTGGCATAATCTTGGTAAGTCGTAAGATAGTCTAGTCTCTAGTCTAACAGAGATATAGTGGTTTCAGACTACACGTAGGCAAAGGCAAGATTCTCTAACTTTTGATACTTATGCGTGTAGTTACTATACAATCATTCATAGCGCCCGCGACCTTGCCCACGAAAATGTTGTTTTCCCTCTTATAAAGCCGGCGCCAGATATAGCTCAAACATGTGAACATTGCTTTGAAGGACTTTGCAAAGACATTTGAACACATCATACTGTCGCAACCTGCCAGACATGTTTTGCAATCGTTTTTCTTCACAGTATGCTGGTAGACGTCAAACAAGATGAAAGAAGATTTTGTGGATGCCTTTATTATTTAAGTGCTTGCAATTATTTATTACATGCGAAAAACAAGTACATAACCGTTTTACATTAGAAAAAAAAAATGTTGTAAAAAGTAAAAATAAAAAAATTTGGTGTACTTGGTGTGCATTATACTTTAAATTACGAGCATGATTCATAAAAGTTATAAGTTATAACAAATGTCCAGTTATAAGTTATAACAAATGTACAGTTGGATGATCTAAAGTCATAATCACGGCACACCAAGTATAGGTGTACCAGCATCTCATGGCATTTTTGACAAGCAGAAAAATGTGTTTTTGATATGGCAATGAAAATTTTTAAAACTAACTATTGTCAAGCGGCTTGTCAAGTCATAGAAAGAGTTGTATGGAATTTTTTTCTTTTTCTAAAATGATGATTATTTTCGATTTACTGTCGAAAAGACCTTTACGATCACAAGCCACAAATATTATTTTCAATGTTTATTGAAAAACATGTGAGGAAAAAGTTGTATTTAAGCGACAATCTGCATTATTAATATCATCCATCTTGTAGGATTAACTCGTTTTGATACTTAGTTTTCGTGATTATATTTTCTTAATAAATAATCTACATACATATCGACACCGGAAATTTCAATTGTCGTAAAGGACATTTTGCCGAAAATGAGTTATATATATATTCGTAATCAGCGTCGCGAGCTCTATCGATTGGTATATTTGAAATTGTCCTATCTTAAAAAAAAACCCTTTACGACCGGGGTTTTTAACAGGTCTAGCTCGATTTTTTTTACTATTTTGGATGTATCGTAAAAATAATTTACAATAGGGAGCGTAAAGTTAATGTTTTAATTATTTATGAGGTCGTAATTTCATTTTTGCATTGAACTTCGAAAAATCGAGACCCTTACGATCTAATCTATGCTTTATTTATCTTACGTATTTAGGGCGTAAAGGTCATTTTTATATAAAAATATTTAATTATGATTACAATATTCGATTCCAGACACCAAAAAAAGACAATGTTGAATCTGTACAAAAGCTGAAAATACAGAATTATTATCATAAAAAGAAATTAACACGTTCAGGGCATTATGAGGTCGAAACGTCACAAGCGTGACTTCTCGCTGGTGCGGCAGTCAAAATCGCATTCTTTCACTCTGTGCGGGAGGCGTTATTTTGACATTTCTTTGAGTATGACAGAGACAAATACATAAAATTGTTTCTCTTGCGAAGTCAAGCCCAATGGCGTAGTTAATAAAATATGAGGTTGAAGAGGCCTCATACGCACTGAATAGAAATTAATTACGCTACTGTGCGAAGTGAGGTCTAATCTGCCTCAAAACGGAGTGAAGCGCGGGAGGCGTGGGTGCCGCGTATCCTAGCGTAGTGATGCGATAAGTTTCGATACGAAAGCACGCTTCTCGTCCGCGCGACTCGCTCGATATTTTAAATAATTTATAATTATTTTAGGGCTTATTACGAAAAAGGTGTCAATCGTTGGTGGACTGTCTGCCAACTTCAGTAGACTTTCCCCTACATACTTTAAAACTAAAAATGGTATGTGTGCCGGTAGGTATGGCACTTTAGAATCCTAATTTAAGTGTTTCGTTTCAGGACAGGTGACGACCCATGTGGCGTAATGGTTACCATGCTGGATCGCCGCACCAAGGGTCCTGGGTTCGATTCCCAGCGAGGCGGAAATTTGAATGATGAGTTTGAATTTCTGTTCTCGGTCTGGGTGTGAACGTCCTTGTCTATGTTGTGTGTTGTCCATGGCACCCACGATACAGGAAATCCTAGTGTGTAAAGCTATGAGTGTAAAGCGTTAATAATAATAATAATAATAAAATTTCCTAGCGGCAGATGCGCTAAGCATGCGCTTCAAAAAGGCACTCAACGCAAGCACTGCGTAGGTTGCTACGATAAATACAGGGTTACACTAAACAGTAGGTACTCAAGCAGCAAAAAAAAAACTGAAAAAATTGTTACTTTTTGTGTTCAGTGCGATAAATCATACTGTTTGCCTTGCTTTAATCAAAATATTTTGATTAATCTTTTATAAAAATAAATTTTATCGCACCTGCATTTCTCTTTTATTCCCATCACTAGTAGAGACACACATCGAACTTCTTTTTAGTGCGATATGAGGCAGAACCGATGACATAAATATTTTTCTCATTTATTCAATACCGAAATGTCACAACTGCGGGCGAAGCTAGATTCAACTTGAAAAACTATTTAAGTTTATAATGGTAAAGTTTCAAGCAAATATTTTCAATTTTGAGCTATATTTAAGGTGTTTTTTAGAAACAATATTTTATGAGGCCGAAAAGCTCTCATACGCACTGTAAAGAAGTTCAACCTTGTCTCGAAAAGACCTCATTCGCACTGGCTGAAAGTCCATCAAAAATAGTCTCGCAGTGAACGTGTTAAGGACATGGCTGTTCATCTCGAGGAAAAAAAGGCTAGTTACCAAAGATTTAAAATCCATCAGAAATTAACATCACGCTCATAGTTAGCTTCGATCTCCAAAAAGTGCTTAATGCTCCTCACGGAGAGAGTAGATATGTTGTTATATTACTCCAGGAAAGGAAATACGCCGTTTATAATGCATAAGGCACAACAGCGATGCCCATACCAAGATCATGCATATTAAGTTATTGTTGCCATTTCTCCTGTCACGCCAACCAATATGCGGAAGAGCGACAGTGATAGAATAAATCTATCACTGTCGCTCTATCTAGTGATAGAATAAATCTATCACTGGCTAACTACATGCCCATAGCGATAACTTCCCTGCTTGCGAAGGTAATGGAGCGCGTGATTAACACGCAGCTCCTAAGGTATCTGGAAGATCATCAGTTGATCAGTGATCGACAATACGGTTTTCGCCATGGTCGATCGGCTGGTGATCTTCTAGTTTATCTTACGCACCGATGGGCTCAGGCTCTTGACCGTAACGGGGAAGCTCTGGTAGTCAGCCTTGATATCGCTAAGGCCTTCGACCGGGTCTGGCACAGGGGTCTTCTCACGAAGTTACCATCTTACGATCTCCCTGAGAGGTTATGCAATTGGGATAGCCAGTTTTCTATCTGAGCGAGATATCAAGGTCGTAGTCGACGGTTGTTGCTCAGATATGAAACCTATAAATACTGGCGTTCCCCAAGGGTCTGTGTTATCCTCTAAGCTATTCATTCTGCATATCAATGACATGCTGCAGCATACGAGTGGCATCCATTGCTATGCAGATGATAGTAGGTTCAGGGGATGCCTATTACACAGCCCCGGCCAATGCCTCTCAGTTGCAAGTGGCGGATAGCAGAATCAAACTTGTGTCTGAAGTCGAGAACTCTCTGGAGCAAGTCTCGGATTGGGGTCGGCTTAATTTGATCGAGTTAAACCCCACGAAGACACAAGTTTGCGCGTTTACCGCTAAGAAAACCCCATTTGTCATAGCGCCTCAATTCCAGGGTACCGCGCTCACCGTGAGTGAAAGTGTTGGAATTCTGGGATTTGACATCTCGAGTAATGTGCAGTATCGACTATCGGCGTCATTAAGAAGCCAAGGCTAAGCTGGCCTCCAAGAAGCTTGGTGTCCTGAACCGGGCTAAGCAGTACTTCACTGCGAGGCACTTACTTATGCTACATAAAGCTCAAGTCAGGCCTCACATGGAGTACTGCTCCCACCTCTGGGCAGGGGCGCCGCAATACCAGCTTAACCCATCTGACGCCATACAGAAACGCGCGATCTGAGTTGTCAACGACCCACGAGTCACTCACAAGTTAGAACACCCGAGCTTCAGAAGAGATATCGGTTCTCTTTGTGTGTTCTACCAAATTTACAACGGTGAGTGCTCCGAGGAATTGTTTGACTTGATGCCTACTGCACCTTTCTCACGATCTTTTTTGCCACACACTTGCAAGCTGTGGAATGAGCATCCTTCTGAGGTATTCCCGGAGCGCTATGACATGGGGTTTTTCAAAAAAGGTGTAAAAAGAGTTTTCTTTCAGGGCCGGCGATGCATTGGCGATTCCTCTGGTATTGCTCATGTCCATAGGCGACGGTGACCACTTACCATCAGGTGGCCCATCTGCTTTTTCGTCAGCCTTTTAGGCTATAAATAAAATTGTAGTTAAGTTTATTAGCTGATTATTCTAAAAATTTAGTTGTTTTTCCAGCATCGCAACAATTAGGTACTTGCGATTTAAATAAAAAATATTAAAAACCTTTTATTTCACACAGTTTTATTACCTATTTTAGGTGCTACTTAACTAAACCGTTAGTTTTTTTGTTACTTTTACCCCCCTAGTCTCTGATTTGATTGACTTGTACTACCCAATTGATGATCAAGATTAGTCCTTTGCTACACATCCGACTTTGTCATAACCAATTTTTTGTGGGTGTAAAGTACTTCAGTTTTATTTTTGTGGGCTGTAAAGGACTCGTACTTTCGTCATTAATTAAGTTTGGTTTATTTTGATAATTTATATGGATAGAATACGAAAAATTAGTAGGGGTTTCTTTTGACATCATTAATTAAATACTTGGTTTGAAAAAGTTATTTAACAAAAACAATATTTTTTTTTGTTTTTTGGCTCTCCTGAAAAGTCGTGTTTTGTCCTTTACGACAATTGAAATTTCCGGTATCGATATGATTTCTTTGTATGTAAGTCAGATTAGCAAATGATATTAGATTAATTGAAATAAATAATACAAACATTGTTACAAATTAAAGGTACCAAAATTTTTTTGAATATGAAATGAAAAGTTACATGATACAAGTTCGCGTAACTGAAACGGTGGAGGAGCAATTTATTATTATTATCATCTATTTGTTCTCTTCATCAAATGAATAAAAAATACTAGTATACAGATGGCAAATTTTAAATTATAGTTGCATAAATTATTGTTAGTCACTGTAATAATTAATTATAATATAAAAAATATGTGCTTGTCTCAAAACTAGCTTTATTTTCATCTGAACCATACCTACATATTATATTGCCTATTAAGAAACTAACACTGTTAAAAATATCAAGGATCAACAAGTTTTATTCTAGTTTTCCCAACACTGAGGAGTGTGTTGTATCCAATTTTAATTTCCACATTTTGCCATCAGATTCTGGTATACCTATAGTTTTGTTCGGATTTAGTATTCTATCAACTACCTACCGCACACGACCTTTCGTCATCGCAGCTGTCCCGCAACTGGACTTTGCGCAAGTGTGGCAGGCTACGCAAACATTTGAACACATTCAACTTTGAACGCTTTGATGTGCGCTAAACCGATACCGCATGGCAAAGTGCAAATCTTTGTTCAAACTTTGAACAAATATTCAAAGTTCCGTGCTACACATATCAATCAAAGCAATGTTTACATGTTTAAAGCTATATCTGGCGCCGGCTTAAGTTACAATCACAACACATATACCCTTTATCATGGAAATGCGGGACAGTCTTTGAAGACTGCCTACTGGTTCATCGGGCGTTTTCCAGGAAAGTAAACATAGTAATTTACAGAGAATCAAATAATGGTGGACTGCACATTGCGTTGGCAGGTCTATAGAGTTGTCACTAACAATAATAAAAATTAATAATAATAAATAACGCTAATCATACTCATAATACCACACAATAATCCCTATGTCGGCGGCGTAATGGACAACATGCAAGAACACATACCCAGACCGAGAACAGAAAACACTCATCATTCAAATTTCCGTCTCACTAGGAATCGAACCCAAGACCCTTGGTATGGCAGTCCAGCATTGTTATTATTACGCCACACAGGTCAACGCTCATCACTTTTTAATGATACTTAGCACAGCCATTTTTTTAACCCTAAATCGTAAAATAATAAGTTTATCAGGCCGTACTCGATAACAGGGAGTAGTTTACGTACGGTAGATTAAACACGGTTCAAAGGAATCCGGGTAAAATAAAGTATAAATAAGGGAAAACTTAATGCAGAAGTTGGGCTGTATTTTCGTGATAGTGAACCCCTTTTTCCGAGCCATAAAACTTTATATAGAAGGTGACGCCCTACCAGCATAGTTTTGGAGGCGTTTGGGATAGATAAAAAGTTTTTAAAATTTGCGAATGACTGAACCGCGTTTAGGCGCGTTTTTACAGCTGGCGTATTTTAGTGATGGGGCTGAGGAAGAAATTGTCAGGGATTTCTTTGCAATGTAAATTTAAGTTGTGTTGCATTTTACTTTTTTTAACAAACCTTTGAAGCATAACTATGGATCTTTTCTTTCTTTAGAATTGCCTTTTCTTTAGATTATACAAGGGTATAATAACTGTATTTTTCACTTTGTGTCCAACATAGGCGGGTAATTAATTTTCCTTCTTTCCAATCCTTCTGTTGATTCTGATGAGGAACATCGCTAACAAATTAGTTATGTTGTCAACCAGACCTTTTAAATTATAACCAAGTATGATGTTAATCGAACTGAAAATAATTCAATCTTCGACAAACTTTTTTTTAATAAAAAACGTAACTTTCCATAATTTACAAAAGTTTTATAAAGTCCCAGTAAAAATTATGAATGAATACTTATCTTTGAAAAGCGATAAATCTTAAAAATTAAACAATATTCTTCGAAACTTTTTTATCAGTCACGATGAACGACTAATTAATTTTGATCCACTTTTCTTATAAAAGCGATAAATAATTTCCACCGTTCTTTTAAAAGGGGTGGACCTTAAAAGAAACTGCGGGATAATCTATTATTTATCTCAAGCCATTAGGGTCGACGTACCGTGAAGCCGTACCTACCTATCCGTCGCTTATTTTGTCGCTAAAGGAATAAAAATTTCATTAAAATTTCACTTGAATGAGCAAATTGACTTTTTTAAGGGTGACTCAGATACGTGTTTAGTTGATTTGAAAATTTTGTGGAGTTGGAAGTAAGTGGTGGTATAATTTTTATTACAGTAGTAGTAGTTACATTACGGGACCAGGATTCGAATCCTTTCCTTGGAATTTTCAAAAGTTACCACTTATTATCAGGTGTTTCGTTTTGGTCGTGCAATAACTAATACATACTAAAGGTGAGTAAAAAAATAACCTGTTGAATTTACTTCAATCTTAATTTAAAATAACTTATCTACTTCATAATGTGTTCTAGTCGTTTACAAGTAATATAAGTCATACAAGTTTACAAGTAATATAAGTAAAATAAGTCAATCACAAGAATTGAAGAAGAAAATATGGGTGCTAAGGCATAGATATTCTGTAGGTGGTTTGCAAAGATTGAGAAGAAGAAAGAGAGCCGTTACTAGTAGTAAGTAAAGAACATTTATTTATTAGCCATTTCTAATACAAGAGTCCAGACTACTCTTCGTAAACATATTACATCCCGAGGTCAGATTGCTACTAGCAATTTGCTAGTTCAGATAATGACGCTCTAACTCATCTCAGATTGCGGTTAGAACTGTTATTAATGTGGTATCAAAGCACTCAGAAGTTCTACGGTACCTGTATAATAATAAAGTTAAGAATATACTCTTGTTTATTCTCAACCAAAAGCCGCTTACACAACTTTTCCATTTTCTTTTAAGGACCTCTCGACCGGCTTTTACGAGGTTTTTTAAGTTAAAATACGGCAACTCTTCGACGTGTTTACTTTCTTCAAGTTCGCTTATTATTGAACAGAAAATGATCAGAATAATCCATCATATATCAAAGTTCTTGAATAACACCAAAGAGTAAGATGTGAGGGACTATTATTACTTACTTAGAGTTTCAGTTTACTCCTTCTGCAAATGGTACGCTAAGCTATGTTACAGACAAGAAAGGTAATTATGTTGTGTTATTTTTAGGTGATTGGGAAAATAAAATAACTAAGCTGATGCTTTACAACATCTTTGAAGCTTTGTTTTTGGATGTGCAGTAAAAAAGAGATGGAATTTATGATAAGTAACGATGTGATATTTCAAAAGTTTCAGAATAGCCAGATTTAAAACCCACCTGTATGCCCACCTGTACAAAAAATCGTGCTGGCATGCCCACGAAAGCATAAATGAACCTTCAAAATAATTCACTTAAACCCGTGCAATGTTACCGTAACAGGGTACGCAAATAAAATAGAAAATGAAGCTTTTCAACGCAAATATGATTTTTTTAATGAAATGACAAACTCTTTGTGAGAAAAGAGAACACTTTATTAGATTACCCTGGCTAATGAAAATAAAAGCAACAGGCGGTATTGTGACAAAGTCATATCTTTAGCTAAGGGTAACGTAAAATGGAACCTTATCGCAGTTACCGCGTGTGTTGGTAGAAAATATGAGTTTATTACGCAGACTTAAGTGCTTATATGAGGAGGTTATATATGTGAGGGTTTAATATCCGAAACTAATAAAGTCTAGGTATAAAATTGTATTAATACGGTTGGTTTATAAGTTTTTAAATAAACTGCCTCTTAGTTATGAAGATAATTTAGTTTATATTTACCCGACCTCGTTTTACTTCGGGAAAATTTTTAGACGACTTTCTTAATTTGATTTGGTGACAATGAAGCTTTGTTTTTACTGATAAAGTATTGGTTTAAACACTGTATCAGAAACACCACGTAAATGTTTCTCGGAAACAATGATTCAGATATTGTGCCGTCCAACATAGTTGTTTAAAGGATATCCTCTAAACTGAAGTTATTGTACTGATTTCTATTAATTTAAAAATTGTACCATCGTCCCACATTACCGCCAAGTTTGTAAACCTATGAAACGCACGTCCATACTAGTATGCAACTGTTGCGTAACTGAATTTTTTCGCTTCCTCCCCCTCGAGGACGGAGACCACGGAAACATGGTGATTTACCGCAACACAATAAATGTTCCAGAAACACATTCATTTGTTTTAGAAACACTTTCATATGTTTCTGAATCAGTGTTTATGAACAATTGTTTCTCGGTGAATACATGGTTTGGGAAACACTATCAAATTTTATTGTAAAATTCAATGTATAATTTTTCTATTTCAATTAATGAGTTTTAAAGGGACTGCTTGAAAAAAAAGAACTGAAGAAGACAGCGGCTATACTTTGGATTCAGAAGGCACAGGACCGGTCAGAATGGCGCTTAGGGGAGGCCTATGTCCTATATCCTGCTGGACATAGGTCTACTGCTGTAGACCTCCAAAGACTGACGGATGGATGGATACTTGAAAAATAAAACTCCTTTTTATAATAAACTAGCTGACTCGGCAAACGTTGTTCTGCCAAAAATTTTGGTTAGGGACATAATCACCTAGCGGTGTGAAATATACTTTATGACCTATTCTCATACCTACCAAATATACAAAAAAAAAAATCATAAAAATCGGTCGAGCCGTTTCCGAGTAGTGCAACAAACACCGTGACCCGAGATTTTTATAATATTAGATTAATTTGTTATTATGATACTCTTATAATTTATTGACAGAGTTGATTATAATTATACGAGTATTATTACAAATTTCCAAGTTCACTTAGACTGCAGTCAGTAGATGGACTAGCCATTATAATAAAGTTACAAGACTCTCCAAAAACTACTTCCACACACTACACTTACCTGTCGATTTATCGTCAAAAGAGACAACGCGAAATACGCCAATATTTCACGAAACGATGTACAATTACGTCAAAAGCAGGATAGTAGACATACGAAGGGTTTTTTCACTCGTCAAAATAATGCTCTGAGGGCCTGAAGTGCCGGAATGGCCCATTTATCTGTACCCAAGTGACGCTGTGTGTGACGTTATGCGATAACAGAGTGCCTTCGTTTTTCACCATCATGACGAAGTGCCCATCCGAGTGATATCTGAATAGCACCATTCCTATCTCTTGCAATATGTCGTGAGGGATTTTAACAACTCTCAGGTAGACTTTTTCATCACAAGCTGTTCATTGTTTGGTTTATTTCATCTGCTCGTTCATCAAGTACGTATGTACGAGTAGTTTAAACTTTTTCTCACTCAGAACCAGCAACCTATATGTTTTCTTTCGAGGTTTTAAGTGCTTTATAAAACTCTTATCAAGCTAACTTCTCTTTTTGGGTGATAGCCCTTATGACTTATGTGAAACGGTTGAATACTAATCATCACGCAAGCTTAGAAATAACTTATAAATAAAGGTAATTTAACCATGATCATAATAGAAAACCTATATACATATTATATCCTGCTGTATCCTCACATTATCCTCAGTCATATTACTCATATGTATATTATTTTTTTAACCATTAAATGTCTATGATTTTAAAACTTAGTTTATGCCGAAGCTGCCTTAGTTTAAACAATAGTGTTTAATGTAGGTACAGTTGTAAGTAACGTTAGTAGATACATACTTAAATAAAAAAAACAATCATGTTTTCAAACATTTTTAATACACAATCAAATTAGCGTTTGCTCTTTCGTCAATTTATCAAACATATTGAAGCAAGGCGAAATTAATATTTAAGCTGTAACAATTTACTATTTTAGTAAAACTAGATGCTTGTATTATATCTTAGTACAATCCCGGTTCCGGAAGTGAGGCTACCTACATCCTGCCTCATAACAGATGGCTTCTGAATAGCAATCTCCGTATCAATCCGCAGATTGAGCTCTATATGTTATAACTTGGACCATCGATATACAATGTGTGTTCTATTTGTTATCTCACTCCTGCTAGCTTCACATCACAAGATTGCAATAAAATGGTAAGACATCTATTTGAAAATAGACTAGATAGATATATTTTGGGTACATTGTAAAAGCTATCATTGTTTATTTTAATAAACTATCAAATTTTTCTTATATCGAGAAAGTTATTAACATCAACAAGTTTTAGGGTTTCCTACTCAATTGAAAACCTAAATTTTACCTACATTTTCCCCGGATCTATGCGTTTGTCTGTGGGTCCAGAGCATAATTCATTGTGATATAACCTGCCAGAAAAAATGGGATGGTTTTAGACCTGTGAAAAATTGTGGCAATTATACCTAGTGTTGTAAAAATGAGCGCTTTGAGTCGAGCGTTGAGCGCCGAGTCGACGCTTTTGAGCGTTAAAGACTCGAGCGTTTAACGTTCGAGCCTTCAAGGCTCGCGAGCGTTGAAGACTCGGGCTTCGACGCTCGAGTTGCGTGCTCGAGCGTTGAAATTTTTAGTGGGGGTATATAAAATAAATAATTATTTAAATAGAGGCATGCATTCATTATGACGTGTGACATGCCTATGCACATCGAGTCAAATCAGAAATCATTTTTATCGGCGTGTTTGCCTACTTCCTATAAGTTATTATTGTTTTGTTGAACTAATAAACTATACGAATAATTCTCTGTTGTCTTTCAACTAAATATACTCCCACATATTTATACTCTACTACCTACCTAAGTAACAGTATAAATCTTACGTTTGGCATCCGTGATTTAGATTGTTACGTGGAATCAAAGTTAGAATTTTTAAAATTCAATAAAAACAAAAGATTGCGTTTCCTCCAAAAAAGAATTTGTAGGGGGGTTCCTTGCATCCCCCCCCCACCCCTCCATCACCCTCCCTCTTCCAAATTCAGGTAGCTTTTGTCTAAATTTTCACCCCGATTTTAATCAAATTTGCACACCATGT
The DNA here is from genome assembly GCA_911387775.1 of Thymelicus sylvestris. Classification (NCBI taxonomy): domain Eukaryota; kingdom Metazoa; phylum Arthropoda; class Insecta; order Lepidoptera; family Hesperiidae; genus Thymelicus; species Thymelicus sylvestris. Next base: position 14,491,878 of record OU426893.1, read on the forward strand.
GCAGTTTGATCCAACTTGAAAGGTAGGATAACTTACATCTCAAAATAAATAAATAAAACTTTTGACAGAACGAAGTCTGTCCGTGCACCTAGTAATAGTGCATATAGTAATATATATTGTTTACACCAATTTTATAAGTCATCATCATCATCAGCCTGTTGCAGTCCACTGCTGGACATAGGCCTCTCCAAACGTTCTCCTTTTGAAGGATTTGCCCATAATCGCCACGGTGAGCAGGCGGGTTGGTGATGGCATGTCGCATTTGGCTACGTCTTGAGCTCGGATGGTTATACCGCCATCAGTCGGTAGCCAGAGCTTCGTTCGCTATTCGGCAGGATGCATCACGGTCAGGAGAGGTTGGCTTGGAGCGAGAGGTTGGTGGTTCGCCTCCTTACATTCCTATTTTATAAATTATAAATACTTATTATAAATTATAATTTTATAAATATCTATATTTATTTATTTATTCTAGCTGACCCGGCGAACTTCGTTTCACCTAACAGTCAAGGAATGTACTTTCTTTTTACTTTTAACTTTTACATTTTTGTTATGTTTTACAAATCAGAGATCATTACATTTTGTGCAGTAAAATATACTCTTTTGCCATTTTCTAAGTGGACTGATAAATGAACTATAGTGGGGTATCTTGCATGAATGAAATACGCAAAATTGCTTCATTACTATTTAACTTCCTCAATATAATTCTCAGCACTAACTCCAATCACAGCTATGTCACTTCTCAGCCAAAAATGATCTTTGTAATTTTGAGAGACGTTTGGGTACACCTTTTGTATGAGCTCGGTTGTTGTTTCAGTAAACTGACAAAAATCTACAGGAAATGTAATGCAGCCAGTCGAATCATCAACAGGGATTTTGCCATTACCAAGATCAATGAATTGCTTTGAAAATATATCTCCTGATTGATCATTTTGCAATTGTACACGCATATTCTTGTTTAAATTTAGTATCTTGACGTATTTCCACAAAATGGAGGATTTTAAACATGCATTGAGTTCATCCGCTGGCGTTGACCGAGGAATCACTGGTAATGTTTGACGGAAATCTCTTGCTAATAAAATCATCGCTCCACCAAATCGGTTTTGATTGTTTCGCAGATCTTTCATAGTTCTGTCTAATGCCTCCAAAGACTTTTTATGTGCCATTGTGCATTCATCCCACACTATCAACTTACATTGCTGCAAAACCTTTGCCATTGCTGAGTTCTTCGAAATGTTGCAGGTCGGAGTTTCATTGCTTTGAATATTCAATGGTAATTTTAGCGCTGAATGGGCTGTTCGACCGCCATCCAATAATGTGGCTGCAATTCCTGATGAAGCAAGTGCGAGTGCAATTTCATTTTGTGAGCGAATTGTTGCTAAAATCAATGAAATTAAAAAAGTCTTTCCTGTACCACCTGGAGCGTCCAGAAAGTAAATTCCTCCACTTCCATCATTTACAACTTTCATAAGTGAATTAAAGACATATTTTTGTTGTTGGTTCAACAACGGAACATTTGTTCTAATTGATTCCCTTAAAGCATCGAGATCATACACTTTTTCACGTCGCAACTCTTGATTAAAAGTGTCGTGCATTGGGCGATTAGGCACAGCCATGCCTAATTGAGATAGTACTTTGTTTGACATCATCAAGCACATGTCTTCAATTATTATCAATGCCTCGTTATAAATTTCTTCTGTGTATTGTAAATGTATATTCCCTGTTCTAGTACGCATTTCATGCAAGATATCGTCACACATATCATCTTTGTATTTGATCCATAGTTAAATCAATTGGTTTTGACGGGAAGCATGTCGATATAATTATAGAAAACAATGTTCGTATTTGCTGAGATTTTGAAGAAATTACAGCATCATTTAAGGTTTGATCCCAATGGGAATCATTTTCTAACAGTTGCAAACGCTGACAGGCTTCTCTGTAAGAGCCACATAATTCGCCATTTACAGTTCGTAAATTCTGGAATGATGTTGGACCCCGAACATTGACTAACAGTAATCGCAAATAGAAACACTCATTATTGCTTGGATGTACTGAATAAATTCGACCAATGGCATCAGTGGAATATATATTGTGGTAGCCTGGAACTGGATTTCCTTGCTTCCGTCGTTGAAATTTTTTTGAGGATTGATTCCAAGTGTAATATTTTGGCATTTCTGAGTATAGCAGTGTTCGGGCAAAATCATCATTCTGACACATATCAAAAAAACTGGTCAAGGTTGTAGATGGTGGTTGATTAACTCGTTGTAGTACATTCTGTATGGTAAAATATACTCTTTGGCCATTTTATAAATGGACTGCTAAATGAACTACAGTGGGGTATCTTTCATGAATGGGAAAAGAAAAAATGCGACAAATTGCTTCATTACTACTAACGTAACGGCCCATTTGGTATTGGTAAACTTCATCAATAGAGTTCTCAGCACTAACCCCAATCACAGCCATATCACTTCCTTTTGTTACATATTTGCAAATGTATTTTATAGATTTTACGGAATGGCAACATTCAACATTGATGTGCGCCTTGAAAGTCTTTGATAGGATTGGTGAATAAGGAACAATCCAACGATTATCAATTTCGATATTTTGTTGATTTACTTTTACAACTGTTGATCTTCCATTATCTGCAGTCGATCGACGACGATACAGCGGATAGCCATCGTTCCCGGTAATTGTTTCTGCTACTAATTCCCGTGGATACCGTTTCGAACATTTACCATCTACCTTAAATGGTGAATTTGGATTAAGATTTCCACATGGGCCATGAATCATGTTTTTAATAACAACTTCATGCAAGCCTGGATCGACTTGTACATGAGGAATTTCAGCAGATATGATTTGATCAACTTCATTTGGTCTTATTTTCTCAATTAACCAAATCAAGATATGAGCATGAGGCAACCCACGCTTCTGCCACTCCACAGAATACATCCAGCAGCGCGTCTCACCAAACACATTGTGTTTCACAATTAAATTCATTAAAGATTTCAACTTTTGTATGACCGGTGATTGGCCAGGTAATAACTCCTGTTTTATTTCTATCCACTTAGGATTGCATGTGAATGTGATAAATAAATCTGCAGTGCCATAATGACGAACATATGTCATGGCATCTTGAGCGTATTCATGCATATGCCGAGGACTTCCAATATATGTTGCTGGGAGAATTGTCATCCGCCCGACATTGTTTGGATTTCCATCGGTAGTAATTGCATCTCGAAGGTGAATATACTCTTCAGAACGTAGTTTGGTCTGGTTCAATCTGATGAAAGTCAATCTCTCTGTTTCTATTTTGACATACATATCAACAACATACTGATGAAATAATCGCCGACATTATTTTCAATATGTGATTGTCTTTATTTTCACGAACCATCAGACGGTATGAGTAATAATTCATTGAACTGACTTTTTTATTAGTTTCTGCACCTGTAAATAAAATAATGTTTTGATGACAGTCATTCAACAATAACATGATTGTAAACAAAAACAATGCAATGACAAAAATTTATAATTGCCTGTATTAGGATTTATCATCTTGACTGAGAAATGATAACCATCTTCACCTTTCCAAAATAATATTGGATATTGTAAGGCGTCATATGAGCGATGTGTTTCATGCACACGCTGTAGCTGATCATTTCTGCGATGTAAAACAATATCACGGGCTTCCAGATTTTCTCCAACCATTACAATGGCAACTTCATCAATTGTTGGTGCATTGAAACGTCTTGCATGTTGTCCTACAGGTGTTTTATCGGCTCTGATTGCAATTTTGTAATTATCAGATGGCATGTGATCCAATGCAGTTTTAAACAATTTAATCAACTCATTATGTTGATGAAACAAATTTTGTAATTCTTGTACAATGGACCTCCTCACCGATCTATTATTTGCACAACGCTGATCAATTTCCTCTCTTGAATTTCCCATGAAATAAATTTGCAAGAATTTGTAGTCACCATCTGTCACCGGTAATAGAGAACCTGCTTTGTGGTATATTTGTCCCTGTATCTTTAAATTAAACCAAAAAGTTATAGCTTGTAATCAAAAACATAAACTAAAACAAACAAACAGAAAATAAAGTCGTTTTACCTTAAAAGTTGGCATGAAATTGTTACAAATCATATTTGTTGCCCCAAAGGAAGTCATTTGGAAGCAGTTGTTATATTTTTGTATGTTTGTAAGGAAATGTATGGAATTAGTACCAGTTCCTGAAACCAATGAGTACAATGGCTCTGGTGGTGGAACCAATGGTACTAATTTCACTTTTCCATTTGCACAACACAACCCATTTGCTTCATTTTTGTACTTCCAATGCCTTACAATATGGGCAAACTAATTTCATAGGTCCAATAGCAACGCATTCATAGGAACTGTAGTCAATTGAAACATCGTAACTGAAAGCCGCTCGTGAAAAATTGAAAGTAGTACGAAGACGACGCGTTGCACGTAACCTAATCCTTTCAATTTCATTTCGCTCTTCACGTTCTTCTATAGTCTGATCAGACTGAAAATTTGTTTGGTTTGTAGCATTTCGAGTTCTTCGACCCAAATTACTGCGTCCACGTTTTGGCGGCATTGGTTTAAACGTAATAACACGGAACACACAATTGCTTTTCAAAAGAAGTGATAATATAGAAAAAGCCAATAACCGCCACACAAAGAAGAATTAATTTTAAATTAAACTATCGCTATAATAATATTGATAATTTACGTCAACTGTTTGACAGCAAATTTGAATTGAATTATGTTAAAAGAAAAGAAAGAAGAAATTGCGTGGACAATAACGAATTTTTTGAAGTGAAAACTTCTTTAGTACGGGGGTGATTTGAAATTTTATGAAACGAAACCCTCCAGTAAAAAGAGACAAACACATTTGTTGATTTACTTTACAACTGTTGATCTTCTTTTATCTGGGGGCACGGCAGTGCCCCCGCCAAGTCGAGCAAAAAAGCGGCACGGCCGTACCATCCTTTTCTCGAAGCAATTCAGGCCATTTTCGACCCCCTATAACTTCCTTGTGGATAAAGCTAGAAGTCTGAATTTTCAGCTACCAAGCAGTCATGGTATAAACACGCTATATTTCAAATTTCATTCAATTTGTTTCAGTAGTTTTAGAATTATAACTAGTCAAAGTTGCTTAATTTCGTCACTCACTGACTGACCGATCATCAAAACTCTAAGGCACTTCTAGCAGACATAGAAGCTTCAAATTAGGAACACAATTAGTGTTTAGTGTATAGATCAAGGAAAAACTAAAATATTTTGCAATTTCGCTCCAGTTTTCTAGATATATCAACTGCATAAATAACTTTGTAATCCTATATAAAGGTATAGGATTACAAAGTTACATTTGCAGTTAATGAATCACTGTACCTGTATAACAAAGTTACATTTGCAGTGAATAAATCAGTGTACATGTATATAATATGTGTAGATAGGTACCTAGATATAATGGAATAATAGGTGTAGATAGGTACCTAGATATAATTATGTTCAAAGATAACTTGTAAAAGGAAAAAAAGTAGGACTATCTACAAAAAGAAATGAGATGCCATCAAAAACATAACTTGTAAAAAAACCCAAGTCTCGCAACTCAGTTCTTCTACCGTAAAAACTTGTGAGATCCATGTAATACCAAGTCGGTTAATTTATTCGGTTCCTACTTAAGGTTCCTTCTGTCTTAAGTTATTACGTAATTAGCTAACCTAACAAGTAACAACATCTTATAGTGACCATATCAATATTGAAAATCTTTTATGTTTTAAATAAATAGATTGACTTGGCAATCGCACTAAACAAATATAATATGTAGGTAGATATTACTTGTGAGATACATTGTGTTTTCATGCGATGGTCAAGTCGATCTATTTATTTAAAACATAAAAGATTTTCAATATTGATATGGTTACTATAAGATGTTGTTACTTGTTAGGTTAGCTAATTACGTAATAACTTAAGACAGAAGGAACCTTAAGTAGGAACTGAATAAATTAACCGACTTGGTATTACATGGATCTCACAAGTTTTTACGGTAGAAGAACTGAGTTGCGAGACTTGGGTTTTTTTACAAGTTATGTTTTTGATGGCATCTGCAGTTGATCGGCGACGATATAGCGGATAGCCATTACTCCCGGTACCAAATTGTTTCTGCTACTAATTCCCGTGGATTCCGTTTTGAATACCATACATGCTGAAACAATTTTTATGTGAAAAGTATTGTTTTAGTATTGACCGCGCAATTTTTTTTTTTTTTATTTTTTTTATTTTTTTTTTTAATATTATAAAAACCTTCTGTGGACTCCAAGGAACATACAAAAAAAAATTTAGCCGAATCGGTCGAGCCGTTCTCGAGATTAGCGCTTAGCAACATCCATTTTTATATATATAGATTAACCCCCGAAAACAGAAAGTGTTCCGTGGCTATAATACACGCGGGCAAGCCACGGGTATACCCGTGGCTATAGCACGGCTATAGCATATACATATATTTATGTAGTTAATAATTTATTATTATATTAATAATATTAATTATTATAATAATAATTATTAACTAGCTGCCCGGACAGACTTCGTTCTGTCAAAAGTTATTTATATCTGAACAATAAACGACGATTACTTACAAAAATAAGTTAATATTTAATATTTCTTATCATTACCGATCCTACTTTCCATTGAAGGTTATGAGGTGTCAATCCCGGAAAATTTAACGATTCTGGTGGATAGTTGACGACATCATCTTGATTAGTTGCCCAATCTTCTGTATGTGAAATTTATATGTCTTTAATTCACCGGCAATTTCATTTTGAATTTTGAAGTTTATTTCATCTACATCCGTAATTTTGGCAGCTGATATAGCACGTTCGCTCAGCCACAAAATGATCTTTGTAATTTTGAGAGACGTTTGGGAATACGTCTTGTATGAGCTCGATTGTTGTTTCAGTAAACTGACAAAAATATAATGCAGCCAGTCGAATCATTTAACAGAGATTTTGCCATTACCAAAGTCAATGAGTTGCTTTGAAAATATTTCTCCAGATTGATCATTTTGCTATCGTACACGTATATTCTTGTTTCAGTTTAGTATCTTTAAGTATTTCCACAAAATGGAGGACTTTGAATATGCATTGAGTTCATCCGCTGGTGTTGACCGAGGAATCACTGGTAATGTTTGACGGAAATCTCCTGCTAATAAAATCATCGCTCCACCAAATCGGTTTCGATTGTTTCGTAGATCTTTCATAGTTCTGTCTAATGCCTCCAAAGACTTTTTATGTGATATCGTGCATCCATCCCACACTATCAACTTACATTGCTGCGAAACCTTTGCCATTGCTGTATTCTTCGAAATGTTGGAGGTCGAAGTTTTATTGCTTTGAATATTCAATGGAAATTTTAGCACTGAATCGGCTGTTCGACCGCCTTTCAATAACGTGGCTGCAATTCCAGATGAAGATGTACCACCTGGAGCGTCCAAATAGTAAATTCTTCCAGTTCCATCATTTACAAATATTACAATCAATCAATCTGGTCAAGGTTGTATATAGTGGTTGAATAACTCGTTGTAGTATTGTTTTAGTATTGTCCGCGCATTTTTTTTTTTTTTTTTTTTTTTTTTTTTTTTTTTTTTTTTTTTTTTTTTTAATATTATAAAAACCTTCCGTGGACTCCAAGGAACATACAAAAAAAAATTTAGCCGAATCGGTCGAGCCGTTCTCGAGATTAGCGCTTAGCAACATCCATTTTTATATATATAGATTAACCCCCGAAAACAGAAAGTGTTCCGTGGCTATAATACACGCGGGCAAGCCACGGGTATACCCGTGGCTATAGCACGGCTATAGCATATACATATATTTATGTAGTTATTAATAAAATTATTTATTCTTCATATACTTTGTAAACGCTCACGCTCGCGCGCTCGAGCCCGAGTTGAGCGTCGAGTTCGGCGCTATTCTTGAGCTTCTTTATCTAAACGCTCAAACCAGCGCTCGAGCGTTTTAGAACTGACTCGAGTCCCGACTCGAGCGTTTTAAAAGTGCTCCAGCGTCGACTCGAGCGCTTTAGCGCCGACTCGAGCATTTTTACAACACTAATTATACCTAACAGAGTTCAAGAGGAAAACTATCTCAGCTATCAATCAGAAACAATCACATCGACAACAGGGACATCTCAATGCATTTCCAGATGCAAACAGAGACCTGACACTTCAAGTACTTAAGCTAGATTGTCTTTGTTTCCTACAATTGAGGAACAAACGCCACGAATGTTGAATTCTCAACTTGTTTGGCGTCAAGTCCAATAAATCCACTTCCAAGTGGATGGTTGCAAGTAGGGATGGATATGAAATCTCGGATTCGGATAGGAATAACATTATACCGGTGTCGGATACGGTTACTACAAAAAATATAGAAATAAATTCTGATTAACCCCTTAGTTTAAGGATAGTTTCGGTTACGGTATTAGATTTTAAAATATTTTTTAAAGTAAAATACATGAATGTGATGTGATGATTTTAGAGTATTAACTAGATAATATCTACTTAAAACACTGAAAAAAAAAAATACTTTACTAATTAGTCATTTAAAATCAAACCTGCCTAATTTAGACTGCGCCCTATTTGAAAGTATCCGATACTTTATCAAAACTGAAAGCTGAACATCACTGGTTGCAAGTTCTCAGAACTACACGGTACGGGCTATGTTGTGGACTCATAAATCTAATGCGGTGAAGTGTGCGAACGCTAAGTATATCATTCAATGCATTGCAAATAAATACGTATAAACTTCTTACTTAGGAATTTAAGTCGAAATCGTTGAACATAATCACACAAATCAAAATATAGCGAATTGAATGTATCCAAGTCAAATTAAATCAAATTAAAACACGGCGAAAGAAACTTTTCAGCACATCTTTTATACCTACATAATATGTATAATATACAGAATAAACTTTTAACTTATGTGGAACTGGACGCGGTACCTACTATTATTTTCAGGCGTTTTTGTCACTAATATACTCATCTATATTGTAATAGAAGTAAAGTTTTTCGTGACCAAAGTAGTAATTTTTACACATACGAGGATTTGTGACTTAAATTATCTATTATTGCACGCCGTGATATTAGCACCCGAATCCAGCGAGGACGAATTATTAGAAAATTCAAAGTAACGCATATTCGCACCGTGTAAAAAAGTTCTACTTTTGACACGAAAAAGCGCGTTTAGTCGATAGTGTGTGAAAATAATATACACAGTTAAATTTAGCATCAATTCAGTAAAAACAAATTGAAAATTTTCATGCAAATAAGGGAAGTTATAATAAGTTAAAGCACAAAACGCGACACACTGATCGTCGTTTGACGAGGGTCCCAGTGACTGGACACCTGCGCCTCGTCACGATCAATGGTCGGCCATTCACAGAGAAACGAACTTAAAATGGGTTTTATAAAATTTATTTTCGTTGACAAAGCCACCCACGAAAAAGAGGCCCTTCAAAAGATATGAAAGCCAACGTCAATCAAATTATCGGGGACATGTCTCGGATGGTTTACTTTCTAATTTCTTTTTATTTCGGGGAATGTTTCCCGAAGTATTATTAAATATCGTAAAGTGTTGTACATATTTCAGATCAATTGTTGCTACCTTAGGCTAAAGAAATGATTGAGGAAATCTTTCAGGCCTGTAAGTTTTCCACAACATTTTAAGAGTCTGCCAACATTATAAGAGTTGTGCTGCAAAACTTAAAATCCCAAAAAATTGCAATCTGACGCTAGCATTCATGAGAAAACCATATAAGTCTTAAAGTATTAAGTATTTGCGTGACAAATGGACGAATAACTCCATATCACGCCAACCGATTTCGATGATTCTTTTTTTCATCGAAAGCAGGTGCTTGATATGTGGTCCCACATAAATTTGAACGAGATCTGACAAGTATTTTTTGAGAAACTTTGAAGTCGGTTATTTTTTGTTAGTAAAATTTAGATTATTGTTAATATTGTTCTTATTGTTCTTTCCTTTCGTTGATACATACGTATATCCTGCATATTTATATCCAGTGATTTGTTTTACTGGAAATGCATTATATACCACTGGATGGGTATATGTCCTATGGAATATTGTTGAAATGCCCATGAAAAATTAAGACATTTTTACAGTCATACAATAGTTCGTAGAACCAATTCAACCCGGTATACACGGTGTACACTATATTAATTTTAGTATTATAAATTATGTATAAGTGTATAAAGTACTTAGAACAGGCAATAAACAAGGCGACAAAGAATTCGCAGCAGACTTTACTTTTAAAAGTTCCAAAGTTTCAAACCACTCAGCTTAGACATTTCGGCACTTTACGATGCATCTTTTCTTGAGAGCATACAAAATAAACGAATTTCATATGCCTCAAATACTGTTTTTACATACTGCTAAAGTTTGCGAAGGACCGATGACCGTTGGGGAAGAAAGGTCCTCGAATGGAGCCCACGTCTCGGAAAAAGGAGCACAGGACGGCGCCCGACCGTGGACTGACGACCTGAAGAAGACAGCGGGCATCCACTGGATTCAGAAGGCTCAGGACCGGTCAGAGTAGCGCAAGTTAGGGGAGGCCTATGTCCAGCAGTGAACCTCCAAGGGCTGATGGATAGATGGATGGAAAGTTGGGTTGGTGAAAATATAGAAAATCACTTAATTTTAGGGTTCCGTACGAAAAAACGAAAAACGGAACCCTTATAGGATTATCAAAATTAAACAAAAACTTTTATGCAAACCGTATCGTGTGGTATTTCAAATGAAAGGGCTTGTGTAAGGATCTCAAATATATTTTTGTTATAGTTCTACAATGGATACTTTTAAAATTATTTATGAAAGAACGAAAATTAAAGTCAAAAATTAACCATCCCCTCCTTATCTCCGAAACTATTGACGCTAGAATTTTGAGAAAAAAAAAATACAAAATAGGTTTTTACTTCAATATTACAGGAAAACCTATAAGAAGTATATGGTATTTGAAAAACGACCTGAAAAACCTCACTCTGACTCTCACTTCTTTTCAGACCATTTTCACCATTTTCTCACACCATTTTCAGAAATGGTCAAACGGGATTTCTTTTAATTGACATAAATTATACATTATAAATTACGTATATGTACATTAGAAAAATACATTGTATATTTCATAGCTTATTGAAATACAACAAATACCAAAATGTTAGCCTAAACTTACAATGTAATATATGTATAATATTACTCTATATCCATACTTTTAATAACACTAACATTATGGGCTATACAATATAAATATGTAATTACCTTATTACTGCAATATAGAACTACTTAGTTTCTAATTTCTTTAAAACCTTTTAGTCATTACAAAGTTGCACATGTATACGTGCTACGGTAAAGCGTAAATAATTTATTTCATTCGGGGCAAACGAACCCACTCCTAAAAATTATTAACTAACTCCAACCCCGGTCAGAATCGATAACCCTTGAAATTCTTGAAACTAACAAATTGAAAATTACAGAGCGCTTGAATTATAAATGTTCAAGCTAAGTTGTAATTGAATTAGGTGAATTATATAAATTCCAAACTTATTCTGGTCAGTTTAGAGTGTGGAAATTTCCAGTTATACTCAAGAGTTACCTTGTTTTAATAGAGAGGCACTGTATTAGAAACAGTGGTGAGTTAACAGTTTAGCACGGATTAGTTACAACAAGGGAATTTATAAGCAAATACAAAACAGTTCAATACCTTCTTCTCTTATGTTTTAACCGATTTCCTTTTTTACCCGACTGCCAAGGAAGAGTTATGTTTTTCGCGCGTATCTTGTATACATAATTACATACTCGTAATGTATGTGTGTGTGTGTAATATTCTATACCACCTCATATATTTCAAACTGTTAGACCAATTTATATAGTTACACACCTGCGCTTCTCCTTTCTTTTTTTGACGTGATAACGTCTATAAAAACGATGAATGCACGCACGTAAAACCATGACTAATTATCCCGTTCCGCACGAGCGAGAGCGCGGACAAGCGATAGAGAGGCACGATCGGCTACGATCAGCGTATCGTAGCCTATGCCGTAGGCGAGCCGTAGGTGATCGTAGTAGAGTGGAGCGGAGCGGGGCGGGGTGGGGCGGGGCGAGGCGGAGCGGAACGGAGCTTTGTCATGACGTTGTCACGTTAAACTACCGTCCGTAAACCGACTTTACTGACACATAGAATTACTATTACTAGCGTATAGAAGGGACACCGCGAACATCGGGTTCGGGGGTGTGCATTGCAGCTGGCCGTCTGCATTTCATTCTGTCACTCAGCTGTCACTCGGCTGCGTTCATTGCGGCCGCATGTCAAAATTGTTTACGAAAAAACTGAAAAAATGCCGTCGTGCATAATAAGAATGTGTCACAATTGCACGACAAAAAACAAAAAAGATAATGTTATCACTTTATCATCAGTAAGAAAACAAAATCTTAACTTAAATCAACTAAAATGAATTTAATTAAATTATTGAGCAATGTTCCCGCCATTTTGAATGAAAAAATCATAAGGAGCGTTTGAACTTGGCAAGCCACTAGCGTGTTAATGGACTAAATAAGCTTGCCGACGCGACGCTTGTGACCAATTTAAAGTGTTGGATTTTTTGACACGAATCAATGGTAATTACGTTTTAAATCGTTTAAACGCTTTTGCACGTTAAATAATGTTGGAGTAAGAGCTTGTAAAGATTTGGAGTCGGTGACTGCTTGTCTTGGTTCGACAAGTGTCATATACAAAGTTACTCTATGGCAAGTGTGCAAACGAGGCTTCTAGTTCGAAAAGAGAACGGAGGGCAAGCCGGCGGTGGAACACACATTTTGTTTGAGATAGCTTCTCTATGTATACTACCTCAATGTACAGACAACCATTTTTTTGTCCTGTCTGAGACTAGTAATACGTACTATGCGTAGGCGTACTCGTCGGTGGTAGGTATAACTGTTATAAAAACGAGAAAGTCTTACCTTCAATATCAACTATCATAGCAGATATTCAGATGTTAGTAGGTAACTAACAGTAACAGATTTTCTCCGTTTATTTCTTCGATCAGAAAATAAACGAGAAATCTGCGATAGAAATCGGATATAAACGAAGATTGAGGTATAAACTTGTTTGCTCCGGCATAAATCTTGGTCCGAAGGCTGTGTGCCGGAAATCAGGAATTTGTACATCATATCCGGTGTACAACGCTGACATCCGCCCTGCGTGCGTTACATCCGCTCGGAGCAACGTTCAGTAAGTGCTTATATTGTTACACACTTGACAGATAATATATCTAATGTGTTGTCATAGAAAGGAATCAGGATACAAAACGTTTGGATTTAATAGGAAACTAGCTGACCGGGCAAACGTTATTCTGCCAAAAAACTTTAAGGGTAGGGGGATGAAAAATAGATGTTGTCCGATTCACACCCTAGCCGATAGGCACGCAAAGATTCACGAAAATCGGTCTGGCCGTTTCGGAGGAGTTCAAGTTCAAAAAAGCGTGACACGAGAATTTTATATAATAGATTTAAAAGAAACTGAAGTTGTTTTTAATAACTGACAAATGGAGCAGCAAAGAGTATTATTATTTCTTTTGTGGTTATATTAAAAAAACTATCAAAGTTGATAATAATGGATCGTGGGCACAGTCGCGAGTTGTAGAATAATAAATGTTACTACTAAAGTTCTTATGTGCTTCGGAGGACACGTGAAGCTTTGATTACATTTTGATTAATTTAAACGTAATTTTATGTAGGTACTTAAAAGCTGATCAAGTTGAATTTTACAACAGGTAAGTGAGGGATGAGGATCTGAACTCACTATTAAATTACAAAGTGCCTATAACTTTTCACTCTTAATTCGATTATACCGTTGGACTGGTACAAATTGTGTTAACATCGAGAGATCACAAGACTTATCCAGATTTCATTTGGATAATTGAATGAGGATCTATTCTTGCCGAGAAAAGGTTCGGTACTAGTGAATAGAGATGGGGCCATTAAATCTGATGTTAATATTTAATATTTTTTGGCATCTATTGCTAAGAGAACACTCACATTTTTTAAATATCTGCCAGCTATAACATTATTTCGGCATAGATTACTACTAATGTGAGGTTTTTTCCTCCTGGCTACGGATATATTTTATGTAACGGATTTTAATGGTTGGTTAATAGTAATGTAGCCCATAGGCATAGATAATGTCGTATTCATCACCGATGCGCTGCGAACCAAGATAACAGAGAATAACTCCCTATAGAACTATAGAAATATAACTATATAACTATAGAACTGGCTCCCGAGCCTCCAAATGGAACACGACGAATCGTTTAGCGGCTCACTCCCAGAAGAGGATTACCATCCTCTACCACTAACAAGACAAGTTTGACAAAATGTTAATAATATTATTCTTACTCGAAGCCCTACCACTAAGCGTAACGTATTTAAAAATACTGAAAACAATTTTCATCACCTGCCCGCCCGTTATCTGGCCATACTTCGAAAAACGCTGAGTCGCGCCCGATCCTTCGGAGGTGTTATTAATTCCGCACGCTTACCTTATCCTGTTCCGTATTAACGTTCGCTAACCTTTCCTCCGTAACGTTACCTAGTACACAATAGATGTATGATGTACATTTTCAAGGTACATGTACATTATCATAATAGACAGTTCTATATTCAAATTCATGCTCCCTAAACACACAAGAATGTACCGTATCTTTTCATAGTAGGTACTCTAATGAACTTTAAAGAACCAGAAGAAGTTCTTAACCATTCGCAACACAGTTTTTCACTACTTTTCCTCACTCCAAAATCCACATGCACTATTGTTTATAAAGCGAAAGAGGGTTGCTGGTAGAAACACTTTCTCTCACTCCAAAATCCGGATGCACTGTTTTTTTAGTTAGTTTAGTTTCATTAGGGTTGTTGGTAGTAACATAAATAAATTTCGGTACATTAACTCCATGTAGCTAACGCCAAAGCGCCTCACTTCTGTGACATACATAATAATAAAAGAGTATCTGCACTACCCGCACTCGAGTGGGTCGCCATCCGGCCGTCAAGTGCGCGGGTCGTGTAGTATCACTGAAAGCCATTTTGTGTTTTATTTCTAATACCTTATCAGGTAAACCTACGACAGCACATTTGGCGACGAGGATGAAAAAAAAAAAAATAAAACAAAAGGAAAAAGTGTGAGTAATTTGTGGTTCTTTTAAGTTCACAAAATGTTAACCTTGAGTTATCATACGAAAATGTCGGTGCTATTTGAAATAATGGAGACTTGTACTATGTTTAGTTTTGGAAAGTTTTATATGAATCGTATATTTTTACTGAAAAAGAAAAGACAAGAAAAGATTTGACAAAGTTCTAATAAGTACCTACCTACAAATGCATTTTTGTTCAATCTTTGATGATTCTTGATTAAAAATGTTGATTTTTGAATTAACGAAGGTATTTTGTTAACAAATGCATCTAGTAGATTAAATTAAATTCCTTATATTGTAGCCTGATATTCGTATTGATAACACATAGGTTACAAAACACACATATTAATGGTACAAAATAAAAACAATGCGTGTCGGCGCAATAATAGGTAATTTATACCTAAGATATTGATTCATTGTTGTATGGTCGGTATCGACACGGTCAGTTTACTTGTAATGTACAAGCATTGGGATCATAAAATGCGATTAAAAGGATCTTGTTCGTGTGATAGGTTAAAAAACTAAATAAGTAATATTTAGTTTACAATGATAATTATTAATTATAGTAAGTTGAAAAATGTTTGATATTTCAACCTGCCAAAATGATAATAATAATTTAAAATGTCAATATAAATCCAAATTCAGTCTTCACATTAATACATCAAATATCGTAATAAGATAACCGTAAACAATATCATAGCGATATTGCTATACAGTATCTTCATAGTTTGTCTCAAAAATAGAGACACTTACTAACTTACTATGTTATTTAAAATAAGGCTTCACACTCATAGTCCCACACTAGGATTCTCTGTGTCGTGGGTGCCAAATTTAAATTTAAAAATAAGTATAGTACTTACGTAGCAAGTAAATGCAATGATATTATTTTACTGATGTTATTCTAAGCAATGATATTATAATGTATAAAATAAATTTTTGAATATCATTGGTTCTAAGCAAATCTATATAATAAACCACAAACAATGTTTGTTGCGATGTCCTTCAGACTGAAACTATCCAACCGATGTGCCCCAAACTGGGTTCATTTGAAAGGCAACGAAGATGGTTTGAGACCACCTAAACACACATTCATTTGCCGGTTATCTATTAGTAGAACATGGGGTGATAGATCCTGTTGTAAGTGAAGATCCTAACCATACATACAAGAAACTGTACCTGTTTACATTTTCGAAATTAAAAGAATAAAAACATACATACAAATATGTAATGACTAAATATTATTATGTAATCAAGTCAAATACACTGCAAAATTGTCAGATGAGTGAAAACTCGTCAAGAACATAATATATTTGGCATGTTTAAAACATTCGATTATACTCGTATAAATCAAGAAGTCGTTCCAATTTTAATTATGCTTTAATTCCATTAAAATGATCACGTAGAAGAAAAATATATATTACAGATTTGATAAACAAATGATATTTAGTTTCTGAGATACAAAATATGATAATGATAACTAATAAGTATTTGCTTATTTATATCGTATCGAAACGTGTTTCAGATTCTATTGATGAGACATTTCACTAAATAAGCGAGCAATTTTGCATATCGCCTATCTCATTTTGAAAATATTTTGACAATTGTAATAATCTAAAATATCGAAGGTACTGAATTATTACTGTTTCCAAATCGTGACGGAAACGATCTTGCGTATTCTTTGCTAAAACAGTAATCAGTATCTCGAAAAATTCTCTAAAGATTTCGATGAAATTTTGCAGTCGAGAATAAGTGTAAAGCAATCGAATTATTTGTATTTTTGAAAAAATATATACACCACATACGTTGGTTACACCATTTGCATAAGTTGAAGTAAGTAGTTCAATTAGTAAGTAGTTCATTCCGGGTAATATTGTTCCTAACTAAAATCAAGATTGTAAATAAATTTATGTTTTAAATGGATTATACTCTTAAGGTCAAATACGGAAAAAGTAAAAATTATTTTAACAAAATAATTTAGAACATTCCTTCATTGGCCGGTATAATACTGATTCTACCTGGTTTGTACTAGAATGCAACCTATAAGCTTAGTTTTGCATCTGTTGAATAATATCGTGATGAATTGAGAAACTGAACTAATAATGAACGAAGCAAACTCGAACAAACAGTTAAACCGTTAAGTAATGAAAGGCATTAAAAAAAGGAAAACTAACTTTCACTTACCTATATAAAATTGGAACGAGATCAAACGACGACTAAATGTAGTAGACATGGGAACCAATAATCATATTATCAGTAACCAAATATTTTGCTGCAAAATGTTCACTTAAATGTCATACTAGAAATGAAGCATAAAATACTTACTGAGTCAGATATAGACCATTAATAAATGGTATTTATGGTATCGATCAAGTCAAATCAGTGAAGTACTGACAAATAATAAAAGATATCTGTTATGGTATCTAAAATCAGTCAAGTACTGACAAAGAATAAAAGATATCTGTTATGGTATCGAAAATTTGTCAAGTATACTCATATATATATATGACAAATAATAAAAGATATCTGTTATGGTATCGAAAATCAGTCAAGTACTGAAAAATGGTATCGGAAATCAGTCAAGTACTGACAAATAAAAATAATAAAAGATATCTGTTATGGTATCGAAAATCAGTCAAGTACTGAAAAATGGTATCGGAAATCAGTCAAGTACTGACAAATAAAAAATAAAAAAAAATTATATCTGTTATGGTATCGGAAATCAGTCAAGTACTGACAAATAAAAAAAATAAATATATCTGTTATGGTATCGAAAATCAGTCGAGTACTGAAAAATAATAAAAGGTATCTGTTATGGTATCGAAAGTCAGATAAATACTGACCAATAATACAAGATATCTATTGTGGTATCGAACCGCTTTCGAAATCAATGTTACACTAAACCGTGGGAGGTAATGTTCACCGTAATATGTCAGTTGAGTACTTACACTATTGACCAATACTAAAGATATCAATAAGGATATCGAAAACAAAATATGGACATAGTCACGAAAACGTCAATTAAGTACTGACCAATAACAAAAGATTTATAATATTGAAAGAACGTTTTGATAAATATTGAAACTATCAACTTTTATTCCAATTACCCGTGCTGGTCAACAAATATGAGGATATGGCTATTAATGGGAGGATATGTAAACAAAATGCATAAATTAGTAGAATACCATTCAATGATTCCTATGGTTAAAAAACCTATATTCATGTTTTAATAATAACGAATCTATTCGTTTTAATGTATTTGTGTGCGAAGTTGTTATTAAAGGTATTCACACGCGCACCTCTAACGACCGCTCCGAATGATCAATGACAAACCGATATCACTGTACGGCTGTCTAAGTAAATACCTATATATTTGCACATTATCGCTTTATTTTATTACATATCCTCGTAATATGCCTGAATTAACTTAGTATGAGCCTGAATTCCTGCTAAATGGAATCACAACATTTGTTGTTGTGGACTAGATCTGCTCACCGAATATTGAAAATTCAATAATAATTAAAAACAATCATGTTTGAATAAGTGATAAAACAGTTATCACCGAAATGTACAGGACCTACTATGTAATTGTTCCAACGAACAAAAAATATTAATTAATCAATTACAAGTACAAAGATACTTTGAGTAACTAATAAAATCCTTACTTGAAATGAAAATGAAATGAAATCAAAATGCAATGAAATGAAAATACAATGAAATGAAAATACATATATTCCAAGGTACCAATTGCAACACAAAAAAAAATAGTTATAAGAAAGAAAAAGAGATAACAAAAATAAATATTAATAAGTAACACGAGATATATTGTATGAGTGTCAGTGCTGCAGCGTGTTGCGTGGCCACCGAACAGGCCCAGACTCAGCATAAGCCGTGCTGCACAACATAAGCCGTGTAAGCACAGCGCCAGTACTTGATATGTAATTGCATTGAAAGTAATAAAGTAATAATTTTAATGGAAAAAATGATATCAATCGTTCTAAGTTTCAAGAATCACAATAATGAATTTCAAGTGTGAAATACGAGTTTCAGAAAATTATAATCATATTAACATCCCCATGTGTAACACCGCAAAAAAGTAAGAAAAGGAAAAAGGGGAATTTGGATAATAACGAAGAAAATGAGGCCGCTGGGCTTCTACTTGACATAACACGACGCTCAGGAGCGTTGGTGTTTCAACACTCCACGTACGCATTGGTGGTAGACGCTCGAGCAAGAGACGAGATTGTAGCGCTTGATGATACTCGCACAAGCTCAAGGAAGTTTCTTTACGTGTATTACAAGCAAGGTAAAAGTATAAAAATGAGTTCAAAGTCATACTCTGCCTATAGAATGTGAATATTGCTTTGTCGATAGACTAAATTACTTACAATTAGTCAATGATATGGTTATAAATTAACTTTGGTTATTTATTGACGCAATAATTTTAAATTAAATACGCCACAGTCAATCAAACGTTAGTCTGGATGAATTTATTTACTTCTTTGATATACCCTGTTTGACAGGTCTGTTTGAATTTCCTGACCAGAACTTGATAGCTAAACTACATTAAAGGCCAGGTCAACACCAAGTTTGGAGAAATGCTCTCGTTGTGTTTTGTTGCAGGTCACTTCCAGTGTGAAATATACCCTTTGGTCCA
This sequence comes from Thymelicus sylvestris, assembly GCA_911387775.1. Lineage (NCBI taxonomy): Eukaryota > Metazoa > Arthropoda > Insecta > Lepidoptera > Hesperiidae > Thymelicus > Thymelicus sylvestris. Next base: position 14,511,785 of record OU426893.1, read on the forward strand.
GCCGTGCTGCGACGATGTACTGGGTCAGGTGCTAAAAAGCATACAAAATAATCAAATATTTTGTACCTAATAAAAAGTGTTGTTATGGAGTTTCTTCAACTGGTTCTTCTCCACAACGATAACACATAGCGAACCAGTTACGTTAGGAAAAATAAAAAATAATAATAAAAAAAAAGGAAAAACAAGGGAAAGCAGAGAGGACCGTATATTAAGAATAAAATAGACTAAATAGGAATAAATCATATAAGAAAATGTTATAAATCCTTATAGTAATAACTTATTCTTTTGTATTTTGTAAAAATAGTGATTCAACTGGACAAAAAAGGTAATCTTTGGAAATATAAAATGTTACAAATGTTAGAAATAAGTTGTGTACTTTGTTCGAACAAATTATATTCTAATCAAAGCTAAACTTATCAATTGTTTATCAGTGGACAAATTACAAAATTAAAATTTTGGTGAAAGGGAGAGATGTGACATACATAATAATAAAAGAGTATCTGCACTACCCGCACTCGAGTGGGTCGCCATCCGGCCGTCAAGTGCGCGGGTCGTGTAGTATCACTGAAAGCCATTTTGTGTTTTATTTCTAATACCTTATCAGGTAAACCTACGACAGCACAACTTCGATTTCACAGCACGTCATTTCACCGAACAGTGTTGTTCCACACAGCTCTCGCTGCAGCGCTGGTCTAATTAACTGGCAGTCAACAGCAGTGCGCCTTCAGACAGAACCAATTATTCGCCTATTAGTTCCGCGAGCTATGGCTGGACGTAAAGAGAACCTATGAAATAGGTTCGTTAATTTTGAAGGTTCAACGGGTTTTTATAATTAATCCGCAAAATTATTGCAGACTAGCAAATTACGAAACGAGCAGTAGTGAGATTTTTGTGCTGGTTTAACGCTTAATTTTTTTTATATCGTTATTTATTAAAAGGGGTTTTTTCACAATGCGACTATATCACCCCCGTACAGGCTAACACTTATCACATAAATAAACACATGGGTTAGAATACAATCAATATAAGGACTTGTATAGTTTTAACAGTATTTTGCTCCCTCAGATAACGGGGTAGCCAAAATACTGTTACAGCTTCCGACTTCACAGGTTCTTTTTAGTTGCATCAAATGTCTTAATCTTTCATTCCGGGCACATTCCATCAACACATGATCTAGATCTTCAACCACATTACACACGGGGCAATTAGGGGATTCAGAACGATCCATCAGAAGACGCTTAATTTCATGAAATAATTATGAATTTATGTTTTTTCATGCACCAAAGAAAATGATCCATTTGCAGGTTGGTGAAAAAGGCATTTTTGGAGTTTACTCCTAAAGAAGCTATTTTCATGTATAAGCCCGGGGTATGAAATGGGGAGTAAAGTCAAACGTTCTCCGTTACGTTACGTCATGCGTTATGCGTTATGTTCGTGCGCAACTTATCTTGCGCACCTCCCAACACAGTACGTTCGTAAGAGCTCCAGTCGTGCGTTGGAGCTGACACATACATGTTTTTTTCTTTCCACCAAATACCAGTATGAACTATGCATACTTCAATATAAGAGCTTGCTTCAACCTTGAATCCAAGCAAACCAAAGAACACATGGCGTCCCTTCTGTTCGAGGTCATATGGGCTGAACAGCTTTGAAAGCCTACTCGTCTGCTTGTATAACAACTATTGATATAAAAAATAAAGCTTCATTTAGAATGTTTGCTATTGACAAATTTTATTGGCAGTTTATGGTCTGGTCTATTCATTCACAAAACCTGCGTCTATTATTTTGAACGCCCGCGTCGTTATTTTAATACCCTGTTATTTCAAAGTTATAGCACTAAACACAATGTGCTTCTATAGCTACCACTCCTTTCATTTTCGTATTAAGTTCAGATTCATTCAAAGAGAATTCCCCATAGAGGGACGTTAAAGAGAACTCTTTATATACCCCTCGTATTCATATCTGTGGGGAAACCGTCAAAACCTACGACTAATTACGAGAAATCGATCGACCGAGGCACACGTTAATCCTTTGCTGATATACCCTGGGCGCAGGGTTGTCACACAACTAGTTCCTGTAAAATTAATTATCATTACCCTAACATTCATAATCTACATATACCCACGATTTACCTGATCCAAAATAATAATTATGTTCTAATTAAAGAAGTTTAAAATCTATAAACTGCATGCCCATCTTCCAAAAATGCTTCATATTAAACAAGTTTTCTAATACGCAAGTAATCGAATTTGGTCTACTTAAACAGTAAATTATTATTATAAAAAATTCACAGTCATGTAAATTTGCATTCTATATTAACAACAGTTCAATACCATTATAATGAAATACTATAATATATTTGATTACCTATTCCTAATCTCGTCAAACAAACAATTTAATCGGTTTACAAACGAAAATGAAAAAGGTGTGTAACTGTATAACTTTATTAATATAGGTATTATTATGAACTTTTGGCAACCCTAGCTCAACTAGACATCAAAGAGTAAGTCTGGCACTAATCCTGGCAAGGGGCTAGGGGATAATTAACGGTCTCAGACTGCTTAGCATTGGTCTCCTGTTTTCTTTTATTTTAACCCCGTCTTTCTAAGCCAGAGCTAAATATACTTTAGAGGAAGGATGTGAATTAAGTATTGTACTTGGGAATTTTCTAATGAGTTTCAGAAATTAGTAAAATGAATGTTTAAAATATAAATGTTAATTGTAAGTGTAGTTACATGACTGTGTCGTTTTGCTACTTGGTAAATTTTCTAGAACTATTATTATTGCTTTTCAAAACCTAAAATCGTGCCATACGAAGCAGTTGTCCAATACGTCGCGAAGCTTAATAATGCTATTTATCCACTGATAAATAATAGTTTTTCATGTGCAAGCAGCTATACACATGAAGAAATCGAATTAACTGATTTGGCTGACGAATTTAGGGTACTTTAGATTGGTAACTAAAACGTTAAATATGTACTAAAGGAGCGATGCCTGGGCTTTTCTTAATCCATCTGAGATTATAGATAATATCTAATGTTGAAATGAAACCCATGAGCTTCGTGACATCGAGACTATTATTTGATTAAATTTATAGGTACTTGTGTACTTAATAGTATACTTAATAAAATTTAATTATCTTAACATGTATAAATAAATGTATATATAAATAAATAAATATAATAGAATGTAAAAATGTTATATTGACGGATATAAACTTAAATTATTGCTACAATGAAATGCATGCCTAAGGCTTAGGAATACCTAATGTAATAATTTTAAGAAAATGTTCCATACCCACTATCGAGCAAATAAATTAATTTGAATTTGAATTTTGAATTTATAAGAACAAAGCGCAATATTTTTTATTAAATTCAATAAACATTCACGAATCGTTACACACTATGAATACCAACATCAATATCGCAGGTTTACTATTGAACCGTTCGCTATAACAATAATAATATGTCCTATATCATACACAGATCTACTATATCACAGTTTATTAAAGTTTCCCCATCCGTTATCCAGTGATCCGTGCAATATTCCGAGTGTGATTTAGTAGAGCCATTTATCACAGGTATCTGTCACACACAAGTTCAGAAAATAGTGGCTGCTAACAAATTGTTATAAAGCTCTCTTATCTTCGTAGCGTATTCGTATCGGAGAGGATATCGTAGGTTAGGTAATAAGGATCATAGGTGAATTAAATTGCTTTGTTTCCTGTGTTTTTGAGTATGAATCTGGCCGTTGTATCTCATTTAGCACTATATAAAAACTTGTAAATAATTTCTCAGCTTTTTTTGAAAACAATTTTACAGTGGCAAAGAAGATTTACGTCATTTAAAATATTTCCTAAATGTTGCCACTTACAATTATTGTAAAAAACAATATTACGTGCCTCCATGTTCAAGTAGAACTAGAACTATCTATACTCCCATTAGTGATATTTTGACATATTCCAAGTAACAATTCACTTGGCTTCATCGACAGTAGAACAAAGTTAACGAGCCGCGAACAAGTGCGCCGAATAACGCGGAATTGTGAATCGCAACAATCGCATAAAACGCACTCCTATTCAACTTATGGCTTATGTGACGGAAAGTGGCGATTTAATTTTTGAACCTGACCCTGGCCCAGCCAGGTAAAATGATATTATAATTATACTACCGCTTTCTTCGCAGCTTCTTCCGCATTTTCAGGGCTAATGTACTAGGATACTACAGCATGACCGTGCTTGGAATGTATCACCAATCCGTGGGTGCCATCGATTCGATTCAGTGGGCATAGTAGAGCGTATCGTGCGGCTTTCGTTCCTGATACGTTACAGCTACGCTACAGTGGACATACTTCTCGAAAGAAGTTTAAGACGCGTGGACTACAAAGTCACCTAGTTGTACCTGTGATGACTCCGATCCAAATGAAAATTCATACTTAAAGAGCATGGTATAAAGTTAATATTTGTATGTTGTCATTAAAGTTGACCGAAGTCGGACGTCGCCGCGTCGAAGTGATGTGCGAAGACCTTAACCTAGTTATAGCCTAATTAAACAGTAATCAATAAACTATGACATGACTTTAGAGTTGCACTAAATGAATTTCTTTAAGAGACGAGTTGGCAATGACTTGTACCATAATCTAAACTAAAGCCAACCACGCCATTTGTATAAAGTTGTGCCGCGAAACTTTGAACAGATTATTCATCGCCGTCCCGGACAAAACGGGCATCGCATGCCTTCCTCTATCCGGGACATTTATTAGTTATTCGGCTACATTGCCAAATGTGTGCCGGTTAAGCTTGTTATGAGTTTGGCACATTAACTATAAAACAGTTTTATCTGAAGCACAGTTTGCGGTAAGTACAAGAAATGAAAAGAAAACATGATCGAAGGAAGTAAGATTGTTGAAAGCATTACGTAGTTTTAAGTTCATCGACTTACTCATTAACATTACTCACTACTTAAGCTAACCTAGCCGTGAGAGTGTCTACTAAGATTAGTGGTGCCTGGTAATTTTTAAACAGATAAGTAAAATGACACCAGGCAAATAGGTAGGTATGCAAAAATAGAAATGCATGCAGGATTTAATTCAGACCTGAGGAAGTCAAACTTTAAACAGTTAACACTCTGCTATTTATAAAAAGTTGGTTAAATAAGAGTTCAGCTTGAAGTCGTAGAATAGCCAACAAAGACTCGCAAGTTATACCAAGTTTCTTATGAAAGTATTTGGCACAGAGTACTCGTGAGTACTATAAATATTGCTAACTTGATGTAGCATGAAGTTTCTGCAGGTATAATTGAAGGGAGGAAATAGTGAAAAATCTAGAAAAGCTTCTTTACATCATTTTTTTTCTTCCTTTTGCTTTAGAAGTAGCTCATATTTAAATTTTATTAAAGACTATAAAAGTGAATCTCTATTTCCCTTGGTCACGGTATCACGAGTGAAAGGCTGCATGTGCTGCGGTGATTATTGTTTGGTGTCTTTGTTATTGTCAGGAGAATGTTCTTATTAAAGAAAAAATTAAGCAAGTTGTGCGGAAAATTAGAAAATTTAAGAAAACTTAACTACCATACTAACTTTTCTAATGTGAACTTGTAGATACATACCTTTTTTATTTTATAACTGTCAGTCGCTTGACAGAAGAGCGACTGAAGGAGAGGAGGGAGTTGTTAGATGGTATGAAGTTCGCCACGTCAGCTAGTAATAGCATAGTAAGCAAGCAACAACCCATAATTTTGTCCCACTGCTGGGCTCGGGGTCTCCTCTCAGAAAGTGAGGGTTAGGCCATAGTCTACCACGCTGGCCAAGTGCGGATTGGTAGACTTCACACACCTTCGAGAACTTTTATGGAGAACTCTCCGGTGTGCAGGTTTCCTCACGATGTTTTCCTTCACCGAAGCAAGTGATAATTAACTTGTAATACGCATATAATATTTGAAAATCAGAGGTGCGTGCCAGGATTTGAACTCGGGCCCCTTGATTCGGGAGACCTACGTTCTACCGCTAGGCTATCACTGCTTAAATAGTAATAGCATAATATATTTAAATATAATGTCGATTTGATTTAAAAGTTAAAAGAAGCATCGAAATAAAAATCGAAACAAAAATGTGATAGAGGATTAAACATGATTGCCTGGCAAATCTAAACTAACTTAATGGAAATCGATTATGAGAAAATATAAAGGTAGTCATGAAAAGTATCAAGAATAGACCCCTGAGTATTGAGCGCGTGCTACCGTACATTACTTGGAAACTATGCAAAAGGTTTAATAAGATGCTATATTAAACAAGTTGTGCAGTTACTACAAGTTTGCGGCGTGAATATTACGCAAATGGAGCTAACAACAAAATTATGGAGATTGTTAACCAAAGTACCAAGATTATGTAGATTATGACACTTTACGAACAAACTTCCATTGCTGATCAGTTTAATGGAATTGCAATAATGGGATGATTTTTTTTGATTTAAAAAGTTTCACGAAGAAATTACCTTACCTAAATCTACATATTATACCTATCCATAAATTCATCAGAATTTTTTCCTGAAATAAGTACATATATCAAGTAAGTATCATCTACAATAAATCTTATTCGAGGTTCTATCAAGATAAGTTCTCAGTCAGATAAAATTTCCACGAAAAGAAATATTTTGGTACTTAAATCGATAATATACCTACAACCTGTCTAAACGAAAATAATTAATCTTCACATAGCCGCGTAGAACTTCTATTCAAAATATCAACTCTGGCTTTCATACCTTTGGTATTTAAATGCAGGTGAGTACCCTGAGAATTAAATCGTCCTGGGCGCCCTCGATAATATCGTAAAGTACAGCTTAAGAGCGCCTGAAGTTTAAATAAGACGTCACCTGTCGTCTAGTGCGGATTTACCCTTAATTGTCGCACGACGATTCATCTGCAATGGCCAGATACGAGAAATAGCGACTTTATTGCGAAGAAGCGAAGCGAGGTATGAAGCTGACGAAGTATTTCTGTTAAAGTTATATCTTTTAATGTTTATTTATTTTGAATACGTTATATTAAAACTGGCCTGCTGTTTTCTAGTGAACCTTTATTTTTATTATATTCATACTTTTAAGTCTTTTAATTGACTTCAACAAAGGAGGAGGTTATCGATTTGTTGCGTACCTATAGGTACGTTTTTTCATAGAATATATAGATATTGCATATAGATATTGCATTAAATAGACCTATGGCTATTTCTAACGATAGGAATATCTTACGCTAATGACTACTTCAGAAGTATTTTATCATTTGAAAGGTAAGTGCGCAGTAACTTTCATCAGGCACTTTTAACCACGATGGTAAACTCCATTAAAAGAGGTTTTATTACATCATAGATATTATTTGTACCAATCTCTACTTAATTTATTGAATATTAGTTCTTTATTCATCCTTGAGCCTTATGTAAAGTCTACCTGTAGGTAATAATTAGGTAGGTAATGTGTGAATATCTATGGAATATCTTTATCGTACAAAGGAATATCTGCTCGTTTCTCGGCTATTTAAAAATACAATAATAATAAAGGTATATTATATACTGATTATGGTAAGAAAGTATATAATTATTATCATTATATAACATATACTTATACTAGCTGCCCGGACAGACTTCGTCCTGTCAAAAGTTTTTTTGAGATGTAAGCTATCCTATCTTTCAAGTTGGATCAAACTGCACACGGTGTGCAAATTTGATTGAAATCGGTTAAGTTGTTTAGGAGTCCATCGCGGACAAACACGTAATTTATATATATTAAGATAAGATAGGTGTTATTTGCGTTGTTACGGGATGACATCGTGAAGAAACCTGCATACCTGTAAATACTGCATAGTTGCTACCTGACGTTGCTAAACATGACAGTTTTTAACAGCAAGCTGCAGGTAGTGACCCTTTACATGTAAGTTGATCTAAGCTCAGCAATAAGACAGTTTCGGGTTAAGTATAATAAGAAATTTCAAACAAAAACAATTATTCGTCAGGCCAGGTCTTCTACGTTGTTATAATGAATGTGGGTTGAAGATACCCAGATTTTTACATACACAGTAATTCATCTTACCGTTTACTAAGTAGCTTTCATGTAAATTACTTGATGAGGGTTAAAGAACGCCCAAAGGGATCTTTCGTCCTTTTAAACAGCCTTTTATATAAAAAGGACGTTAATTTTGCGTCACAAAATAATCCACGAAAATTTGTGCGCGAGCGAGGTATTCTATCAAGTTGGCTTGGAAAACATAACACGACATTTATTTAGCCTTTTAAAGCAAAGGCCAAGTTTTTGTGGTAGGTACTCTTCTCGTTTCCGTAATCGTCGTTCTCTTTATACTTTTTTTTATAAATATGCCAACAAAAATTATCAAAGGGCTAATATAGGTACTTACTTTAGAAATTAACAGGGCCACGTTGTATTATTGTTGTAGTTGCATGTGGCAATATTTAGGAAAAAAATTATATCAAATAAATATTTCCACTTAGATAGATTATTACATTATTATAATTTTTAGTAGGGCTGGGTAAAATTTATATAGTAGACGCTCTCTAAAATTACTGTTACAAATATTACTAATTATTTTCTGTTTTATATAAAAGGAGACTAGGAAGTAAGTATTTTTATTCAGAGGTTTCAAAATTAGCAAGGTTATACGAAGATGTTTGATATAATTATTATGTACGTGTTAAGTAAATCCTCGTGTCCATAACTAAATCTAAGAATTGGTGACCCATTCTACAGACGTATCAACAAGAGATTCGCGTATATCGACGGTTATTAACATTAGAACCGAGAGGGCATGTGTCACGAACTAATGTGGCGGTCACTCACTGTCCAGGGGGAGTTAATTGTAGAGATTTTTGTATACATTGTACTATGAATCATGTAGAAGTGACATAATTCATATGTATTGCATTAATGTGTTTGAAAAAATCTTGCTTTTGACATTTTAAATTCATGTGTCTTCATATGTAAATTCTTCATACATAAAATGTTTGAGTACCCAATCGTCAAGTTAAAATAATTATGTTTGCGATTTGGAAGGTTTTAAATTGAAACGATGTTGACAACAAATCCTACATTTGTGTCTTTCATACTCATAGTAAAAAATCGATACTTGCTTTCAGAAGAAAGGAGAAAGGAGAAGAATCTCCTCTTTATAAACCGACAATGCATCAGTCATCTGTCATCACCTCGCAAAGGCTTTGGTGTTGTTGATGTTCATATGCGACGATAGCCACGTGCGATCAGGATCATCACCTATCCCAGTTATTTCCATAATAATAACTTAGTACTTACTCTTTATCTTAACACTATTTCTCTCCGATCTTCATTGCATGGTCGACAGACGTATCTTTCCTCGTATGTAGGACGCTCAACAAATTATGCAATTTGTCTCCAACGAGCGTTGATCAGTATCCGCTTCGACTAGATTAGTCTCTGGGGCGAACATTGACAAAGTTGGTTCCACACATTGAGTCTCCGGGGAACGAGCAAGGTAACTGCGGTATTGACACTTATGATCGATGCATTAATAAACCTTTATACTAGTCAGGATTTGCGATCTATCTATAGGGATATTAATATGCAAACGGTGGTCGTTCGATTATGTTACTGACATCTCCGTAGCGTAGTTGCTAGTGAGCTTGCCTGTGAAGCGAAGGGTCCCGGAATCGATTTATGGCTGACGAAGATATTTATGTGACAGAATATGGTAATGTTTTTGACGACCTGTGTGGCGCAATGGTTACCATGCCGGATCGCCGCACCGAGTCCTGGGTTCCTGGGTTCGATTCCCAGCGAGGCGGAAATTTGAATGAAGAGTTTGAATTTCTGTTCTCGGTCTGGGTGTAAATGTCCTTGTCTAGTGTATTGTCCATGGCACCAACGACACAGGGAATCCTAGTGTGGGGCTATGAGTGTGAAGCGTTATTTATTTATTTATTTAACTCGTCGGTTGTAATGTCTAATCCTCATAAGGAGGTTCTGTTAGAACATGTGTTTTTTCACTATAATTATGATTATTATAAATGTGCAGAAGAAACATTAGAGATGTGCACCTTGTTAAGGAAACTAAAGTAAACAATGTCCCTTCGACTCAAAGCTGTTAACAATAACTTTTCGTGGTATTATTCCTGGAGACTAAAACAAACTTCTCTGCTCATGGTTCACTGTTTTAAAGAACCGATGAAGCAATGACTATAACTATTCTCCTATTTACTATCTGTGGCAATCTTAACCGTAGGCAATTTTTGTGACATTGTGTTAACTTTGAACAGTAAAAATGTTCTTCAAAGTTACTACAGTTAAATTCTTACAATTTTGTTCTAAGTAAATTACTAACCCTTGATTAAATTCATCGCTTCCATTCCACATCCCTACTAATATTATAAATGTGAAAGTGTGTTTGTTTGTTTGTTTGTTTGTCCGGCTTTCACGTCGCAACGAAGCTGTTATATGGTATGGTTTTTGTGTGTGGAGATAGTGAGGAGGGTGGAGAGTAACGTAGGCCACTTTTTACCGCGGTAAAACATCCCCATGGGCCGGGGAGATCGATATTTTGTTAGTTGCTCGATATTTAGTTCCAGATTTTGTTAATAGATGGCGTTCGTAAAATTCATTTGCAAGTTCTGAATCACACTATCAAATGATACATGTAAATTACTTAAGTCATAGGCAACTAAATCTAAGTAAGTAAAAGTAAGTAGTATTTATAACAAATCGATCTCTACCGCGGGGCGCGGGCGAAGCTGCGGGCAAAAGCTAGTTTTAAAATAATGGAATTTATTTAATTATTTACGATTTATAAAATTAAATGAAATTATAAAATATATTATTAATAATATTAAAGGCATGCTTACAAACCCAATCAAAATAAGAAGAAACGTAGAAACGTGAGCGACTATCCTACTAATACTTCTCCGACACTTTCTGAGATTTATGTTAAAAACTTCGGCCATTTTTCATTTTTTCTTCGCTCGCGTTTGCTTCGTGTGACGATTATCATTTTCTTATTTCCAACCCCCAAAATAAGTTTCTTTCACGTGCCTCGACCCTTTATCTTTTTCAAGATATGTAAGTAATCATTAATCTTTTATTCTGACTTGTTTCTTAGTATTTTGTATCTCGGTATTCTTATTGTATATGACACTTCTTATACATATAAGGTGTACACAGACAAGAAATATATAGGTGATTATTTGATCATAAAAAATTTTGGAAAAGGAGGAAAATTGACTCATTTTAGATATTCCAAGTTATTATAATTATAAGTTATTATTATTATTTATAAATCCTTATTATACAGTATGAAATATTATCACTTAATGCCTTTCACATTTTTAAATTACTAAAAACTAAAGAAATTGACCCGATAGTGATATAGTCTTAAACAGAATGAAGATAAAAACTAGTACTAAGTATTGTAAATAAATTGAAGCAAATTACTATTTACACTTAAGATACATTAAATAAACCCAAGCGATTTCATTCTACACGGTAACGAAGTCAAGAGTATAAAATGTAATATATCAGCGCCAGAATTTACTCCATGTAATACAGCCTGGGATATTAGTTTTATTATTTTGGTTCTTCTTTGCACAGTTTCTTTTATGATACAGACTAGACCTTACTTTCGTTACATTAATTATTGCACCAACATTATTAAAGACTAGTTGCTGTTTCATTATTATTTAAAACTGGAACATTTAGTGTGAAATGTCTATTACAACTACAATTTAATGGACCTCCTAACTCATCTTTAGCAATACAAATATTAGGTGAACGAAATTTCTCTTCAGTCTTCTTTTTCTTTTTACTTCGTGCGGTTACTGTACTAGGATACGTCGATGTTATATTTTGAAATCTTTCATCTTCTTCTTCTACTAAACCACTTTTGATATAAGACTTAGGAGTTCTTTGGTATACATTGTCATATTTCATCCAATCTTCGTTGTATTTGATTTCATTGTTCTTAGGACTATCATTACTTATAATGTATGGGTAATCGTTTGTACCGGAGCTAAAAATATCATCGTTAATAAATTTTTCGTTGTTGAATCGTTGTGACATCCACATGTATCGTATCATCGGTTCTTCTGGTCCCCATAATCTGGATGGTCGAAAAGCAGAAGCTATTTTCTGGAAACAAAATATTTTTTTAAATTCAGAATCTTTACTTTAAGTAATATTATTCAGTTTGGATTTAATCAATACTAATACTATAAAGAGGAAAGATTTGATTGTTTGTTTGCATTGAATAGGCTCCGAAACTACTGAACCGTTTTGAAAAATTCTTTCACTGTTGGGAAGCTACATTATCCCTGGGTGACATAGGCTATATTATATTTTCAAAAAATTAGGGATCCTTAATAAAACTCCAATATGTAACCCAAGGTGTAAAAAAATAAGGAAACCGAAGCAAAGCGAGGGTAGCTACTCGTTTAAAATATTAACATAATGTACGCAACTATTAATATTAAGGAATACCGTTATAATTGAGCAAAAAAGTGCTTTTTTAATTTTTTATGAAAATTTTTCAAAAACTAACCGTTACTAAATTATACTGTTCTTCTTTTGCTACAGCTATGGCAGCCATTACCACCATGATGATAATGATGGCGATAAATGCAGCAACCAGAGGCCACAACGTCTGTCCTTGTCCCCAAGCAACTTGCAAAATATTTCGGAGCCACCATCCAGATACTCCCATTAGAAATACAGGTGCTGACCATAAACAGATCATGAAGAGGTAAGGTAATTTTGAACCGGTAATGAATTCGATGTCCACTGAGAGATAATAAGAACCTGAAAATATTAACATAATTTAACATCAGTCATAATGATAATGTGGAAGGAGGTTGAAGTAAGAATAAAACTTAGGATATTTACCATAGATAAATGCAAATCCTACAATTTCCAGGGCTGTAGTGAAGGCAACGAGAACCGGCATCACCAAGTCTTCCAACATGGCTGCTACATTCAGACCATGGGCCAATACAACAACACTGAGTGCTGTACCAATAGCTGATAACGTCGAGGCCAGAAGCCTCCAGTGGAAGCTTGAAAGACGGTGAAGTTTGTCGTAGATGGGAAATAACAGGGTTAACTGAAAATAGAAATGTTCTGATATGTACATTGGCAGTGCAGTTCAGTATCTTTTTCAAGAAGGCCTGCGATTTCATACCCTGTTCTAGTACACTTTGGCTAAACCAAGGAACTAAACTGTCGGAAAATTTTATGGCTACCGAAAGCCTCCGACATTAACAACTTTGAATGATGGCTTAACATGCTCTCCAAAATGCTCATGAAACTGCTACTAAGCTAATCTAGCTACTGTTAAATCCAGCCGGACGTGATGCTTTCAATCGATTTTGCGACTGACATAAGTGTAAGAGAGTTACACTGTAAGTGTGAGAGTGTTACACTTTATAACAAAAATCGTGATAAGATTACGCTAAACTCTAAAAAAGAAAATAAACTGCTCCGCTTTACAAGCCAGATCCCGGTAATAAACTAGCTGATTTTACGAATATATGAAATGCTTTAGGACGTACAGTAATTGGATTTGAAGAGATTCGATATATGCAAATTCTAATAAGGTAATCGAGTTCTGGCGTAGTTGGCATAAAATCCATTTATGGTGTCACGATCCATTCATATCCCGCTTCAATATTTTCACCCTAAAGATATTTGAGTTACATCCATATTTCTTCAGTTTTATGTTCGACAAGCGTCGGAAATTGTCCTATTTAGATGTTACTTAAAATTTAAATGATTTTAACTTATAATGTTATTGAACAGAAAATCACAAGATTGAACATTATGAATTACAATTAGTGTGTATGTAATGTTTTTATCTGAAGAACTATTGCATTTAAACACTATTACATTCAATTACGCTCAATTTTATAATTTAAAAGCAATACTTACCACTGTAATAACACCAGAGACGAATACTATAATTAGAGCTAATGACGGCCATTCCTTCGTTCTTTTCTCAGTAGCCGATGCTTGGTAGATGAGAATGAGAACCGATATGAAACTCTTATCTTTCTCGTCGGTTCCGCCGATAGACTCCCAGAAGAATACCCAAAGCCAGCCAGCTAGGAGATTAGTGATCACTACGAAGGCAGAAGTCCTAAAATTTAGGTAAAAGTTAGATTAATTTTCCAACAGAGACTGTAATATCTAAATCCCTATCCCGATCCCTATAACGAATTAAATGGGTATGTTTATCAATAAAAAATTCCATTCATTAACTTAAGATTTTCATTTTGATTTTCTAGAAGAAGAACGACACGACCTAAGAAGGATACGACCTCTTAAGTGCATTTCTATTTGATTTAAAGCTATGAAAATCCAGTAGGTACTTATCACAAGGCTGTGTATCTTGAACCGTTATCGGTGTTGTAAATATTTGAATTTTTACAGAGTTTGTATGACTTTTATAGCAATAAAAATACCAAAAAAAAAGCCAGACATAAAAATTAATATATCAAATAAGATCCTGTTCAAGAAACTGCTTTTTTCGGCGTTTTTCAAATTAATCTTTGGAACCGTAATGGGCACTTGAAATAACCATAATGTTCTTAGTTCTATTAAAATTGTTCAAAATCCATAACAAGTTTAATAACCTTAGTAAAGTCAACCATTTATTATGTAAGTATTCTGTGCCGTTTGGTTAAATGCGATAAAATTTTCTCAGTAGAAAAGTTTACATAATTGGTGAATACTAAAGATTGTTTACCCGATGCACAGATAACGAAGTGTTAATTAAGATTAAAAAGAACAGTTTGGACAGTTAAAGTAAAAACAGTTAGTGTAGCGATAGCAAAAATAATCCGCAAAATATTGTAAATATTTTAGGTAAAGGTCACATTGCAAATACTTATGTGGGCGAAAATTCGTCTGGAACCTTAGGCGATTTCTTTGTGTTATGTTGTCTTTTGTGATCTCGGTGTAAATCTATATCCGATGTTTACCTTTAGAAGAATATCTCGTGTGTAAGTAGTAGGCTTTAATTAATAGGTATAAGTGTATTAAGTGGCTTGTTCTATGAAAAAATATGATGCAATTTAATATTTTACATTCGTTCATTTACCTTGGTTATTTTGTTATAGCTAAATGCAGTAAACAATTGCTTAAGTTTAATTAGTTGCATGTTCACCACATTTAATACTTAAGGCAGTATATTTTGAACATATTTTTATGTCATTTATATTTGTTTTTAATTGTTTTTTCATTAATAACACGAGAGCTCGGTAATAATTACCATAGCATAAAATACAAGAACAACTAAATTGTAATGTCTGAGCCAGTCTGAGCCTATTAAATTTATATGCATTATCTCTGGATAAATTAGGATATGTCTGTGTAGGAAGTAAAATAATAATAAACACTGACAGTTACTAGGCAACAAAATCAAGGATTATGGATAGATAGAATACTGAAAACGGTCATTAGTGTACATATATTTTTGCTTACCATCTCACATCAGACTGTCGGTACACACTTCCCCCAGCACTGATCAAGTATCCGCCAGCAACTTGCGTAGACAGTAGCGCTTGGATCATCGCACTGTGCCAAATATACGGCTGGTGTATCGGCATCCATCGCTCGCAAGACGCGAGCAGTGAAGACAACGAGTCAGCGTCGGCGAGAAATGTACATAGCACCACGACGATAATCACGATAACTGACGTCAGTACTACGAGAGATACTGCAAGGGATTTTCGTAGACGGAGTATCCTGGAATAGAACAGATGATTATGCCAACACACCTGGAGATTCTGTCTGACAGCTTAACAAATATAACATCTGAGTTTCGTGAACTAGTCTTAATTGCGTTTGCTACAAATAGGCATTATGTTGCATGGCTCAGATTGAGTACCCTTGAACAGATACATGTCTATACACATGTACTTAATAAGTATAAATAGAGGTTTAAATGATTAATGTAAGTAAGTAGGCAAAATATCTTATCCTTCAGTTCTTTGAAGAGGACGTAAAAGCGACAGACAGGCAGACAAGTTCTTTTCACTCTTAAACTGTCCTTAAGTAGTTAAAGCACTTGTACTATTCCCTAACCTTTCCAACAATCTAAATACAAGCAACGTGGTAGCCTTTAAACCAAAACGGCCATTGCTCTCTCTCGCCACTAAAGTTGAATCAACCAAATATAAATCACTTACAAAGTACTCGATTTGTCAAGTGACTAATCAGCAAGTCCTTGGCTCAACATAAATCCTACAAACAAGTCGGGTGTACACACAAATTAATACTCACATAATGGGCACGAAGAACCATAAAATGAATATCAAAACAGCCATTACGCCGAGATATTGTGGCTGTTCTGTAAATGGCGCCAAAAACGTCGAGCTGAAATTAACGTGATATATTTTTACGCCAATTACCAAACTGGAGGGAGTAAAATTTAATGAGGATAAATAATGTTTTATTGTATGAAATAACTGAAGCGTTACGATTATTCGTTGTGTTTCGATACTCATTGTCAGTCCTATCCAGAATTACCATCCGGCATACGTACCATCCCGAAATACAGAACTTATCATTGTTGGGGTATTTTGAAACTTTCTTATTAGATATTATAAACAATAATTTCTATCAAAATTTGAATTTACTTGAGAGTTTCGATGGACTATTAATAAATCAGTTGGTAACGAAAAATTTCGAATCACTATAAGGGAAAAAAAGTATAATCTTATGTCAACACTTATTTACTTTAGAAACGAAGGTGCTATAAAAATATAAAATTAATGCTACACTTAGTTGGCAGTAAAGAAATATTTTTATGTTGTAATGAAGTGAATATGCAGATAATACCATTAAGTAATACCCAAGTGTATAATTAGCAATGGTAAAATATGCAATTACTTGCTCAGCTAATATACAAGTAGGAGATAAACAATTAACTTCCATTTAAGTCACGTAAGTTGTTTGCATTTAGTATACTTACTTAAAACATTCTGATGCATTCATTTTTGTTTCGTAGCCGTACTGAAAAAGAAACATACTTTTATATTAATTTAAATATTAGTTTGGCCTAATCAGCGTGGTAATCCGCAATCGATCTCAAGGTAAGATTACCTATAATTACCCATAACACACAATACCTAACTACTGGTAATTAATTATCTCATCGCGGAATAAGAATGCTGCTGTGAAATGTTTGAGATAAATTTCATACTCGGTATTCTTAACAAATTTCCACATAATTTTTAACCGACTTCAAAAAAAGGAGGAGGTTCTCAATTCCACTGTATTTTTTTTATGTTCGTTACCTCAGAACTTTGGACTGGGCGAACCAATTTTGATGATTCTTTTTTTAATCGAAAGCAGGTGCTTGTCATGTGGTCCCATATAAATTTTATTGAGATCTGACAATGGCATCCATGATAAAACCATATAGGTAAGTCTTAAATTTGTATTAAGTATGTGCGCGACAAATGGACGAATAACTCAATATCACGCCAACCGATTTCGATGATTCTTTTTTAATCGAAAGCAGATGCTTGTCATGTAATCCCACATAAATCGAACGAGATCTGACAATTAGTTTTTGAGTAATTGAAGGCGGTTATTTTTTGTTAGTAAAATTTTGATTATATTGCAAAGTTTGCTAATCGACAATGTGGTGAGCAATGATAATAAAATTCATAATAAGTAACGAAACCTTGCACGACCAAGTGCCATGAGACAAATGTTAATTAACATCTATCTATTTCGGGATGCTCAAACACCCTTCCAATATTCTCCTCAGAACAAATCAAACGCATAAACTCGAAGGGTTTATTAGCAGCCATTCAAGGATTCTATTTACCTTCCGCAAACAGATCGATTGACCAACATTTAGGTACCTATACCTAACTAAAGTTACTTCAGTTAAATTTACCGGTGTACGATGCAGCCTGGCACACTCTCTCAAGGGAAAACTTCCTTTTGCTATCCAGATGATGAACACTGCAGAAAGGGCCAGATACAGCATGTTATAGACACAGCATACGAATGAAGTTAGCAGTTTCAAGTGACCCACACCTGAAACAAAAGACGGTAATGGGTTAACTTTAAAGTATGTGCATTTTCTAATATTTTGCTTTGTAAATAGATTTTTATTTCTGTTGATTTATAAACCACCGATAACAAGAAATAATAATGCCTATCATACTCTACCGGTCAACTGGTATGGAGATGGTTAAAAATTTCGATATATTTATAATTTTATGTACAACATTTAAAATTTACTTGTAATAATTATGTATGATTAAAAATGATGAAATAGATATAAGATCTCTATCTTCATGATGTTAGAAGAACCATAATTTTTTTTCCGATGGAATTATGACTTCCATCGGAAGCCAACAACACTGATAGCCCTTAAAATTGAAGTTTTAAACGTTTTCTTTAATTCTTTCATCAAAAGTACGAGTATTATACCAGACCTTTGAGAATAGGTACAGCCCTCCAAATCCCCACCGGATCTTGCTGTGTAAGCTGTCCCATTGCCAGATGGAGCAGCGTGGTCGGGAACCCTATCACCAGCAGCCAGAACGAGTAGACCACCAGGTATGGTATCTCTCCATACTTCACGGCTTCCCGCGGGAGACGCACGGAGTTGAAGAGTGTGAGGGATATTGCGATCGTACATAACTGTGTCTTGATGATGTTCCATACTCGTCTTACTGTCTGAAACAAAATGTCATTTGTTATCTTTGGTTTCTTTCGGTCATCCATCCGTTGGTATACTTACTCATCCAACAATCCGTTGGAACAGAAATCGATGCATATACGTGGACGGGACGGGGACGGAACGGATCGTGAAGCTTTAGAAGCATCGTTTCATAGAAAATGTAAAGGATTGCGCATACGCCACGGAGGCACGTACGGGACGGAAACGAGGCACGCACGTATATTTATGCCCCGTCCACGTCCCGTCCCCGTCCCGTCCACGTTACGTATGCATCGACCTTTATACAAAAAACAATACATAATTATAAAAACTTGAGAGGTGTCAAGGGACACCCGGATGGAACGAAGTTCCTTGCAGTCAGTACTAGGATAGCAAAAACATGCAACATGTGTGCCAAATGCAAGTAAGGTATCCTTGGCACTGCTGGAACTTACCACGTTTTTCAAAACCTGTTTTTCTACAAAAATGCTGAAACTTTGTAAGTGGTGCCAATATCGTGTTGAACATAGCGATTTTGAGTTTGCTCGGTCGAGTGGCATTCGAGTATAAAGGGACACACTTGTAAAATTGATTTTTCATTTATGAGACTGCTACGCGAAATTTTCTGGATTTAGATAAAAATATTTCCGTATAAATTTTCTAGTATAATAAATATACTACAAATGCACATCGCAAAAAATGCATAATGTAGGTAAATCTGGTTTAAAAGAAGAAATTTTATACCTAATTACTAAAATTGGTGATAGATTTTTTACATATTAATATTCAGTTGAATGACTGAAAAGATAAGATCTAAGAAGAATCTTCTGAAATCGACATTCTTTATTCAAGCGTGAATTGTTTTAAGAGTTTCTGTTGTACCTAATAGCGGGGAGAGTTAAACAGGTCCCAGTTTCCTTTAGTCCGGCAACGTGTTGGTGATGCTATGAGACTACTTCGTGATCATTTTATATCAGGTGGCTATTCTAGCCGCTATGGTATTTACATTTGATGACCCTGTAACATAGCTGGTAGCGACCCTGCCTGCGAAGCGACGGGTCCCGGGTTTGATTCCCGTTCAGGGCAGATATTTGTATGACAAATAAATATTTGTATGACAAATAAATATTTGTACTCGGGTCATGGGTGTGCATGTGTGATTGTGATGTGTTATATGTGTCGTCCATGCCACCCGCGACACAGTGTGTTAGCGTTTATTTATTTATTTAATTGCGTTATCTTTATCTTACCAAGAGATGTTTTCATCTTAAAACAATTTGACGCACTCATTGTTACTATAATTGGAATGTTTGTGTAATAACACTCCATATAAATAACTAATACTTACGACTTATTAACAGCAGGTGCGGATGGAGGATGGATGGGTGACTTGTGGAATTGTATGATGTTTTTCTAGTTTAAGAAAGTTTGTTTAACAAGTAAGCTTATTATCAGATTTCTTTAGCGATTTAAAAAAAATTTGATTGTATTTTTTTGCGTCGACTGATTTAGATTTTTTTGAAGTAAAATTGCTTTAGGCGCGAATTGAGAGTAAAGCCCAATGTATACGTAACGGGTTTTTTCCCGTACGGGACGGGACGTGAAGTTTTGGAAACATCGTTTCAAAGAAAATGTATACATTAGTGCATACGCAGCGGAATCCCGTACTGAACGTGGACTTTTTTTATTCGAAAAGTCTATATTGGTCCGAACTTTTTCCATTTCAAGCAGGCTTCACGGAAATATAATTATAATGCCAGTAATTATGTTTACAAAAACTCTTAACCATAGTTTGATGTCTTATTTTTCCGGAAAATTGTAATAACGAGTATCTGTATTTTTATCAAATTTTCATATTTTAACATAGTTTTACCCATACTTAATTAAAGGACATGCACGTTTAAGAGTCTTTGAACTAAAACTGGCTTCATTCCGATATTTAAATCTGTAACAAATGAGTTGAACACTGTAATTTGCTAAGACGCGACCGCTATAACCTTGTGAGTCAAAAACAATTAAATTAAGAGAAATATATTTTCCTTTGCGTATTTGACTGGTTCTAAAATATAATTATAAGAGCAAATGCTTAAGAAAATTTAATTAAACATGTCTTTGTTCTCGGTTCCCAATTCGATGCGCTGTCGAGACGTTTTTATTACCCACTTCATTGCCGTCTTCCATTATAATACTCAATTATTCTACAGATATTTTACGTGGGTCTTTTAAATATGTCAAAAACATTGCGACGTTGATTTTAGGAGGATGCTCCAGCTTTCTGGGGTTTTCAATAATAATAAATAGGTACTACAAATACGTCGTCTACCGAAAGGTTGTCTGAAAGAGATCGCTACCTGAGCGATAAGACCGCCTTTTGTCACCACTGTTATATCATATAAGCTGTTAATTATATAATACTTTATGTGGTTACAATAAAGAATACTTAAATAAAATAAAATTACAAATGACATATCAGTTAAAATCTACTAAGTTACAATGGGAAAAGGCAACAAACACACACTCACACAAACAGCCACACACACACACAAACAGCCACACACACACACAAACAGCCACACACACACACACGTAAACAAAATAAAAGAAAAAACAGAAACATACAAAACGACATTCTGAGCGGGTACAGGAAACAGCTGATCAAATGTATGCAAATACCTCTTCAAACAGAAAAATTGATATCTGATAGGTTGGTTTGTGAAAAATAAACTTCCCCGAATACTTGTTACAAGACATTGAATCACCATTGTTGTCACGATTGTTTTGAAAACTTCCCGAGCCACGACCTACAAGACACCAGTCAAACATTCCTTTCAAGGAAAGTAAACATAACCATCGATTTGAAATGCTATTACAGGTGCTTAGTTGTTTTTTCAACAAATGTGGAAAACGTTTATGCATCACAGTGTCGCCCAGTTATTTTTCCGTAGCGCTTTTTTGCACCTACATTATAAGGTGCGGTGTTGTTGGATAGGTCTTTCTAAAATGTGGGTACAATAACTACTTTTTGGACTTAGGAATCTAAGAAATATTTAGTTTTGTACTCGTAGTTCATGGTATTAAATAATGTCATAATAATTTAGTCACAAAAATAAAACAAATTTTCATGTTTGAGACTTTATAAAATTATGTTTTATTACTTATTTATAAGTACTATTATTTCTTCTGTGGTTTTATGTAAAATTATATGTATTTAGATAAACAAATTCGCACGAACGAGTCTTATTCGGACCTTATGTTATTCATTTAAAAGTTTGTTTTTGAGCAACAAGCACGATTAATTTAGATAAGAACTAAAATTAAATTACTATTAAAATATGAAAAACAATGTTTGAATACTCTTCGCGGGTATAATTAAGTATGACTTACATATATGTAACTACGCGGGGAGAGCCATTGCTACTATTGTTTTTACAAACGAGCTATAGGTTGACGACCCGTGTGGCGCAATGGTTACCATACCGGATCGCCGCACCAAGGGTCCTGGCTTCGATTCCCAGCGAAGCGGAAATTTGAATGATGAGTTTGAATTTCTGTTCTCGGTCTGGGTGTGAATGTCCTTGTCTAATGTGTTGTCCATGGCACCCACGACACAGGGAATCCTAGTGTGAATCCTAGTGTGTATGAGTGTGAAGCGTTATAGGTTGTCATCTTCGCCTATGAACATCAGCAACACCAAAGGCGTTCATGCGTTGCCGACATGGAAAATATTGCCGACTAAGAACAAAAAAACATCTAAGGTAACAAACATATTCGTAAAGAAGCCGATAGCATTTTACAGTTTGGTTATTAAATAGATAACGTTACCGTGTGGCCTTGTATTTGCAGAAATACGGTAGAAAAGTAGGTTTGTATTGCGGCGGATAGATACAAAGTTAAGGTTATTATATTACCACTAGCTTTTGCCCGCAGCTTCGCTCGCGGTAGAGATCGATTTTTTACAAATCCTACTTACTTTTACTCAATTAGATTTAGTTGCCTATGACTTAAGTAAACATGTACCATTTGATAGCGTGATTCAGAACTTGCAAATGAATTTTACTAACGCCATCTAATAACAACACCCGGAACTAAATATCTAGCAATTAAAAAAATATCGATCTTCCCATGGGGATGTTCTACCGCTGTAAAAAGTAGCCTACGTTACTCTCCACCCTCCTCACTATCTCCACACAAAAAACCATACCATATAACAGCTTCGTTGCGACGTGAAAGACGGACAAACAAACAAACAAACACACTTTCACATTTATAATATTAGTATGGATTATTACATAATAGATTTTCAAATAGACAAACAGGTATCATACGCTGAATCCATTAAAAATTCCATTGTGAGAGCGATAAGCCAAACAATAGCGAAGGCTATTAGAATAACTTATATGTTCACTAAGTTTTAACTGAAAAATATAATTATTTTATTATTAGCGAAGAATTTAAGTACATTGTTTTAAGCGATGTGAGGTGAGGTTAGGCGAGAAAATGCAAGATGAGGATAAAAGAGACAGTTCATGTTCAAGTTCTTTATGAACTTGAAATGATAGTAAAAATATAAGATGAGGGACGAAAAGGGAGTCTTACAAAATGTCACTGGCCGGCGACCAAGCTATCTATTAAAGTAGTTAAAGTAGACAAATGACAGAAAACAATAGAAAAGAAATTTGATATTGTCATTTAGTATATTTATCTGCTATGGAGGTTAGAGAGGTAAAGGAGAACTGATCCATAGGCGGGGGGGGGGGGGGGGGGGGGTGTTGAAAAAGTGTTTTAGCTATAAGCAGTAAATTGGCGTTAGCGTAGGTAAAGGGTATGGCATTATTAATTTTCTCTTTGGGGTATGGTAGCAGTTGATGATCCTCTTTACCTTTATACTCCATATAATCTACGCAAGAACCAAAAAGCTTATCATTATCACCAGTTATTGTTAGTTTATACGTATTAAATTGTTAAGTAGTTAACTAAATTTGAACTTCATTAAATGAAGTAGATTTTTTGTGTTTGTCCAAACGTAATATTTATTTACGCTCTATAGCATACTCAAGATCAATGATCAAGGACGCAATGAAGTCGTAAAGTTTTCACGACTTAATTTTAACTACAAAGTTTTCAAAGGTGTCAAAGTGCTAAGACCCGCCCACTAATATAATCGAAAAATAAACAAAATTCTAATGTTCACTTACATGTTCACTTACAAACAAAATTAAATTTTTCGCCTTGCTACTAAATTCTCTGTTCATAGTTATGTCATTGTCATACTAACGCCCCAACTCAGAGTCAGTAACGGTTACTTTAATCGCTCCTTAGTACAGAATTTGTATGGTAATTCTTTACTAAAGAGCGATTAAAGTAACCGTTAGTGACTTTGAGTTAGGGCGTAAGTAACTTAAGTTAAAATTTTGTTATCC
The DNA here is from genome assembly GCA_911387775.1 of Thymelicus sylvestris. NCBI lineage: Eukaryota > Metazoa > Arthropoda > Insecta > Lepidoptera > Hesperiidae > Thymelicus > Thymelicus sylvestris. Next base: position 14,535,900 of record OU426893.1, read on the forward strand.
ACTGACTTGTAACCCATACATTACATTCCCATCAAGGGTCTTAATTTGGTTGGTTGTATGTTTTTTTAAATGTTCATTACCTCAGAACATCCTCAGAACCATGTCAAGTGTCAATTTGAACTAAGCCTTTGACACTTACGGTTGAATTTAGACCGCAAAGCGGCTCTCTAGCTTTTTATTAGGCAAATAGTTTTCGGTCGGCATTTCAAAAACTACTTACCAAAATATTACCGTCTAAATTTCCGACGGCGGTGACTTTGACCTTTTAATTTTGACGGTATTTTAGCTAAAGGCATTGTTTTATTCTGAGGTTACACACCTTCCGTTGGCTTTATCAATTGTGTTCATGTGACTAAGTAGATAGAGGAAATATTAGTGTCTTGAACAGGTTTTCCGCTTGAAAATAATTATGTTGTGGTAAATATTACCTCAGTTATATGCTATGCGATGGTGACCGTCTTTATGGTTTATTTTTGTTCTTTATATTACTCTAATTTATATTAATCCAAATTATTTTGAAGAGGTTCTGTGATCGTCATATTGCTTACGTCACTCAGTAGGTAATCATTGGTCAGATGGTCAACCCGCAGTCGGTCAGTGACTGTGGTCTTATCGACCCTCGTTACCTTCAAATATATAATGTGAACATTCATCCAGGACTATTATCTGTACACTCTACCTACCCGGTTTTATAGAACTTGGCCTTAACTTGTGCGTTAAATATTCTCTTTGATACTGAGAAAAAATAACACGAATATTATAACAAAATAATTAATTATCTAAAGGTGCTCCCTCACCGGGAGCATTCGCGTGTAATGTAACGTTACAGTTTTGAGCATTACATCAGTGAAGGACGAGAACCAAGCATTACAATGCGCACCTTGTAATGATACAAAACGGGGATACATCAGTGAAGGAGGAGAACCGAGCATTACAATGCGCACCTTGTAATGATACAAAACGGGGATACATCAGTGAAGGAGGAGAACCGAGCATTACAATGCGCACCTTGTAATGATACAATGTGTAATATCTTGTTACAACTTGTAACATCAATGCGCTCCACTTCCGACCGCTTCGTCTGACATCTTGCTATGGCATGCTCAAAGTCGAATCTGTAATGTTACATTACACGCAAATGCTCGTCAGTCAGGGAGGTAGTATTGTAATGTAATGCTCAAAGTCGAATCTATAATGTTACATTACACGCGAATGCTCGTCAGTCAGGGAGGTATTACTGTAATGTAATGCTCAAAGACGAATCTATAATGTTACATTACACGTGAATGCTCCCGGTGAGGGAGCACCTTAAGTGAAATAAATTCCTATTCTAAATTTAAAAAATCTAACCACCATGATGTCGGTTATATTAAGATGTGGTAACGAACATTTTTGTTCATGACCAATATATCCTGGCTAAAAATTTCCCTTTTCTAAATGTACACTATAACCTAATAATAGTAGTAATAATAGTACCCCTAAACACTTTAACTTTTGGGGTCAATTTATGACAAAATCAGATCGAACAATTCTATATCAAAATGATAGGGTCAATTTATGACAAAATCAGATCGAACAATTCTATATCGAAATGATTCATAGATTAATGTTCGTGTGGTCAACGAATTGATGGAACAATGTCTGACATAAAAGCCAATAATATTTGTAAATAACAAAGGTACAAAGGTTCTGCCTTTCAAAAAGGTAATAAATGGGTCATTAATCGTCCAAAGACACGAATGGAGTCCATCGCGTGCGAGTGTCATTTCCCTCTCGATCAGTCCATAATTTACTTTTAATTTCTTTTCCGTTCTAAATAAAAAACATCATTTAATGCTTTTTGTTTGTATAAAATCATCTATCTGTGAAATCATCTGTCATCGACAAACAGTGTCATGGTGGAAGATTTTACGCTTCAAGCCTTCAAGCCAAAATCATAAGTCTACTACTAAAATTATCGCTATGTAGGAACATTATATGTAGGAACATTATAGTTAAAATCGCCATAATGTGTATTTTTTTTGTTTGACGAATTCCTTCAATTGATTCAGATCTGAATTTTGATAATTATAGGACCAATCTGGAATAATGTTTCTTTAAAATAAAAATTAAAAATTCCAAATCTGTTAATCAACATTTAAAAAATACAACCGTAGAGAACCTCCTTTTATTTGAAGTTGGTTAAAAAGTATTTAGCAATCTTGGTACAGGATGAGTTAGTTACCTTTAATTGTAGCACATACTAGTAATACCTACTTCATTTCTTTATACAAGACACATTATAAACAATCTTACAGTGTCTTTATAATATAATTTGTGATTTAAAAATAAGGCTGAAAATTTGTTTATAAAAATGTTGTTTAAAGGAATATAAAGAGAAACAAAATCATTTAATGCCAAAACCGAATTCTGTTTACGATTAATTATTTTTTGAACTAATTTGAATTAATATTTCAATAAAAAGTAGTGCCAATATAAAGTAATATCAAATAAGATTCGTCTAAAAAAATTTAGTCTTGATTTTTAACTTCATTTATTTTACGAAGAATGTTTTTGTTTTGCTCACACATTCATTTTTGCTTGTGGCCTTGGTTAATTGACTTTGAACCGATACTCGGGTTTCTTCACAGGTGACTTTGAAGATAATCTGTACCTCGCATTGAATTAACGAATTACAGTAAAAATAAGAATTAAATTTTTCAATATTATTTATTTTAGAATTATTTCTCTTGTTACGTTATTTCAATTCAAATAATAATGATCACTTAATTACATACTTATTTAATAATAGATACATTTTGACTAAATAACTAAATTTTTGTTTATACTGTTTTCCAATGCTACATATTCATATCAATATCCTATTTTCCTGTATATTTAGAAATTCACGATAAGTTTTAATTAATCATTAAAATTTATTGAAGTTATAAACTTAATTAATTGAAGTTATAAACTTTCTTAACGTAAATTATTCATATACCTACATGGTGTTTATCCATTAATATTTTTCGCTTAACTAAATATCTGTTTTGTTATTAAAATGATGTAATTAAATATCATGAATTTAATAATTACTTTTTGAAATAAGTAAGTGGTAACGTTATATAATTAAGGATATTCTCACACACGTGTGTGTACACAGACGCCTTTACATAAAATCCTTCAATAGGAACTATGTTGCGAATAATTTAGACATATACAAAGCCATGGCCAGTGGCCACCCATGACTCAACATTTATGTTACCTGGGAAATAAACCCAGGATCCGTTGCTCAGTAGTCCAAGGCTCTACCACTACCAATTATGCTTCGTATAAGTTATTTTCTGATTAGTTCTGAATTTATCTGAATTCAGGAAAAATGTCATAAGCCCTTTAGTATATTATTGGAGAAGATGCAGTCGAAAATTACAATTACAAATAGACAATCTACAATCGATCGACTTCAAACTACTGTGCGAGTTCATTGGTTTGCTTGTATTTTAATTTTGTTTGTGTTAATATTGTTGAGGATAACTGCGACAGTAGTATAATAACCATTATGCAAATTTAATTAATTAGATTATATTATACCCAAACGATAAAAAAATCAAATAATCACTTATTGAAAAAAAAAATAGGTAGCAGATTTTTATGCTGACCGTCCCGTCGATAAAGCCGAATATTATTTTGGTGAGTCCAGACTTCAGACTGTGTAATAAAACATAGTTATTTAGCATGTTTTTAAGGATCATAAGCAATATTAAACAATGTGGACGTCTTACATGACGTATAACAAAAGTTTTATAACATGTTACATAATCTGAACGCACCCTTAGATCTAGTGAGTCTAAAAGCTTATAGGGATGTACCTACGTATATTATAATATCCTATTTTATCGTATTATCATCATATACAGGAATTATCTATTTTATATGCCTGAGTCTCTGAAAGTGGTTTTCAGTTATGACTAAGTCCCAAGATCTAGAAGCTTTCTTTAGTGATGGTTAACATAATACATATATTTCTGTTTAAGGTATCTTATTGATGATGTCATAGCTACAATGCAATAACAATAATGAGTCAATCAAATATTTTTAGTGAATATTCATCACACGAATAGCACAGCGTAAGACGTACTATTATCGTCACGTATAATCAACATCTTACAATAATCACATATTTATGAAGATTATCTGATCAAATATTTATATTAATTAGGCTTATTATTAGTTGCTGTGTTCATTTTAAATTACAAATATGTTTATCGCAATAAACATAGTGATACTTTAAGCACTATATTGAGCCGCATTTCTCATTGCTTTGGTAACATCTTCACACTATCTTCATCCCGTTATTTTTTTAATCGACTTCAAGAATCTTCTCAATTTGGTTGTTTTTTTGTTTGTGCTCAGAACACCGAGGATTCTTTTTCATTTGAAATCGTATGCTTTAAGATGGTTCCAAATTTGAAAACTTCATTCTAGTTATGAGATTTTTGAGGAATTAAGAGAGATCCTCAAATTATACGTTAGTACTTGACTACAATACAACCTGATGGTGGTAAGAGGCGATGTAGCCAAGAATAGAAAACGCAATATGAATTTAATGGTCCTTCGTCATCTATCATGGCGAACCTGCCATAGCATAGCACATAAATATATCACAGAGGAGAAAGATCATCCAACGCAAGTCACTACTATACATGGACGTTTAAAACATCAAGAAGGAAGCAAGTAATTCATTTTATAAATATATTTTACTGCATTCTAATTCATAAACAAAATAAACTACCTTATATAAAATTACAGCTGAAATATATAAAAATAAAAGCTGTTTTATTACGTCAAATATGAATTATATATAAAAGTACCTATATGTTGTTTAATACATCAGGAGAAATCTTGTAAAAAATTATAAATAATGTTTTATTATTTGCTTTGTTTTTAATTTTACATTCAATTATTTGAAAAAACACAAGCAAACTCTGTATAAAATACCCAAGGAATATGAATAACTAAGTAAATTGTTTGAGCGTAATAAATTACATACGAGCGTTCGTAACTGTAAATAGGAAATCAAAACATTTCTCCTTTCATTATAATTACTGTTTGGCTGCGAATGCAATCATTGTTACGTTAAGGGATTCCGGAAGAATATCTGAATTGTAAAAATATCCGTTACAGAGCTCCTCCCTAGTAACATAATTTTTAATCAAATGACATTATAATTAATCAATTTAACAAATAAAATAGTTACTAAAATCTCTTTAAATAACCAAATAAGGAAGCGATGTTTAAAACTAAACGTATTGATAATGAAGATAATAAATAAATATACCTCACCGACAGGTGTGAGTAGCATCTTACAAGAAAAATAATAAGCATCGCCTGTCAAACGTAAATACCGAACAAGGTCAGTGCAAAACCAATTTATTACGAAACGTTACCCAGCTGTTTTGAAAAGTCCTATTCTGCTGGCTGTCGACTCTGAAACAGGGGACATCACCACGTTGCCGGGTCACCACTGCCATATAAAATTTTCGCGCACACAGGTAACTGAGAGACGGTCGCGCGCAGGCGCACACCACGTAGCACTGGGTAGGACGAAGGCGTGCTCGAGTGATGTGACTGTATCGATGTTTATGTAATATCGAGGTTTATATAACGAGTGGTGCGTTGTAGTGAAATAATGTGGTATTAATAAAATATTAAACTTTTTAATGCGTAGTTATATTTTTAGTTTTTTACAAGTTTATGAAACTGATTAGGTTATTACTGATCTGATTTGTACACACGACAATTTTATATATGAGAGACTAGGTACAATAAATAAACAATAGTAATTTTCATTTTCCTTGTAGTCAAAAATACATAGAATTATAGTACTTTATAGAAGATAAATATTATAATAATAAGGGTATCGACAACATTTTGAGATTTATGGAAGTTGTCTGGAAGATATAGTCAATTAGTGAAAATATGCCTTATATATTTACGTAACTTTGTAAGAAATGTTTCAGAAAAAATTTGGTCTACAACACAGAGCATTTTGTATTGTGTTCAATTATTCGAATATCAATAATATCAAGCATTTCACATCACTATAAATGCGCGCGCGCTACGCTACGCCGAGTCCAGTGGTACTCGCTATGGTAATGAACCTCGACGCATTGGAATAAAAACAGGGGATAATTGCTCTGCCCACTGACCGTCACGGCAATCAACGCGAAGGGACTGGATGCACGAAAATTGACCCACAATAAAAAATAGTCGATAATCTCTACACGGAAATTAAACTACATTGCTCATTCAGGCATAAGTTGGAGTTTTATGGCTCTAAACTTCAAATTCTTTCAAAATAATCCTGGCATTGGGGCATTTTCCCAGTTTTCATGCCGGCAGACGAAGACGTCGTAAGAGGCGATAGACGCCGGCTCCCTGCTCAATAGTAGAGCTTAGAGTAAGGATTGTAGTGCCAATAATATCTATTAATAAATCATTAATTTTATTAATTCCAAATGAGTTCCATGTTTATTAAAATTCAACTCTGATGATGATCCATTGATCTAATAGCCATAATTATGGCAATTTAGATATATTTTGTTTCTTTAAAGCTATTGCTTTGAAGTCGTTTATTTCTATTTGGTAAAACTACGATTTATTCATTCAAACTACGAAATTCTAAACGATTTGAATGAAGTTAATTCAGTTTGCCGATTTAATGTCCAGTAGCCATGAAGGCTAGATATTAGGAGGTTGTTACGAAGCTTGCTTTGTATGTCATGGTGATAAGTGAAGTTATTATTTTATTATTGTTCAAGTTGTTTCGTGATCCGATGATAAGCATGAGGTTTATTGTTATTTTTAAAGTTTTTTTTTTACCAAGTAACGAGACGATAAACCACGAAATTTAGTAATAGTTTTATTCTCAGATTATAGAACAAAATGATTTTTATCTTATACTACTTATGAAAATTAATTGTACCTAAATTATTTCGTTATGATAATTTATTGCGCAAAATAATATAATGATCTAATTAAAATAGTTTTAAAAGCAGTGTATTTTTTACTTGAATAATGTCAGTCAAGTAAAACTTCTTCGTAATTTAATATTAGTTATTCAAATTTTTCGCTTCATATTTGCCAGAATTAATTTAAAATTTTAATGAACTTATAAATAAGTGATTTATTTAACTCTGACAAGCTTTCCCTTAATACAACAAAAGTGGTCGCTAGTCCCTCTAAGGAAATCATAACGTAAACGCGCCTATTACCACCTCCCAAAATTTGTATCCTATTACCGCCAGTTTTTTTAATCACTATTTTAAGGCATGTTATAGATTCCATGAAAGTTGTAGCCTAAAAATATTTTAGGTATGTATATTGAGAAACAAAAATAATAAAGTTTGTGTGCGTAAATAATCAGCAAACAGAGTAAATAGCCAATAATTGAGACGCGGCCGCAACGGACTTTTGTGCCATAGTGTTGTGCTCCCAGCTACATAAGAACACCTCGTTATTACTTAAGAGAAATTAACACAAATAAAATGTGTATACGTGCATGTAAATATGTTACTATAATAAATCATACATTGGTTTTTTAGATTAACATCTAATACTACCGTTCTGGCCATGGCTTGTCGTTTAAATCGAATTTTACATTGGAGCGGTAATAGAAACATAATTTTTATAAGTCGCTTCTATTAACGCCCCATGGCGGTATTAGATGTTTTACAATAGTTGGTATTTTAGCTTTTATTTCTTTTAATACATAATTTTACACGTTTTTGTTTAACTAGTTTGATACTAAAGAGTGTATTACAAATTGGATCAATTAACGCCATATATTTTGTCTTATGGATTTTTGCCTATTATTGTTTCTTTTTTGGTCGGTAATAGAATCTTCGTACTTAATTCTATTACCGACCCATACGGTCTTATTTATAAAAGTCTCTTATTGTAGGTATGTAGCGTACTGTAGTTAAAATGCTGATAAGCCTGCTATAAGTTCCTGTGTTCATAAATGTTCTATAGGCCACACATAAGTTTTTAACCGACTTCAAAAAAGGAGGAGGTTATCAATTCGTCGTATATGTTTTTTTTTTCTTTATATGTTCGACCAATTTGGATGGTTTAAACGGTATTAAATAGGGGATTGCTTCAGGGTGGTCTCATTAACATCATGGTGAGGATCTTATGATGGGTTCTGGACATATAGAGTGGAACACCTCAACGGTTCGTTGACATCTCAGGGTGTCATGATGTGAATTGGAGACGAAATATGTAACTCCTCATCGGATTGGAATAATTGAACCGTGTTAAAAGGTATATTTTGTTGTTGGTAAATATTTACACAGCAAAATCAGTACATCATTGACCATTCTATGGTCTGATGATGTCCCTTGGAGACAAAATGTGTAACTCTTGAATAGGAGAATCGGAACCGTTTTTAAGAAATTTTTTGCCAATAACTTTATTTTTGCAAAACTAGTACCTACATCATAGACTATCTCAGGGTCTGATGATGCAATTTGATGGCAAAATGTGTAACTCCAACGGATTGGAATAACTAAACCTTGTTTCAAGATATGAACCTCCATCTTATAAAATTTCAGTAGATAGTGTTTTTAATAATATGTACTTTAACTACATTATTAAGAAGAAAGCTCAGTTTTTAATAGTAATTATTGATCTCAAATATTTTATACCAACTTAATAAATATTTATTTTGTTTTTTTATTATTTAATAGTATGGAGAATGTGTTCCTTTTTCAGTGGTCGGTAATAGAAACATGAAAAACGGTAATAGAAACAACATCATCCCATCGGTCGGTAATAGAAGCAGCCGCTATTTCAGATTAAATTATTATTTATTAAATATTGTGTCATTTAACACTAAATTTAAGTACTGAATGTCATAGAATATTTAATTATGATACAGAATAAATTAAAACGCCTGTCCTAGCATAACGGCGTATATCTAATTTTCTGAAGTTCATCCATAGTCAGCTTAAACTGGCGGTAATAGGAGCGTTTACGTTATACGGTTCTTGATTGACTTGGTTGGTATAAAACTCGTAGGAAACCTGCAATAACTTCGTTCATTATTTAGCACGGTGCATTATGAGCAGCTAAAATTGGCTTGGAATCTTGGACGTTACTGACACGGCTATCTCTTGAGGCCTAGAGCATCTTTTACCACGCTGCTTCCAAACCAAGTGTTGAAATAAAATGAAATGAGATGAGATGAGATGAAATAAGTTTATTTGTTGAAATGTGGTTATACAGTTGGTCAAGTATTATGCAATCTATCTCACATTTGCCATATTATGGCGTAAGTTTTCGTATCGGTGATGGTTATCTTACGAAAATAACAGGGACAACGTTTGCGGTGCTAAAGCACGGAAATGCTGAAGATTTTCTTGTCACTACCGTTCCATCCATCTACCGACGGCGCCCGCTGCTGTTTTCGTCGATCACTTAGGATCCGTACAAGCCGCTTGAGTGCTTAAGTTATCTACGTATGTATTTCATTGAAATTGTAATAACCATAAACATAACTATTAAATAATTGCAATTTTGTATCACAGAACGATAAAATCTATTGGTAGTTAACGTCCCGTAATCTGCCATGACGTAACTATCACCAGTGCAATATTGCGTTATATGCGTTGATTAATTGCAATGGTAATGCGTTAATTATTTGGAATATCCTGTGTTGGAAATATTTAACAATGCACGTTAAATAGTGCTGTAATGAAGTACTTTTCGAATTTTGACGGTGATATTTAAAGCCTAGCGTAGACCGGGGCAATATAATGGTTTCTAGTGTGAGCTAATAGGGATGTTTTTTTTTCAATATTAAACTATTATTTTTATATTAAAAGTTGCATATACATACAATATGTGTCTGCAAATGATCTTGAGATAAGTTATTAATAAAGTATATAATTTGATAAAGGAGCATAACTCCCTACAAAAGAAAAGAAAACTATTAATCAGACTATACCTATAGGTACTTGTGATGGTTTCTTTCTTTCTTTTTCTTCTCTTTCTTGGCCGGCAACGTACCAGTGATGCTTTTGGTGTTGCTGATGTTCATGGACAACGATAGCCACTTACCATCAGGTGGATCGTCAGCGAAACCCAACGGTTGCTGATGTACATGAGCCAACAAGATCACTTAACCATTTATCGGCTTTGTATATAAAAAAGTAAATGTCAGTCATACATATAAATAAAGATTTTGGAATTACTATTTGAATGAATCCAGCCTTTATGTTATAAAGAAACCGACATGACACGGATTTGCTTCGCAAACTGTGTCGATGGGTCGTAATTGCCCGGTATGAGTTGAAGCACGTATGGTTCACCAAAGAGACAGCATTGTATTTGCTTATGCACACGTACGGGTCGAGAAGTTTCACTTGAAGTACACAAAATAATATACGCATTTCTGGTGTTATCTATAGTTATGTTATAAAAATAGAGAGAGATTTCTATTTGGCATTCACTCCGCCAGATGTACCACGGTTTAGGGTTCATTAATGTTCGGCTTACACGTATTAAGTAGATAACTAAATTTTAAGTTTTATTCGTATAAACGGACAACTTAGTAGTTAAAATTTAGTACGCAGTAATTTAGTACGACGCGTAGTAATATAGTAATACGTATAAACCGGACTTTAATATTATGTAAAATAGTACTTATTTTAGTTAAGATCTTTTTTATTTTGTAAAAAAAACATTAAAATTATGTTTATTAAGTAGGATTAAATGTACAGGTTCCGAATAAATGTACACATTTAACTGTAAAATGATATATTAAATAAATATAAATAATATGTATTCTAGGATGATACTTTCTGAATCTCTGGACCTAGGTTTATCTCGACGATACTCAAACTTGAGCAATTTACTTGCCTGGCGAACTATCATTCTTTTCTACAATTGACTTTTCAAATATTTTGGAATTAATATGTCACCTTTGTCAATCGTGACCGTCATCATAACGTCTATGTCTCGACCCTTTTATTCCATCTGAGGTCTCGACTTATTTCCTCGACTAGTATTTACTAACATTATTTTTATCACGCACTAGTGGATACCCGGCGTGTGCTACTACGCTAAACTAAAATAAAGAAATATATCTCAGTTCGGGAACAAAATTGTATGGGAAAAGTGGAAAAATCTACTCTATGAATGGACTGAATGTGCATCTCAGATGGAATAAAAGGCAGATAACGTCGTTCGAATAAGACGTAAGCCTACCACGAATAATACAAAATAAAAAACTAATACAATCTCGTGTCACTACTAAAGAAAGCATCAAATTGCATGAATGTCGCAATTGTCAAAATTTATTAAATAATTTTATCAGTTAAAATGCCGTCTTGCATTTTTAAACTATGTAAAAGTAGTTCGCAAAATCAAAGAAAAGAAGATGGAATGTCTTTTCAGAGGTGTCTGTTCATTATTTTATTATTTATTTATAATAATATTTTTGCGATTTACTCGGAACACAAAACCTCGACAATTATTCATTTCTATACCAGCTTTATGTGAAAATCGGTTACCCTAAATTTGGGGAAATATGCATGAGCTATTTGAACAGTGGTCGATTTATAAATTTACATCGAAAAAAATTTATTAAAAAAGTAAATATTTGTATTTATTTAAACCTAAAAATCAGGAAATACAGCCAATGCATAAACACCTAACGCTGGGATATTATAAACACAAGATAGATAGTACAAAGGCTTAGAGGGATAAAATTAGCACTTTAAAACATTTTATTATGCAAACCGGGTTAGTTGAAAATGTCACGTTTGCCCACGATAATATGCATGATTGAAAGAAAATATTATGTTATATTTTAGTTTCTGTTTTTAGTTTAGCCTACTCACTAAAATATTTCAATTATAATTTTGCGGATTGCCGACAGATGCTTATTACAAGAGAAAAAAATGCACTTTGCTTCGTCTTTTATTATACGTACCACTAAGGACTGAAATTAATTGTCCGCGTGGGTGTTCCCGTCAGATTATAGTGGGTGTCTTCAAGTCAAGAGTGAATAGGCTTCTACTAAGTTAGTGTGCTTTACCATGCACGATTTCATTACCGCTTACCATCTCAGGGGGTTTTGTGGTCAAACACTAACTTATTCTGCATAAAAAAAGTCCATAGGTTAATTAAAACAATTAAATATATTGAAGTATTATTTTATATTAAAAGAACATTTACATATATATTGATAAGTGTACTTTTTGATAACTAGTGATGAAATTAAAATCAATTATGATTATCACATAGAATACAACTTAAATTTTTGACTGTTTTTCTATGCATTTGTTCCACCTTATCTCAGGAACGGCTTAGCAGTTAATAAAAGATTCGGTTTTCACTAACGTATTCTAATGAGCTTGGGTTAACAATTAACATTTAGTGTTTGTTTTATTTGAATTGGTTCACAAATAAAAAAATCACAATTTAAAGAATACCATCCCTACATTTATCGACTGTGGGCTTACTGAAGCGAAGCAAGGGCGTTCACTAGTAATAAATAATTTGCCAATTTAATTGTGCATAATGTGTTAAGTTGGAAATATGTCAAACAACATTTACAAACTTGCGGGAGATTATGACTTTTCACTTGGCATCCTCACACACACAAAGAATTACGTGTCCATACGGTGCCACTGCTAGTTGACATTAAGGTTGTCACGCACACATAGCGAAAAATTGACTTCACGTCATTCGTTATATTTCTTTGCGAATGTTCCATCTGCCTTTTATTTCATCTGAGATGTGCATAATGCATTGGTTTAGTGGTCTCAAATCATCTTCGCATTGCCTTTCAAATGAAACCAATTTGGAGGACATCGGTTGGATAGTTTCAGTCTTTAAAGGACATCCGTACAAAAATTTGTGTTTTATATACCTATTCAGATAGACATGATTTGATGTGGTTGTTGCCACCTATAGTGTGAAATAAATTGTGTTACTGTTAAAGTGATCATGATGATGATGAAAAGTGTAATTGAGATTACACTTACATGTAGTGCATGTGATAGTATTCATAGTAAAACCTTATTTTAAGTAGATACTATTGTTTCTTCTGTAGTAAAACAAACAGTCCGGGTCATTATGACTCAACTTCATTAGTGCCAGGTTAATGTGTTTTTAAATTAAATATGTAGCTGTCCCTGACTGGTATATTGGTACATTGATAAAAGACAAGTCGTTTGTCGTCTGACTCAAACAAAAGGGTGGTAGCTATTCAGGCCAACGGAGAAATAATAATAGTAATAATATAATGGTATTAATAAACAATTAAAATCAATATAACCACTTATCCCTCCGAGGGACACTAACACCAGCAGTTCGGATTTAGTCGCCTCTTATGGCACCATCCGGCGTGGGGTTGGGTTCAGTATTCTAAGCCGCCCCAACATGGTTTACGCCCCAATCAGAATCATTAACGGGAACTTTAATCACTCCTTAGTAAAAAATCTCCATACAAATTCTGTACTAAGGAGCGATTTAAGTAATCGTTAGTGACTGAGTTGGGGCGTAAGACTTTTGATTGATTGTTGAATATTTTAATAATGTCTTGAAAATCTAATACTAGTAAAAATCAGAGGGATTGGACACCCTTCTTTAATAAATTCAATCTACTGAAAGACTAGGACGTTTAAGATTGCTGCAAGTTAAAAGATAGTTCTATGTCCAATCCCAGAAGGCGTATTTCCTCCTAACACAGGAAATAGAAGTGTGGCTTTGTGAGTTTATATACGAGCGTGAAAATGGAAGCATTTATATTACTATTTACATCGATGGTTTACTTGACATTGTTACACGTAATACTACAAACATTGAACGTGAATCACTAATAAAATATAGTTATGTTGTACGAGTATAACATCGGCACTAATCATCTGTGCAAACGCGTGACGTCACTTCACTAAGTAATTTGCAGAGTTACACGACTCACTAAAGAATGTTAATCTAATAATTATTATGAGCCGTGTATATAGATTATGGTGTTGATGAAATGATAAAAATAGTAAATGCAAGGCTTGGATATATGTATAGATACATATTATGTAAGTTGTTAGTTAAGTAAATGCGCAGCAAGTAATTATTAGAATTATGGCGTAAAAATCTCTTGCCTATGAGACCTTAAATTCTTATTGTCTTATAAGTATATTTTCCTCAGAATTACTACTATATAATTATATAAGAGACCATTTGGCGATAATTTGTTTTGCCCCTAAGCTTCCTAAAAATAACAGTATAGCCTAGTAAAAGATGTGTTCACATCTTGCACGCATGTCCAATTAGATGCATACACATTTTAGTTGCTCAAGTTATAATAATGTGATGTCATACTGAGGATTTATGCTTTTAAACCTTCAAAAATTAGATCATCGCGCGTTTTGCACACAACAAAAGCAAACATACTAAGTACTTGATCTTAGAAGGACTTAACTTTTCAACGACACTGCACACTAATTGGTAGACTAGAAAATAAAAATTCATCCCCACTTTACCTGTAGAAAAAATTAGTTTAAATTTTATTTTAATTTTCGATTATTGCGAAAACATCATACGACAAATAATTAATTTAAGACTTATACGGTTTTGTCATGGAACTCATGGATGCCAATGTCAGATGTGGGACCACATGACAGGCTCCAGCTTTCGATTAAAAAAAATCATCAAAATCGGTTCGCCCAGTCCAAAGTTCTGAGGTAGCAAACATAAAAAAAATACAGTCGAATTGAGAACCTCCTCCATTTTTTGAAGTCGGTTAAAAACCAAACGGAATGATAAAATTTCTTTACCACGCAGTTTGATTCTGTTGATTTAAAAGAAAATAATCGCAGATTTAACGCGAAAAGTATCTTCTCCTATTTTTTTACTGCTTGAAGAAAAATATGAGATTCTTAACGGTTAACGAAATGCAAAGATAACCCCACTAATTGCATAAGCCATTGAACTACTGCCCTAATGCGATCGCAAACATCTTATCTACACGTCAGGGGTTACAAACTTTTCATTTTGTGGCCTGCTTTATAAAATTATGTAGATGATTAAGTTCGCATAGTCGGAAGGGTTTTGTCAATTTTGTGATGTATTGGAATAATACATTTCAATTACTCTGTAAAAGGACAGTGCATTTTGCGTGTTAACCTACGTTTTAAATACATAGAATTGCACTTACCTTGACCACTTACCATCACTTAATTAACAGTGATGGTTTACTACTTAATATTATAAAAAAGCAGTGCATGTAACCAACTCAATGTAATAGGTAGGTATTTAAATTTTAAACGACTAATATAGTCCCAAATAGGTCGTGTCTTAATTGTAGTAAATATACAATCTACATTTTTGTTATGTACCTAAATATATTTATGAAATGCTATTATAGTAATACAACTTTCATTTCGTTTATTTACGTGTTTGAATAAATTTAATGAAACAATAAATAGAGAGTTGAGAAATTTGTTTACAATTCATATACCATGCGTCCGTGATTTAAATATTTTACAAATAAAAACGGTAATTATGATAAAATGATAAATATGTTAATTGTTACATTTTTTGCATTTTTTACTATATTTATAAATTAAAGAAAGCCCATCCTTGTTTCACTTTATGACACAACGTTTGTAATATAATATAAATGAACCGTAATTAGATTTCTATTTTCATCTGATTCCCAGTTATAATTTAGGTGTAATTTTCATGTCAGTTGCCACATAACTAAGTAATTAATCCGATAAACTGCTTCTGTCCATGCCGACAAACGATTAGGGTTAATATTCTAAGCCGTCTCACTACGCCTAAAAATTTATCTTAGTTGTGATTGATTATTTATTATTTTGAAAAATGTTGATTATTCCTAAAGGGACTTATGCAAAAGCGAATCAATAATTGAAAATCTCTGTACTCAGAGCATTATGAATTGCAATTGCGAAGAAGCCGTGTAAGGTAGCGGATTTAATCACTTATTGGCTTATAGACTGCGACTAGCAAGCGTGGTTGATGCTCAAGTTGTTCGTGAACATGGTATAATATTACGAGTATGTGATTGCAATATAAGGAGTGCCAGGTGATAAACAACGGGACAGATATATTAATAACTATGACAAAGGGAGATCTCCTGCCAGGAGAGGTGTGTTGCCTCGGAGGCAGCCGAGCCCCAACTGATGTTGTCGGAGCATTTGTATATAAGTAATTATGTATTTAATCGATACAGAAAACTTAGATAGCGTGATTCAGGTTGGCGTGGCGTCATCGTGTGAAGTGTGAGCGTCGTCGCCCCGTAACTAGCGCTTTGGAGCCCAATTCTCATTTCGTAGAGATACATGTCTAACAGATATACGAGTATGTCGAAAAAACATGGCTGATTGGCCTCGGTTTATTCGAGGTCGGCCATGTTTTTTCGAGATATCTCTGTTAGACATGTATCTCTACGAAATGAGAATTGCCCCCTTGTTCGCGGCTTTCCGACATTTTCTGGGATAATAAGCACCCTTTGTCCTATTAAAGATAATGATCTATCAGTGTGCTAAATTTCGTGAAAATACGTTTAGGAGTTTTTGAGTGAAATAGTAACAAAAATCCTCACAAACTTTAATCGCTCGAATGGTTACATAAAGCGCTTCTTAGAACAGAATCACAATACAAATTCTTTACTAAGGGGCGATTTAAGTAACCTATAGAGTATAGGGACTTTGAGTTGGGGCGCAACACATATTATAGACTAACATAGGTACATAAATATAATTTCTTGTTAATTTTTTTATGATATTTATAAGAGGTATTTTATAAGAGGGATATCTCTTACACAGTTACCTTACACCCGATAGACTTAGAACAATATACCTACTTTTTTTGGCTCTACTGAAAAATCTTGTATCTTGATGTCACCTCTTCTTAATTGCTAGCTCCTCCATATTATTATTAATGCTCGTTTCAGATCAATTATGAGTACCTACCTACAAATATTACAATTTAAATTACAAAATGAAATACAGTCGTAAGGAATTTCAATCCGTGCATCGTTTATTCCACTCAGTGACAAAGCAGACACCGTTGATTTTCATTAATTCTATTAATTACGAAACAGACTCAGAATTTAATTATAACAAGACTGTGGGCTTTCATTTCAACTTGTTAATTTGGCACATTTAAGATGACATAGAACACACTGTGGCACGGATAATTTTAGGCAGAAAATATCGAGCGGGTAATGTTACTGTAGAAGTGACATTAATATTATATTATTTAGTTAGATAGAAGTTATAAATATTACTTTGTTACTTTTGAAGTGGCTTCATGAACGAGGCAATGACACCAGGAGGGCTATTCTCTAAAATACAAACTCGAAATCGAAGCTCACTCAACTATAAAATACAAACTCAAAATCGAGGCTCACTCAAGTGAGACACGAAAGTGAACTTGCATCATCTTGATATGTCATTCTCTAATCATCTACTACGCACTTGCGAAGTGCAATTCACTTCGCCTCTAACTCGAACTTCAAACGACTAAAGATAGGAATTTTGACACTCATCGCGGATTCCGCTGTCGAGTTACAAAACAGAATAGCCTTGCTGGTCTCCAATGTTGAAGGGCTGGGTCCTGTAACACTCGGATAAAGCCTAACAGCATATGGTGGTAGGGTATTTTTTACCAACTTGACTACATACCTCCAGGGTTTTTGGAATTAACAATAGGCTATGAAACATTTTTTTCTGAACCTTTATCTATCCGCTTATGTGCTATATCAAGCAACAGCAGAAATATGCACGCAAGGATCTTTTCTTTTTGCTTTTTTTACCCGACTGCCAGGAAGGGTTATGTTTTTCACGCGTATCTTATATGTATGTGTCGGTGAGGCCACGAATCTCCAGTGAAGGTCCAGGGACGGACCTCTTTATTCTACAACGCCTGTCCGATGCAGAGGTTGGCATATAAGAAACGACATGTCATATTTAGATGAAGGAATGGTCAATAAGATAGAACGGATGATCACGTAGTGTTGAAGTACTTGGAATTATTGATGTGAACGTTAGGAGAACTGGAAATATAATATCATGGAGCAAAGTAAAAGGAATATCATTTCATAACCAACATCGTAGAATACCCCTTTCTGCGTCATATGCATGTGATATTCTGTATGATCTCATATCTTCCAAACCGCTGAACGGATTTATTTATTTAAATAAAAAAATCTACCTGCCATCATGATATACCTTTTTTAAATCCTTATGATGAGTTCTTTCAAATGATACCCATATTGCATTATTCCATTTTTTTTGATACTTCAAGCAATTACTTAAACCAGTTATATCAAAAGCATAAGCACGGCTCATAAAATTTAATTCCTAAAGAATTTAATTCCAACCTAAGAGGAGTTAAAGAGCAAGCGCCTGTTAGGTAGATGTGAAAAGATTGTCGAAGATAACTATTTTCTTTAATTAAACGAGCGCATGTTAATAATTGTAAATAAAAATATGATAGTTTCAAAACTTTCAATGAGAAGAAGAACAGCAACAACTGTATTTTAGTGTAATTTAAAATTGCTACAAAATTCTAATTGTAAGTTGTAAAGTAAAAAGTCTCTGCTAAACTGGTGGCTAATGAAATTGCTGATCTTTTAGTATCTTCTACGCCACAAAAGAACTTAGCCTTTTAAAATATTATTATGTATCCTGATCGACTTCTCCGTTTTAATTCTTTTTCGTACTGAAAAAACAACGACAAGGAGCCTAAAAAAGTACTCCGTATTTAAATACTGAAATTTTTAAAAATCCCAACATTGCAAATACGAAGTTCCCTCACTGAATAAACAAGTCCCAGTGGGTGAAAAAAAATTAGAAGGTTTAACTAAAGTGTCTTCCTCGTAGGGGTGAATGTTCACGCGCGATAAGCTCAATCCTACTGCTTTTTGTCTCATAATACGTGTATCTTAATGTGCGAAGCTTTGTATTTATTAGTGATGTGAAGTAACAGTATCGATACTACAAAATATATACATTATGTTATACTTTTATACCTCTTAAAAAGGATTTCTTGCATGGCATGGATTTTCATAATATTATAACTGTAAATAATAATGTAAGCTTGGACTATTTGCCCTGAATAATGTGATACCTATTGTGATTTTTATTACTTAACACATAACATGAATAATTATTAGTTTTAAAAATATTAAAAAAAATTAAAAAATAAGAAATTGTCTTAGTAAATATGTTTGTATTAAATAATTCGTGTGTCTTTTGTTGCAATAAACTTGACGCTGTTTGACTGATCACCGTGCTTTGATTTCAGAGAAACGGGGCTCTTGGTAATAGTGAATATTTTCACACTATAAAAACAACTTTATTTGCTTATAGTTTATCGACAACCGTAACCGAGTACATCACTAGCTATTAAATCGTTAGCTTATGCGCGCTTAGTCTACAGACGATGGAAGTTAGTTTTGTTCGGTTCAGATAAGAACAGCTAATTGTGTGTGCTTACAGTGTAATTAAACTAATGAAATTAATATTTATTGAGATGAAGATAATGCAAGACAATGAGAATGAGGATGGGGTGAGGTGTACTAACGTTACCATATTGTGATCCTAGCTGCCTCACGCGGATTTACCCGTGTTTTGCAGGATAATAAGTACTACCCTTTGATTTATTCCAGATCATGGTAGACCATAGTGGAGTAGAGTGAGACCTGTCCTAAATTTCATGTCAATCCGCTCATTAGTTTTTGCGTGATATAGCAACAAATATCCATACATCCTCATAATTCATAAATAATCTAATGCGTTTATAATAATTATGATGAAAGTAAACGCTCACACACTTATACCCCCGCAGTAGGTTTTTCACCTGTGTCGCGTGTGGCATGGACAACACATATAACACATCACAACAACACCCATGACCCAAGTACAAATATTTATCTGTCACATAAATATCTGCCCCGGCCGTGAATCGAACCCGGGACCCCTCACTTTGCAGGCAGGGTCGCTACCAACTAGGCTACAGGGTCAGGATTCCTAAAGGTGTTATGTGGTAGATATAAGCAAATAATAAAGCTAGGGACAGCTATGATATGCCGTTGCTCTTTAGCTTAAATGAACATGGTTCGAATTTGTTGTTAGTCATGGTAAATGCCCTAACTCATGATTCATGCACGTTGATTGATTCAGTCGCCACTTACGACATCCATCCAGCGTGCAGTTGGGGTTAGTATTCTAAGCCGCCTCAATACGGCGAAAAAATGTAAATAATATTGAGGTAAAATAAAGGTTAAAACTATTTCAGTCAGCCTTACAAAGAAAACCCTTGTCTATTACGTTACATGACACAAGTAGATTTAACATGCGCAATCCTTGTAGTAAACCGAGTAGAACACATAAATCTAGTCTTCTAGCACATGAACAATTTTCCATCAACACGTCAAGTGTCGGTTGATTGATGTATGTACTTTGCTAATATGTATGTACCTATATGGCAAAAGAAAGAGTTGTGCAAAGGGAGAAAGAGTTAAAGTATGGACGCTCTGGTCAAATCGTGTTTGTTATAACACAGCCCGTTCTTTTATAAAATGACGTAGATAGATAAAAACCTTACCTAACTATTTACTGTTCATTTGTTTGAATGTTCTTTGAACAAACAAAAGCAATGTTAGATTAAAGTCATCTGTGACTTTAGTAATGCTACCGTTACGTAAAATGGAAAAATATGTGTTTTTAGCAGTAACTTACACAATGCCGTCTATTGTAATTTAAATGTGTGCTAGTATAATTTTCGCATCAAACTCACAGCATATCGGTAAAAAGCAATGTAACGTATGCAATGCAATGGAACGTAGCAATGTAATGTATTTAACAATTTGACATTTTTTAAATTCTTATTTATCAATTGGATATTTTTTGATTCAATACTCAATACTCAATACTTTTATTGCAATCATAGTGGTTACATAGATGGTAGTTATTACATAGAATTTTAGAGGCACTTATGAACCCTATTAGGGTATTGCAACATAGTGGGAGCAGAATGATCTATTTTATATCTATACATTATTGTCGTTTTTCTAAGTATTCATTTAGGTTATAGTAACACTTTTTAATTAAATATTGTTTTCTTTAACTGATTCTTTAATAGTGTCTCAGTTACCACTTTGCATGTTGCATAATTTTATTGATTTTTAATAGAAATCTAATGCAAGTTTATTGACCATGTTTTATGTGACACTTTCTATTTGTGTATATTGTTTTAGCTTTTAACTATTTGTGCATGTGCAAGTGTTAACTATGTTGATGCAATAAAAAAAAATCAAGTAAATAAAATTTTAACGTTGCCAAAGCATTATAATTGACTGCTTCACTGTCATGTAGACTACTCGTATATTACAAAAGGCAAAAAAACTTAGTAATTTAATTAATTTATTATACCTTTTTTATCTACTAAATAATTTCCTTTCCTATATTACACCTTTTGTACGGTGTAATCCGTAGGGATTGTAATTAATTATCCCTAATTATACCTTACACGTCGCTAATTCGAATTCCATACATACTGCAATTGGGTATTCGCACGTTATAGACGCGATTGGAAGGCTGTGGCTTTCAGGTAATTAAAGGCATTCAATTCTATGAATTAGGTGGGCTATATACCTACTGCTTCGGTTATACTTGTGGGCTTGTATCCACTTAGGTGAATAGGGACGTTTCGACCAGGTTTAGTGGCGAGTAAATTACAGATGAAGCAAAGCCTCGGATGTGCATAAGACAAAGACTTAGTAAGGCTAGGCCACCTAGGGGTGGTAATAAACCTATCTGTCAAGGAATGCCTAGTATGATTCCAAGCCAGAAAAACGTAATGTGAAACTATATAATGGTATTTAGTGTGGCTCGTCTGTTCATATGTCGGTTGTTCACATAAGGCACTGCCTTAGGTGCGACGCTTAATTCATCTGAAGAACTTTATATTAAAAATAAATAAACATTTTAGGGGTCTCATATGACCCATGCTGTGGTTTCAGGGTTAATAGACAAGACAAGTTGAACTTTCAATCAAAGTTTGAAGCTAACAGGGCTACAGGAAATTACCTGTAATTAACTTTGGATAAGTACATTGACTTTAATTAGTTAACTTTTACGAGCCCGTGTCCTTTGGAAGATAAGTTTATTTAACATAGAGCTTCGAACGTAAATGAAGATTACAGTCTTAATTTTAAGTTTCAATAGTTTAGAGTTTCTTTCGGCTTTTCTTCTCCTCCATGACAAAGCACCTTTCCGAAAAGCTGGTAAATTAAAAAAATGACGTGCATAAGTGTATCAATGATACCTACATGAATAAATGATTTTGAATTTGAATTTGAATTTGAATACGTTTTCCGTAAAACAAAAAAAAGTTTAAGGATTTTTCAATGGGATTTCATCTGTACATTAGATATTATGGTATCGATAAGATTTCGATAGAATAAAATAAAGAAGTATTGCCTGATAAGACAATAAAATTGATAAACCAGACATCACGAAATACAATAATATCATTAATATGTTGGTAACTTATGTCATCGCTTTTTATTAGGGATAGTTTTGAAGTCAATAAATGGATTTGATCCAGGGATATAAAAGACACAAGTAAGTATTTTGTAAGATTTGACAAAAATAAATAGCAATTGTTGCGGTGGTGGGTACTAGGGTATAAGATTACGGAATCGCAAGTGACGCTTCGCTTATTATATTAGTTAATAATAAAATAATAAACAAATTATGTTCCATTTCAGTGATATCAAAATTTAATACCGTACGCTTCAATTCTTGAAGTCTGAAACGGAATGTCTCATTTGTAACATTATCAAGATTACCATCGATATCGGCTCGCCTTCGAGCGGATCGCGGCTCGACTCACGTTTGAGGCGTATTGTCTTTAATCCCATTGTAAGGGAAGTTCGGGATTGTTCTTAGCGGAATTAATAGAACTTCCATACAACGCTCGCCCGGGCCCGGGAGCCCTATTGTGGCCTGATTTATCGGTTAAGAACAATGATAAATCAAATCGAAATTGCTCGGCGCGTTCCGTGTTCCTCACGTGAACTTTACGATTAGTTCACATACGACAGTAGGATTAGTGTACATAGTACATACCTACCATCTGTTTGTGCTTGATTAAGTGAGCTGTATTTAGCATATTAACACAAACGGAAAATGTGTTCATGGGATACTCTCGTATTACAGACCTTTTATTATACTTCGTCGATTCTGTTTTATGTCAAACTTTTTCATCAATATGCCATTTAGTGCTCTTTCGCTTTCAATTTTAATGCTCTTTCGGATTTTCGTCGTATAAAAAATGTTAAAATGATTGAGTATAACCCCCCCCCCCCCCCCCACCTGCTGTAATACGCATTTACTTATTAAGAGCAGCCTATTAAACTGAAACCTAAAAAATAAATTAAACGATCGGGTGGTTTTTCTTTATCCAACTTTACTGTGCGTTACAAATATAAAAAGCTCGCTTGCTAAAAACCAATTAGAAGCACTTATAAACCAATGGCTTGTGCCGATTGTAGTGATCGACAAAAAGAAAACAAAGTGCGGGCGGATTGAAGGATAATCGAGAGTGACAACTTTATTGGGTCCCGGTTCTTATGACATACGAGTACATATAAAGACCTAACAGGTAGGATGGCAAAATAAATTCCGTCATCCACGACCGTCTTAACCTTGGAACAGCATAAAACACTCTAGACCTTTAATCGCCAGTCTTCTAACCATTTATTATATTGAGCTTTTAACGGGTGACACCATAAACAATACAACCTTACAGTGACGTCAAAAGTGGTGTTATGAAGCCACGTAATGGCCACCATGCCGGATCGTCATACCAAGGGTACTGGGTTCGATTCCCAGCGAGACGGAAGTTTTAACGATGAGTTTGAATGTTCTCGATCTGGGTGTGTGTCTTCCTATTTGTGTTGTCCATGGTACCCACGACACAGACAATCCTAGTAGGTAGGCCCACGGAAAAAATATCTGATCTACGTTTTAAATTCAGTTCAGTTTCAAAGATTATTCCTACTTATAAAAACCTTCATCCAGATATAGCATATAGAAATAGTAGCTTCACCTCTACGAGTCCCCATCGATAAATCGTAGTGAACCGGTCAAGCGCTATTGATTGATGAACTGCAATCCAATCTACTAATAGCGAACGCCCTTTGTCACATTGTCACTACAAAGGAAGAGGTTGGATTGATTCTGCAGATATGGACGAGTAGCATGACGTATACGTTCAGTTGGAAGCCTGTATCTACATCAAAACCTTATATACATGGCTGGGCTCGGACTAGTGTAGGAAAATGTCACTGACCAAGATCAACAGGTCATAATTATTCAGTAAGCAGCATATAACTGAATAAAATAAAACTTTATAAAATTTTAGAATTTCTTCAAGCACTTAGGCCTTCTGTCCACGTCATTCCCATAATAACATAAACTTAATTTTTGTTTAAATGTCCATGGGCGACGATAGCCACTTACCATCAGGTGGATCGTCAGCTCGTTTACCGGCTATTTCCATAAAAAAATATAGATTACACAATATTGTCAGTGTCTATTAGGGCTAAGGTCTACAAAAATTAGTTAATTCATACATTCAGATTATGTATTTTAGGTAAATAAAGTAACAATTACTTTTTTGTAATAAAGACAATTTTATTTTTATTTTTCAGGTACTACCAATGCAAATTACAGAAAAAATTGGCATGCAAGTTGCGCCATGAAAAGTTTTTATTTTTATAAAAAGTAAATAAACCGTCGATACGTCCTCCGCTTTTTAGCCCCTCACGCGCGCCATTGATTCGGCAAACCGAACACGTCCCATAGTTCTTTCAGAACGGAATTGCTTCCAATAACCTGCCGAGCCAATTGAATTTAAACCTTTTTTCAGGGGGTACACGTTACATTTTGGCAGGTTGCCAGAACCGCAGTGATTCTCGTAGAAAATCTGAAAATGTTACTGAGGTTGTACACTTTGTATGGACCGCGAGACACGGTGTTCGGGCTACGCCGTGGCGTAGACTTTTACATCAATTTTCGTATTACCGATGGATTAAATCCGAGGGTTAGCCCCTGTAGGAAAGTTTTCGATTGGATTGGGAACTGGTGGTTGTCGTGAATCAATGTTATAAAATTTGTATTCAGGTGGTCTCTTTGTGCTCTTTGGACGTTCGATCGATTTAAAGAATGTTCACCCTGCTTCGTTGTTTCAACACATTTACGGCTAATAAAAATACGTTGCCGGATCATTTGGACTCAAAATCGTAGCGTTGTGTTCGATCCTCTTTGCATTTGATTAAATTTTGAGACAAATGTTCTTTATTCGGCTCGAACATTGAATGCGATTTGCATTTTTACTTTACTTTGTTTGAAACTTTACATTGCCTTTAAAGGTGTTTTTCATTCCCCTTATTTTCATAGATTGCCTGAAAGAAATCGCTAAACGCCTGTTTATTAGAAAATTGTTCAAACTATAGTTTTTAATTTTAATTTAGTATCTACCATGTTTTACTAAATTTTGTTGATTTGTCGATGTTTGTACTTAGGCCCGTAAATAAACCGATCTTTGATTTTTAAAGGAATTGCCAGACAAGAAAGAGAGAAGAAAAAGAATTAAAGATCTCAAGAAGAACACGCGCAGATCATAATGATTAATTTATGTTAAATTGACATTTGTGTGATTTGTCATCAAACCATGATTGCTTTTTTGACACTTTTTGAAGTGTCCATTGTGCCGTGTGGTGGATTGTCGACTTAAAACGTAGTGTTTTTATGTATTATGTGGCAATACCCTTACAAAGTTAGCATGCTTTATAAATACCATAGTAAAAGTGCATTTTACCATCACCATAGCGTTCTCATAGCTTCGTAGCACGATCATGTGCCGGAGAAGTTCAAGCTACTAACTTAGTATAAAGCTAGCCAGCAACTTAGTTAAACGTTTCAAGTCCTTAATGTAGACAGTGCACCTGTGACCAAAAGGTACTTATGCAATGTTATAATGTACTGTCCGTTTGGAAAATGGAAGAATTTCCGTAGTTTAAACGCTCTCTCACTCAGAAATTTACATTAGGATGGCATAGTTAAGGTTGGTTGGTATAAGGACAAGTATATTATATCTATGCTAATATTATAAAGAGGAAAGATTTGATTGTTTGTTTGCATTGAATAGGCTTCGAAACTAATAAACCGATTTGAAAAATTCTTTCACTCTTGGGAAGCTACACTATCCCCGGGTGACATAGGCTATATTATAATATTTTCAATAAATTAGGGATCCTTAATAAAACTCCAATAACGTAACCCAAAGTGTAAAAAAATAAGAAAACCGAAGCAAAGCGAGGGCGGTCACTCGTATATTATAAGTTGGTGTACTGACAAGGTTAGAGGAAAAATATATATATTTTTTAAGTTTGAAAGTTTATGGAGAACAGGACTTTTATTATCGTTGGAAAAAAGAACAAACTTAATGATACGAGGTCGTGGATTCATATATAATTTTTCCCAAGTGTTGGTTAGCAAGTTTATTAAGAGCAAGCAACCAATGTTGCTGTAAATTTCACTAACTAAAAGGTAAGAGTTTGGCTATATACTCCGCGGAAATATTGTCATCATTTTGTATTGAAATAGAACATAATAAACGAGTTAGTATTTTTATTCATAAAAATAACCTTTTATTCAATATCTAAATGAAATATTAGGTTTAATGGATGTTGTTTTAAAAAATAAGAACTGATGAGAACCTATAGACATTTTCCCGTGAATTAATTGCTAATAATATAAATTATCACAAATATTTACATCTTTACAGATTACAATAATACCAAAGATTAACCTGTGTCTGGTGAGAGGTGTGCTATTATTAAATAAATAAACAAATAAGGAAACGCTCACTTTCTTCAGAAGAATTTAAAATAGGTACTTAAAACACGTTTAATTTTGAGTTTTATTCATTTATTAAAGACCAGCACTGAATTCTCTCTAGTTTCTTAGCCACACGAGACCTTATTCTAATCAATAAATTAGTCGCTAGCACTGCGTGGGTTTAAATACCGCCTTGCTTATTAACTTGACCTTTCCTTAAGTTTATTTTTATTGCTAGATATTTTTCTACATAGTTTTTCTTTGCTGGATAAAGTGATAATTAAATAGCAAAGCGGCGAATAAATATATTACTTGAATTACTCACCAAATAATTGGCTTATATTTTTGAGTACTTCTGTGGTTGAAATAAGGTCATACGATGATATATTTAGATTGCGGTTGTTTACTCATGTTGAAAGTCAAATAAAAAACATTTTTGGCATGTTTGTATTAAAAACAATAGATCTTGACTTTTTCTTTAATTTCGCATGTCGTGCCACTCACAACAATGTGTTTGAAAGTGTAAGTGAGCGTATTGAAAACATATTATTAAAACTCTAAATTCATATTTCGAACTTAAGATTAATTTTACGACGCCCCCTCAAAGCGCAGGTGTTCATTAATACAGTGGAAGATAACTTAATAATCTACCCTTAAGGGTTGTTCCGCAGATTTATCTATTCATAACCATGGTTAATAGTGAGGGTTGGGTTTTGTTTGGATAACACTTGTGTTTTGAATACGTAAGGGCGATGGGATTGTAATTATTAGGAGTGATTTTTAATTAACAGCGAAGCCCTTGTAGTTTTGCTGGACTTATAATTTGTTTAAAGGTGATTTTATGTAGCGAATATTCTTATGTTCTTGAAGCCATCGTTACGCCCCTACTCAGAGTCACGGTTACTTAAATCGCTCCTTTTTACAGAATTTGTACGGTTTGTATGATTTTTTACTAAGGAACGATTTAAGTAACCTTTAGTGACTCTGAGTTGGGGTGTTTAATCTTATTGTTGATAATCTTGTCTTTGCCATTTGTAATAATGATAATCCTCTAAAAGAACGAATGCTTATGTTCTTCATTTTGTTGAAAATTTTTTAACCGACTCCAAAAAAAGCTGAGGAGGTTCGACTGTTTTTTTTTATGTTTGTTACCTCAGAACTTTCGACTAGGTGAACCGATTTTGATGATTCTTTTTTTAATCGAAAGCAGGTACTTGTCATGTACCTACACATAAAGAACGAGATCTGACAAGTAGTTTTTGAATAATTTTGAAGTCGGTTATGTTTTGTTAGTAAATTTTGATTTTTACCTAGGCAAATTAGGCTTTGTTTATTTAAAATATTTATAATATGTTTAATAGGCATTATAAACTTTTATTTTATTAGATCCGTATTTTAGAGTTTTATTCCTTTCAGTAAATTTTTGAACTCAACTTTATTACAATGAATACTACGAAAGTAGTTTAAACATGAAAACAGTGATGAAAGCGAACCTGAAAAATACACACAAAATATTGTCCTTAGTAATACAGTTCTAGCCGCCAGAATTTAAACTGAAATATGAAAAAGTGTATCAGAAAACTTGCACTCAAATAAATCCTGACTCTTTTTTTATTTATCTCTGCAGATGAGTAAGTTTGTGCAAAGTCGGGTCTCTGCAAATTTAATCCCGGATAAAGAATATCATTCCCGGTATCCCGGCTCCGTACGGGATACTCGATGTCCGGAAAAAATATCTGGGAATATATTCTTTGTGAATTAAGCCGAGTGGTCACTCGGAGTTTTAAGGATAAGATAGATTAAGAGGTTTTTACTAAGTAGTATTTGTTGTCAGATATTGTTACAAGAATTTAATTTATAATAATAATAATAACGCTTCACACTCATAGCCCCACACTAGGATTCCCTGTGTAGTGGGTGCCATGGACAACACACAACATAGACAAGGACATTCACACCCAGACCGAGAACAGAAATTCAAACTCATCATTCAAATTTCTGCCTCGCTGGGAATCGAACCCAGGACCCTTGGCGCGGCGATCCGGCATGGTAACCATTGCGCCACACGGGTCGTCAATTACTGAACAATCTTAATAACCTTTCTTCGATCCAGCTCTTAGTAGATAATAATAGAAATTTAAATATCCATACTAGTAATTCAGGATAATTAAATATTTCAAATGTCTTTACATTCGCTTAATTGATGTAAATCCCAATAATATGAAAAACCTGTAATTTAAAATTTTATTTAATATTAAAAATGTACCTCTATTGTATTCATGAAGAATTATAAAATGCCTGATAAAAACAAATAGCATTTTTTCGGATGCGGTACCTATGAAAGAAAGGTTAGTTAAGCGAAAAAAGGGGAGGTCACTAGTGTAACATAAATAAAAACAAGTATTTTAGTTTTCTAGTAGCAAACAATTGGGCTAGACGTTTTAGACAACCCTCTTTTGAAAATAGTGTTTCACTAAATACACTACTGTACTGCCAGGAGACTTTAGATAAATCTTACCATTAGTAGACTTCGCAAAGCTTGGATACTGTTTTTCGTTGAATATTTCGTGCTTTAGCCTGGAATACCCATGGTCCAATAATTAGTAATCGGAATATAAAGTAGATATATAAGTATAGAAGTTAACTGTGCATTCGATATTTTTTCGAATGTTAGCATGAGATTTTTTCATTTTTATTTACGAACCGATTGACGAAAAGGAAACACAAAATTTTGCCGCAAGTTTACTACCATTAAATCAGTGAAAATCTAATACAAATCTTTCAAACCGTTTTCAAGACTAGAATGAACAAAATATGCATAGATATTACATACAGATATGCATCTCAATAAATTAAAACATTTGAAATTTTATTGTGTAGGTAGGTATAACAAAACAAAATATTTTAAAAAGTTGTAACGTAGTCTTCGAAAATATTGGTTGTTTGTGACTATCACTACTATGATGACTAACATAGCTTAATTAATTAAAATTTAATAACATTGATTAAATTGTAATAAGAGTACCAACTTGATTGAAGTTGACTCCCAATTAAAGGAAAGGAAATAAACATGCACAAGTCACTACCATCCATTCAAAATGTGGGGTAAATTATCTAGGCTATGTTACCTAAAGTTACCCTACCATCTCAATGTATCGTATTTTCACACCGAGCTAACTTGTTGGCTCTGAACAAACCCGCAAACAACGTAGGATCTAGGAGATTTGTTTCACCTTTACCGAGACGGTTCCAGTGAGAAAATACAAAATAACTTACGTGTTTTTAAACTTAAGTCATTGTGCATTACAGACATTTTACGGGTTCTAATAATCTTAATATATATAAATTACGTGTCACGTTGTTTGTCCACGATGGACTCCTAAACTACTAAACCGTTTTTAATCAAATTTGCACACCGTGTGCAGTTTGATCCAACTTGAAAGATAGGATAGCTTACATCTCAAAAAAACCCTTTGACAGAACGATGTCTGTCCGGGCAGCTAGTCTTAATATATATAAATTACGTGTCACGTTGTTTGTCCGCGATGGACTCCTAAACTACTAAACCGATTATAATCAAATTTGCACACCGTGTGCAGTTTGATCCAACTTGAAAGATAGGATAGCTTACATCTCAAAATAAAAAAAAACCTTCTGACAGAACGAGGTCTGTCCGGGCACTAGATGTTTAGCCATAATGATGAGAAGTGGCCACGCAACTAATGTAAGTAAAATAATGGCTCAAAAACTTCTGTGATTGTAAAAACGGGCAGTTAAATTTTCTAATTTAAGTCCCTCGTATGTATTTAGTTTCACAGGTCACAAAGCATTTTACTAAAAACAAACAATAAAGTTTGAAGCAACTTAGTCCTACTAAAAGGTTTTCACAATTTCTTGCAGCTAATATAGTTTTCATTTCGAAGTATAGTCTTAAAAAGCGATGCCTCGATTAGATCAGCTTGATGGCACGAATAAATTTTTGTATCTTTCGTCAAAATTACATAAAATTTAAAAGTCAATCAGAAAGAAAAATTAAAATGGTTAAAATAAATTGGTAATATATGAAGTATTTGTAGATTGTCTTTGTTTATGGTCCCATGGCACCCACGACAAGAAACTCCTAATGTTTGGCCAACAGTGTGTAGTGTAGTCTCAGTCAGACAATTTGAAAGGGAATGGTAAAGACATTTGCTGTGTAATTAAACTTCCCAAACCTAATTCCAGTGAAGGCATACACGAATTAAACTTGGCGAAGTTCGATCACCGTACATCCCATTGATATACAAACAGGCTTAGCGTCGCGGATTTGTGCAAACATATTCAACCCTCTGTGATTTTAATCGACACAGCCTAAGTATAATTACGTGTTTGCTGCTTTTTTGCGATTTTGCGGTTTTTTTTTGGTGTACGAGTAAGTTATTATAAATGTTTTTCTGTTTTAAATATTTTAATCTTATAAATTACTAGCTGCCTGGACTGACTTCGTTCTGTCAAAAGTTTTTTTTTGTTTGGATCAAACTGCACACGGTGTGCAAGTTTGATTAAAATTTGTTTAGTAGTTTAGGAGTCCATCGCGGACAAACAACGTGACACGTAATTTATATGTACTAAGATTTACAATGTTATATTGTTTATTTTCTCCAGAGCCATAAATAAAATAATTTATACAATGTGGGATACATTTATTATCAAAACAGTCTTATAAGGTTATTAACATACATACAAACATTGAGTCGCTTTATACATTTGTTTGTTCCTAAAGCAACTTAATTTCTAAACGAATCCATTAGGGTTCTAAACACGAGGTGCATACCTGTATTAATATATATTATAGTCATAACTGACGAAGAAGCACAAGAGATAAAAATCGAAAAATCGTAACAAAATGAAGTCAGTATAACGTTCCCTTTGATCGCCACGTCTCAAAGGGTTGAGTTTTTGAACACGCGAGAGCAATTAAAAGTTGTGTCTTGGGCGTTTAAATGTTTTGTATATTGTTTATCTGGTACGGCTTTCGTGTTGTGTATATTGGTGAGCATAATTATCCTGTATAATAAAGGTTTAAATAAATTTACAGGGGAAGATAGGATGCACCGTTTTCAATCAAAATTAAAGACTATTTAATTGTGGAAGTACCGAACGGGCATAAGGTCTGTCGTTTGGTCAAAGTGGACGCTGTAGCTCGACTGTAATCGAGTTAATAAATAACCTTGAACCTTTAATAGTGACATGATAAAATTATGTTTTATTTTAATACATGCAAAACAATGACATAATTAAATTAAATTATGTATTAAAATGACACTATGACAGGTTTTGCAAATACCACCGAAATTGAATGTTTTTGTATCATAGTGAAAAATAAAGGTAAAGAAACGTTAAAACCCTTTGCAATGTGTTATTCAGGGTATCAAGTAAGTAGTGGATCAACCATAAAGGGCAGATACCTTGTACGTCGACCTACCATAATATGTCAAAAAATTAACTGACGTTTTCGACATTTTGACCTTTTTTAAATGTTTGATAATCTAAATTTTACTAACAAAAAATAACCGACTTCAAAGTCTCAAAAACTACATAGTTGTCAGATCTCGTTCAAATTTATGTG
This sequence comes from Thymelicus sylvestris, assembly GCA_911387775.1. Taxonomy (NCBI): domain Eukaryota; kingdom Metazoa; phylum Arthropoda; class Insecta; order Lepidoptera; family Hesperiidae; genus Thymelicus; species Thymelicus sylvestris. Next base: position 14,568,441 of record OU426893.1, read on the forward strand.
AGACCACATGACAAGTGCCTGCTTTCGATGAAAAAAAGAATCATCGAAATCAGTTGGCGTGATATTGAGTTATTCGTCAATTTGTCGCGCACATCTTAACACAAATTTACGACTTATGTAGTTTTCTCATGGATGCCATTGTCAGATCTCAATAAAATTTATGTGGGACCACATGACAGCTACCAGCTTTTGATTAAAAAAAGAATCATCAAAATCGGTTCGCCCAGTCCAAAGTTCTGAGGTAACAAACATAAAAAAAAAAAAAAAACAGTCGAATTGAGAACCTCCTCCTTTTTTGAAGTCGGTTAAAAATTCGGCTCCTTCACCCTATTTTTCCTGTTGAGTCCACAATTGAACAGATATGTTGTATACAAAATATGTTTTTGCAGAACCGGTAAAAAACAAATTTTCCTAGTTTCAGATATTCTTGAAATTGATGTTTTATCTACTTAACTATAAAATGCTAAATTACAAGTATTCTTGTTATTTAAACCTTCAGACACGCTAGGTTTAAGCAAAACAATTGAGTAAAACTCCAATTCATATCTAAAAAATACATTTTCAACAAACTTCTGCAAAATGCACATAACTTACCATTCTGATCTTGATAAAAGATGAAGTTTTCTATTGCATTAGTTCTAACGAGGTAAACTTTAACTCTAAAGTAATGTTTTCCGACAGTTAACCACCTCCTCTATGGAGACGCAGTGAATGTGACGAACTATTCCTTCAGACGGTGATCTCATGAATTCGTTCTTACTGTTATTTCCATGGTAGAAGAATACTCGTAATGGTCTGTCAACTTTTCATGCTCTTACGACATTACTTGGTGCAATATTTTCCATGCCAGATCGCCGCATCAAGCGTCCTAGGTTCGATTCCCAGCAAGGCGATTTGAATGATGAGTTTGAATTTCTGTTCTTGGTATGGCCATGGGTGTGAATGTCCTTGTCTCTGTGTGTTGTCCATGGCACCCACGACACAGGGAATCCTAGTGTGGGGCTATGATTGTGAAGCGTTATTTTTTTATGGAAATAGCCGGCAAATGAGCTGACGATATACCTAACAATACACTGCTCAAGACCCAGGTCGAATATAAAACCAATATGCTATTACTGGTAAACTACAACGTTCATAATAGCTTCTCGTTTTCTCCCGCGATTGCAAATCATATCGCTTACCGAGCAAAACTTGGACTTAGGGTCAGTAAATTCAAACTTATTTTCATAGCTAAGGGAGTCTTACATTTATTATAGCGATAAATTTGAGGAACATTATTTACACAAAGCTAGCTGGACGTAAGCGCCGCTTTGGTAAGACGGTACGATCTAAATCTCGATGAATTTATGTTTCGGGTGCATAAGAACCATTGAAAATTTTTCATGTTTACATTGATGTCGCAAAGTTAGAGAGCGAGAAATTACTCAAATCTCTTCGCTTCTTTGTTTGCCGATAATACATCGGCGTCTATTTACCACCAAGTGGCTTCTTTGCTTCTTCTTCTCCTTGCTTCTTTGTACTAAAATAAGTCATGTGCCAAGTTAGTGAGATAAAAATAACTAATAGGTATTATCATATTATGCTATTTTAAATTTTTACCTACTCGTAACATAAATTTATTTTTTGAATCACTGCATAAAACCTGTAAACGCTCTTTTAATACTGGCAAGAAAGCATAAGAAATAAAATAATTATTCATATTTATTAAAAGCAATCCCAACCAAGACCTTTATGAGAGAATTCTCAACACCCTCAAATCAATGTACCATTTAATTCTAAAGTAGTAAATTACCGTACAACGAATTGAGTGGCGCGTAAAGTACAGCGAAGTGCGGCGGCCATTTTGTAACTCTCAGTTCGCGAGAGGATAATCGCTTCTGGAAGAGCTGGAGCTCCTCAGAAATTCCGCCACACCGTTTAAGGATTTCATAACAGCAAATGGCACGACTTGAAAATTTTTCACAATTTGCCTCAAGTAATTTAAAGACGGAATTTTGTGCTATATTTACGCCAAGTGCCATGTTATTATCTCAGTTTTAAGTTAAATACCCAAATTTTGTTATAATCTATTTATCTGTTTCATTTGTCTGGTTAACCATCTGTTTCATTTTTGGATTAACAGTTTTTGTTATCTTTACTTATCGTTGATAATAATCTTCTGTCTTCGGAGCTATAGATAATTTCATAGGCAGAAACATAAAAATCTTAGTTACAGTTACAGCTAATAATACTGTACAAATTAAGTACTTTTATAAAAAGGTGTCTGTTCACACACAAGCGATACGCGATTCATACGACAAAAAATGTTCATCCACCACCATCAACATCTTGCATCTCTGTTTCATCATTTACATCCATCCGTGCCTAGTACAAGGTCGTAGAAAACTCATCACAAAATTGCTAGTTTTTCCGTAGAAGAGAACGTATAGCGCAGCGTCAATAGACTCTTGATGCGATCGTTTCATAGGATGCAGTGGTTTGGGTTGAAACGATTATTCTATTCCTATAGATGTTTTCTGCGGTTTTTTCCGGAAAGGTCTAGACCAGAGACTTATATGTAATCCCTACTTATAAGTAAGCATCTAGTCTGCGGGTACCGAAGCATTTATGTGACATCTTAATTGAGTTAATCGTCGTGTATTTATAATACGATAAAAGTCGAAAGATGGTGAAAGAAGATTAGCTGTATCATGTATGGCTTTTTACTGCGAGCGATTAGTTTGTTTTATGTATCCTTACTTAACTTTAGTAACAAATAAACAAGAATAAAATGGGTAGAATTAGCAATTAACCTGTTATCTATTTTACCTACTAATATTATAAAGAGGAAAGATTTGATTGTTTGCATTGAATAGGCTCTAAAACTACTGAACTGATTTTAAAAATTCTTTCACTGTTGGGAAGCTACACTATCCCCGAGTGACATAACTATTTTCAAAAAAACTTGGGATCCTTAAAAAACTCCAATAATATAACCCAAGATGTAAAAAAATAAGAAAACCGAAGCAAAGTGAGGGCGGTTATTCGTTACCGCCCGGCCACAGCTACTAGCGGCGCGGATTGCGGCGCGGTGAGCGGCGCGGCAAGCGGTGAGCGGCGAGAACAAATGGTAGACAATGTATGGAGTATGCCACAGCTACAGCGGCGCGTTTTGCGGCGCGGTGAGCGGCGCGGTGAGAGTCGCGGCGGCGGCGGACTGCGCGGTGCGCGAGTGAAACAAATGCCGCGCGCGGCCGTATCGGTGGAAGAACTCAGCATGTATTATATTTTTCTTATTATTTATTATTTTTATTCTTGATGTATTATATTTATCTTTATTTCATGAACAATAGTAAAACAATCGGTTGCTTCAAAGACTAGTTCTCATCATATTTTCTTAATAATCCATGTGACAGCTCATTCCATCATACCCTTTTGTATTCGTTTTTCTTATAATGAAAAACATGGCCGGTATCTTAATTACCTGCTTACATTGTTATGTTATTTATTTATTTATTACATTTAAAACTTTATTGTTTGTACACCAAAACATAATATACATAAAGAGCACAAGGAAGGAACACAAAACAATGTTACTATTTATCTACAGATTATTTATCAATATTATTATATATAATATTATTATATAGTAGTCTAAGTACGTCCACCGCTGACGCCGCCGCGGTCGCAACTAATCTAGCTGTGGCATACCACCGCAAATCGCGCCGCCCGCCGCGCCGCTCACCGCGCCGCAATCAGCGCCGCTAGTAGCTGTGGCCGGGCCCTTAGGAATATTAGGTGAACCTTCATTAAAACGTTCATGAAATCACACCAACGATATTAGCATGACCTGCTGCCAACAGGCTGCTGTCAACGTCGTAAGAGACGATAGGAGGCGTCCCACTTGGTATAGGTACTACGCGTACTAGGTACTGGACAAAACAATATTTTATTTTTATTATTAACACATATATATATAATATAAATAAATAAATAACGCTTCACACTCATAGCCCCACACTAAGATTCCCTGTGTCGTGGGTGCCATGGACAACACACAACATAGACAAGGACATTCACACCCAGACCGAGAACAGAAATTCAAACTCATCATTCAAATTTCCGCCTTGCTGGGAATCGAACCCAGGACCCTTGGTGCGGCGATCCGGCATGGTAACCATTGCGCCACACTGGTCGTCGAATATATATACACATACAACACACGCGCATACACACGCACAGTCATCCACATACACGCGTAAAACATTCTTCTTATTAGAATAAGCCGTTAACTATATAATTTAAACTTAAGCACAATATGTAAAGGTATTGTTTACGCAGCAATAGTTCTGGGTCCTTAATTATGTAATCTGTCCTTGGGAGGGCACTGGTGACTTGTATCACAGGCTTGAAAAAGCCTACAACAGGCACCAGGCTCGTGCTAAGAAGGTTTATAGCATATTAACTATCCATGTAATTAAATTAAGCCTTAGATTAAGACCTTCTTGTGAGACCAAATAAATGATATTTATTATTATTATTATTTTTATTTTTATTTAATATACTACACAATTCTACATTTAAAAAGTTAAATAGCAATAAGCCGGATTACCTGTACTTACCTATTACATAATATACATTTTTACATAACATTTTGATATTAACGCCCCAATTCAGAGTCACTTATGGTTACTTTAACCGCTCCTTAGTAAATAATCACCATAGAAATTCTGTACTAAGGAGTGATTTAAGTAACCGTTAGTGACTCTGAGTTGGGGCGTAAGACCTCTTAAAACAGCAGAGTTGATGTGAACACGGCTAGTGGCAATAATTTGTCGCGTTTAGTTTACCTTCAGTACTTAGCACGTCTAACTGGTTGTATTCGGCTGTTATTTGGCGGAGAGCCAATTTGGTGTCAATAAACGGTCACTTTATTGCGGCATCTATCTCTCTTCCTCGGGCAATCATTGTGATGTTATGGATTTGTGTAAAACATATCTGTATGGGACTAATAAATAACTTTTTACCTTTTGTTTGTTTTCCTACTAGTCCAACGAACATTTTGCAAAGTTTTTGTAGGTTTTTATCCTGAAATAAAGAAATTATATATTTTTTTTAATTAAGTCTAAGTTGGATAAAGGATAAGTAAGTAATGGATTCTCGTATTTTATTTTCACCCCATAATTTCCATTGCTAGATTTGTATCTCCTCTCAAAATGTGAGGAGTTAGGACGTACTATACCAAGCGGGTCATTATGGAGAACATTATGGATAATTTTAGGTTTCCTATTTTGTTTTCCTTCTCCCAATCCCACGTTGATTAATGTATTGTAAACCCTTTGAGAAACTCGCGTGCTGGATTCGACCAGTCTCTTACGCGCATTATAACTAGACTAGTTACTGCTTCTAGAACATAAATCACTTAACGCAGAAGATAAAGCAAAACATGCGTCTAGTGTGCACTCAAAGTCTTACTTCAATATGTATGAGGAATAGCCGAATACACGTGATTACATGGTACTAGGCGAGGCAATATTGTCGGCTTACGCTAGTAATGCCCTATAGTCAATCAAACCTGTATTGCCAATGCACTCGTAAGCTGGATTGCCCGTCTTACGATGTCTTAAGGCCACGGGCTTTTGGTATAGCAATTTGGCTAGGAAAACTGTTAACTTTGCTACATAATAAAATGTATTTAAAAGTCGTTTTACAACTCTAGTATCAACTCTAGTCGTGGTCTAGCCGTATTGGGGCGGCTAAGAATACTAACCCCAATCCCACGCCGGATGGGTGTCGTAAGAGGTGACTAAATCCGGCCCACCTCGAGGGATTATATTGGTAATATTGATTTTAATTGTCAATTAATACCATTATAACTATTATTATTTCTCTATGGGATTCGCTTGGATAGCTAGCTAGTCAGCCGCTAAACGACTCTTCGTGTCCCAGCAGGAGGCTTGAGAGCCAGTTCTTTCTTTCTTTATTTATTTTTTCTTTCTTTCTTTTTCTTCTCTCTTTCTTGGCCGGCAACGCATCAGTGATGATTTGGTGTTGCTGATGTCCATGGGCGACGATAGCCACTTACCTTCAGGTGGATCGTCAGCTCGTTTGCCGGCTATTTCCATAAAAAAAAACTATATAGTATAGAAAATTAGTGTCTGTCACACTTTTTAATATATTTATTAGAATTTATAGTGTTGTGTGGATTAATATAAAATAAATGTCTGATAAACAAGCAAAATAATATGATTCTCAACGATGATGATGGTCAATTTCGGGTCCGATAACTATTCCGCACCAACTCCGTGTCACTAACGGTTATTTAAATTGCTCCTTAGTACAGAATTTGTATTGTGATTCTTTACTAAGTAGCGATTTAAGTAACCGTTAGTGAGTTGGGGCGTTAGTGTCTCGGAGTGAAATGAGGATAACTTAATAGATAAAAACTCAAAAATGCCAATTATTGTAAAAAAATATTTTCTCATTTTCGTGTGACACTAGAACAAACTAAAAAATATCCTGTAATGTTTTGTGTCTCTAGGGCGCTCCACCCACTGAAGACGCGTCCCGCCGCGGTGCGCAGAGCGACGGATAACACAACTGCGCGCGGGGCAATTTCCCGCGCGGTGCCGCGTCGGCAGTGTGTTGTGCTAGGCGTGATTTCTATAAAAATTGACATAATTGCATACAATGGTAAAATCTGCCATCCCGCGCACCGCGACGGGGCGCGGTGCAGTGGGTGGAGCGCCTAATAAAGAGATCTGATACATTATCAACATTAAAAAAAACATTCCAAGTATTTTCGGCCCCAACAACACAATCGTTACAGCTTCTTATAAAGCTATTTAAACCTTTGAATCGTTTGATCAGCTATCAAAAGTAAAGTAGATAATTTACCGAACGTTAGTCGGAATGAACTGGCCGAAACCACTGACCGCCTCTTAACATCGTGAGCCGCATGCCCGCTTCGAACGTCCATTACATAAAAAGATAGACGTCGGAATAAAGTGAGCGTCCACCGACACTGAACTGGCATAGTGCCAGTTAACAGCCGTATACATACGAACCGGAAATGTTCAGTGTTACGGGTGGAAAAACGTACTTAAACTGATCTTGTTGTTGATATCGGGTTAGTTTGGCGATTAATACCCATTTATAGTACGTGTCTGTCCTCCAGAGGTCTTAAGCAGAGACAATTACTGCTTCCATGCGGATTGGTGCAGGGGTTGTCAACCCAAATGTCGCAATGCCAACAAAGGTCTCGGCCATGTCTTAATCAACGACTGCTATTTTTTTACAACTAACGGACAACTGTGCAACTCATTTCTTCTCGCACGATCACTAAGGACCGACGCAACCCACCACCGTAAGCAAGCGCGGCGCTTCGTAGCTCTAACTTAATAGCTACAATTAGGTTAAGTTTTCGAAAGGATAGTTGCTGTTTGCCGTAGCAACATTCATAGCTTCACGCGGTCAATAATGTCCTCCAACAGGCGACGTCCTATGCCGAGGTCCAAACCCTGCATGGGGTGCCCTTAGGACATCGCATGCCCCTGCTTCTTGAGGTGTGGAGGTATCACTCCCACCTTGCAAATATGTCTTCTCGAGCCTCTCGAGGCTCGCCCACCTGCCCGCGTGAAGCTGTAAAGGCCGCTAGGCCCAACAGCAACTATCCATTCGAAAAAAAGCTGCGATATACGATCACGTAGCTCAGTTGATACTTCTCCATACCAATTGAATATTGGGTTAAGTTCTTGGCTAGTATTGGCACTAATGTAGAATTAAGTAAGAGGTTGAAGAGGATAAGGGAAATGGTCAGTTTCGTCTTTAATTTTCGGTCTGTCTTGAATAATTTTAAAACTGTTCCTTGTAGAACTACAAGCATAACAAAAATGTACGAGTATTTGACATCCCTACAATTTTATTTGCAAATAGTTTATTTATCGATTTACATTATGACTTACAGTAAAAACGTAAGGAACTTCGATCCCCGGGGGTACCACGCGACCCCAATCGTTTTTTTGAGCCAAAATGTACTGAAATAATCACACATAACTCAAGAATTAAAACTTTAATCATAGTAATCCTTGCTGCAATAACTTTACATCGAAGATCGATAAAGGAAACGTACAAATGTTTTCCACGGTTTGGAGTCGGTCATAGACTCGCCCAATCAATTATTAAAACCCCATATCGATTCTGGTCATTTGCTTTCAGCTGTCCCTTACCCTTGGTAAAGATTGGCAGACACTGAGTACATTTATTATTTTTAGCCACTGAGTATGTAAGTATAGATACTCAGACATTATAATGGGTACAAAGTTGTATAAAAAATTTGCATGTGCATGTCATGCTAACTGTATGTTTTCGTTCGCAGAAAAAAGTATGGATCTATTAAAGCAAGATATAAAATGCATAAAAGCAATTCAATTAGGTATAAATAAGTCTGCCTTTTTACATAAAAACCCATACTTGTCTACCTTGTCTCACTTCGAGTCTAAATCTTCACTCAGACAATAAGATAAGTATAATTTATAAAGTGCTTTGCCTATAGAATAAATACTTCCTAGTTATGCATTATCCCTCGCTACGTTACAACCCTTACATAGACTATATTGGTTCGGTGTTGCCAGGAAAATTTTAAAATAACAACAGTTCCGATTAAATAAGATGATAATCGGGGATCCGGAATAAGAGGTCCTGTACTTCATTGGATACAAAGCTACTTGAGTGATCGTAGACAATGTGTTGATAATTATACAGTCTGTCAATAAAAATTCAGAAATAATATCATACAAATCACAATTTAGGACGAATGAATACGGTGTGCCACAAAGCAATGTGATCGGTCCACTGCTATTTCTGCTATACATATAGGTATGTATTAATGACCTTCCAGCATTGAAGTATTATTACTAGCGTATAGAACAGACACCGCGTACACAATGTATGTTCCAATGAAATGGCGTCGCGCGACTTCAATTTCCAATGGATTCGTTTGATTTTTAAACGAGAACAGGGGCTCAATTTTGAAAATAGAACCTCCCAGCGGGACATACATTTTGTTCGAGATGTCTATTCTATGACATTATACTTCAATGCCTTCCAGACATTATTTCAGACAAATCTTTCACGCAAAAACTACTGAAAGAATTTCCATGAAATTTAGCAAATAGGTAGATCATGGCGTGGAATAACATATAAGGTACATAATTATCTCGGAAAACGAGGGCAGAGTTGTGCCCAGAGCGCAAGTTTGAAAATAAAAGGTAATTGCGAATAAAACGATGTCAGAGCAAAATCAAATGACACAAAATAAACGAAAAACCAATTTGAAACATAAATTTAATATTGAAACAAATTTGAAACTGGAATTTTAAAACAAACAGTTATTTGCGGCCAGAATTGTCTGAATTGAGAATCAGATGTGAGAGAGTTAAAGATTTATACATAATTATTATGTTTGACTAGCTGGTGCCTTTGACTACGTCCGCAGAAACGAATCGTTTACCCCCTTTTAAAGGGGTACAGATTTAGGGGATGAATTATTTTTGCTTATAGATGAGCGCTAATTGCTCCATACATTATAATGCTTCAATTGCTATGTATCATTGACAAAAGTTATAACACAGCAAATAAAATTATTTATGTTGAATAGGTACTCTACGAGCTCTACTAAAGGGCGAACTACTGAATTTGACCGTAATTCATTTTAACAAAGGATTACTTTATATCGCGCTTATAGCCTGGTCATTTTAAAATTATCGACAATGTTATCGAAATTTTAAAAATTCCAACCTTGATACAGTGGGTGCACGGGTAAACAAGAATTACCCGTCCACCCACCAGTGGGCGGGTAATGGCCCGTGGTGACTAGTATAAATCTAAAGTGATCAACCGAGGTACGAATAAGCAACAGCGGGCGCGGTCGGTAGTTGGATGGGTGACCGCTTGGGGCAATATTTTTTTAGTTGCCAAGCTTTGGTGTTAATAGACACATACGTAATTGTACACATTTAGTATAGGTACCAAGCATGGTGGACAACATTCACTCGTGGTAGCCATTTTCTTGAGAGAAGTATTCCACCTGTCCTAATAAACATCTATTTATTGAAGTAGATGTATTTTATTTTAGGTGAATATATAAAGCTATGTTTTTAAAAAGTGTAAATAAACGATATAACAAAAAAAAACAAACATTGTTCAATTCAGAGAAATAAGAAATTCTAACTACATACGTGCAGCTTGCGTAGGTACACCTTATTATGAAGCATATTAAAATTAGCGTTATTTTTATATCGATCTGTCATCATGTTATGAAATTCATCTTCCCGGACGACGTTTCTGATCTAGAAAAACATAATAAAAATTAACTACACGACTGCTTCTGGCAGTTTTGATGCGGAGAATCAAAAGATGTCATTGGCAGTTCAAAAATAGCATCATATCCCGATCAAGATAACGTGACGTTCGTGTATTAATTTTTAGTGGAAATGGCGCGTAAAAGAAATGCAGTAGTGTTCTGTGGACATTCGGAAGTCCAACACTTGCTACCGTACTGATAACGTCCACAATTCATTAAAAAAATCCAAAAATACGTACACCGGTACCAGGATATCATCAGTACGTAATTATCACTCAACATTACCTTCAGTCGACTGACGATAAAACTATCTTTATACTATCGATCTGTAATTGTCGATGCGTTCGATGTATATGAAAATAAATTGTTTAGATGTGTCTACACAGCAATGTATGTTACGTGCGGTCAGTTGTCAGTTACTTGCGGTGAAGTGTGGAGCGTAGTGTGTTCATAAAATTGTTTTTCTTGTCTCCCTTCGGTATTTCAGTGCAACGGACCACGTGCGTGGTGCGAAAGTTTTGTGTATCGCTAGATTTGTACGCGAGTGTTGGTGTGAGTGTTATTGATGTGTGTGTAGCTTGGATTTTTACTCTGGAACGGTGAGTGTTTTAAAAGCTTTGTTTATGCCGCGCTTTTTATATTTATTTTTCATAATTAGTTTCTGCAGTAAACGTTGCGAGGATAGTGGTTCTGAAGATATTTCGTTACAACGTAAAGTTATTTTTATGCTCTGAGTTATCTAGAAGAACACTTATATTTTCATAAACGATAGTAAACAAACTTTATTAGAAAGGAATCACACAATGTATGTCACGGTATAAATGAAATCTTTTACATTATTTTTTAATTAATTATAATAACTTAAATTATAATAACTTTGCCAATAGGAATATAATTTAAGGTTATGACCCTTAATTATTATTGCTAAATCACAAACTAAAAACTATTCCGTGATTAACAAAAAACATGTGAATAGCAAAACAACAAGTCACTTATTACATAGAGGATAGAACAACATGCAGTAAAAAAGCTTCCATTCTTAAAGCCAACATCCTCCTAATAGCAATGAGCTGTACTACCTTCAAGAAAATGTTGACAGGATTATACTACAAGAGATCTCTGAGGCCTGTACGAACCGCTGAATATTTACATTGTAGTTATTTTGGTACTTTGATCAGGTCTACTAGATCTGATATTACTCCAGTGTACTTTAGTTAAATTACTTCAAGTATGTACTTTAGTTACAGTCCGTTCTTTTAAGAGTGTTTATTTATTTCAAAATCCACAGCTTTTGACGGTTTAAATATAATGAAAGTAACGGATTTACATTATTCTTATGTGTTGAATTTATACCTACAGTAACATCCGACGACCCTGTAGCCTAGTTGGTAGAGACCATGCCTGCGAAGCGAGGGATCCCGGGTTCGATTCCCGGCCTGGGCAGATATTTATGTGACAGATAAATATTTGTACTCGGGTCATGGGTGTAATTGTGAAGTGTTATGTGTGTCATCCATGCCACCCGCGACATAGGTAATATTTTAACCTACTGCGGGGGTATGAGTGTGTTAGCTTTTTTTTTTTTAATTTAAAGCATCAGAGTAATTATCGCATATTATTTAATTAATAAATATTTTACTTAAAATTTTTTTTGATTTCTTACATTGTCGTTTCGACGAAACATATTATGACCTTAAAATAGCATCGGCCTCAATAAGCAAAAGTTATGAACAAGGAACTTCGAGCCCAGCTCGTAAACCTGTTACGCAACGTGATAATTATTATTATTGAATAGGTATTGATAACAACGATATTGCACCCGCTATCTCTTTTGCATTGAACTAGGATGACATTTGCGAATAGGGCTTGTGTATACGTGTTGAAGCGCTCATAGCCATGGCTTTTGTTGCCCTTGTGATCGACAAAGTTAAGCAACAGCGAGTACGGTCGGTAGTTGGATGGGTGAGCGCTAAATTCAAATCAAAATTCTGCCTTGCTGGGAATCGAACCCAGGACTCTGTGCGGCGCGATTCGTTATGGTTACTATTGTGCCACGCGGGTCGTCCGTTAAAATAATGTATGATTATCGATATAAAATTATCATAATAATAATATTATAATTATTTTCATAGTGAATATAGAAATAATATAAATAAAAATAAACAAAGCAGATGATCAACAAAGCAATCTATAAATCGGGTCATAACAGAAATAGCTTTAGCTAAAGCTAGGTGACCCGTGAGCTTATAGAGGGTGATACACTGATGCGGGTCAACTCACATCTGTTATTAGTACTGTTTCCTATTCATCTTATTTTATTAGCTGTCTACATCTGTGACAATAAAAATTGTAACAGAAAATCGTAACATAAAATCGTGTTTTTGCCATTTTTCTTGGGGCTGGAAATGTCTAGTCAGAGGCTAAAGTAGGCTTAAAATCTTCAGGATCTCTGTTGCAGACGGACAGACGGACATGGGGAAATTATAAGGGCACCGTTTTGACTACGAAACCCTTAAAAATAAGCTTTTTAATCCACTTCAAAAAAAGAAGGAGGTTCTGAATTCGACTGTATTTTTTTATGCTTGTTACCTCAGAACTTTGGACTGGGTGAACCGACTTAGATGATTCTTTTTTTAATCGAAAGCAGGTACTTGTCATGTGCTCCCGTATAAATTTTAACTAGTAATTATTGAGTAATTTTTAAGTCGGTTATTTTTTGTTAGTAAAATTTAGATTATATCTCAAATCATCGCTTGCTTGAGATATAACGTAAACGCTCCTATTACCGCCAGTTTAAGCTGACTTTGGATGAACTTCAGAAAATTAGATATACGCCGTTATGCTAGGACAGGCGTTTTAATTTATTCTTTATCATAATTAAATATTCTATGATATTCAGCACTTAAATTTAGTGTTTAATCACACAATATTTAATAAATAATAATTTAATCTGAAATAGCGGCTGCTTCTATTACCGCCCGATGGGATGATGTTGTTTCTATTACCGTTTTTCATGTTTCTATTACCGACCACTGAAAAAGGAACACATTCTCCATACTATTAAATAAAAAAAAACAAAATAAATATTTATTAAGTTGGTATAAAACATTTGAGATCAATAATAATTATTATTAAAAACTGAGCTTTCTTCTTAATAATGTAGTTAAAGTAAATATTATTAAAAACACCATCTACTGAAATTTTATAAGATGGAGGTTAATATCTTAAAACAAGGTTTAGTTATTCTAATCCGTTGGAGTTACACATTTTGCCTTCAAATCACATCATCAGACCCTGAGATTGTCTATGATGTAGGTACTAGTTTTGCAAAAATAAAGTTATTGGCAAAAAAATTCTTAAAAACGGTTCCGATTCTCCTATTTAAGAGTTACACATTTTGTCTCCAAGGGACATCATCAGACCATAGAATGGTCAATGATGTACTGATTTTGCTGTGTAAATATTTACCAACAACAAAATATACCTTTTAACACGGTTCAATTATTCCAATCCGTTGAGGAGTTACATATTTCGTCTCCAATTCACATCATTACACCCTGAGATGTCAACGAACCGTTGAGGTGTTCCACTCTATATGTCCAGAACCCATCATAAGATCCTCACCATGATGTTAATGAGACCACTCTGAAGCAATCCGCTATTTAATACCGTTTAAACCATCCAAATTGGTCGAACATATAAAGAAAAAAAAACATATACGACGAATTGATAACCTCCTCCTTTTTTGAAGTCGGTTAAAAACTTATGTTTGGCCTATAGAACATTTATGAACACAGGAACTTATAGTAGGCTTATCAGCATTTTAACTAAAGTACGCTACATACCTACAATAAGAGACATTTATAAATAAGACCGTATGGGTCGGTAATAGAATTAAGTATGAAGATTCTATTACCGCCAAAAAAGAAAAAATAACAGGCAAAAATCCATGAGACAAAATGTATGGCGTTAATTGATCAAATTATCTAATATACTCTTAAGAATCAAACAAGTTAAAAAAAACATCTAATATTATGTATTAAAAGAAATAAAAGCTAAAATACTAACTATTGTAAAACATCTAACACCGCCATGGGTCGTTAATAGAAGCGACTTATAAAAATTAAGTTTCTAATACCGCTCCAATGTAAAATTCGATTTAAACGACAAGACATGGCCAGAACGGTAGTATTAGATGTTAATCTAGAAAACCAATGTATTATTTATTATAGTTACATATTGGCATGCACGTATACACATTTTATTTATGTTAATTTCTCTTAAGTAATAATGAGGTGTTCTTATGTAGCTGGGAGCAGAACACTATGACGCGGAAGTCCGTTGCGGCCGCGTCTCAATTATTGGCTATTTACTCTGTTTGCTGATTATTTACGCACACAAACTTTATTATTTTTGTTTCTCAATATACATACCTAAAATATTTTTAGGCTACAATTTTCATGGAATCTACAACATGCCTTAAAATAATGATTAAAAAAACTGGCGGTAATAGGATACAAATTTTGGGGGGCGGTAATAGGCGCGTTTACGTTATAAATAAATAACAACAAATGTTATTTCATGCATCTAATGCATCCAATGTGACACATGCTTTGCGAACTAGATGACCTGTGTTATCGTCATGACACGCAGGTCACATGGGCAGCTCATCATTCATCTTGTAGGAGACAATTGTCACACTGTTTAATACTTAGTTATATAGAATTTACTAGCTGCCCGGACAGACTTCGTTCTGTCAAAAGTTTTTTTTTTCTTTTGAGATGTAAGCTATCCTATCTTTCAAGTTGGATCAAACTGCACACGGTGTGTTGTTGTTGTTTGTGTGCGGACAAACAACGTGACACGTAATTTATATATAATATATATCACATTAAATTATCTTTTATATTTTATATCCATAGATACCCCTCGCTTTGCTCATCGGAAACGTGATATTACGTTATTGTACGCGACATTAGTAGAAACCTACTGCGGGGGTAATATGAGTGTGTAAACGTTTATTTATTTATTTAACCTAGTTGATGTCCTATGGGCAGTGCGGACACCCCACGTTTTTTTTGTAAATTATTAAAAAAAGGAATTTTGTTTGACCTCGATTACAAAACCGCACTCCATTAGCGCAATAATTCTTAACAATTTATCGGGCAATAATCGAACAATTGCACCGCATTCCAAAACATTCCTTTCCGAAAAACAAAGTCATTTAATCCAAAAATATTGCAGTCGAAACCGCGCTATTGCACGTCGGAAAATAAAATTCGGAACGTGGGTGTGACCTCGAAATTATAATTATATCTGTCTTGCAATACGATCGTTGATGCAAGCGAAGATAGCTCAAGATATATAGATAGATAGCTGTCGCTACCGGCGGGATATAAACCGCTCCAGTATAAAATATTATTATCACAGCCGGCAACTGTTCATGACGACAGTGGTTTATAGTTGTTGAGTGTAAGGTATTTCTACCGTCTCAAAGATAATTAGGTACGAGACGACTTTTGTTACATTAATTTAAAAACACAGGCAGGCAGGTATACGTATGACATCCATACTATCCATACTT
This sequence comes from Thymelicus sylvestris, assembly GCA_911387775.1. Classification (NCBI taxonomy): domain Eukaryota; kingdom Metazoa; phylum Arthropoda; class Insecta; order Lepidoptera; family Hesperiidae; genus Thymelicus; species Thymelicus sylvestris. The sequence goes on from OU426893.1 coordinate 14,584,367, forward strand.
CCATACTTACTATACTTACTAATATTATAAATGTGAAAGTGTGTTTGTTTGTTCGTCCGTCTTTCACGTTGCAACGAAGCTGTTATGTGGTATGGTTTTTATGTGTGGAGATAATGAGGAGGGTGGAGAGTAACGTAGGCTACTTTTTAATTCAGTAAAACATCCCCATGGGAAGATCGATATTTTGTTAGTTGCCAGATATTTAGTTCCGGGTGTTGTTAATAGATGGCGTTAGTAAAATTCATTTGCAAGTTCTGAATCACGCTGTCAAAATGATACAGGCAACTATATCTAACTAAGTAAAAGTAATTAGGATTTGTGAAAAATCGATCCCTACCGCGGGCGAAGCTACGGGCGAAAGCTAGTAAAAAATAAATGCTTAAACATTCCCCTGAATTAGGATTTGTTGAGTGTCGGGTAGCATGGACCTTATTCATCTTCTTTATTATACACCTAACACTTTATAAATACTAAATGCCACATGTGTAAATTAGTATAAATTAAAAAATTAAAAAAACCACATGCTATCAAAAAGCCATGCTATATCTTTTTGAAATCCTTAAGATGAGCTGTTATTGCATTATTCGCTTTATTTTAATTTTTTGATACTTCAAACAATGGCCTCTCACAGCCACCATATTTTTTATAATTTCACGTATCTAACAGCACTAGGGTTATGAAGACGAATCTAGCAATATATTAATTATATGAATCCGTTCAGCGGTTTGGAACATACGAGGTAATAAAGAGTATTACATGCATTCATGCATATGTCGGTGAGGCCACGAATCTCCAGTGAAGGTCCAGGGACGGACCTCTATAATCTACAACGCCTGTCCGATGCAGAGGTTGGCATATAAGAAACCACATGTCATATTTAGATGAAGGAATTGTCAATAAGATAGAACGGATGATCACGTAGTGTTGAAGTACTTGGAAGTATTGATGTGAACGTTAGGAGAAATGGAAATATAATATCATGGAGCAAAGTAAAAGGAATATCATTTCATAACCAACACCGTAGAATACCCCTTCTCCCATATCAGAAGTGTTGGAAAGGACTTCGACTTGCCCACAAATGCGGAAAATAAATGAGGAATGACACTAGTTCGGATGACATTTGAGGAAAATTTTGCAATGAGAAATTAAACAATCCGAAACGCAATAAAATGATAATCGTCGAAGTTTATAATATAATCAGTGTGGATAATGCGAAATGTGGCGATGTGAGAGTTCAAACAAACGAAGCCATCCAATATGTAGCCCTTTCGGAGTACGATGTGCTGAAACGCGAATGTCGATTTTTAAATATGAGGTGACGACTAAAATTTCTTCGAGGAACATGTTGATGGAAATGGACGTAACTACGGATCGCAGATAAGTAGCCCTAGTCTAGCATCAAATGTGATACCTGATATCATACGAGTGAAATTAACCTTACTTATTTTTCAGTTGCGGAAAATCGATGACACATGGAATATGATCTACCACGCCAGCCACGAGAAACCAAGGGACCCAGGAGCTGTCTGCTGCGTGAGCGTTGCTAGATTAGGTGATGGCAGAATGAGTGCACAACCATCTTCACGCATAGTTTGATCATACAGGTGATTTTGTGAAGTTTTCTATGATTATGGGGCTGATGAGCGTATAGATAATGTTGTTGCTGGTATTGGATTTAAACGAATCATTCTAAAAATTATTTCCATGATTTGCCTGACATTCGTATTTAAAGAACGAAATTACGTTGTCTTTTTAAGAGGGTTTTTCAGTCAATGACAGTGACATCCTTTATTTTCTAAATTTAATAAATGGTTGAAAGTTATGAAACTTTATTGGATCACTAAGAGTAAGCTGTTGCAATTGTTGATAGTTCGAAGTTTTTGCTATCGGTTTCCTTATGATGCGAGTTCGTTATGGTGAATAGCGACTTCTTGTCAGTAGACTCGTTAGACTTGTGTAAGTTAGATGTAAGTCACGTAGAGAAACTATGGTCGGTCTGATGGTATAGTAAAAGAAGGATTGCATGATGATATCAATTTAATGAGTTTCGCAACAATGGCTATTGTAAAAAAAAGAGTAAAAAAAGAGGAGTGAAAAAAAAGATGTGAAAAAAAAGAGAGAAAAAAGAGTTTAAAAAAGAGATAAGTGAAAATGAAAGGTAAAAAAAAGAGTACCTAGTAACAATATGAAATTGTAAAAAAAAATGGAGTAAAAAAAGAGTTGTGATAAAAAAAGGTTGTAAAAAAAGGTGTCAAAAAAAAGAGAAAAAAAAAGAGGAAAAGAAATGTGAATGAGTCCGGGCCAGCATAGAACTGAAGGGACGTTATACCTGGAGAGTCTTAGAGAGACTGGACCAGGTGTCTGCAGGGTATAATCCGGACCAGACGACAATAACATAATTGCGACGTTCCGTAGAGTCTTATGAACCAGATTGGTAACCAAATGGACAAACCATAGTTATCTCCACTATATTTTAAGTGTCCACATTTAAAATATCAGACTTAATGAGCGAATTATTCTTGACTGTAAATTAATAATGATGTGATGAATGACGAAAGTAAAATGAATGTGAATCAGGTTAATGTAGTCAGAATAGCCGAGCAAAATACTGTTGAGACTGTTTTTACAGGATTCTGATTATCCACACGAGGTCGTGTGGGTCGTCAGCGATGGCCGCGTGCGTGATACGAAAACAATGAGTTGTGGACCCAGGAGTTAGAATGGAGACCACGAACACCAACAGCCCGATACACCGACGCTCTTAAGAGGGCGAGTGGTATTGCTGGATGAGATCATAAGCGGAGAACCATGTGGCATGCCTTGTGGAGCAGTAGATAGAAGAAGCATGATGATGATGTACCAAGATAAATTAAAGCGCGCACGAGGACGAGCGCACGTCAGGATAGCCGTGTCGGTGAGGCCACGAATCTCCAGTGAAGGTCCAGGGACGGACCTCTATAATCTACAACGCCTGTCCGATGCAGAGGTTGGCATATAAGAAACGACATGTCATATTTAGATGAAGGAATTGTCAATAAGATAGAACGGATGATCACGTAGTGTTGAAGTACTTGGAAGTATTGATGTGAACGTTAGGAGAAATGGAAATATAATATCATGGAGCAAAGTAAAAGGAATATCATTTCATAACCAACACCGTAGAATACCCCCTTCTCCCATACATACATACAAGATACGCGTGAAAAACATAACCGTTCCTAGCAGTCGGATAAAAAGACAGTTTTCAAACTGACGCACATATCATAGATTCCACGTCAGTAAAATTATAATAAGTCGGGTTCGTTATTTTTAATTAGCTGATACTTGTGAAAAGTGGGCGTGAAACTTTTAATACATCGGTTGTGACACACCGAGCTATTTAAAATTCATACCTATTGCATTTCAAAAAGTTTGCACGACTGCCAAACGCATTTTGAAGAATTGCCCAGAATTCGAAGATGAATTCGTGAGACTTAATTATGTGGTAACCACAAAGAAAACAAAAGGCATTATAGTAATTTCTGCAATTGTCTATCTATCTATATCAGCCTTTTTAAGTCCACTGCTGAACATAGGCCTCGCTTAATTGCAACTAAGTTTCTTCAAATTATTTATTTTTATAATTTTTAATTAAGTTTTAAGTTTGCATTTAAGTTAGGGCGAGTACACAAACCTGTACAGAATAGCCTTAGCTCTACCAACCCCAGATTTTGGACAACAAGTGTGGTTTTGTCGTTTTATAATACATACCTACTGAAATACGTAGTATTATTCGCATATTATGTTTACCAATATAAAAATATGAATTTCTTTATTGGTATAATTATGTTTTATGTAAAGTTTTTTTTAATTAACTTACACTATTCGAGTGCAGCCAGTACTTCATTAAATAAAAAATACTAAAATAGCGCGGTTGGTAGTTTTAAAAGGAGCACACTCTAAAAATATCATGAGTGAAGTTGATTTTTAATTACCAGCTTTAATTATGTTAATGATGAGTCAACAAAAAGGCGTGTCACCGCAAAATTTAAACAGCATTAATAAAATGCATCAAAATAATAGACCCCATCTGAAATAAAGAGTTATAAATTCCTGACAGGTTCTCCACAAATAAACGCATATCTACGCAACATGCAGGTAGCCAGGTACACAAGCGCTTGTAATCCAAAATACATTATTACTCGCCGATCTTTACTCACAGTACATAATATACAATTTACCATAAGGCTATTCGCCCACGACCGTTAAAATCGGTGACCGATTTTTTGTAAGAGAAAAATAGGACGTAGTTACTGATAGCAATACTGCCCTCCTAATGATAAACAACGTATCTGACATTTTTGACGAAAAAGAGTTATTAGCATATTCGTAATCAGCGAATTTCGCTGACACACGTCCTACAAAAAGTCGGTCAGAAATAATATGGGAGGAAAAATCGGCCCGGTTATCTGTCCTACAAAAAGTCTGACGTGGGCGGGAAGCGTAAAGGTGCGTTCTCAACACACCGTCATCATTTACTACAACCGTATACATCTAAAATGGAACTCAAGCTCGAACATGGTAACATCGAGAAAGTTTCCCCATCCAACACTAATTGTTTTGGAGTCCATCCAAACACATACTTAAGCGAATTTCACGGGTATCGTGATGCACACAATATCGTTATGCTCTCCCAAATTTAGTGGCTAATAGTTTTGAATTGAGGTGCGGATTACGGGGGTTCAGTCTGCTAGGCTGATGAAAATTTAAATGAGCGAACATTCTAGTTTAAAACGTAAATAAAATGTTACACGAATTAAACATAATTAATCATGAATACTAACTCCCTTATTCATAAAAAGCAAAGCAACAGAAGGCTTATTATGTGTTTTGTTTCTTTTTAACCGACTTCAAAAAAGGAGGAGGTTCTCAATTCGACTGTTTTTTTATGTTCGTTACCTCAGAACTTTGGAATGCGCGAACCGATTTTGATGATTCTTTTTTTTAATCAAAAGCTGGTAGCTGTCATGTGGCCCCATATAAATTTTATTGAGATCTGACAATGGTATCCATGATAAAACCATATAAGTCTGAAATTTGTATTAAGTATGTGCGCGACAAATGGACGAATAACCGATTTCGATGATTCTTTTTTTAATCGAAAGCAGGTGCTTGTCATGTAATCTCACATAAATTTGAACGAGATCTGTTTTTGAGAAATACCCGACTTCACGGTTATTTTTTGTTAGTAAAATTTAGATTATACCTACTCTTACGTAAAACGATAAAGATAAAACATAGTGTAACAATGCAATAACTAAAATAGGTTTGTTAAGCGTTTATGAATAAGGCCGTAAGAAATTCCTTCGACTATCATCCTATTACTACAATTTATTTTTACACTAACTCCATATTTGTTTCTCCCACGAGATTAAATTTATTTTTCAGGTTAGACACATACCTACATATAAACTGTAAAATGGCGTAATATAAGATACAAATATACCAATAACTTATCATTTATACTTGCACACAGAGGCATACTAAAGTTCTAAGTTAATATAATTATTTTAATTATTATCCCATCAAAAACATAAATGTAAAGTGAGAGTCAATTTCAAAAAAAAAAGAATTGAGATCTAAATGGGTGCCAATTTCTGTGTAGAAAAGCCTAAAATTTTAGTCACAAGAATATGTAATTCAAGCTCCACATTTGACTTGGTTAGTTTTCACGTACCTACCTAGGCTATATTATATCTATGTAATTAGCTTCGTCAAATCTGTTAGGTTGATGGCTTATGACACTCTTCTCTAATTTGGTTTGTTGGTTGCTAACTAAAGAAAACTAGCCAAGTCAAATGTAAAGCTTGAATTACATGTTCTTGTGACTAAAATTTTAGGCTTTTCTACACAGAAATTGGCACCCATTTAGATCTCAATTCTTTTTTTTTTGAAATTGACTCTCACTTTACATTTATGTTTTTGATGGGATATCATTACTTTTTGTATAGAAATTATTAGGAAGTACTTATTCATAACGTTACTGATTAATTTTAATACATGAACTGTTATAGTGCTCTTCAACTAAATCTGTAGTTAGTGCGCCGTGGTCCGAAATACGGTACCTATTATTTCATTATTTATAAGTAATGATCTTCCACTATTGATGTCCGCTAAATATTGAAATAATAATAAATACTAAATCTCAATTATACTATCGTAATAAATACGAAAGTCGACTATACTCTTATTAGTTACGAGTGACCGCCCTCGCTTTGCTTTGGTTTTCTTATTTTTTTACACCTTGGGTTACGTTATTGGAGTTTTATTAAGGATCCCTAATTTATTGAAAATATAATATAGCCTATGTCACCCGGGGATAGTGTAGCTTTCCAACAGTGAAGGAATTTTTCAAATCAGTTTAGTAGTTTCGGAGCCTATTCAATGCAAACAAACAATCAAATCTTTCCTCTTTATACTATTAGTACAGATAAGTTGTTTATGTTCGATGACATCGTGCAACAATAAATTTTGAAACAATACTTCGAATTACTTTAAACTGGTATAATTACGGAAATAATACAAAATTTTGTGGTGTAATCTTGTAGATTAGAGAAAAATAATTTTCCTCACATTAAAAATAAAACGACGTAATACACTGGAAATAACGTCTCCTGACGAACCACTGATCTTCACGTAAATGTATGTGCTGTGCACTTCTCACACTCAGTTCTCACAGGCACTTGGGACACTGAACATCTTCCTCCCGTTGAAAGCTTCAGAAAGTACTAAAACTGATATGTTTCGTTATATATTCACCTTGGAATCCACATAATGACCAGATGTCATCAATTTTGATCGCTACTCTTAAATTTCAGGCATTTTAAGTAAGTGTTCCTAATAGAATCAATTTTTTTAAAAATTATCATAAAATGATAAAAATTTACTACTTTCAGATTTATTCCTTAGTATTCACCCAACTACCTATCTGCATGCCAAATTTTAACTTTCTAGGTCACCTGGAAGTTGGATATAGTTTTGATCTATAGGTCAGTCAGTGTTAAATTTCTCGATTTTTGGACGTTAATATCTAAATAACCGTTTGAGATGTGTTTATGAAATTTGGAAGACGTATGTATTTCGCAAGTCTTAATAAATGAGCCAAATTTGACAGGTTTATGTTGAATAGTTTTTGAGTTATGAGGTGGTCAAAAGTGGCTCCAAATGGTTCGTGTAATATTACACACGGTGCTGCTCGTCAATTGTGTTAGCTAAGAAATTGACTTGACACGCTCCGCGTGTCTAGATACGCTACATTGCAGATTTATCTGTTTTATTACTGCTATTTATAATTATAATATGATACATACAGTGTGATGTACATAATTATGTGTTACATAATCTTTAATGCCTTAAGAATGTCGAGAGACCTTTAAATCCGTTGCTTAGCGACAAGGCCGCCTTTTGTCTGTCTATTTATTCTCTGTGATTAATTTGTTGGTGAATAAAAATAATCTGGTCTTCCCCATGACATTATTATAATATACTGCATAATTGAAGCCTACATTATTCTAGTGAAATATCCCCGAATTCGAAAAAAAAAATACATATATTACCTATACCAGAAATTATTATACGGATTATATTTCAATGTAATTTTATATTAACTCTTTATTTCCTTGTAGCATTTTTTTGTTCGCATTTTTTTTAAATAAATAAAAAAGATCAACCCTTAAAAACTGTGACCTCTCTATAACAAAACTTATAGTGCATATTTGTTCGGCCCTTTTACAGATTTAATATTAGTAGGTAATGAACCGCTCATAGCCCGGCGGCTTGCGTCGATCCTATGTGATCGACAAAGTTAAGCAACAGCGGGCGCGGTCGGTAGTTGGATGGGTGACCGCTAGTGGCAAAATTTCTTGAGCGTTTCCGTGCTTCGGAGGGCACGTAAAGCCGTCGGTCCCGGATGTTATCATAAGATAACAGTCGTTCAGCCATGTTGGAAGCCCTCGGGCGGTTTGAAAACTTCCGACACTCAGGTTGGCCACTAACCCCTCCACCAATCCGCACTGGACCAGCCTGGTGTTGTATGCTCTAGGCCTCCTCAAGAGGAGAGACCCGTGTAGTGGGCTATTGATGGGTTGAAGCCAGTTAGTAGAAACCTACATAATGTACCAGTTATATTAACCCTTGAAAACACGCTGCAAATACCTGCGCATAAACGTCTAATGCTTCATCGATCAAAGACAAACCACAAGTATTTGACGTGATGATATAACTACATAGCACGCTCTATGTGACACTTGAAGCGAAATTACATTTAGTTGCAACAAATATTACACGAATAGTAATTAAATTTCACAGCAAATATTAATTCATTAAATTATTTAATACAACTACTCAGCTGAGCAGGTTTCGGGAAACTATGACATATCTTCTTTTCGTATACGAATATATTTATCTGGGAGAAGTGATCAAGAAAAGTAAGTCCAACTTCGAGGAAGTGGGTCCAGGCGTCGATTCAAACAATCCATCATCAATTAGAGATCAACAATCAATGATCAACGTGATTAACCATGATTATACCTGGAAACGCGGAAAGTTCGGTACAGCCAGTGTTCGTACTTCTTACCGATCTCCACGCTCCATATCGAATCCTCATGGCGGCCCACCCGCTCTCCCAATGTCAACCTTTTCTGTTAACTCTCAACTGTCAACTATCAACTGTCAACTGTTACGCCCCGCCGCTGTACCGACCGACCTACCCAAAAGAACGTTTGACGTTTCCTACAGTAGTTCCGGACTTCTTCATAGATGGCGTTAAAGAGATCGATGCAGAACTTATGGTGTGCTGCAACATATTATGTAAATAAATAGGGGATAACAGTTATTTGTGTTACTAGCGTAATAATAATAATCCACAGTCAAAATATCACAATATTTGGCGCCATTCATCCGTACAAAAATGTCGTCTGGATGGAGTCCAAGACAGCACACTTACAATACTACTATAATTCAATGGTCATAGTAAATAACAGTGAAAGTGTGTGCGTAATTTACTACCTGGTTGAGAGCCAATATTTCTTAGTTACTTACTTAGTTAGTCTAGAACTTTGTTTGCCGGTTTCACTGTTAAACAATTCGATGATTTGTTTTACTAACCAAATCTTGGAAGACAAGGACATCGTATCATAGTGTCGCTTTTCGTCGATTTATTTGATTGGTTTTAGTGGAGATGGTAGATATTTACGCTAGTAAGGAACCTTTAAGTAGTATCGTAGTAGTATTATAGTATCGTAGGAAATAAAGCAGGGAGAAACGTGGCTCACAGTCTTACGTTCACCTCAAGAAAGGCAGATTGGCTTGCCTCGAGGTTGTTTGAAGCCGTTTTCACTCCCACATTAGTTAGTATCATGCGTTATTTTTTCTTGTCTGTCTCACATATTAAGTCTCTCATATTAGGTATGTTTTCTTGTAAATTACTTTATGTATTAGGATAAAATATAATGAAATACCAATCCGTAGTATTTTTGAGATTTAGCCTGTAATATATTATATTCAGACTGAAAAAATCCTTATACCCATACACTACATAAGAATTACTAAATTAATTATCATTAAAATACAGTTTTATAAAATATTACTAAATAACTCTTATTTTCCGACCCAGTTGGACGACAAGTAACATATTGGCTATGAAATCTCCTAATGAATTCAAAACACATTCAAATACTACACCACTTTCTAAAGTTGACGTAGTAGTTAAAACAACTGCACTAATTGTTTTGGAGTTCATCCAAACACATTCTTAACCGAATTTCACGGGTAGCGGGCTGCATACAATATTGTTATAGCAGCGCAAATTTAGTGGCTAACAGTTCAGTAATGAGGCGGGGGATTACACTGGCTTAAGTTGACTGCGATGGTATCGTAATATTCAAATTAATGGAATATACTGGACTGACTTTTAATTTTAACATCATTCCAATGTAACTACAACAACAAAAATCTTAAATTATTGATGAATTTCAATATAGGATATTTTCTGGTTTAACTTGTTATGTTTGTGTTTAGAGTGGAGAAGTTATTAAAATGCAAAATAACTTGTGGTTCAGAATTCTTTACATAAGTATATTTTTATTTAATCTTTGACATAAAAATAATTCATATCAATAAATTAAAACCTAGATAATAGTTTGTCGGTCCGATGTAGTGCTCTGTTCTCTGTAGTGCGATAGAGTCAAATGAAAAAGGTTAAGTGAGTGTTCACACTGAAATCGCGGGCGCGGGCGCGGGCGCGGGCGCGGGCGCGGGCGCGGGCGCGGGCGCGGGCGCGGTGGCGGATTCGTGTTCACACTGGCCGCCAGGCGTTTGCGCGATTGTGACATGTTGTCAGAGGTTGAAAACATGGACGACGATCTTTTTTTAACCGAAAATTCATACCTAAAGTTCCATTTAGGTACTCACCCTCCATATCAGGAAACTATTCAGCAATTTCCTTCCATAGTTTATTAAGAATGTTTCTGTTCATAAGATGCCTGTGTTTACTCTGCCAAATCTGAGTTCAAATCAAATCAGTTCTAGCCTGAATAGTAATAAACTCTTCTGTATTGAAGGACATGATCTTAGATGAAAGAACAACCATTTAATCTGGGGACATAATGAATTCATATGCTATCGTTTCTAGCGACAAGATCAAAATGGTTGAACTTACCTGACATCGCGAGTGAGTCGCGCGCTCCGCCGCTAGTTCAGTGTGAACACACTCATACATTCTCATGCGTTTGATATTGCCGCTAGCGGACCGCGCGCGGTTGTCGCTAGCGTGCCCGCTACTTACACCGCACGTGCGTTTTGTATGTGAACACTTTCATATGTTTGATATTTCGCGACCGCGCCCGCGAGTCAGTATGAACAAGCACTTAGTGTTGGACATGTGAAAAAATTTACCGCATTAGCATATAATAATACTAGCTGCCCGGACAGACTTCGTTCTGTCAAATGTTTTTTTTTGAAATGTAAGCTATCCTATCTCTGAAGTTGGATTAAACTACACACGGTGTGCAAATTTGATTAAAATCGGTTCAGTAGTTTAGGAGTCCATCGCGGACAAACAACGTGACACGTAATTTATATATATTAAGATTACGATGAATTTAAATTTAAACGGAAAACTATCACGGCTTGCACTACGGAATCCTACATTGCACCTGACACGCACTTGGCCGGTTTTCCTAAATATCGTCTATTAATTTACAGACATCGACCTCTTATAATTTTATTACATCGTTGGAATATTACGTATTTCCTTGTTTGTCCAATTAAACTGTACATCAAACAATATGACGGAGCGCTGCCATCCGATCTGCGGTAATCACGCACCACGTAGCTTCTCAAATTCGGCCGGCCGATATTCATGCTACAATGACTTAGATATTGTTAGTTAATCAGACTATTGTACCGTATTTAATTTAATATTATTCAATAAACAGCTAAATTACGTACATACAGGAAGCTACATAAGGATTGTTCCAGGGTAAAACGATAAAAAATATTTGAAATCCTCCACTAATCCGCACTGGAGCAGCGTGGTGGAGTATGCTCTAGGCCTCCTCAAGAGGAGAGACCCGTGCTCAGTAGTGGGCCGCTACTGGGCTGAAGATAATATTTTTTGATGATTTCATATAAATAACTAGCTTTTGCCCGCAGCTTCGCCCGCGGTAGAGATCAATTTTTTACAAATACTACTTACTTTTACTTAGTTAGATTTAGTTGCCTATGACTTAAGTAAACATGTATCATTTGATAGCGTGATTCAGAACTTGTAAATGAATTTTACTAACGCCATCTATTAACAACGTCTGGAACTAAATATCTAGCAACTAAACATCGATCTTCCCATGGCCTGGGGATGTTTAACCGCGGTAAAAAGTACGCAGGCTACGTTACTCTTCACCCTCCTCACTATCTCCGCACACAAAAACCATACCATGTAGCAGCTTCGTTGCGACGTGAAAGCCGGGCAAACAAACACACTTTCACATTTATAATATTAGTATGGATGTATTGGGATTTAACGGCGCGAAATTGATAAAAGATATACACAAATAAATGACTATTTATTATAACGGGAAATATAAATGTCTACGCAACAAATCCCATGACAGCCATTTTTAGGGTTCCGTAGCCAAATGACACAAAACGGAACCCTTATAGATTCGTCATGTCTGTCTGTCTGTCTGTCTGTCTGTCTGTCTGTCTGTCTGTCTGTCTGTCTGTCTGTCTGTCTGTCCGTCCGTCCGTATGTCACAGCCACTTTTTTCCGTAACTATAGGAACTATACTGTTGAAACTTGGTAAGTAGATGTATTCTGTGAACCGCATAAAGATTTTCACACAAAAATAGAAAAAAAACAATAAATTTTGGGGGTTCCCTATACTTAGAACTGAAACTCAAAAATTTTTTTTTCATCAAACCCATATGTGTGTGGGGTATCTATGAATAGGTCTTCAAAAATGATATTGAGGTTTCTAATATCATTTTTTTCTAAACTGAATAGTTTGCGCGAGAGACACTTCCAAAGTGGTAAAATGTGTGTCCCCCCCCTCCGTAACTTCTAAAATAAGAGAATGATAAAACTAAAAAAAATATATGATGTACATTACCATGCAAACTTCCAACGAAAATTGGTTTGAACGAGATCTAGTAAGTAGTTTTTTTTAATACGTCATAAATCGTAAACCGCAATTTACCTCGATCAAAGTTACAACGAACTTCAAGAACTTTTATATTATGTTACTTGCTGCTACGGAACCCTTCATGGGCGAGTCCGACTCGCACTTGGCCGCTTTTTTAGATTTTTAAATCGAAAACTTCTTTAAGCGCGTTGGGCATTTTTGAGAAGTATGTACCTACTTATATTGTGTATGTACGTAAATAGATACTTGTATACGCAATATATATTTATGTTATATAATATATATAGTTTTATGATAAGTTTTATATTCATACTAGCTGCCCGGACAGACTTCGTTCTGCCAAAAGTTTATTTATTTATTTTGAGATGTAAACTATCCTATCTTTCAAGTTGGATCAAACTGCACATGGTGTGAAAATTTGATTAAAATCGGTTCAGTAGTTTAGGAGTCCATCGCGGACAAACAATGTGACACGTAATTTATATATATTAAGATAATCATATTATATTATAAGTTTTCACTTCTGTCGGCACTCCTTGTGTAAGGGGTTTGTGTGCCCTTAGAATGATAACTGATATCATAAATTAAACACTATGATAATTTGATATAAAAATGTATTGATTGATATAGAAAATAAATGATAAATGAGTACGCGCGGTGATGATGAGTGCTAATTGCGGACTGAATGGAATTTCAATAAAAGACAATGAACTGATGATATTGATGACGCGACAATAATTTGTACGTGCTTAGCCCGTACATGCTCCCGGGCGCGAAAGATGTGGTTAGTAGTGATGAGATGTTCCCATGAACTTATATTTAAACAAGGTGATAATACAATCTTAACATGCACCCGATGGCTTGTTGTTATTTGATGTGATTTGACAAGGTGAAGGGCATTTTTTCTTACAAACTAAGTATGCTAATAAACGCTTATTCTATTATTTATATTCGTCAACAACCGTAAATACCGATCGCAGTACGGCCGGCGATGTACTACGATTTTGCTTAGGCACTCGCGCACTTTCCACTTTATCACTATCACTTTCACTCACACTATAAGACCTTTTACACTTTTTGTTATCACTCATCACTTTACACTTATCACTACACTCGGCCGGCTGCGAGCTGGCCGGTGTCGCAGGCGCCGCCGGTGCCGCCGCCCGCGCCGCTGCTCCCTCTCGGTCTGCTGCCGTTGCTGATGATGGTTGTTGTCACCATAATGTATATCACCGTGTAATGATGAACATCATGAAACGAAACCTGCGTTGCCAAGGGTTCATTCCGCTTCATGGTATCTATACTGTTTTGGATGTCTCGCAGTTGTTTGATATTATCAAATAATTCTGAAGAGTTGGAATTCAATTCAGGAAGGTTGGGAATGGTTATATTAACTATATGATTGATCGGTGGTATAACGGGTATCTCTGCTGTCGAGCTAATGTTGATTTTATTATAAAAAGTTTCGCTCTGAGAATACATAAAGAAATCAGCTGATTTTATTAAGCAACCTTCAATTATTGTAAAGAGGCCTGACCCGGTCATTTGCACGGCGGTAATGTGATCTCCGCACAGCAGTTTCAGATGACACTGGTCGCAACAATAGAAAAGATAATTATTTAATTTATTTAATGCAGTCCATCGGCTTTGACAAGGTTCAATAACCGTTTTACATGCTCTTGATTTAAGTTCGGTTTCACACATATTTTGATCGTCTTTGATATGATAAATAGGTTTGTTCAAATGACATAAAATTGTATCAGAGGTCTGTCGTATACAAAGTTTCATATCACTTTCTGTTATTGTAATTAGCATGTCTTTATGAAAGTTTATAGCGGCGTAATCTGAAACCGGTACCACTTTTATAGAATTGCTTTCAGAACGGTGCGGTATTGGGATAAGTTTTAAGATTTCATATCGGTCTCTTCCAATCAGAGGTATTTTGATCTCAAATATTAAGTAATTAGGTAACATTCTCGATTTAATTTCTAATAGATTGTAGATTGCTGGTAGGTTCATGTTTTCAATTGGTGATGATAAATCCTTTGATATCTGTCCGGCTATGACGTTTAGTTCCTGCCTCAGTTGGTCGGGAGTGATAAGATGAAAGTTTATTTTTCCATTGTAAAGATTGGTAAGAGTGTCCATGAGTACTTCTTGAGTGTTTCTCAGGCTGAATAATACATTATTGGCAATCATAGCGGACGCAAAAAAGTCATTAATTAATGTGATATTTTGTAAATCGCTTTTAAAAATGTTTAGTGTATTTTCAATGCTGGTTAACTTCTGGTTGATGATTTTGTGGTGTTTATCCATTACATTTTCTGTACGTTTTAAGAGATTTAATTCTGCTTCTACAATAGATGTCTGATTCTTCCACAATGATGCTAAATGATTTTGATTTTCTCTGATCAGATTGATGTCGCTCTCATACTTTTCCGCGAAACGTTCATCTAAGACACCGAATAGGCTATTTGCTAGATATCCGACCCCGTTGATAAGGCCACGGCGCCGTCGGGCACGCGCGCTGATCTGCTGACGCATTAGGATGTCATTGTTATGTTTAAACTCTGAGAACTCGTGCCGCAGTTGTAACAGGATCCCGTCGCAATTTAATTGTTTTCTTATGTTAATACAAATGGTTTCTAAGTATTTGATATACTGAGATACTGCGGTATTCCCCTGCTGGTATGGATACATGTCATAGTAGACAATGAGTCTCCAATCGTCTCTGATTAAATGCATGTTTGTAATGCTATCAAAATAAAGACTACTATTGTCTGGCAATGGTTTGATATTATATAATGCTGCATGTGACGTTGATAAAAATGTAAGAAAAAATAATAATGCAGTCATCAAAGACGCGAAGATATTTTTCTTCTTAGGCCTACGACGATCTCTTCTTAAATCTTGTGCTTCAGTTGATGATGTGATAGTTTCTGCCACATTTTGATCCGTTTCGTTTACAGGTAAAACAGAAAGCTTCACTATGGGACGTTTCATTAGACCGCTCTTAGTTTTAAGTGTGACGACTCTCACAAAGCCGTCTGCTCCGGGATGAAGTTGTACTACTCGGCCTAATGCCCATTTGCCAGGAGGTAGGTTTGCGTCCTGGATGATAACCACATCATTTATTTTGATATTATTTTGATGTTCCTTCCACTTATTTCTTGATGATAACTGTGTAAGATATTCAGAATGCCACCTTTTCCAAATATCGTTAAATATCTTCTGGGTTAGTTGCCATCTTGTTCTCAAATCCTTTTTAGTGTCATATAATGTTAATGATGATCCACTTGATAAAAAATGTGAGGGAGTAAGAAATTCTAAGTCCTCAGGATCTTCTGTCATTGGACAGAGTGGTCTTGAGTTTAGACATGCTTCTAATTGAGCCAGAAGAGTGCTGTATTCTTCGTAGGTGAGATGTTGTTCGCCTATGACTCTTTTGAGGTGATATTTTAAGCTCTTTACGGCGGCTTCCCACAGCCCGCCTGCTGATGGCCAAGACGGTGCATTATGATGCCACGTGATTCCCATTTCTGTGATTTCAGTCAGAAATTCTGGATTAATGATGTTACGTAAGGTATTGAGCTCTTGTTGTAATACCTTATTTGCGCCGATAAAATTCGTTCCTTGATCACTGTAGATATGATGTGGGACCCCCCTTCTAGCCGCCATCCTGCGTAGAGCTGCTAGAAATGATGATGTTGATAAATCTGACACAAGCTCTAAATGTACTGCTTTTGTGGCCATGCATACAAAAACAGCTATGTATCCTTTAGTTGTTTTAATACCACGGCCTTTGTTGGCTTTAACTGAGATGTGACCGGTATAATCAACACCCGTATGATAGAAAGGTCTAGAAGGGTTCGTTCTGGATGAAGGTAAGTCTCCCATTATTTGATTTTGTAGCTGGGGATCGTGCTTTCTGCACGTTATACAACGACGTAAACGTTTTTTGATGGCTCTGATACCCCCAGGAATCCAATACTTCTGCCTCATATAGGCTGCTGTTAACCGTGGACCGCCATGATACGATAACTCATGACACTGATCTATGATGAGTTCCGCTAACCTCGTGTTTGAGGGAATTATTATGGGATGTTTCATTTCCATGCTGATATTAGCGTGTCTCAACCTACCACCGACACGAAGTATTCCATCTTCTGTGAGTTTAGGACATAAACTTAAAATGCTGCTTTTCTTATCTATGCTTCTGCTTTCTGATAACTTGCTTATTTCATCTGTGAATTCCACTTGCTGAACTTGCTTTATAATGATAAATCTTGCTCTGTTTAATTCTTGTAACGTAAGGTAACAGGGTTTTTCTTTTTTACTAACAAATCGTAGGGCCCATGCTAATACTCGTATTACCTTTGATAATGAGCTATATCTATCTAAGAGTTGCTTGATTACGTCTTGATCGCTTGATATTTGTGTTATATTAACTTGCTTCATTTTTCTGATTTCCTGCTCGGTTGTATATTGATGATCGTTTGTGTCAGGTTTGTATGATGGCAACCATGATGGCCCATGCCACCATAGATTGTGTTCTCTTAATTGAGTTGCTGTTAAACCACGACTGGCACAATCTGCTGGGTTCTCTTCTGATTTTATGTAACGCCACGAATGTGAAGGCATGGACTCCACTATCTGCTTCACTCTATTAGCCACAAACGGCTTCCATCTATCGGCTTCTCCATTCAGCCATCCCAGCACTACCATGGAGTCCACCCATCCGTAAGTCTTGATGCTGTAGTTACTTAAACATAACTTGATTTTATCCATCAACCTTGCAAGTAACAGTGCCCCGCAGAGCTCCAGCCTGGGAAGTGATATGACTTTATTGACTGGAACTAATCGGGCTTTCCCAGCTACAAGTACTACCGAAGGTAAGGAATTTTTCTTATACACCCTGATGTAAACTACCCCAGCATATGCTTTTGTGGAGGCGTCACAAAAGCCGTGAAGTTCTATTTCTTCTGCATGATCTGTTTTCAGCCACCTCGGTACCTGACACTGATTGATATTTTGTACGTCGATCTTAATACGGTTCCATTCCTCCCAAATATCTAACGGTAATTCACTATTCCATTCTAAGTTTAGCTTCCAGACGCCTTGAAATAAAATTTTTAATTTGATAGATACTGGTGTGAGCCACCCCAATGGGTCAAAAATCTTCGAAATATCTGATAAAAGGGACCTTTTAGTGGGTCTGGTACTCGATATAGGTATTTGTGATTGGAAAGTAAATTGATCTTCTTCTGGACTCCACCTCAAACCCAGAGTCTTGCTTGTTTCAGCCAGCTTGAAATCGTATTCCTGATGATGTTCATATTGTTGATTATTTTTGTTATTTATTTCATCTGATATATCTGATAAATTTGACTTCCATTTTCTTAAGTTGAAACCCGCTGATTTTAAAAGATTAATTAATTCAAATTTCAATATTTTTGCATCTTCCACTGTATGTGACCCGTGTACTAGATCATCCATGTAGAACGAGGTTTCCAGGACTTCAGCTGCTTTTGGATAATTTAGCTTTTCATCGTTTGCTAGTTGCTTAAGGGTCATCATAGCTAGGAATGGTGCAGCCTTTGTTCCATACGTGACAGTCGCTAACTGATATTCTTTTAAACATTCCTGGATATCTGATCTCCAAATGATTTTTTGTAGTTTCTGGTCATCGGGATGAAGCCATATCTGTCTGAACATTTTTTCTATATCAGCCGTATATGCGTAACGGTACTGTCTCCATTTTATGATAAGGCTTTGAAGGTCTTGCTGTAAATTTGGACCCCTATACATAACGTCATTCAAACTATATCCAGTCGACGTCCTCGATGACGCGTTAAATACGACTCTAAGTTTAGTAGTAGTAGAGTCATCGCGATAAACACAGTGATGCGGTAAATAACAATGGGGTTTCGTGTTACCGAGCGCTGTCATCATATGTCCCAGCTGTTGATATTCATTGATAAATAATTTATAATCGTTTAAAGTATCTGCTTGTTTACTGATTTTTCTTTCTAATTGATAAAATTGCGCTATGGCTTTAGTTTTTGATTCACCGAGCTTTTCCTCGTATCCTGGTTTCAGCGGTAACCGTACCTGATATCTCCCGTCATCTCGTCTCGTTGTTGTTTCTTGATAATAATTGATACATTGCTGATCTTCCGATGATAATTCTGATAAATCTGATATATCTTCTACTTCCCAGAACCTCTGAATATCTTCAATGTTATTTAAGAGCACGTTACATTGATAAGATTTAACATTACCGCATAAAATCCAACCAAGTCGAGTCTGTTGTGCAGTCGGTAGGGTTGAACCTTCTCTACATATGCCATCCATTATGATATCGGAGTAAACTTCTGCTCCTAATAGTATATCGACAGGGCGACTGATATGGAACTCAGGATCAGCTAACTTAATTTGATTTAAAAATGGCCAACTGGGTTTCGGGAACGTATTATTCGGTAGATTTTTGATTAGATTTTTCATAATTAAAAGATTTGTTTCGAAACTGTAATCGGTAGTTGTTGAAGCACAAGTAACATTGATCATCCCTTTACAGTTACTTTCTTTAGCTCCGACGCCCGATATGATACCTTTGCACCTCAGCCGTGGCAACCCTAATAACTGAGCTGCATTTTCAGATATTAAAGATATTTGAGAGCCCTGATCTAACAACGCACGCATGGTGTGATATGTACCATCTAACCCTTGTACCTTGATATTTGCTGTTGCTAATAATATTTCAGGAAAATTATTTTGCAATGACACGTGATTATAACCTTGTAGGTGTTGTTGAACTTGTTGAGGTTGCTCGTGCTGACTCGCAACCCCCGCGCTCCCCGCGGACGGGCGCGTGTCTTGCGGTGCAGAATTACGTCCGGTGTCAAACGCCTCATGCAAAATTGTATTATGATTTTTATTGCACTTACGGCAACGTTTATCAGAAATGCAAGGTTTACCATGATGATTGTATAAACAATTAGGACATAAATTTAATTTTGATACGGTTTTTGATTTATGGAAGGCCGTCATTGCTAAAAATTTTTGACAGTTGAATATGGCGTGATCATTTCCGTAACAAAGAACGCACTTGCTGTTAACATTTTTGGTGAAATTGGAGACTGCTCGCGGACTCGAAGTATATGCATTCTTGTAAAAATTTAATGGTTTGCGACTGACATTCATATTATTCGGGTATCTATATGAGGTTGATTGATTTGGTTGTAAATTGGGTTTTGATATAAGAGTTTCTTGCTTTTTGCGGGACGTCTCTAGCGTTGTAAATTTTGTTTCTAAATAATTTAGGAATTCCTTCAAAATCGGCAGATCACGTGGTTGCTTTACTGATGACATGTAGTCGTTATAGGTTTCTGTGTTCAATTTTTGTGATAGAATATGGACAAGAAGCGGGTCCCATGAACTAACATCGACTCCTAAATTTTTAATTGCATTCAAACATTCTAGCGTGGTGTCATGAACGCGTTTGATATGATTTAGCGACTGCTGTTGTGTAACGGGTAGGTTTAATAGCACATTGATATGAGCGTTAAAAATTAGTTTTTTGTTATTAAACCTATTATTTAAAATTTCCCAGCACACTTGATTATTTTCTGAGCTAATAAGAAGGTGTTGAATTAAGCGTTCCGCCTCTCCTTTGACCTTGCCCTTAAGAAATTGCATCTTTTGAGCATTAGAGAGCGATGGATTTTGATGAATGGCCTCCGTAAAAAGATCTTTAAAAGATGGCCACTGCTGGTAGCTACCACTAAATGTAGGGATCTCCATGGTAGGTGTAGTTTTTTCCCTATGAACAACTGAAAACATCTTCTTATTAATAGCCTTTTTGATGATTAAATATGATAATTCAATCTCAGAAAATGATGTTTCGTAGTCGAGATTGGAGCCGCCTATTTCGGTATCGATCTCCCAGTGCAACGCATCGATGGCTGACCAGCGAGCCTGAATGCTCCGCAATAAATCCTCAAACTCCCACTTCTCTTCTACTAAATCAAGGTTTATATTCGCTACCGTTCGTCTGAAAGCTTTAAAATTACTGGCCTGTTTACGCAACATATCTTCTGATTTACTTGTCGTAGCTCGCGATTGATACTGCTGTTGCCCTGAGGAGGCTTCGCGCGACCCCCCCGGCTGCGGTACGAATGAAGCTGCTTTTAATATCGGTGTCTTAGGTCTATCCTTGCATTCGTAATTCTCAATTTCTGAACGAATAGTTTCAAACTTAATTTTAGTATTTTCATACACATTGCTAGTGAAATATACGTGTGAATACTCACCGATCTTATATAGTTTTAAATGATTAGAATAAAACTCTTGCCAATGATGGTCAAGAGCAGCCAACCTTCGCTGAATGTAATCAGCCGTTTTCCTTTCTTTGCCATCCTTTTTAAAGTTTGAATAAATTTGGTCGATGTCCGTGATGACCTGATCTTGGGTGGCAACTAATTCCTCCATGCTTGACATTATGTAAGATATATAAAGGAAAGATCTTACTTGATTGTTGCTGCACGATTACCGCACGTGTTGATGTGTACGGTAAGGCTCCACTCCTTTCTTCTCTGGACTGATGATATCCACGTGGTCGTATAGACGGCACCACGACGCACTTGACACGTGTAAGATGCACAGACGCGTATGTCCCGCCTATACGGAGGCTCGAAGGACCATGTAAGGGGTTTGTGTGCCCTTAGAATGATAACTGATATCATAAATTAAACACTATGATAATTTGATATAAAAATGTATTGATTGATATAGAAAATAAATGATAAATGAGTACGCGCGGTGATGATGAGTGCTAATTGCGGACTGAATGGAATTTCAATAAAAGACAATGAACTGATGATATTGATGACGCGACAATAATTTGTACGTGCTTAGCCCGTACACCTTGATTGTTTTTTACATGTGATAAGTAAATGCTTGACTGCAATCCCATCTGATGTAATATTATTTAGTGCTGGTATATAAATACCTAATTGACCTATAAAAGTCAATTAGAATCCTGTTTAAACATGTTTTCAAGTGTGGGCCAAAGATTTCTCAAAACGAAGCGTGGGCGCATACAAATATATTTTATATACTGCTAATATACAAGGAATACCTACTGGTAATATTATTAAGGGAATAAAAAAATATGGTGGTAGCGAAATTTGCTTGGCTTCAACAGTTCTATTTACTGCGAATCGTGAAACATTATTTCATTTGGTGGCGAAGCATGAAACCGTGTTTCCTCGGAAGTTATTAATTTAACTTTGTGCTATAATTCCATTTGGACTCTGATGAAAATTTATTTTCTATTATTGGAGAAGTTGGCTTTTTTATTTATTAAATAACTTGTATAATAAAATTAAGATACAAGCGTTGTATTATAACAAACAGCAACAACAACTAAACTAGATTGGAAACTATTTTATTTTCGAAGTCAAAGCTATTGTGAATTACAGGCTACATAAATATTCAAGCATGGTGTGAAAGAACAGCTGTGGGAAAAGTAAATTATACGGAAGAAGAATACGCCTATGAAATATTTAAACCTTTCATGACAGGCTAACTCTGAAAATCTGTGCACCCACCTTTCTGTGGGATGGGCTTAGTTTTTGTATTTTTGAAGTGAAAACTTCCTTAGTTAGTACGGGGGTGACTTGAAATTTTATGAAACGAAACTGTCCAGTAAAAAGAGACAAACACATAAATTCTAAAGTGAGATAGGAAGCATTGTACAGGGGTAGGGTAAGGGAGTGAGGGGTAGGGGAGCGGAGTGAAGTAGATTAGTGAAACCTACATTTATCATCTTCCCGAATTTTACATTCGTCTCATTATCTTGAAAACAAAAATTTTGAAGGTTTCACTTCTACCACGTGTGAATTGCACACATTTAAATATTTTTTCTTTACTCTATTTTTTATAATAAATACTAGTCTCAGTATTCAGAATTAAAATAAAGGTTTAACTTCTGAATATCATAACTGTTTTTCCTGTTACCTACAGGGTCTTTAATATGTAATATCAACTTTATAAGGAAACAACGCTGCGACATTAATTTCTAATATATGAATGAATTGAATCGAACTCTTGGCAGCGGACTGGCTGACTTAGCGATTGTATGAATCGAATCATCAATTATTACTGTAGCCTGATAAGACTGAACAATACAGTGTGTCTTCTAGGATTTAATCATTTATTCTAATACCTGAGTATCTTATATATTTAGATTTATATAAAAGATTTCGATTCGTTACAAAAACAAATGAGTATATTCTACCAGTTTAAACAACAAACTAAACAATTTTTATAAATTTTATAAAGTTTATACATTGTTCTTTGTTTTTTTTTTTCTTCTGTAGTTTCAAACAATAGCTGACTTTTATATGACTTTATATTTTAATTATGTCATTAAAAATATGCAGTAATATAACAATAGTAATACAATATACAGGGTGTCCCGTAAGTAGTGGATCAACCGAAGGTGGCAGATAGCTTGAAGGTTAACCTATCATATGTCAAAAAATTACCTCAGTAAAAGTGCCACCGCTTTCGACATATTGACCATTTTTTAAAATTTAGAAAATTCGGCTCCTTTACCCTACTTTTTCCTGTTGAGTCCACAAATGAGCAGATATTTTGATATATTTTTTTTCCTAGGGCTCTCAGATAGTTGCTTTATTATTGTCAGTATGTAATGTTGTTGAAATTATTAGGAAACGCTGAGAAAATAGCGTCTACTTTAGATATTTTTGTTTTTGATTTTCTTCGATACAACTTTGATGCGAGGTGGTTGGAAAAAAATTTACTGGGCAAGTATGCCCCGGTATTTAAAAAAATTTTCTGCTTAATGCAGATTTTAAAAAGGTACAATACAGGCTACTTTGATAGAGAAAATTTTCAAGTAAAAGCCATTTCAGTGCCAAAGGGGTGAATTTGAATCAAAAGTTATTTTATTGTTTACTGTTATGAGATGAAGTTTTTCAATGGTTTTTGATTAATATTACGTTACGTTAAATTATTGCTCTAATAAATATTTAAAATAATGATTACTTTCCGATATTCCAACCTTTAAAAGAAATTTCAAATTACCTAAGAATTACTTGAAAAATATTGTTTATTCAAAAAATAATGCTATTATTTACTGTTTTTTAATACTAGATGATCAGCAAACCTTCTCAATTATTGCTGTAAGATTATTTTAGTATGATGAAATAAACAAAAATAAATATTTTACTTACATTTTTTTCTCATTCTTTTTTTTGTTGAATATTCATACAAAAATAATATTAAAACAATAATTTAAAAGGCTTCCTGATCACCTAGTATTAAAAAACAGTAAATCATAGCATTATTTTTGAAATAAACAATATTTTTCAAGTAATTTGTAATTTCTTTATAAGGTTGGAATATCGGAAAATAATCATTATTTTAAATATTTATTAGAGCAATAATTTAACGTAACGTAATATTAAGCAAAAACCATTGAAAATTTTCATCTAATAACGGTAAACAATAAAATAACTTTTGATTTAAATTCACCCCTTTGGCACTGAAATGGCTTTTACTTGAAAATTTTCCCTATCAAAGTAGCATGTATTGTACCTTTTTAAAATCTGCATTAAACAGACAAGTTTTTAAAATACCGGGGCATACTTGCCCAGTACATTTTTTTTCAACCACCTCGCATCAAAGTTGTGTCGAAGAAAATCAAAAACAAAAATATCCAAAGTAGACGCTATTTTCTCAGCGTTCCCCAATAATTTCAACAATATTACATAACGATAATTATAAAGCAACTATCTGAGAGCTTTAGGAAAAAAAAATATCAAAATATCTGCTCATTTGTGGACGCAACAGGAAAAAGTAGGGTAAAGGAGCCGAATTTTCTAAATTTAAAAAAATGGTCAATATCTCGAAAACGGTGACACTTTTACTGAAGTAATTTTTTGACATATGATAGGTCATCCTTCAAGCTATCTGCCACCTTCGGTTGATCCACTACTTACGGGACACCCTGTATATCATTAGACCGTTATTTCATACGACAAAGTACCTCCCATTTTGAATCCAGAATCTTTATGTAAATCAATGTAACGTTTACAACTCTTTTACTAAATAAATAGTTAAATAACTTATTGTGAGCATTGTACATTTAACAATCCATTGTTCAGTGAAGCCGTTTGCAGTGAATTTGTAACGAACGTCACAGTTCCTATGGGCTTCTATATTAACGTCGGATAATTAAATTAACATTAAAATCTTCTGTGATTTCCACAACGGCCTGTACCATACGCTTTGTACTGCATTACAATTTCAAGCTTATGCACCGAACAATAAAGTGCAATATTGTCTGTTGCAACTTAAGCTTTTGTTTTGTGTTTATCATCGACTCTATTACTTGGGCGTTAAGGGTGGTTATTGTTTAACAGTTTTGGTTATTATTGGGAAGTGCAGTGGCCCGTAACCGATCTATTTACAGCTTCGATATTAATTAGTACATTTGGTATTATTGTGTTCTGCGTGTCGACGCATATGCATTGCTCATTACAATGTGTATCCACTTTGCTAATTGATATCTTGGCTGCAGTTTTTATACAATAATTGGGCAAAAAATCCGAAATCAATACTGTAATGCGCCTACTGGTCTCGTCTCACAATGAAGAGGCCTAGGGCATACTTTATCATGCTGCTCCAGTTCGGATTGGTTTTATATAACTACTTTTTTAGGGTCCCGAAGAAAAATCGGAACCCTTATAGTTTTGTCATGTCCATCCGTCCGTCCGTCTGTCCGAAGCAAAGCGCCTAGACCCTTAGTCTTAGAAAGCCGTCATTTTGAATGAATAAACATATTTATTGAAACTCTAAAATCGTAGAATAAAATATTGAAAAATATTTTTTAGGGTACCTTCGATACAGGTAACATGGAGATGAAATATTTTTCGTTGCATACCCCAAAGTGTGGGGCATCGTTGAAAAGTCCGTTCAAAAATATTGTAGGTGTGCAACAACCGTTTCTCAATTCAGAAGCCCATTTGCGAAATAATCAGCTTTAAAGTGCCAATTTTGCATAGAGTCGAGTCAGCTATATAGTTGGAGATGGACAAGAAAAAATCACAAAAATAGTTTATATGATGAATTTACAAGGAAAACTATCATGGCTATGTTAGCTTAAGCAGTTAATGAGTAATAGTCGATAAACTTATTATTTCGGAACCTTACATTGCGCGTGATCTGACACGCACTTGGTTAAATTCGTAACAACAAAGTGACAGTCAATTATTTAGTTAGTAGATACATTGAATTTTGGCTATCGCCAATTCGCTTTATAAATCTCACCTTAAAATTCTGACCTTTCCAACACTGTCATATAGTACATTGATTTTTTTAAAACACTTTTATTTCACTCAATGATGTTTATAAATAAGTGGAGCCTTGGTTCTTATATTTTTTACAATCATCTTCAATACTTCATAATAAATAAAAACTGGCTATCCGGAATATACAGGGTGGATTTTTGAAACGGGTCAGTAAGGGCAGGTACCTTAACCGTTATAGTTACAGGAAAACGTTCCAAGGAGACTATCCATAACTTTTTTAGATATTCTGAACTGTATTCACAGATTTTTGAAAAAATGTATGGTCAGCGAAAAAAGTGCTAAAATCAAAAAAAAAATATTTTTATGCCTATCGATCCTACTTCGTATGGGGATCAAAATACTCTATGGGACCATTTAAGGTATGAGTACTAGAAATGTCAGAAAACGCTAAAATCATTTTCCATACATTTTGTACTGAAAAACGATAAATCAACTCGAAATATTCTTTATCGCCAAACAATCCTATTTGTTACTGCGATTAAAAGATTATGAAATTATTGTTATTTATTATTATGCCTATTGAAATTTAAATACAAAAACTACGGTTAGACACAACATATCACACAAACTTAAAAATAGGTTATCTATTATTCAAAATGTCCGTCGTTTTCACGAATACATAAGTTCACTCGTTTTTGTACTGAGCAAGTAGCAGCGGAAAGTTTTCTTTGATGGATATTATTTAAAATCCTCGTTAATGCCTCTTTCAGCTCCTGAACACTTTCGTACTTTCTTTTGTAGACTTCATTTTTTAGGTGGCCCCACAAAAAAAACTCGAGAGGCGTTAGATCGGGGCTGCGAGGTGGCCACTTAATTGGACCATGTGTTGGACCATGGACCACTAACAGCACCTCTTGCAGCGTGTCTTCGTGAAAATGGCGGTCATTTTGAATAATAGATAACCTATTTTTAAGTTTGTGTGATATGTTGTGTCTTACCGTAGTTTTTGTATTTAAATTTCAATAGGCCTTAAATAATCTTTTAATCGCAGTAAGAAATAGGATTGTTTGGCGATAAAGAATATTTCGAGTTGATTTATCGTTTTTCAGTACAAAATGTATGGAAAATGATTTTAGCGTTTTCTGACATTTCTAGTACTCATACCTTAAATGGTCCCATAGAGTATTTTGATCCCCATACGAAGTAGGATCGATAGGCATAAAAATATTTTTTTTTGGATTTTAGTACTTTTTTCACTGACCGTACATTTTTTCAAAAATCTGTGAATGCAGTTCAGAATATCTTAAAAAGTTATGGATAGTCTCCTAGGAACGTTTTCCTGTGACTATAACGGTTAAGGTACCTGCCCTTACTGACCCGTCTCAAAAATCCACCCTGTATAATTGTTAGTTTCTCGTTAACTTAATACAAAATTCAACGATATTTTAAAATTCCCCCAACAAAACAGTCAATGAAAGTAAATAAATCAAATTGACGGTACATTAATAACCGGTAAGATACTTATTTCATAAATAATTTAAACCATAATGGGACGCTTTCGTACTGCAGCGACTCGATACCATTAAACATTCAAAACCAAAGTAGTAAAATCGACTTTCAAATGATGCAAATTCGTTCATTTATTCACGAGGCGCCACTCATTTATATTTCCCTTCACTTTGACTTGGTGGTAAGTCCGGTACGATTATTTACAGTGCACGACACGACACTGATACGAGATAATAAAATATCACTATGAGTTCGTATAGGTTTTGTTTATGAACCCTAATAAAATAAAATAAAATAAAATATATATTTTTTATAAGAGCTTAGCACTTTACCATCTGCTACCTACAACACGTAATAACGATAAACAGACATAATCAATGAGCGCTATTAGATACATCGTATTGACTACATCGACTTTTCTGGGCAATGCAGTTCAATGCTTATTACACTATACTTGACAATTAATTAAGTATAGCAAACAATATTGTAGGTATTATTTTTTAAGTTGCTATAAAGTTGCGTTTGTTCAAACTTCATGCTGCTTACTTACCATATAGGCAAATTAACTTTTTAACAAGAAGTCGTGAGGTATAAACAGCTGCTATCGTTTGAAATCGATACTAGATCAATAGTTGATAAGCCCCAGCTAGTTTGGCCGTATTGACCGATGGTGACTGGTTTAAGAGCCTTGTACATTGTACAATGTCTTGACAATTATGAAGTACAAAGGACCTAAAACTAAAAACCTTAAAAAATATAATACAATAATTAAAATATATTATTATTAAAAGGAGTCCCTTTAGGCAAGGTTCCGAAGATACTGGCAGCATTCCCCCTTTGAATAGCAAGACTAATTTTGAAGTCATGTTTTTTCTAAACATCATATTTTGATAAGTACTGAATACTTCAAGAGCCATTCGTATCATAAAATCATTTGGCTTCCTCAATTATTTAATTGATTTGATTTTAGTAGTTTTAATTGGTTTTGATGTAATTTAATTTAATGGGCTTATTTATATATATTTATGACTATGATTGTTATAGGTATCCAATAAAGTAAAGAAATAGAGTTGAATACCTTTTCATAATGTTATTTTGTTTCTATAAACACATATTTCGATTTTGCATAGAACTTGGCACTCATTTAGATCTCCATTCTTTTTGCGGCGAAGCCCACAGCCAAGCATAATTTTTGTATTGAACTTGGCTCCTTTTTTACATTTATGTTTTTGGTGGGATAGGACTTTAATTACTGAAAGAGAGGGCTTTACTTTTATTATGATTTTATTGATTCCTTTGCAATTCCATTGGCGATGCAAAACCATGCTTAGTTAGCATAGTATGTACTATGTTATTATCCAAGTCGTCCATACATATTGGACGTTCACGATGGATGGATGGATACTCCATGCCCATCGTTTGACAGTAAAAGACGAACAAATAATCAACTGTACAGGGTGGATTTTTGAGACGGGTCAGTAAGGGCAGGTACCTTAACCGTTATAGTTACAGGAAAACGCTCCTAGGAGACTATCCATAACTTTTTAAGATATTCTGAACTGCATTCACAGATTTTTGAAAAAATGTACGGTCAGTGAAAAAAGTACTAAAATCCAAAAAAAAAATTTTTTATGCCTATCGATCCTACTTCGTATGGGGATCAAAATACTCTATGGGACCATTTAAGGTATGAGTACTAGAAATGTCAGAAAACGCTAAAAACATTTTCCATACATTTTGTACTGAAAAACGATAAATCAACTCGACTTCTTTATCGCCAAACAATCCTATTTCTTACTGCGATTAAAAAATTCTTTAAGGCCTATTGAAATTTAAATACAAAAACTACGGTAAGACACAACATATCACACAAATTTAAAAATAGGTTATCTATTATTCAAAATGACCGCCGTTTTCACGAAGACACGCTGCAAGAGGTGCTGTTAGTGGTCCATGGTCCAATTAAGTGGCCACCTCGCAGCCCCGATCTAACGCTTCTCGAGTTTTTTTTTGTGGGGCCACCTAAAAAATGAAGTCTACAAAAGAAAGTACGAAAGTGTTCAGGAGCTGAAAGAGGCATTAACGAGGATTTTAAATAATATCCATCAAAGAAAACTGTCCGCTGCTACTTGCTCAGTACAAAAACGAGTGAACTTATGTACATATTCGTGAAAACGGTGGTCATTGTGAATAAAAGATAACCTATTGGCTATTTTTAAGTTTGTGTGATATGTTGTGTCTTACCGTAGTTTTTGTATTTAAATTTCAATAGGCCTTAAAGAATCTTTTAATCGCAGTAAGAAATAGGATTGTTTGGCGATAAAGAATATTTCGAGTTGATTTATTGTTTTTCAGTACAAAATGTATGGAAAATGTTTTTAGCGTTTTCTGACATTTCTAGTACTCATACCTTAAATGGTCCCATAGAGTATTTTGATCCCCATACGAAGTAGGATCGATAGGCATAAAAATATTTTTTTTTGGATTTTAGCACTTTTTTCGCTGACCATACATTTTTTCAAAAATCTGTGAATGCAGTTCAGAATATCTAAAAAAGTTATGGATAGTCTCCTTGGAACGTTTTCCTGTAACTATAACGGTTAAGGTACCTGCCCTTACTGACCCGTCTCAAAAATCCACCCTGTATATTATCCTCTACAGCCTCTACGACTACGTAGAGCCTACACGAAAGCCTCGAGATCTTGCGAGCGTAGCGGTTTGCTACGGCAAGCCGGACACCGGTATAAAAGGTCCGTTATATTAATGAATATCGACTAACCAATCATTTACTGTCCGGAAATAGAAGCGTTTACCGGTGTCATTACGTATTATTAGTCTACTGCCGTTGGCCTACTTACGTTTTTAATAGTAACCCTACAATCAAGTGGACTGGTTCATTTGTAGACTACTGACATAATAAAATACTGGCAATAGTTTTAGTATCAAAAAACACATGTCTGTAGAAATAAAAATAAATACGCGTTTCATAGTACGCCCAGGTGAAACAAACTTGAATTAACTATAATTATAATTAACATAATTATTATTATTACTAAGTTTCAAATATTTTAGTTGATAAACTCAATAACTCAAAATGTATTTTGATGATAACATATTGTAAGTACTATCATTTCTTCTGTGACAACACTAAAGCTCCATTAAATAACCACTGAAGTGAAAAAATAAGTAGAAAAACAAAAAAAAAAGAAGAAAAAAGAATGTATTTATTTTATTTTTGTCTTAGCCTATGAACATATATATATACAGAGTTATTATAGTTAACAACTCATAATTCCTCATAACCTAAAATGTAAAGTTTTCCATCCTAGCAATGACATATTTTATTTCTCACAAGTATTCCGTCGATCTAAAGGAAATATACAGACGTGTTTTCCGTTTCCGTTTCAGATAAAAAATCCCCATCGTGCCCAAAGACATGTCACTTCGATAATACAAACGGAATCTTGTTTTCTATTTAAATATCGAAATATTGGTTACATTTCGATGTAATGATACTCGTCGCGTATTTCCGTCACGTAAAGTCTTTCTTGCTGATTCAGAGTTAATATTTTTTTGTATCAATATCTCAGAAGTGTATTCATATTGGAATGACTCATTATTATTTATGGTTTCAATTTTGAATATAAATGAGGTGAAAGTTTTATAATTTATAGGTACTTATAATAAATGGCTTATGGCAGGCTCGCCTTCTAAACTAGTTCTATCTTTTTAAATTCAAAGCTCTCATAGACAATAATCTTACATTATTACACAAATCTCACTTAATTTCCTGGATAATACAAGTCTAAGGAATATTCCCCATTTGTGTCATAAACTCAAAAACAACCTTTTTCACAACTCTGAGTTCTAAAATTCATGAATCTCACATACCAAATATTGATCGACATTGCACTGGGATATATACATGTTATATATAGCAATTGTTTGACTTATTGCGATTAATACATTTCCAAGTATCACGATTCACGAAGGCAAAGTAAGGTAGAGAACATCACTTTTAGGCTGTATTATATCTAGTCATATATTTTCTTATTGTCGCATCGTATAAAGTATAGAAAAGCTTAATTTTTTTTCAATGCCCTATATACTTCTTATTTTTTATTTTAACTGGTCAGTTCTAATTGACAGCTATATGATTAGAAACATCTGACATTTAGTTTTCAGTTGAAACACAAATGGAGCGGCGATGTAACTGAAATTTTAGTATTATTTTTATTTTGTGTTGTGTGTTTTTTTATATTTATGTAGTTTTTTGACATCGGTTTTGCCTTTTTGATTTGGACCGAAATTTTTAGTGTCGATTTTAACGTGTATTCGTTAAGTGTAGGTGCGTGACTTTTGGAGTACATTTCTAATTGTTGGATTTTGAAGGTAAGTTTTGGTTTATTATGTTCTTAAGGTCTTGTAAGATTTATTTAGATAGTTGCTTAATACTCAAATAAAATCGTATTTATACAGGTACAATCTCAACTATCTTACAAATCAATATCTCGTAGTGCCACTTCTAAGCACTAAGACTGAACTTCTTGGTCCCAGAATATTTGATATATTCGAAAACTCAATATTGCTCAGCGCACTATTCTGAGAACTATTCTTGGTATTTCAGTTCGACAGAATATTGGTAACATAAAAATCCGTACGAACGTAAGTTACTGAAGTTTACAAGGATTGATTTGGTGAGTAAGTAATGAGTTAATACGTGTATTATTGTAGTGAAAAACTAAATGAACGCGTGAGTTAGGTACGGTATTTAGTTTAGTTAATAGTTATGAATAAATAAATAAACACGTGAGATATAGGAATACAAATGAAACGCCAAAAAAATATCCAGAGACATAAACTTTTGGCATATTTTTTTTCTAACAGGATATAAAATGCATTACTACTCGTATCATACTTGGACAAAGAATTAAGGCAAAGAGAACTATTGTTATTGAATAAAGCAATAAATACAAAATTTCCTTACATTGCCTTTCTCACAAGGAACGAATCAATGGGCGATGCCTCTACCTTCCTGGGGATGGACACGACTACGAACGACGAGAAAGCCCAACTCCAAATATTATCCTCATTATAAATATCTTCTTCTGGGACTACTGACGTGAAAGACCGATCGTGATAATTCCATATGCATCGCTAGTAAGAGTTCATTTGCCAGGCTTAGGAGTTTTAGGACTAGATCTAGGTATAAATGATAGTGATCAGATACCAAATCCAATGAAAACCCTAAAGTTCGTTAGGCAGATGAAATTCGTGCGTAACACCGGGATTTATATTTTATTCATATTATAAATAAAACCACATTTCGCATTCAGAACCTCAGACGGTGGACTGATAATTCTCGACTTCCATTGTGATGGCAAAATGAATTCTATGTTTGTACAAATTGAGTAGAAATTTAAATTTCTTTCTTGTGTATGTACCCTCATTGGGTTTTAATCCGCTTACAGCTTTCGACGCAGCTTCCACTCGAAAAAGCCCTCGTATAAGTATTATTACTATCTTTAAACCTACTTGAACAGAAACAGATTTCATGACGGTACGTATATGAACATGTCTGAATGAGATTATAGCTCTTTGTTTTAGATGAATGAGAAAATAAATCCTGTTATGATATTGGATTATGTGAACGAGATTATCCGTAAGAAGTTTATCATCAATACATAATGAGTATAATAATGCTGTAACTCATCCATGTACAAAGACATGGAAGATATTTTTGAGAAAAACTAGGGTTATTTATTAATGCATTAGAATTTTTGTCTGTTTGTGTTTTTGTTTGTCTATGCGTTTGTTCGCGCTAATCTCAGGCTTAACATATTTAAATGCGGTTTCAACTAATGTTTTGTAGTGAGAGTTTTATATCACTTGATTTACAAATAAAGAATTAACAATTTAAAGAATACCCTCCATACATTTTATTCGAGATATTAACCGAAATGTTTACCGAAACGAAGCCAGGGCATTTATCTAATATATAAAATTCTCGTGTCACGTTTTTTTGAAGTTGAACTCCTCCGAAATGGCTCAACCGATTTTCGTGAATCTTTGCGTGCATATCGGCTAGGGTGGAGAATCGGACAACATCTATTTTTCATCCCCCTACCCCTAAATTCATCAGAGAACTATCTAAAAATATTTTCTTCTCGTCATTAATTCATCGTAATACGGGAGGAAGCTCTATGTTTGAACAAGTCGTTTCACTGACATACAATCCTGTTTTCCGACAGCTTATAAAACTGAGCAGTTAAAAATAATCAGAAAAACTATAATATAATGGATTTGGACACGATATTACACTCAGAGCATTTTTATTTAATCTTTTATTCATCATTATCTCATATTGAACTCAACTGCAGTCATTGCCACTTTTGGACACATCAGCGTCTATCTATACAAAATAGGCGTTATATTTAATTAGAACTCTTTCACGCAAAAAATACTTAACAGATTTTCATAAAATTTACCATACAGATAGATTATGATCTCGGAGAACGCTGGCAAAGCCGCGGGGAGAACGCTAGTCTATCATTACACACAAGGCGTTATATGCCACTTACACCTATTTCTATAAGATACTGGAATATAGAATATCTTACTAAGCATGTTACGTTTACAGTGTTGTGCAACGCCTTTCTTAAACCTATGTGCTAAGCTAATTAGCTGGGAAGACTTGTAACATCGCTGTGGTGTATAATGTTGGTATAACGTTGCATATTTTACGGGTACGGAAATCTTTGCCCGTTATTCCGTGGTTTATATTAACTTCCCCTGCGTGTAACTAAGTATGTAGAGTCTAGAATTTGCACCTAGTTATTCAAATTTCCTATGTGAAACAACTTTGTATTTTGATGCAAATTATTAGGGCAAAATGGAAGAGTAGTGATTGGTATGTACTAATGATTGATATGCATGCATGTACCACACGTTAAAGTGTAATTGATCATTGTCTGTTACTTGAAAGTAATTGGATTGCAACTTTTGCAAATATTTACTAACGTAATAAAGACAGCAATTTTTTTAGAATTTTTGTCTATTTGTAATTTTTTCCTGTTTCTGAAAACTTCATGTCTAAGAATTTTTGGAGCTTAGATGCTGAAGCTCTAGTAAGGCAGAATAATTTCTCATTCTTATTATAATCATTGGGCTGGATGTTATTCAGAAACTTGTTTCTAATAATATGAGTAGGTATAGTGATACAGGATATCATGATTTAAAATAAGGTATCTTAAAGATAATAACGCAACAGATTTTTGCAAATTAATATTCATTCATTCATTCATTCATTCATTCACTCATTCATTCATTCACAGATCATTGTGTGTATGATATTCAAATTCAAATTCAAAATCATTTATTCATGTAGGTATCATTGATACACTTATGCACGTAATTTTTTAATGAATATAAAACACAGGATTATGTGGCACATTCCAAGCATCTTACAATAAATACTTACAAATACAAAGACCGCATCTATCTACGAATGCTGTTTGCTAGTCTGAGGGCTACCTATTATACGGCTCCCATTCAAAGTCAAAAAGCCCTCTTTGCGAAACAATCCGTCCCCACTCCGAACAATCCTGGTAATTACCCGCCGAGTGCATGCAGAAAGCAAGCCATGTCTGTCATGTGAGCGCATTCCTCATTCTCGTTTAAGTACTTTTGTCGATTTGTTACTGGTAACGGAACGTTGCTTTTTATTGATAAAATTATCTCAGTGCACCTATTCCCGTGGATTACATAATCAGATGTATTCAGTAATTAATTATGTAGTGACATTTATTATTAACCAACTCTTGCCAAAAAAATAAATATATAAAAAAAAAATTAACTGACATTTTACACAAGATAATAATATTTTTTTCACTTCGATATCGCTTATTTCTTCTTCTTTTGATCTTCATTTGACGATTGCATGTTACATGCAATGCAGCTTATTGCATGTAACATGTAATCGTCAAATGAAACTTTATGGACTCCTGTCCTGTTATTAAGGCCTCCTGGCCTTAATAAGACAAACACAGAGAGAGAGAGAGGCAGAAAAAGAGAGAGACAAAATTCCAATGTTAAAACCATGTCTTACAACTAGATACATCAATATTCACTAATGACAATGTAATTGGGTACACACTCCTTTTCGACAATACATTTAATTTACATGACTGAGAGTGTAAGTACAAAATAGCATTTATAGAACTAAACTTACATACAATATCTTCATACATTAAAATATTTAGAACTCCTCTAAATATTTTATATGTTAAAAATAATATTGCATGGATTTCTATAGCGGAAACGACAAAGGGGGTCGATAAGCGGCGGTTTTAATTTCACGTTCACAATCGTGACTAACGAGAAATGACCAGAAACGCTGACACTCGCGCACGGAAATCACTTGCGAGTTCGGTCGCGGACGCTGTTATAGGCGGAGCGGAATTCATTACGCTGTCATAAATATTTGTTGGGCTGGGAATTGAACGCGGGATTCCTTGATTTGTAGGCAGAGACAGACGAACCGACAAACACGCACTTTAAACTCTAGATTTCAAAGTAAGTAATTTTTTCATGAAAAAAGCCGGCAAATGAGCAGACGATTCACCTGATGGTAAGTGGCTATCATCGCCCATGGACATCAGCAACACCAAAGGCATCACTGATGCGTTGCCGGCAAAGAAAGAGAGAAGAACAAGAAAGCTGCTTAACTTCAGATTGCTGTTATCTACAACGGATTACATTTGTTACACATTCTCTCACGCGCTATCCTTTGCACAGCTTAGGCTGAAACATGGCACACAGATACTCGATGTACAGGACAAGAAAACTGGTAAATAGATTTTATTCCGGAATGATTGAGCTGTTTACACATGTTTGTGACTTCGTTTCATAAATACATTTTTCCGAGGGCGAAGACAACATAAAGCCAAAATGCCAAAATGTTTTGTCTATTTGCAATAATGCAATATTATGTTGCAACCAACCAAACTAATAATTATTTTACTATTGTAATTCGATATTGTACTTCCATTAAAGAAATATTTCTTTTTTTTATAATAACTTATAATTACTTATGTAAATTAGTAGCCAACTAAATTAATTTACAATCAATAGAAAATCATGTCTGGTCAGACACGTTGTCACTGACCTACTTGAATAGATCAGTCACTGACCTATCAGTTCAGAAATAAACAACTTAATTTGTTTTGCATCACCAATCAGTGTTTGCAACTGTATTAAGAAATGGCAGCATGTAAATCAGTGCACTATAATATCTCGAAATAATCATAACCGGGACTATATTAGCGGGGATTCGCGATAAAATTAGTTATTGAAGATGAAATGACAGTTGAATAGATTCATAACATTACGTTGGAACAAAGCCAAGTGGGCGCCATTCATCATTAGCTGGATAATGCCGCTCCAGATACTAGCCATATAGAAAATTGCTCAGATTTTAGATAATATTACACGTTTGCGGAGTTTCAGATTACATTTGCTATCATGATGTTCTTATTATTTTAAGAATAACATTTGTTAAGTAATATTTAATGACTTTTGTACTCGACTGTACTTTTAGATTTGAATATTTTAATCCTTTTTCCTTGTATCAATCCTAAGTAATCGAAAAAGGTAAGCACGCTTTTGGTATTTGGATGGGATATCGCTAGTGAAAAAAGATTCTTGAGTGCTTCCGTACTTCAGAGGGCACACAAAGAACGAAACAAAGAACACCTTTTCAGAGCGCTCTGACGGGTGTCAGAGTGACAGTGAAGAATTTATTCTATCACTGTCGCTCTTCCGCATATTAATTGGCATGACGGGAGATATGGCAAGTGTATATTACAATTCCTTCAATCATTTAATCGAAAGGAACTTCGTTCCATCCGGGTGTCCTTTGACACCTCTCAAGTTTTTTATCGTAATATAACGGTCGTTTAGTCATGTCGGAGGCCCTCAAGCGGATGAAAACCACCAATCATCAAAGCGAGAGTGAATAGGCCAGGAGCCTAAGTTACTGTGCTTACCATCTAATATAAAAAGTGTGTTTGTACTTATTTACGCACGTAAGAAGTTATATTTACCTCTTACTTATAAATACCTCTCTCTCACACCCACGACCCACGCTTACAATCTAAAACAACTCCAGCGAATGCTGTGCGCCTAGTATCACGCACCTTCATCATGTCGTTTTTTGGCTGTCACATCGTAAAAATACTCTCATAAGTTTTTCCAAATGCCCCGTTAGAAGAATAACTTTAAAACTTGCCGACAGCCTAAAATAATAATTCCGTTACCGTAAAGCTAGTCTCAGACGTCACCCTAATAGACTGGAGCTCGCGATGCGACTCAACTTTTCTCGTTAATAGCGAGCAAAACGCCTTAGTCGCGTGGTTTTATTCATTATTTGATTTTAGGGGAGCATCTGTCATCAGTTTCGCAGCGATTAGAGAGATAATTGTGATGCGGCGGTGACGTTATCATTTGAAATTCTGACAAGTCGTTGTCACGGCGGCCATTTTTCTTTTTTGAACAAACTTGCAAGTCAGGTGCCAGTTTCAATCTAGTGCAAAAGATGAGGCAAAAATTCTAAATTTTTTTTTTATTTTTAATAAAATTGTTAATTTTGAAAAAAAGATTTTCTTACTAAGTATTATAATAATAAGTATTTTAACTCATTTTATTTCTGAAGAGAGCCACAATTGTAAAACAGAGATTAGTAATTTTTATAATAAATAAATAATCGCTTACACACTCAAACCCCTGCAGTAGGTTTTTACCTGTGTCGCGGTTGGCATGGACGACACATATAACACATCACAATAACATCCATGACCCGAGTACAAATATTTATCTGTCACATAAATATCTACCCCGGCTGGGAATCGAACCCAGGACCCTTCACTTCGTAGGCAGGGTCGCTACCAACTAGGCTACAGAGTCGTCATAATAATTATACATTTTCTTTTTTTTCAGGTTTAAAAAGTCAGCAAGCTGGCGCACATAAGTAAGTACACTAGTGCTATTTTTAACCCAGTTATTTTTTTATTATATTACATGGACTTTCTCAGTATTGGTCCCATTTAAGTATGGTAACGATCTGATAATGGATTTAGGAGATATAGAAGAGAACTCTAGGGATAGACTGGAATAATTGAATCATGTTTAAAGATTATGACTGTTGTAAGCAACATTAAAATTGCAACATTACCTTTTGAAATAGTACGATTATAGATTCCAGCCAATTTATTTCTAAAGTTGACCCTGGCTCTCCTTAATCATTTATTCATCTAATAGTTCAAATGAAATGTCGGCTTCAGGCACGTAAACATAATTAACATTATGTTTACTTGCCTTGCAGACTTCTATTACCTAACTTCGTGTATCGTGACCGGTTAAAGTTCTTCAGAGAATTTGTTATCGATATTTACTGCGAAACGTACCTTAAAAATTTTATATTTAGGTAGAACGCGCAATAGACGAATTGTCAAAGAAGTAAAAGGTTTTTCAACGAGTTTTACTTTAAAATATGAGTAATGTAATTCAAGTGAGAAAAGTATAAAATGAATAATTATATTTTAAAAAATATAAAATGTAATATTATATTTTTCTTACAATTTGAAAATCGTTAGTCTTGTAAACTTATGTAAGCGAGAAATACATTTGCTGTAAATAATTCCTGTATTCTGCAGTTTCTGTACACACTTAGAACCGGCTGGAGAGAGCTTCAAAATGGATATTTACCGCGTAACTTTGATGGGGAATCGCTAAAGTTACATTTGCATTTTGGATAGACTGACAATGAGTGAATATTGCGGGAGTTTGTGAGATAGTCGGAAATATTTTTATGAACTGTTTTTTGGGTAACGAGCGAAATTGTGTTATAGATATTAAAATTTTTATGGGTTTTATTCATTTAAATATGATATTATGATATGATATATAGTTAACATTGACTGAGTCTATTTTCGTGATTATTATTGTTGTGTGGTAACTATCACGAATTCACAGCTAGGCCATGTGTTGCTTTAGTCACTATACTAATATTATAAAGAGAAAAGATATGATTGATTGTTTGCATTGAATAGACTCCGAAACTACTGAACTGATTTGAAAAATTCTTTCACTGTCGGGAAGCTACACTATCCGTGGGTGACATAGGCTATATTATATTTTCAAAAAAATTAGGGATCCTTTATAAAACTCCAATAATGTAACCCAAGGTGTAAAAAAATAAGAAAACAGAAGCAAAGTGAGGGTGGTTACTCGTTACAAAAATGAAAAAGGTATTATATTAAATGGTTTTATTTAGCGTGGCCTATTTGGGTCAAATCTTGCAAACCTAATTAGACCTACTTCCTCTTATCCTAAGGAGTTGAAATTTTACACATTGCTTTGGTTCTGATGACAATGCATTTTTGTGACAAGCTTGACTTGATACTACACTCAGGTTTGGCTCCAGCCGAAGGAATTCTTGTTTCTTCAGTATCTACATTGACAATATAAAACCGTGTAACTATTTAGTTTTTTAAACTATTACTTGTTTTTACATCAAATAGAGTAAAGAACAGACGGAGTTATCTGGAACTTCGTTGTTTGAATAATACTGCATAAGTACTGTTGTTAAGAATGTATATATATTATAACTATTTTTAAATTTTTTATTTATATGAAAATTCAATAACAACACAAATGTGTTATTGATATAAAATCTTCCTTACATATCACAATATCTTAATAGCAAGTCATATTAAACTAAACTAAATTGATTTTCCGTATGCTTAACGACGAACTTGAGCAATGTTTTCAAGTCAGAATTAAATGTTAGCTCAACTCTCGTGAACTTATAAGCTGAACTGGCATTCGCAACAAATCACTCGCCTATTCTGTACAACACTTTGGGACCACCCAGAGAGAGTTTCACAATCAATATTTACAGCACAACTTCGATGGGAAATCGAGAAAGTTCTATTTTCATTTTGGATACCTCCACAATGGCCGGATATTGCCGGAGTTTCGAGAGGTGCCCGAGTTATTTTTATGACCTGTTGCTTTTTCTTAAGGCTGCCTTGATTAGGTGCAAAGTTCTATCCATCGGTTCTATCGACATGTTGATGTACTCGTAAAAGAGACTTATTTCTTTATCGGAGGCTTCATAACTTCATAAAACATACCTACAGACACTTTAGTTTGCCACTTAATCTTTTCTAAATGATAAGTGTAGTTTAAGCTTTCCCAACTTTAATACAAAAAATTGTGCAATAAATTATCTAACTCCGGTTTCTAAGGGAGGTGTCAAAAACATACATGAGTTTATTAATTAACCATCTCCTACGATCAAAGATTAACGAGCTCTCACTCGGAAATAGTGTGCTCTATGATTTATCAACTTTTGTATATTGCACTTCGGCCACATTGCACGGAGACAACCAGACACTTGGATAAACTGGTTGTTGTGGGCAAAGTGGACGGAAAAATACCTAGAGGACGATCACCTACCCGATGGTCTGACACCGTAAAAGAGATACCTAAAGAGATAGCATACCAGTGACCGAGGCTCTCAGGAAAGCAGAAGACAGGGTGGCAGTGGAAGCAGCTTGTCAGCTCTGCCACCAAGTCTTATCAGAACGGGCACGACCTTCAGCAATGAAGAAACCGACGAAGAAGTACGATATATTGCACCCTACTTGTCAGTCTATGCTACCAATTTTCATGTAAGAAGCCAACTAATGAACAGAAGCCATATGGTGATATGTGGAAACTGTTGCCTATGACCATCATTAAAGTGAAAGGTATTATTACCGACGTCTTGCCGGCGAAAAATGTAGCAAGAGACTCACATTAGTACTGCTTCATCAGTAGCTGGCTATAGTTAATCAGTCACTATTCTGCCATATGTACAGTCGGCCGCAGAAGTAGCTTAACATTATAGTACTTTGTAATAGTAACTGTTTCGACGGTTTCCTAGCAACATCTATGACAAATTCAAGAAATGTAATGTGACAAGGTACTAAAATGTTAAGCTACTTCTGCGGCCGACTGTACCAACAGAAACAATAAAGACTATTTCTATTTCTATTTCTACTAAAAGTGTGAAGCTTTGTGTGGAGAATCATAATAAACATATATTATAATCATCTTATCTGCCATCGTTAATCATAGTATTAGAAGTTTATACCTATTCGATTAGGTATTAGGTATATAAAAT
Organism: Thymelicus sylvestris; assembly: GCA_911387775.1. Classification (NCBI taxonomy): domain Eukaryota; kingdom Metazoa; phylum Arthropoda; class Insecta; order Lepidoptera; family Hesperiidae; genus Thymelicus; species Thymelicus sylvestris. The sequence continues at coordinate 14,626,123 of OU426893.1, forward strand.
AAACGGTCGTCGAGGGATGCTCGGAAACATCTTATAATGCGTCCTGTGGGGATACCTTCGAGTGGGAACTTGTGTTTAAAGTGTATTCTGTGACTATGTAAAGGCACTAATTCTTTTTTAATGTAATGTATTCTAATATTAAAAAAACATTTTGGTTTTCACTCGAATTATTAATGAAGTATTTTTACTTAGGATATCTCATTCATAACTTTATTATTCGTTTTATTAATCTGTTCACAATTAAAAATGTACGTCAATTTAAGGAATCATATCAAAAACGTATAAGTCTGGTTGAATATAACTTACGAATACTTTTTTTTTACTTAAAAGTAATGTAATTTCTTCCAAAATATTAGTAAGTAAATCAAAAAATGTGTAATAGTTATGTGTTATTATTTGCTTCAAGTAGAATGAATGTTTTAATCTTAATATCTAGACACGCGGAGCGTGTCAGCCAATTTTCTACCTAACATTGGCGAGCAGCACCGTGTGTAATATTACACGAACCATTTGGAGCCACTTTTGACCACCTCATAAATCAAAAACTATTCAACATAAATCTGTCAAATTTGGCTCATTTATTATGACTTGCGAAATACATACGTCTTTCAAATTTCATAAACACATCTCAAACGGTTATATAGATATTAACGTCCAAAAATCGAAAAATTTAACACTGACTGACCTATAGATCAAAACTATATCCAACTTCCAGGTGACCTAGAAAGTTAAAATTTGGCATGCAGATAGGTAGTCGGGTGAATACAAAGGAATAAATCTGAAAGTAGTAAATTATTATCATTTTATGATAATTTTTCAAAAAATTGATTCTATTAGGAACACTTACTTATAACGCCTGAAATTTATGAACAGCAATCAAAATTGATGACAGGTGGTCATTATGTGGAATATTTAACGAGTGGAATACCACCCTTAATTTTTTTTAATCGAAACATATCAGCTTTAGTACTTTGTGAAGCTTTCAACGGGGGAAGATGTTCAGTGTCCCAAGTGCCTGTTGGAAGTGCATAGCAAAAGTACGTATTATTTACGTACAGATTAGTGAGACATCAGTAGCCGTTATTTCCAGTGCATTGCATTGTTTCATTTTTAATGTGTGAAAAATTATTCTTCTTTTATCTTGTATGGCATGTACACTACTAAATTTTGTATTATTTCCGAAATTATACCAGTTTAAATTTATTCGAAGTATTGTTTTCAAATATATTATGGCACGTTATCTCATCGAACACAAACTGCTTATACCTAACTAATAAGAGTATATTCGACTATCGTATTTATTATTATTATTACTACTATCGTATCGTATCGTATTTATTATTATTATAACAGACTGGGATTTAGTATTAATTATTATTTCAATATTTAGCGGACATGAATAGTAGAAGATCATTACTTATAAATTAATAATGAAGTAATAGGTATTTTGGACCACGGTGCACTAACTACGGATTTAGTAGAAGGGCACTATTACAGTTCATGTATAAGGTAACAAAATTAATCAGTGACGTTATGAATAAGTACCTACTAATAATTTCTGTACAAAAAGTAATGATATCCCATCAAAAACATGAATGTAAAGTAAAAGCCAATTTAAAAAAAAAGAATTGAGATCTAAATGGGTGCCAAGTTCTGTGTAGAAAAGCCTAAAATTTTAGTCACAAGAACATGTAATTCAAGCTTTACATTTGAATTGGCTAGTTTTCATTAGTTAGCAACCAACCAACCAAATTTTAGAAAAGTAACATAGGTCATCAACCTAACAGACTTAACAAAGATAATTATACAAATATAATATTATAGCCTAGATAGGTACGTGAAAACTAACAAAGTCAAATGTGGAGCTTGAATTACATGTTCTTGTGACTAAAATTTTAGGCTTTTCTACACAGAACTTGGCACCCATTTAGATCTCAATTCTTTTTTTTTAAATTGGCTTTTACTTTACATTCATGTTTTTGATGGGATATATAAATTACGTGTCACGTTGTTTGTCCGTGATGGAATCCTACACTACTTAACCGATTTTAATCAAAGTTTTCAAGTTTGATCCAACTTGAAAGATAGGATAGCTAACATCTCAAAAAAAATCTTTTGACAGAACGAATTCTCTCCGGGCAGCTAGTTTCTTTATAGATCGATAGAAGTATTAAGTAACTATCTAAATCACAAACTACACATCGCACTAATACTCATTTGATTCTGCGAACCAAACGACTGCTCACGATCGCTGTATGCTCAAGGCACACAACAAAGTTATTCCTCCCAGCATAGGAAAGGATTAGATAATACTATTTGAATAAGGCTTCGAACTGTTGAAGCAGCTGGGCCCTCCCGGGGCGGAATCAAACGGTTTTCTTACACTTTTTGCTATTCCCCGAATGAAAAAAGTTTGTGCAGACACCCGGGGCGGCTCTCACCAGAAATCTGATCCCGTTATTTTAAGCCTCTTATATTCTTAACACGAACGTCGAAATATTTTTCCCGGTTTTTTTGACGGAACGTAATTTCGCTACTAACTTTTCACTTAGTCGATGCGGGAAGTTCGCGCGTGTACAATACAAGTTTAGATTATTTCGGCCAAGTTTTTTGGAGTACTTCCAAATAAAGTGGAATGGAATACTTAAATCTTTCACGCTCTTATGCGATACCCCTTGGTGGAATACTTGAGATCGTGCCTGAGTCTCTTAGAGTATTTCAGGCATACTTTGAAGTAAAAATTGGTCAATGGTCAAGAAATGCTAATTTTTTTGGTTGCTTGGCTATTTAATAGCAAACCCATTCACTGAGGTCACCTTGATAAAAATTAAAACCATGACTATCGAATTCCTTCAGTCTGGAATGCGTTTAATAAATCAAGTTATTTACATAAATATTCCTTTACAGGATCCTTATCAAATGATCCCTAAAGCCAACGTTAAACGCAGAACAAGATTATTATTCTGTTTCATTGTTAGTCAAAGTAGACATTTTACCTACTCGTATGGTCGTGCTGACAATTCAACATTCTCGTCTGTACATATTCAATATATTCATGTCACAGTCGATTATAGTCCCTTCAATGTCTCGGAGCTCGTCCTCTTGAGTTCTCTCTCATAAGTTCATTTTGCGTTCCCCGCAGGTCTCAAAGTCATAGATGATAGAAACATACCAGTGAAATAAATTCCTAATTCAAGGTAACTTAACTCATTGCGTGTTTTGCCTACATTGTCTATAGACCGCTTAATCACTTTTCGTCACGATGCTCATACTACACTTGCACTGGATCAAAATCGATGCTTGCTCATTGGTCTATGTGCTATTTAAACCCACTTCCCCTTCTTACCTAAAAGATCGTTTTCAATATTTACACCTTACCCATGATCGGTACCTTCGCTCCACTCATAATCTTTTACTTAGTACTCCTATGCACTCTTCCTCCTTCTACAAGAAATCCTTCTCTGTAACTGCTGTCCGTCTTTGGAATTCCCTTCCCTTAACTATCCGTCGCTCCCAGTCCCTTGAATCCTTTAAAAATCAGGTAAAATTATTCTACCTTGGTAGTCTTGACAACAACCGTTAATTTGAAATATTTCTTTTAAACTTAAATTCCTAATCTTGTATATTATATTAATATTTGTATTTATTCCTTGTACGTGTAGGTATAATATTATGTAATTATTACTTATGTACTTTATCTTATTTATTATATTGTCTGTGCACCCTACCCTTTTCACACTGATCTTTATGTCCTCTGCCCAAAGGTTGTCTGGAAGAGATCGCTCTATAGCGATAAGACCGCCTTTTGCACTACATGTTATTTCTTTTATGTCCTAATGTATTAATTTATTTGGTGTGTACAATAAAGAGTAGTCTATTCTATTCTATTCTATTCTATTCTATTCTATTCTATTCTATTCTATTCTATTCTATTCTATTCTATTCTATATGTTACTGAGATTTTAAATTTTTGACAAAAATGATAGTAAAATAAAAAATAACGAGCAGACATCGCTTCCACATCAATTTAGTAGGGAATCAAGCGAAGATATACGCGATATATCAATGTTGTAGGTTAGTTCTGATGATGGGATTCTGGACCAATTGAGGGAACTCTTCATATAATTATGGTTATTTTGATATGTATTTCGAAGATTTGGTAAGAGTTTGATTACAAATTACACAAATAATAATAATAATAACATCAGGCATGCGTTATGATGGTAGCTAGTGGTGGAATTACTTCGCACAAGTGCTGCAAAAGTAAAATGCCAGTTTGAAGGCGGTTAACGTTAGCCCTGCGTGGATGATGCTTTTGATAATTTGAATACCCATGACCGTGGCCACATTCCATTAGATGTTTCATTTGCCCAATTGACGTCTATTAAAAAACTTGTGTGTACTTATGTACGCAGGTAAAAAGTTATACTTCTTTGGCGTAACAGAACAAAAATAGCTAATGATTTCATCCCGTATGCCACGACTCTTTGTTTGTGAAAGGAATCAGTTATCAGCTAACTTTATCATGTCGCTTTATGGCTGTCGGTGTGCGCGCGCATCGTAACACGAAAACTTGAGAGACAGTTATCAGCTAACTTCATCTTGTTGCTTTTTGGCTGTCGGTGTGCGCGCGCTTCATAAAAATTTTCCTCAAATAGTTTTACCAAACGCACCAAAAGAAAGTAGTAAGTACAACTTTTCATGTGAACTACTGACCGTTAATACTCTGTGGCTGCTATTGCTTCTTTACAAGGCGGGAAAGTAAATTACGGTCCAGCTTCGGATTGATTGTTGCTGCCTTCCTCTCGAGATTGCAAGTTGCAGTTCAGTTCTCAGCTCCGAGTAAAAATGTTCCTAAAGACAAGAATAAAGTGTGATTGCAAGGGACGTAATGCTCGGGGATTTTTCTCGTATATTTATGGAGTGTTATTATTTTTTCTTTTTATTTATTTAGTGACTATTATGTTCCTTACATGATAACATGCAGTTGAAAGCAAGGAGTTACAAGTCAAATCATTTAATGTTTTTTGTCTTATTCCGATTTCTTTTAATGCCTTTTTCATATTATTTAATTTTAGTGTTGCTGACATTTTTATGCATACGGGTTTCTTTTGTTTTGAAAATTAATTATCATTATTTTCTGCGTCACATTTTCTAATTTGTGTCCATACCACTCGCAAAACAGAATCGTACGAGCCAAGTTAAATTGGAGTGGTTTCTTCATAGGACGTACCTTAGCTTGGAACTCAATTATGAATAGGGTATGTTATTAAAGGACATTATAGGCTTCACCAATAGACCACACATTTAACCCCAGACTGCCGAGCCAGACACAACAAAGCGGCAATCTCTATTTACCGCTCGGCTCCTAATTGAAATAGGAGTATTGCGTCTCGATTTTTTCCACAGTCTAGCCGTCCGTCGCTATGGCAACGCGTCGGTAGGGCTTCCAACCGATCCGCGGGGCTTCGAGCGGGTAATTAATGAAATGTTACCTTCTGAACCTTTTTACTTGTTTTAACCCTTTGCCCAATCAAAAATTAACCATTATTTTGTGTTAAAGAATCAAAGCTAACTTATGGGTCAACTACAATACCATTCAACGTGCGACGGATATCAAAGTAACACCAAAGGCATAACAAACTTGTTGCGGGTCAAAGCAGGTCAACGGCAGAGAAGAAATATAGGTTTAAATATGTACAATTTCTTCTCGATAATTCCTTACATTATAATGATAGCAAACTAGCTTGAAATCCCACCATCCCCTGCCGGATAACTGTGACAAATTTCGAATAGGAAGGACTGTAGGAGGGCTGTATTCGGTATAAGTAATAAGGTTAGAGGTTCAAAAGTTATTAGTAGTTACAGTTAGAGGATACTGGCCATGGCATGCGCAAAAGGTTGGCACTGAAAACCAGCGACTGTTGTTTTGATCACTTATAAATTATTATCATTGTTATTCCATTTCCATGTGTTCCAATTAAAATTTCGAGTTGCCGTTGAAGCTATTATTTATGAATTTATATATAATATCCTTCTTTCTAATTTATTCATATTCCACAACTGTGGCCGAACTCAAGCGCCGAGTAACGGTCTAATCTACCAAAGTGGCGTTCCCTAAAGCAATTACGCGTCAACCTTCGAAACTGTCAATTAGGAAATCCCTTGTAATCCTCTGCTATATAGAAAATGGAAATTTATAGGTACACATTTGAGCAGTTATAATCGTTTTTTTTATTTGAATGGCAAAGGCAAAAAGATGTTCCTTTCAGTTCGTATGTAATGTTTTATTTTCTTGTCTATTCAACTATTCACGCAAAGCACGCCGTGAAAGCTCCAAAAATGCTCCGCACCTACGATCTACTGGACAAAAATCGTCATAGCTGTAGTTTTTTTATGGAAATAGCCGGCAAATGAGCTGACGATCCACCTGATGGTAAGTGGCTATCTATACTTATAATATTACTAGCTGCCCGGACAGACTTCGTTCTGTCAAAATTTTTTTATTTTGAGATGTAAGCTATCCTATCTTTCAAGTTGGATCAAACTGCACACGGTGTGCAAATTTGATTAAAATCGGTTCAATAGTTTAGGAGTCCATCGCGGACAAACAACGTGACACGTAATTTATATATATTAAGATAAAGAGGAAAGATTTGATTGTTTGTTTGCATTGTTCAGGCTCCGAAACTTCTGAACCGATTTGAAAAATTCTTTCGCTGTAGGGAAGCTACACTATCCCCGGGTGACATAGGCTATATTATATTTAAAAAAAATTGGATCCTTAACAAAACTCCAATAATGTTACCCAGGGTGTAAAAAAATAATAAAACCGAAGTAAAGCGAGGACGGTTACTCATCGTCTTATATTTATATTATTAAATAATTTTGGGGTCCACCTATCACCCTTCTGCTTAAGTCAGCTAACATCTTCTTGCTTGACTTAGTCGCCAAACGCATCGTGTTCCGGTTGGGGGTTTGAGATCTAGTTCTATCTTTCTTTTTCTTATCCCATTCTTGACCGACTACGCATTACTTTGTGATAAATTTGGTGTCGCGGATAGCCATGAGCAACAATAACCATTTACCATCATAATATAGTTACCTCGTTTGTTGACTCGCATTTCCATAAAAAAAAAGAAAAATATCGAGCCATTAAGGCACTCCCCTTCTTCTTTAAGATATTTAATAGACGCATGTTAAAGTATGTGTAGGTATCATTGAAGTATTATTACTAGCGTATAGAACAGACACCGCGAACTCAATGTAAATTCCAATGAATTGACGCCGCGCGGCTTCAATGTCCAATGGATTCGTTCGATTTTGAAAGGAGAACAGGGGCTCAATTTTGAAAATAGAACCTCCCGGCGGGGACACACATTTTGTTTGAGATGTCTACTCTATGTATATACCTCAATGGTAGGTATAGCTATCAAAAATACAAACCAAAGTTGTGTGAACCAAGTCGTGGAACTGAATGCGGCGAGTATTTCTAACAAATTCCTATGTAAAATATTCATGAATAATGAACTGTCAAATCAGCTAATTCACACGTATGTAATGCATTCCGTCTTTACAATTTATTTTGAAGCATTTCTAAGGTCCAACTGAAAAAAACTACGAAGTTGAGTTATTAAGTTTAGCTCGGAAGTAACGGTGAGGTTTCACTTGTGGTGGGATAGTTGGGGCAGTTAGAGAAGTTGACTTTTCAGGTTTCCTTGTTCACTTCACTGTCTGATAAAGAAAACTTTTGTAAGGAGAAAAATATACTTTCTTTTTGTTATGTTATTTAATAGCCTGATGCTCAACAATTTATCGTAAATTAATAAAGTAAATAATTAGAGACCTTTGTATGTTTGTCAAAAAGCATCCACAATACTTTGAAAAAAAAGCAAACTCAAGCAGAAATAAATTTAAACTTTGTGTACCAAAATGTCGATTAGAGCTCTATAGCTATAGCTCTAGAGCTAAAAGAAACGTCTTCATGAATGCAATTATAGTTTACAACAAACTTCCAAATTTTAAAGATCTCACTATGAATGCTTTTAAAAATAATATTTCGTATTGGCTTGCAGAAAATTGTTTTTATAATATCAATGAATATAATTATGACCTATAAGGAGAGGTAGCTACATTAATGTTAGATTTTATAATTTATTTATTTAACATTATTCTTTCTGTAATTTGTATTTTTTTTGTAATTATTTAAATCATTTTGACATTTTAAATTACATTATTAAAATTTTGACATTTTAAAATTGAGGTTTTTTTTATTTTTTTGACAGTAATACTAAGTGAATAATAAAATGATTTAATTAATAATGTAATTGGAAAATTGTATTATAAAATATTGTTAATTTTAATAATTTAAAAATTATTTAGTATTTTTGTATAGTCAATGACACTGTTGCATACCATAAGTGGTTGAATGTATTGGACTTTTATACTTTTAACACCATTGTAAAACTACATTCTTGCAATAAAAATGATTTGATTTGATTTGATTTGATAAAATTTCTCGTAAATTGCTCCCTACACATTGTAGTATAGACATACTATTACATTTTGTGGTCAATGTCTTATCCTATCCGTTTTTTTCTTATCCTGATGTTACTGACAGCAATATCTTCTAGTAAATTCTGTTGATAAATGTACGCTGGAAATATAAAAAAGTTTTTTTTTTCTTTTGGTTTTATAAAACACGTTAACATAAATTTCGTCTTATTAACTTCTAGTATGGGCTCATCACATTATTGATTATATAATAAACCATGACAATAAATTATGTTTATCATAAAAAAATATATAGAGAATAATTCATTTAACATAATAACCCAGAGCCAGTCAATCATAAAACGACTGCGTCTGGCGAGCCAAACAAGCCATCAATTTCAATAAAATGAAGATTGAAGAGAAAAAAACTGGCAATCAATCATTGCTCCGTGGCATTTTGACAGTTCCATAGTGCGACCACGCGGTGGGGACGTAATTTAATATTTTCTATCTATTGCAACATGGGCTGTGTAGTGTATTGTTCACACGGTGTGGACGGCGTAGAATTAGCCCATTGTAACTATGAGTGGCGGCCATTTTGAAAAGTTATTGTCTTTTGTGTCGGAAAACGAACAGACGCGTATATGGGGAAATTATTTGTACTTGTTCTGCTTCGACTATATGGATGTGTTTAAACACATCAGTGCTAAACACATCCATATAGTCATAATATAACATTAAAAGCATCTCTAATTTAACTGGTAGAGGGGGGACACTCGACTCTAACCAAAATTTGCATTTTAAAGTATATTTCACTAGCGGACCCTGAATCAAAAAATGTTCTTTGCAGACCAATAATATTTTTGAAAGCCCTTTTCAACGATATCTATCCCACCTTACCCTTAGGTAAACGAGGAAAAAAATTCATCCTCACTTTAACTTAGGGGTTCATTTTAACTGATGGTCCCCCTGACCATGAATTTTTTTTATAGTAATAATTATATACCTAAATATTAATTATTATAATTAATATATATTATATTAATTATTAAATATGTTATAGTCATGCCACATTAAAGCTTTCTAGTACTATCTATGCTATGCTACGGGCGGACGGAAAGACATGACGAAATTATAAGGATTCCGCTTTAACTACGGAAAAACTGACCTAATTTATATTTTGTCATCTGAAATTAAAAACCCTTATCTATTGTTCTATTTAACATGACGAAAATGCTATTAGAATATTATATCTACCTACATATTTTATTACAGTTCGCGCGCGTACTATAGATACATCGGTACACACAAACTTGGCGACTAATTTGTTTTTACGAAAAACAAGAAAACTTATGACTAAATTCCCGCATAATAGTGTTGTACAACAAAGAGACTACCGGATTATCTTGCATCTAGACAACTGACGTTGCATGAAATAAACTAGAGTATGCAAATACTGCAGAGCGACCGCCTTTTGGAAACAGTCGGAGGAGAATAATCCCGGTATCTTGCGAACGTTTCTTAGATGTCACCGAGTTCTTGGAGAATCAGAAAATCTGAATGGAATTTTCGTTGCGCCAGATAATAGGTGACTCGATGTTTCACTGTATATTTTAGAACCGGCGAAGAGCAAAGAAATTCACGGTTTTATTTTTTATAGCCAAGTGTATTCCAATCTAATAATAATATAATTCTGAATGTTTTGGAAAAAGGTACGCAGATAGTAAATTAATATTGTCCTGAAGATTAAATTATGTGCCCGTAGTATAAGTGCATGGAGGATAGAATAGGAGGGCCATCTCTGTGTATGAAAAGTGTCCGTAAAAGCGCGGCCAATTATAGGTGGCACTGCGGTGCGGTCTACAACAGCTATGTTCGAATATCTATTTATCAGACACTAGCGCCATTCATTACGGGTGGCATCACTCAGCAAACTTCACTCCGTCTACAACAGCCATGTTCATAAATATCTATTTTTCACAAACTAGCGTCATTCTTAAATGGAAATTATTGGAACCTCTATTTTTAGTAGTTCCTCTCATATGAAATGGCCCTCTTAGACATTGCTTATTATGGAGATTCTGTTAATAGATTTGAATTTAAGGTATTCACTGCTTTTTATGCATCTATTTTTTTACTAGCTTTGATATTTTAATTATTTTATTTTTTAATTTTTATTTACTATTTTACATTTCTATTTGTATCTAAATCTGAAGTCCACACAGCGTCGCACTCGGAAGCTTGTATGAAGCAAGTCACTACATTATGAAGTACTGTTGTAGTCAAAATTGTTTACCTGCATACATTCTTCAGTAACAATTTATTTGCTTATCGTTTCCTGTTTGCTATTTTACCTCGATACTATATAACGTTCCAGCTCCAGTACCTTGTATAAGTAATTTGAATTGAGTTTCGTACAGTGTGAGGTACCTAGATAATAATCTAAATTTTACTAACAAAAAATAACCGACTTCAAATTCTCAAAAACTATCTACTTGTCAGATCTCGTTCAAATTTACGTGGGACCACATGACAAGCACCAGCTTTCTATTAAAAAAAGAATCATCGAAATCGGTTGACGTGATATTGAGTTATTCGTCAATTTGTCGCGCACATCTTAACACAAATTTACGACTTATGTAGTTTTCTCATGGATGCCATTGTTAGATCTCAATAAAATTTATGTGGGACCACATGACAGCCATCAGCTTTCGATTAAAAAAAGAATCATCAAAATCGGTTCGCCCAGTCCAAAGTTCTGAGGTAACAAACATAAAAAAAAAAAAAAAAAAAAAAAAATACAGTCGAATTGAGAACCTCCTCCTTTTTTTGAAGTCGGTTAAAAAGACCCACATTTCGTCTGTTGCTTGAGAAAGTGCATCGTAACTTAATGATCAGATTTTGCTCAAGTATGAGTAATTAATTTACACTCAAATTAAAAAAAGAAACTTGTACAATACATTAATGCCATGAATTTTCAAATAAACAAATCTAGGATGCTCTTGTATACTCAAACAAGAATTGTTATCTGAAACTATACAGTTTTCACGTGAAAAAAAATTAATATATCCAAAAGACGTCACATACAAGCGGCATATCAAAAAGACGTAACCCCAACGCAATATCAAGATCCTTCCACGTACCGTCGCCGCGTCGCAAAGTCGGTTCGGAATACCTATTTTTTCCGATACGAAATTAATATCTGATCCGTTTCCGTCGAATGGACGCGTCGTGGTGTCATGAAACTACACGCACGAACGCGGGCCCCGTGAACCAAACACGGCAAGTCGACCGGCAAATTGATTCAAAAAATATACCCCAAATTGAATAGTCGTAAGTGAGTTACGTCGAGCGTCACGGACGAGTGTTGGTTGGGGTTGAGATTTTCTTTTGTTTTATACCTTAGGCTGGACGAACGCATGCGACTAATATGCTCTATGATTTTGAAAATAATGTTATTTTACAGCCGACGAAAAAAGAGGGCTGTTATAAGTTTGACGTGTCTATGTATCTGCATGTCTGTCTGTGGCATCATAGCTCCCAAACGGATGAACCGATTTTGATCTAGGTTTTTTTGTATTAAAGGTAACATACTCGAGAGTGTTCTTATCTGTGTCTAGGGTAAATAAAACTGTCGGGGTTTTTTTAATTATAAATTAAGACGATTCTAAGAGCCAATAACCTTGAGCAACTGGGCGGAGCTTATACGAACCCTAAATTAAAACTAAATTATTATTTTTCATATTTTATACGTACAGTTTATAGGTGTAATCTATGCCAGTATTTAATTTAAGGAACTGTGCAAAAATTCCTTGCCGTTTAAAAGAAGATACTCAACATCGTTTTTGACACAAATAATGTACCTATATACACTTTTAGCTTTTATAGGGTAAGTGATCTCGCCTTGATCCAACCCTAAAAGGATTATCAGGTCATGCTTATCATATAAATACATTATCATCGGAACCATAGAAATATGCAAAATTTCAACTTCTTAGGGCGAATGGAAGTAGTTTTACATCAGCTTACAAGATTTGACCCAAACAAATAAATAAAGAAACAGGGCAAGCTAAATAAAAGCTTGTAATAAAAATACCCGATGCTTCAGCCACTCGGGAACTTTCGGCTGCCACTCGGCCGCTCGTTTTTATTACCTGACGTGTTGTGACGACACATCTGCTATATAGGACATGTCTATTAGTATTGTTTTCAACTTTTAACGGTTGTGATTGTTTGGAAATGAAAAAAAGTGAAAAAAAAACATGTTAAAATGTGTGATTTAAGTGCCCTACCAGAAGACTACGATTATAAAACAATTGTTGTCAATGGTGAACATTGCATTGAATTGGTACCTACGCAAATTTTCTTTCAGTTTAGTTTGAAATACTATTTTATTGGTAATTTGGCAACTCACATTATAATCAAAAATTTAGATAGGTATATTTAATTTGATTATGTCACAGATTTGACGGAACCCCGGTTCGCAGCGTCCCTGTTTTCGCGTAAAATGAAATCATTCAACTTAACCTAACCTAAATGATTCCATTTGAGTTCAGTTGTTTTTTTCATGACGGAGGGCATCGCCATTTGTATTTTTTATGATTATAATCCCATTATTATATTAACAAGACACGTCAGTCCGATACGTCTGCTATACGAAGCAACTTTGGGTAGCTAAAGCATCGGGTATTTACGAATATGTAGGCCAGGGATCGAACCCGAGACCCTGACTTTGCAATGTTGCTGCAAGTAAAAGATATGACTGGTACAGTCTTACAAGTATTACTTTGTAGAAAATGAATTTGGCGATAAGCAACTGTCAAGATAAAATCTCGATCCTTATTTTGGGAAATCGCAGGGCCTGTACCGTCCAGAATGTTCTCGACGGAATTTGTGCGTTGGTCATTACCTCCCTGGCTAATTAACCTCTCTTATTTTAATTAGTTTCTAATTTACCACTTTTCTTGTAGCATTCAGTGAAGCTTTCATGGCTAGCTATCACCAATATATTACCAAGTATAGCTTGTCGTGTCGTCTTTCTTTGAAACCCTCTGTATTGCTTGTGTCCATGGGTGACGAAGACCTCTTACCGTGAGCTATCTCGTCTTTCGTTAGCTACATCAGTCATCATTCAAATTCCACCTCGCTGGAAATCGAACTCAGGACCCTCTGCATGGCGGTCCGGCATAGTAACTATTGCGTCACACGGGTCGTCATGTTGTCTCACTATTTAAATTAATGATAATAATTAATTAATTTGACTAACGCAATCGTGTGTATGTAATCAGCCTTAGCGGTTAGACGGTAAACACGGTTCGAACACTAATGGAATATCGCTTTTCCGTAGACTTAATCAAATTGAGTTTACTACATACTACGTTGGCTTCTTTTCATAAATTAGCCTTGGAGAATTTATGTTCATTGTTAAAATTGTTTGATTGTTAAAGGTTCTATTTCTAAGGTAAACAAACTATTTTACGGCACAAATGGAGTGAAAACATTGGATTGATTCTAAATGAAAACACATCATTGACATACAATGTTTTTATACGCTTCTAGGATTGGCACGGTATCAATAAATTCCAAGTTACGATAATTGGCTTATGTAATTCTGTTCTTGGATTTCAGTAATACTTATGTAGTAAGTCATTCATGTCCTAGGATAGCTTACTAACTTAGACTTGAAACCAACACTTTCTTTCGTTTTTTCTCTCTTATCTCTCCTTTCTTGATTGGTAACATTTTGTTGATGCCATTATTGTTGTTGATGTCCAACGGGCATTGGCAACTAATTAACATCAGTTTATTCATCGGCTCGTTTAGTTATTATTAAACCTAATTACATTACAAAAATATATTAAGGAGTCACCTCGTTTGTAGCCATACCTGAGTGTTGTAACTGGTTATGTTTATCAAAAAATGCATTGTCCCCAAAACCTAAGCAATATGTAAAATTTTAAGTCCTTAGCTTAAGAGGAAGCAAGACTTACGCCCCAACTCAGAGTCACTAATGGTTACTTTAAAAACTCCTTAGTAAAGAATCACCATACAAATTCTGTAATAAGGAGTAATTTAAGTAACCGTTAGTGACTCTGAGTTAAGGCGTGAGCTTGTAAGGTTTAACCCTCACAAATAGAGTAAGCTAAAAAACGCTTAAAAACGATCGTAAGTACCGTAATTATTGTCTGCTCAGCACCAGACTTCAGACTTTACAGATGAGAAGATAATTAGGCATTAAACCGAAGTGTTGTTGATGTGTTTTTATATTAGATTCAAATACCCGAGTATTCAGTGAGTATCTATCGGGAATTTTCAAAACGACAATCATTTTTCTGACAAATAGTATAGACTACAATTATAATAGCTTTATCATGTTTTCCGGAAAGGTTACAATAACATTTGTATACAATAACGTAATGTACCCACTATCTGTAGACCTTCGTTGATACTTGTTGGTACAGGCAAGTACTAAAGCTCTCGATCTGAAAGAGAAAAAAATATTTGTAACAGTAATTTGGAAGCTTTTAGTAGAAATGATATCGCTAAAATATTCTTCAGAGATAACATATTTTTCTCAGGAATTTATGCCGGAATATGAATATGTACAAGTCAAAACATAATAACTAATGTAATAATAATTCGTAAGACATTCAAAACGTTGACAAATTCAGTGTAGGAATTACGTGAAGTAAAAAAATGTGTACATAATTCCAGGAACCATCCTCTTGGTTGTGTCAGCTGCCAAATGACTTGTCAATTGTCATGTTACAGCTGGGGGCTTGAGAGTCAGTTTCTTCTTTCTTTTTCTTCTCTTTTTCTTGTCCAGGAACGCATCAGTAATGCCTTTGGTGTTGCTGCTGTCCATGGGATGCCATGGGTGATAGCCACTTCCATCAAGGATTGTCAACTCAGTTGCTGGCTATTTCCATAAAATAGATCACAATGTATCGAGTTTATATCCATTACTATATTGGTACTCGTTGACCATTTGGAATATAAAAAATAAAGATAAATAAAAATATAAATGTGTAATTCATTCTAAACTCATTAAGTTATTGTAATGCCATATTATTTTCACTGTATGCTTTCCGAATAAAATAAAATAAATATTGTAATTAGGGACATTTTTCTACCATTTGTAATACTTGTTGCTTCTTTATAAATTATTATCCAATCAAAACTGGAATTTTCATTCAAGATGGTAAGGCATTTTCGTACCCAAAACTAAGGTTATTGATAAAGTATAACTTGAATATTCAAGTCAATGTCCTGTCACAGATAATATTGTGCAAAGTTTTAATGAACAGTTTCATTGCATCTCATATTTCTATAGTTCAAACTCTAGTAAGTGTTTACATCCAAGTTAAATAAGATAAGCATAAAAGTAAAAATAACTATAAAATAGTGTTCGCTCGCAATCGAAAACCATATTGACTACCCCTAGTGCAACCCTCAAATCAAATCGAAGGGGTGGGAAATCAATACGCCCTTGGTGTAATTTAAACGTGTTACCGAGGCATTCGAATCAATGGGGCTGATTCATGACAGGTATTTGTTGTCCAATACTCGTAATCTTTTTTGACAATTTTATGTTTTAAAGGCCTATTACCTTACCCAATTATAAGTAAGGGTGCTTACTCTAACTAACTAACTAAGGGTGAACTATTAAGAGTTGGGGAGTAAGAGTCCCGACCTAGGGCAATCGTCGTGACCCGATCTCCCTTATGTTCAATTTAGATTTAGTTAACTACTTAACTACTTAATACGTGTAAACCGAACATTACTCCCATACGCACTGACGATTGGGTAGCGAAATAGCTGTTAGGCAGTAAGGCAGCACAGTCTCACCTAAGGGTGTAAAGTGCGGACGGTATTCCATGTTTTATGTTTACACTAATATATTGTAAACTAGCTGCCCGGACAGACTTCGTTCTGTCAAAATTTTTTTTTTATTTTGAGATGTAAGCTTTTCTATCTTTCAAGTTGGACCAAACTGCACACGGTGTGCAAATTTGATTAAAATCGGTTCAGTAGTTTAAGAGTCCATCGCGGACAAACAACGTGACACGTAATTTATATATATAGGTATTAAGATAAATCATACACAAGGCTGAACCATTTCGCTAGTTGCAAGTTTAATGCCCTCGTTAAAACGACTTTTCACTCAATCGGTACGATGTTTAGTCGTTTATATCTTATTAGAATCGTTAAGTCGATCTCTTTCATCACTCACCCCTGCTGAGATCAAAAGGGGATGTTTATCGTCGGTGCGCTTCGTAGTTTGTACGGAGACTATCTCATCATCTTTTAAGAGTTTACTTTATGGGACTTGTTTCATAGTTGAAGAATAGCGATTTATGTACCTATCTTTTATCTTTTTGAACGGACTTTTTTGAGTTATTAAAGAGGTTATCTAAGGGGCAGATATAATGGATACTAATTCTTAATCTGTTTTAAGACTTTTAAATGTTAGTTTTCTATTTTGTTAGTAAAAAGTGATATCGTTTTACTAGCAAGTCTTCTAAGTGGGTTTATGAAAATAACGTCTTCGCGGGTAAATTATTGTTACCTTTTTACTTTAGGTGCAATAATGACGTACTTTCAAATTATAAATTTATTTCCACTTTTTTACTTCACTAGTAGTTGAAATTTTTTCACATGGAATGGAATGGAATGGAAAAATAGGTGCAATAATGACCTACTTTCAAATTCTAAAATTTCCACTTTTTTACTTCACTAGTAGTTGGAATTTTTTCACATGGAATGGAATGGATTGGAAAAATTAGTCGAAACATTTCTTGAGCGCTTCCGTGCTTCGGAGGGAAGGTCGGAGTCCCTCGGGTGGCATGAAAACTTCAGACACCTAGGTTGGCCACTAACTCCTCTATCAATTGGTACTGGAGCAGCGTGGTAAATACCGCTTTAGACCTCCCCATGAAGCTAACCCATGCTGAGTAGTGAGAGTATACTCAAGGCGCCTTTACTTAGCAACCAGTAAATACTAACTGTAATCAGATACAGTTAACAGGTTAAATCACCTAGTAAAAGTTTACAAAAGCAATATGATATTCAACTACTGAGGTTTCTTCCAAAATAATTATACAATATCTTGATTGCTTGTAATGTTTATATTAACAAATTGATGTTTACATTATATTGTGTTTTAATTATCTTTATTCAATGTTATTTTATTAAGAGTATCTAAATATTCTATACTTCTGAATATCATAGCAGTGAATAAATTTAAATATTGCTTTTTGTTATTAGGCAAAAAAGCAGACGGGTAGTCATGTGATGCCTTTGGTGTTACTGATATCAATCATGGGCGATGATTTTTACCATCAGTAGCTCGAGCACGAATATTTGCGAGAAAGTATTCGTATGGTTAACGTAAGCAATTTGTCAAATTTGTATTGCATTTTAGTACCATTTACGCACGATAGGGGCGCTTTTGAAAAAATGCCATACAAATTGCTTACGTTAACCATACGAATACTTTCTCGCAAATATTCGTGCTCGAGCTACTGATGGATTTTCAGCACGTTTATTAACAATTCACATGACATATAAAAAAATAATAAGGTTTTAAGTGACGTAAAAAAAGTAAAAGAAAATAAACTAAGTGGCATGAATCTGAAACGTTAATAGAAGCAACAAATAACAATAATTATGTAGTAGATATTATTAACAGTACCTAAAAGATTAAGTGATTTTTTTTCAGGTATTTAAATTTTAAAATTATATTCAAAGTTGCAATTTATTTGTCGTAGATACCTACTATGAAAATGTAACGTAAGTTGGGCATCGATCAATTAAAAATAAAATCTGACTGTAAACTGATGATAAACATATACGTATAATATATCTGACAGCGTAGAAAAACGAACGAGTCAGCCGCCAAACGACTAGTCTTGTTCCGGCTGGGGCTTGGAAGCCAGTTCTTTCTTTCTTTTTCTTCTCTCTTTTTTGGCCGGCAACACATCGGTGATGCCTTTGGTGTTGCTGATATTCATGGGCGACGATAGCCACTTACTATTGCCGACTATTTTCATAAAAAAAAGATTTGCACTGTTAATTTTATCCTAATAGAAACAAAAACATTCACAAAAATTACGTGATAAATTTATTGCTTGAAAAACTATTTTTGTTCGTGAAAAACCATGTTTTTCTATCCTCTTTAAAATACCCAGGTGCACTGAATAAAAATTTAATAAAAATACCGAATGGCTCGTCGCATAAACGTTATTAAAGCGACTGTACCAACGGGACATGAATAGGCTCGTCTTTCTATAGTACTCGATTCTATACATTGCTCCGATATTGGAACTTGACGATAAAGGATTGGTCAACCTTTTTTAGTCGAATCCACTGCCGTATATACCGAGCATGGACTGAAAGTTCTTTTGTGACATCCGAAATATAAAAGGGTCAAATAAGTACGATGTGGGATTATCTAAATCTCTGAACGGGTATAGGGAAGAAAAAATCATTATTCAAAAGGAAATACATGGTAGTAATTTTCTTTATGATATGGGGATTAGTAGTCAGTATAACCCACCCTCTTAACTTGGCTTTGGTATTACATACATAGGTAGTTTTATTCAAAAACGATTTTCAGAGTAGTCTAGTGCGCGTAAAATTAAATGATTAAGCTCGCCATTTGTCCGTTAATATTTTTATTGTGGTCAATAAAGTTTGCATAAATAAATAAAATAAATTAAAAGTTTTAATATTATATAAACAAGCTTTGCGTATAATTTTCGCACGGGATGGTTGAATATATGAGTTTTGAAATTGAACTGAATATGATTGATTTGCGTGGTAGATTAGAATTCATTTTATGTATAGCCTGAACAATCTGACTGACATGTTAATAGATTCGACATGTTATTTACAATATGTGAGGTTGCGCTTCTCATTTTTTTTAACAAAGTCGTTAATTTTACTACATTTCGCTCGATAATAAGTAAAGGCAAAAATTGATATAAGTTTTTCAATGGTTTTTGCTTAATATTACGTTACGTTAAATTAATGCTCTAATAAATATTTAAAATAATAATAATTTTGCGATATTTCAACTTTTAAAAGAAATTTCAAATTACCTAAGAATTACTTGAAAAATATTGTTTCTTCAAAAATAATGCTATTATTTACTATTTTTTAATACTAGATGATCAGCAAACCTTGTCAATTATTGCTTTAAGATTATTTTTGTATGATAAAATAAACAAAAATAATTATTTTACTTACATTTTTTCTCATTCTTTGTTTTTTGTTGAATATTCGTACAAAAATAATCTTAAAACAATAATTTACAAGGCTTCCTGATCATCTAGTATTAAAAAAACAGTAAATCATAGAATTATTTTTGAAATAAACAATATTTTTCAAGTAATTGGTAATTTCTTTATTAGGTTGGAATATCCGAAAATAATCATTATTTTCAATATTTATTAGAGCAATAATTTAACGTAACGTAATATTAAGCAAAAACCATTGAAAAACTTCATCCCATAACAGTAAACAGTAAAATAACTTTTGATTCAAATTCACCCCTTTAACACTGAAATGGCTTTTACTTGAAAATTTTCCCTATCAAAGTAGCCTGTATTGTACCTTTTTAAAATCTGCATTAAACAGACAAGTTTTTAAAATACCGGGGCATACTTGCCCAGTACATTTTTTTTCAACCACCTCGCATCAAAGTTGTGTCGAAGAAAATCAAAAACAAAAATATCCAAAGTGGACGCTATTTTCTCAGCGTTCCCTAATAATTTCAACAATATTACATACTGATAATTATAAAGCAACTATCTGAGAGCTCTAGGAAAAAAAATTATCAAAATACCTGCTCATTTGTGGACTCAACAGGAAAAATTAGGGTAAAGGAGCCGAATTTTCTAAATTTTAAAGAATGGTCAATATCTCGACAACGGTGACACTTTTACTAAGGTAATTTTTTGACATATGATAGGTCAACTTTCAAGCTATCTGTCACCTTCGGTTGATCCGCTACTTACGGGACACCCTGTATATATATGTATATATATATATGACGCAGAAAAGGGTATTCTACGGTGTTGGTTATGAAATGATATTCCTTTTACTTTGCTCCATGATATTATATTTCAAGTTCTCCTAACGTTCACATCAATAACAATCTGTACAACTCCGTGATCAGTATTGGAATCCCATAGAATGTCTCACACGTATTGTTCTAAATAGATTGACACATTCGTAATTCTAAACATTTGGTTTTTCTTCATGACTTCTCGTCTGACAGACCAAAGAGGTCGCTCGCCGTCATATATATATATATACATAAATAAATAAATAATATACTAAAAATATAAAACATAAATAAATTAATAATGCTTTAACAGAATTAATTTTACACTAATTTTATATTATACAACTTTACTTAAATATTCGCCATTTTTAGTTTTCAATTATGTACGTGATAGTTTTCTCGTCCACATTTCGGCTCTAGTACATTTTCTCGGCTTAGACGAAGAAAATCAACGGAACTGAATTTCTGGCTATAATATTAACATAAAGATGGTGGCGAAGTGTAATCATTGCCCTCGTGGTGACCGGAATACAGATTCGATGCCCGTTTTGCGCCCACCCACTATTGTCGATTGCGTCTTACACGAGATTACTGGGTGGGACTGAGTTGTTTTTTGATAGCAGATTTTATTAGATTAGACATATTATATTTACGTATTTCTGTTATAAGTAGTAACTCAAGGGTGACACGTGACTACTAAAAATAAAACTGTCATGGTGTCGGTTTTCATAATATTGTATAATGTATATTATCTACGAGTATTAACTATTTATAGATGGCATTTCTTGTTTAATTTTTCTTTTTTTTCGATTTCAAAAAAACTTTCAAAAACTACTTTGATTCTTTGTTGTTCCTTTAAAAATCATTTAGAAACTGAAATCGTAAATGCAACCGAAATAATTATGTTCAATAAAATCACGGCCACTAAGAAAGTGGATGGTAGATAGCCATCCTGTTAAAATACCCTACTACTTTGCTTCAGCGGGGTTAAATAGAAGGAACCTGGTACCATAGTTTCATCTATTGTTCAGGGTGCCTTATGAGTAGGAGAGATTGGCTCAGACTCAAGGATGGAGAGGAAGGATGAAGGATGGAAGAGCTGAGAGGAGGAATAACAAAATTATGGTTATTTTTAACCGACTTCAAAAAAGGAGGAGGTATTCAATTCGACTGTATTTTTTTGTTTGTTACCTCAAAACTTTCGAATGGGTGAACCGTTTTTGATGATTCTTTTTTTAATCAAAAGCTGGTGCTTGTCATGTCCCACTTAACTTGAGCGAGTTCTGACAAGTGGCCTTTGAGTTATTTTGAAGTCGGTTATTTCTGGTAATAAAATTTAGATGATGTATAAATCAACTCATAGCTAGTAATAACATACAGTATAACTTACTGAAAGGGGTCAAGAAATATGTTTGTTTTATTGGAATAAGGCCTTACTATTCCTTTCAATAAACCACCCTAAGAACACAACGAAGGACACAACCCTAAAATAATGCACTTGACGTTAAAAGATTAACAGGCCAGCCACTTTTGTGCCACGGACAGGCATAAGAAAATATGGCCTGGCTAAAGAAATAAGACTATGTAAGGTTATGTTCACATACATCATTGTGTGGGTATTTATATATGAAAGTCGTGAAACGAACAGACGAGATGAAAGCTACGTGCGACATATTGCGACAGAGCACTATTTACATTGTCAATTTTTTTTTCTCATAGTCTTAAATATTACTTATAAGTCATCTGCAAACAACACAATGTTCGGTAGTTAATTACGTAATTATAGTAAATCATTAATGTATAACAAAAAAAAGAAAAGGAGCCCGGAGGTACACCGATCACAGATGCTCCTAGGTAGGTAGGATAGTCCTAGGTGTGCTGGAAGAGATTTCTTTTAGAAATAAGCTTTGCCTATGTACAAAATTTCTTTTATAACTTTTTGTAACCAATTATATACGTGTACATGAACAATTAAATAAAAAATTTATAAAATGGTATCCCTGATGACTCTCTATCGCTCATATAATACTTAATAACGATTGTAGAATATTTTTTTCTGGATGATATACCTACGTCCCTACATACTGGTAGATATACTATATACACGTCCGGGCGTCCACTCGATACGAGCTTAATTCGATTTGTTTGTTTGCATCAATATATAATTTCACATTATGCAATTTCGATTCGAATCAGGAATCATGGCAGTATAATTTTATAAATTTTAATCGTAATATTATTACTCGGTAATGGAATTCAGAATACAAACTCAGTTATTGAATTTAATGTTACGAGTAGTGATAGATTAAAATGTTATAGTTTTGGTAAGTTTAACCAATCAGAGACCATTAAATTCCCTCTCCCTCTCCCTCCCGCTCCCCCTCCCGAAAATTCAGCAGCCTTTCATCAATATCGGTTTAGTGGTTTAGGCGTGAAAGCGTAACAGACATACAGTTACTTTTGTATTGGGATTAGTTTAGCAATAATAAAGTACTTAATCCCAATGAAAGTTACGATATTAATGATTCATTTAAAATCTACAATGTGAAAGCACTACTCCGTGTCTAAAAGGAGGCCGTAGTGATTCTCCTAGAGACGCAAACTCTAAGAAGGAGAGAAATGTACTATAAATAATTTAGAACACAAAAATTCGGTAGCTACGCAATTGTTAACATTTCGTGGCATAAATCTAGCAGTGGAACGTTTTTCTCTGGATTCATTTTATTTATTTGTCGCATAATATTATTTCAGCAGTCAGCAATGTTTTAAAGAACGTGAATATCCCTAGACACCTTGCCAAAACATAGCAATTTTTTTAGACGAGTTCTATTGTCCTTTTTGGTAAACAATCTTACGATCCAACTCAGAGTCACTAACAGTTACTTTTATCGCACCTTACTAAAGAATCACCATACAAATTGTGTACTAAGGAGCGAATTAAATAACCATTAGTGACTCTGAGTTGGGGCGTTAGTGTCTTTTATCGCAATTTGTAACTTAAGATATATTTGTTTAAAATTGATGTTTACAATTGTTCCATATTTCTTATGGGTTTTGACAAAGAAGATAACAAAATAAGGTCATAAGCAATCATTGACTCCACACCAATGTAGCTGGGAATCACGCACGGCTGCCATACTACACCTATCGACATCGTAAATCGAAATTTTCAGAGTTAACTGATTTTGATTGATTAGATATAAAATAAATTAACTGGCCTGTGTATATTTGACAGTTGAGGGTCCAAATTATCAGTGAGAATTGAGCATTTTACTTTTTATTTCAATTAAGGGGTGGAAAAAAAAGTTGAAGAGAAGTTCACATCCATCCATCCATCCATCCATCCATCAGCCCTTGGAGCTCCACTGCTGGATAGGTCTCCCCTAACATGCGCCACAATGACCGGTCCTGAGCCTTCTAAATCGAGCGGATGCGCGCTGTCTTTTTCAGGTTATCAGTCCACCTGATCCAAGTTAAATACTTACTTCTTATCGTATCGTATTGTTGTCGATCCTTCGAACAATGTGGCCAGCCCATTGCCACTTCAGCCTGCTTGTTCACTGTGTTATATTAGATACCCTCGTTTGGATTTATCTGCCCAACGAATTTCATCATCTGTAATGTGATCTCTACGATGACATCTAATAATCTAAATTTTACTAACAAAAAATAACCGACTTCAAAGTCTCAAAAACTACTTGTCAGATCTCGTTCACATTTATGTGGGACCACATGACGAGCACCTGCTTTCAATTTAAAAAAGAATCATAGAAATCGGTTGGCGTGATATTGAGTTATTCGTCAATTTGTCGCGCACATTTTAACACAAATTTACGACTTATGTGGTTTTCTCATGGATGCCATTGTCAAATCTCAATAAAATTTATGTGAGACCACATGACAGCCACCAGCTTTCGATTAAAAAAACAATCGTCAAAATCGGTTCGCCGAGACCAAAGTTCTGAGGTAACAAACATAAAAAAAAAATACAGTCGAATTGAGAACCTCCTCCTTTTTTTGAAGTCGGTTAAAAACAACATGTCCTTGTCTGATCTAATTTTCATGTGATTTAATTACTATCATCTCATCTATCTTATAGACATCTGAAGCTGTTAGCTTAACTTTATTCAAAGTACTTAATATCTCATCTTAAAACTTATAATATAACACGTATAACAAGTACCTATGTATGTGTAAAATATTATTTTTGAAATTTACAACTTTGTAAACTTGCAAGTCAACATGTGACTTTTATTAAAAGTGAAAAGTTTGAAATCTTTTCATACAGGCGAATACCTTCGACAAAATATGACCAATTTTCATGTCGCCAATCCCCTCCCTCCAGGGTCGGAAATCCCGTAGGCGGTGCTCTCTAACGACGCGAAAAACTTTTCCTTTCATAAAAATGTCACCTCGCGTTTTATGATTGTACTTTCGTTTTTCTACATTTTCAGTTTAAGCTGATTATACACCATTCTTTATTAATTAAAATCGTAGCTACAGTCATCAACTTGCGCCCAATAAGCCCTATTTTTTTGTTGAATTCCTTAGAATTGTATATTTACACTACAAAAAGATTATTTTCTTTCAGTATCCGTAACGTAACCAACCAATACAAAACAATGGGACAGTCCGAAGTAAACTATATTACTAATCGTAACCAAAACCGGTTAAGCATTATACGTATAACAATATCCATATTCCGAAATTTAACATCAATGACGTGTCCGTTTTTGTAATACAGTCTCGTGATATAATAATATCTATGTGAAGTGGACTTTGCGTAAACAACTTTATGCTCCTCAGGTCTTGCTAAATATGTGCGAAGGCGAAAAGGGAAATTTATAAACTTTGATGCTAACTTTTTTGTGAGATTCTTATAAAATATATTTTATAACGGAATTTAAGATTATAATGTTGTAATGATTTTATGTCGTAAGATTATATTAATAATATTTGTCTTTTAATATTATCACTTCAAATGCCTTGGGGCTATTATCGCGTTTTGTTATGACCAATTTTAGGGTCGAATTCATTCAGATACTTTTTTCTGTTATAGTTTTTATTGAAAAATATATAACAATTTAAGCTTGAATATGAACATAAACGTTTTTTTAATAATTATACTTCAAAAACGTAAGTATCCAAGTGTTAGGTATACGCAAAGGTGCGTGCGTGGTATAGAATATTCATTAAAAATTCTAACATCGAGTAAAATTTTAATTTCCCATTTTCATTAATAGAGTTCAGGGTGTCTTTTGATATATTATAAATCATTTTATTTCATAGACGATCATACATTACGGTCTTGTGTAGCTCGACATCATATTATACTCGTAGCATAGACGTTTTAATATTACTAAAGATTTATTTTTGATTATATTGCTTCGCATCCGAATCAAAAATCAACGGAAGCGAGTCTCACGTAAATCGCTTCGCTGTTTAAAACGTTCCCTCGTCAATGTCGAACGTCGTGAATAATTTCCGGAGATCATTATTTATCGACGCGGAATATTACGTTGCGAAATAAATGAGGTGCCTTTAAGGAGGTGGCATGTGGATGAAGGAAATCTCGCTACTTTTTAATATAGAAAATTGTTTTGGTGTAACGTAATAGATTGTAGCAAAAAATATGTTTAAACGACGGCTATTTTGTTTTCAAGTCTTATTAAATGCGCTTTAATAAAATAAAAAATCTTGCTCAAATAAAAATTAAAGGTAAGTAAAGGGAATGAACACTATCCAGAGAACTAATGTGGTTATGTTGTTTGTATATGTCTCGCCGTATTAAGTTTCTCATATTTTGCTCAGCTAAAAATTGCCGCCGCCTAAAAAGCACAGAATAAAAAATAGTACTTAAAAGTAAAGTTTTACATACACAGGTGTATGTAAATATCTTTACTTTTACATTTGTGGGTCTTCGATTACCCAAAGGTTATAATTATACACATCATTTGTGTTGTTTATTACATTCCTACCCATAACTGATCAAATAACTATTCGTTATTAACAATTTGATATAAACGCGCGTTTCTTAGAAATTATTAATCACCAATAATGTTAAATTGGAAACGTCCTTTAAAATAAAGCCTATTATCATTCATCCATACTAATATTATAAATACGAAAGTGTGTTTGTTTGTTTGTTTGTTTGTCCGTGATTCACGTCGTAACGGAGCGATGTTATGGTAAGATTTTTTGTGTGGAGATAGGTAGAAGGCTGGAGAGTAACGTAGGCTACTTTTTACCGCAGTAAAACCACTCTTTCCCATGGAAAGATCCATTATGATGCGTATTTGTCCATACTTCTATACTTCCATATCCATCCATACTATCCATACTTCCAAACTTCCATACTTAATATTATAAACTAGCTATTACCCGCGGCTTCGCCCGCGTGTTCAAAGGGAAGTAACAATGAGTTTTTTAACATGCATGATTTATTCCTAGATATAACAACATACTAATAATAATTCATAAATAAGTGACAGATCCAAAATTTAAAAGATACTAAGAGGAACCAACTGTAAAACCTATAACCCTCCTCGACCTTCCAACTATAAATATATATAACTTCCAAATATAAATAACTGTAAATGTAAATATATAGTTGGAAGGTCGAGGAGGGTCATAGGTTTTACAGTTGGTTCCTCTTAGTATCTTTTAAATTTTGGATCTGTTACTTATTTATGAATTATTATTATTATTAATTATTATGTTATGATATCTAGGAAAGAGTCATGCATGTTAAACAACTCATTGTTACTTCCCTTTGAACACGCGGGCGAAGCCGCGGGTAATAGCTAGTTACAACATAAAACAATATTAAATTAATAGAAAATGAATCAGCCTGTCAGCATTGTAATTCATAAAATAACTTTGGAATAGACAGCTCGAGTAGAAAACACCCTCTTGTCAATGTCGACGTCGTAAATAAATTTCCCGGATCATTATTTATCGACTTGGAATATTATGTTGCGAAGTAAATGAGCGCCATCAAAATCTCTTCAGAGGGGACGCGGGTGACATGAGAGCACCGTTATTAAGGAAGTAACTATGATCTTAAACTTTATGAGGCTCTCAGTAGACTGGAAAGTAATATCTTCTCGTTTATCAAAATTGGTTTTATTAAATTTAAAAAATATAAAAATATAGCTCCTGTGGTTTCTGTGTATGTTGCGCGATAAAGTGGCGTTCGCTGTATTGGCTAAACATTTTATATGAAGCCGTTTACTTTCATGCTATACAGATTTTAGTTAGCTGTGACAGATTCCAATATAAAGGAAATTGTTAGGCTTCGCTTTGTGCAATGTTAGATACCACCTTAATTACAAGAAGAAACTCCTCTCCTATAGTCATGTTAATTGGTTAAAATCAAAAATTTTACTAATAAAATACAGGTTTTTTTTCTCAAACATTTTCATGAAGTTTCAACCCTAGAAATCTTAATGTTCTTTTGCAAGAAGCACGTGTCAAACAACGTAAAGATTTGCAATGATTTGCTCTCTCCCTCTTTCCATGTCACGTAGGCTTCTTTGATAATTTGTTGAAAACGCAGTATTTTTTGTGTGAAGCGTATTTAGTGAATAAAATAAAACAACAAAGGTTCAGTAAATATCCAAGTCTGTTTTTTTATTTGTATCTCCTGATTTTAGCCACTCTGATTCGTGTCATTATAAGTGATTGATTAATATTTTTTGATCATAAGCAATTGATTCCGCATTAATAAGTTTCCAAGTTGTCATAGGAAAGGCCTTAAGCGGAAGCTTTATTCTTGCTCGTCATCGGTATAACTTTTCATATCAGAATTCAACAAATATAAATATTCATTTCAATATATAAACAAGAACATTTATTTGAAAGCAACATTATCTGTACATTTTTGCCTACTATACAAGTTTAGCGTCTGAAGAATCTTTAGAATGGGCAAACTTTTCGTCGGAAGCACGTGTCAATCGACGGTACGCTTCGAATGCTCTTACTTACTTTCCCCGCTCTCCCATTTCATGTCAATGCAGTTTGTTATTTTTGTCAAATTACAACGTGACATACCTACCTATGCATTAAAACAAATAGTGCAATAGTTAAATATAATTAATAGATTTTTTATAATAATCCTGTAGTGCGACTTTGTGTAATTCTACTAGAAATAAACCGATTTTTTTCCAGACATAAATCTAATTCATTCTACTTGGATATTCAGATTCCACACTAAACGATTGGTCCGTGACCTGTTATTAATTAAATCTAGAAATTGTATTCAATTAATGAAAACCTCACATAATAAACGTCTATGGATATTGTGACGATCACTAACATTGCTTCACCAAGGATTTAATAACAGGTATGTTTGTTCCGCGCCTGCTTTCAATGACGCCATCTTCTTTGTCACGTCGCCCCCTAAGGGTACGAGGGGATTAAAGTGAACTCAAAGATTTCGGTACAGCCAACTTGCATTCTGTAGCGCTTCATTTGATGACATTATTGAAATGGAAGTGAACTGACGGTCCGTAGAAGTTAACCAACGTGGCAAGTGCCTTAAAATAAACATCCTCCAAAAATGTATTACTTTCCGTCGCATTATGTTATATATTTCATTAATATTATTTGGGGTAATAACAGTATTGACTTGATTTATAAAACGTACAGTTTATATTATTTTTTGAGTTTACGTTGGAATTCAAAAATGTGAATATGAAATATGTGAAATAAGGAGTATCAGATTATCTCTGGAACATGACAGAATATCTGGAAAATGTTAATATTTCGTCCCATTTGCAAATGGTCCTAATGTCGCTGAAGAGCCACCTTTTTATTGCAAGTAGTTACCATGGACATCAGAAGATAATAATAAAATCAACATCTACCCGTTACCGGTCAAAACTCAAAGTCCATAATTCAAAATCAAGTTATGATATTAAATTGAGTTAGATGTTCGTAATCATAATATTGTTATATCGAAACGTTATTTCTACCTATCATTCTGCCAGCGGTTTTCCCGCGTTTTCTGGTATAATAAGTACCCGATTTTTATACCAGATTATTGTCTACCTCTGTGCTTAATTTCATAAAAATCCATCAATAAATAAAATAATTAATAGACACTAACACACTCATACTCCTGTGTCGCGGGTGGCGTGGACGACACATAATTATAACACATCACAATCACACCCATGACCCGAGTACAAATATTTATCTGTCACATAAATATCTGCCCCAGTCGGGAATCGAACCCGGGACCCGTCGCTTCACAGGCAGGGTCGCTACCAACTAGGCTAAAGGGTCGTCAATGGTTCAGTAGTTTTGCGTGAAAGAATAATAAACATCCCTACGTTCATAAAAACTTTTACATTTTTTATATTAGTAGGTCTTATGCCAAATATCAAGAAGAGTCGGATACAAAATCGGTAACATTCCTGCACTTGTCACGTCTCCCGCAAATGACGGATTTACCCGAACGATCGGAGATTCCCCGCACCGGAGTTACTCGTACTTCTTGTACCTCGCTTTCGTTTATTCGTCGTAAACAATTTTATTGCTAATCGTGTCTTTGCAAGTTCCCTTACTTTTATCTCATTTTACTTCGGGGAGTTGGGGAACTAAACTCTAAATGATGAAAACTGTATTATTTCTTCAGTTATACCGACGAGATTAATACTTATATATATATTATAACTAGCTGCCCGGTCAGACTTCGTTCTGTCAAAAGTTTTTTTTTAGATGTAAGCTATCCTATCTTTCAAGTTGGATCAAACTGCACATGGTCTGCAATTTTGATTAAAATCGGTTAAGTAGTTTAGGAGTTCATCGCGGACAAACAACGTGACACGTAATTTATAATATATATATTATAACTAGCTGCCCGGTCAGACTTCGTTCTGTCAAAAGTTTTTTTTTAGATGTAAGCTATCCTATCTTTCAAGTTGGATCAAACTGCACATGGTCTGCAATTTTGATTAAAATCGGTTAAGTAGTTTAGGAGTTCATCGCGGACAAACAACGTGACACGTAATTTATATATATTAAGATAATATATTATCTGCACTTCCGTTTTCCTTATTCCTAAAACTTTATACGTTAGATGAATAAAAATTCATATTAATGATCAGCGCTGTACCCGCGTTTTCCGAGGTAATAAGCAGGTACTCTATGTTATTTTAGATCATGGTCCACCCGTGTACCAAATTTCTTGAAAATACGTTCAGTAGTTTTGACGTGAAAGGATAACAGACATTCATACATTCTCATAAACTTCACATTAAAATATTAAGTAGGATTGTGATTAACACGTTGTTGGACAGTATGTAATTTTTTTGATTCTGTCAGGAGACAGTAGGTATCCTTTTCCATACATTTATGAGCCGTCAACGGTCATAGCCGTAGTGCCTATGTAACAGTAAAAAAGTATGACAATACACATAAACAACTAAATAAGCATAAATTTGTGCCGTAGAATGACAGTAGGGCTTTGAAAAATTATTGTAATACGACAGTATAAATGTATTCCATCGTCATCCTGTACGTATCCGACTGTTATGCCCGTAAGCCAAATTTTTTTTTTTTTAATTGTACGGCTATAGCAGGTACATCATAGTACGAAGTATGTTATGCACGGCTATGACGGTACTGTCCAGCAAAGGGTTAATACAAACAGTTAACAAAACATAGGTATAGTAAATCTAACGCTGCTGTATCTATGCTGATGCTACATTAAAAATACAGCTAAATAATAATACACATTTTACCTTTTATCATTTTCATAAATATTCATTGTGTTGTAGATTTATCAAAGATTGCGTTCCAATTGAAACAAATAACTTCGCAGCGATTGGACCGCGGCCATCACTCATCGAAATATGCAATCATCTAAAGTACCCTTTTTTAATTATGTAAAATGTGTACATTAATCATTAGCCTCCACTCACTCCCTCCTCCTATTATCGTCCTTAAATGGCCAAGATTATTTACTGGGAAATTATGAATGGCATAAGACAGATGACACTATCTGTTTTAATTTTCCTGTAGCGTTTCTCTTTTGCTTCACTGAAGCCCTCCACTGCTTTGTAATACACTAGATGGGCTGCAAAGTATTTTATTAACTGACCCTTTTTTTATATGAAGATTTATATGAAGATTAGATGTAGAACTGTCATGTAGGATCTCAGAGAAAATAACATTTGCCAAAACAAATATAGCCTAGTGGTTAGTAGAAAACTTAGTGAGAAAACCTAGTAGAAAACTTGTTGAGATTGCGCGTTGAAGGTATGTTGACAATAGTAGTTAGCGTTTAATAAAGTTAAATTTTTCAAAACATGCGGAACCTCGAAACTTGCAGCATTCATCTACAAAAATAAAACGCAAACCAATTTGCCACAAAACGTAGCCACGGTAGCATATCTAGTGTATTTATAAATAATGATCTATGAGAGACTTCCAATCCGAGCAGGTACGGAAATGTATAACATTTTTTACTGTCGACTTCGTAATATTTTTAGTAATGAAAGGGAGAGGCTATTCGTCGATTTTTTCTACTCCCTCCACCCACCGTACTATTCAGTATTCCGACGAATTAGGTCTTTTATGAGAGTCAGTAAGCGTAATGAAATTTATCCGGGTTTTATCGGATTTTTTCGTAGAAGTTTTTTTTGCATTTGATTCATTGGAAATTACTCTCGCTTGTACTATTACGAACGATTTCAGACTCGATTACTGATTTTTATTGTGAGTGAATTCGTAAATTAAATATATTTTGAGCTTTGAAGAGGGGAATCTCGACGAATGCTTTTCAAGAGATAAGATTTGATTAATATTTTTGTGTTTTTTTTTCCGTCAAAGCATTTCACATCGATGGCCTATCTACGCAAGATGCATGGCTTTAAATTGGAAGCTGTGGGTAAAAAGCTGTGTGTGGTGATATTGTTGCTTTTAGGGTTTTGAACGTCCAATAAAATACGTAAGGTTTTTCCGTAAGGTCTGTCAGTCGGTCATCCGGGATTATCTTCGAATCTATTCGAATAAACACAACAGAGTTTGGTGACTGGGATTTATAAACCGATTGAAAGAAATCAAACAACTGATATTACCAAGATTATGACAAAAACTGCATTTATGATAGGTTTCTAAGTTCCGAATTAAACCGATTTTAAGATCACTGCAATCTCAAGATTTGGTTTGAGGTTTTACAAACGTAATTTTTTAAACGATTTGACATGACCATATCTCAAACTAAATTTTGAGATCGCAGAGATCCTAAAATCGGTTTATTAATATGGGCCTAAAATCAGCGGGAACAGTAAGCATTGTTTTACGATCATGTGCATTTTCAATATCTGACAGTTGTTTTTCTTAAACACCGATCATTTACAATTTTGTTATAATTATATAATCTATATAGAATTATCAAATTTAATTTAAACTTTTTACATGATATTAACATTAACTAGCCATCCCTTTATTACAAAATTATGCAATTAAGCAAATGATACACAATAAGCAAGTAGGTATACATTGAAACCATTCATTGATGATTTAAATTCAGAACATAATTTTCAACGTCCACTACGTCTAACGTAACTTTAATATCGATTCAGGGACACTTCCTGACAGTGCCAACCAAATACGTACGTTGTAACCCTCTAACTGCGCGTGAATTATTAATAACAAAACGCTCAGGATGGGTCCGATGTACCCCGCGCGTTTACTATTCACGTCACGGCGCCTCCCTTCAGTGGCGGCAAATCACGCGCCACCGTGGCTACCCGGTAAATGAATATTGACATCCAACTAGCAGCGAACAGGTTGAATTGATAATCGACTTAAAATAATCGATTTAATGTTTTGAAGATTTACTCTGTAATTAATTAAACGAGCTGCTCCTTGTTTTAATAATGCCTTTGAAGTTTGAAATATTTGATTCGTTTCATTTCCATTTTCTTATTTGATTGTTATGTAGGTACCTTTGCGTCAGTGCTGCAGAAAATTAAAAACATAATGATTGTGAATTGTTTTCAAGATATTTTTCAAAATTTTACTTTTTTACATCCCGTTCTTACTATTTGGTCACCTCAATGATGCGTGTTTGACTTTGAACGTGTTTGACATTGTGCGTCTTTGACGTTGTGCGGATTTGACATAGTGAGTGTTTGACTTTATGCGTTTTTGACCTTAAGAATAGAATCGTCGTGTTCCGGCTGGGAGATTGAGAGCGAGTTCTTTCTTTTTCTTCTCTCTTTCTTGGCCGGCAACGCGTCAGTGATGCCTTTGGCGTTGCTGAATTCCATGAGCGACGATAGCCGCTTACCATCAGGTAGATCGTCAGCTCGTTTGCCGGCTATTTCCGTAAACAAAAGAAACTGATATTTCAAGTGCTTTTATGTAGGTAGTAAGAAATGACACTCTCAGATACAAGACGACTTATGAGTGCATCCATTACATAACTAGTTTATTCACAGACATGACGTTGCACTGCTCATGTATGTATGTACTTATGTGTAAAACGTGTACGTAACAAATAATTAATGTATATTTGCATAAATTAGATTGTTCTTGTTCGTTCGTATGTTATTGCGCTCTCAAATAACCTAAAGCTTAAAAGTACATTTCTATACATTTGTTTCAATCGCTGGACCCGACGTCATTTGCACGTAAATCGTAAGTTTTGACCTACCAGGAGAGATCAATAATTATGATTGAGAGATTTATTTACTACCTAGGTGTTAGGTATGTGTTGAAAAAAATAGACATAGTTTAATAGACTATTATTCCTTTTATCATATTATATTTTCCTTGCATTTGAAAAAGAACAAACTTGGTAAAAAAATATTCAACTAAGTCTTGATGTTCACTCAGGCACCGCTTTCAATAATACTGACATCCGACTAGCAGTAAGAGGGTTGAATTGACTTTGTAATGATTGAGTGGTTGGCGATTGAATTTATACGAGCAAAACGTGGAAGATCTATCTTTACCGAACATATTTTAAAAATGAATGCTACTAGTGAGTTGTCTAATGCCACCCACACACAGTTAAATCTGTTACAGGTAAATCCTGCTATATAATCATACACCTGTATGTGTGTGCAAGCGTTTTATGAGTTTTCAAGCGTTATTTATTAATTTATATTTTGTTCATTTCAGATTTTTCGCAGTACATGGGAGACATGGAGATGGAAGACTACAAATCCATCACCAACGTAACAGACAGGTAAGTTATGGTTATAGATATGTTATAGAATACGTTTAAATATCTACTGGTTATTTAGGTGTATTTTTTCTACTTATTTTTTGTCTATTGTATGACAACATAAGACTGATTTTATCATGTCAATCTACGATTGATTCTTTCTACCCTCGATCGATTGTCGATTGTTTATCCTATGGCAGCGGCACAGTGTAGGCAATCTATCAATATCAATAGTTTGAAAAAAAAACGTACTTCATCGCATTAAATTCATTTCATACCTAAATGGCAGTAATAAAAAATGTCTTATTCCGACCGAATACACATGACACGCACGTCGCGCTCAACAATAAAGAAGGACGAACAATAACAATAATAACGATACGTTTTAATCAACGTGAAAGCACTACCTTACGTCAAAAGGTTTCAAGTTTCGTTGGAGAGGTTATACTTACCCCCTCAGGCTGGAGAGCTCTTGGTATGAGTAAGCCGAGATCATACCGCGTCATCCTTGTTTTTCCTTTTTTTCCCCTCCCGATAGGTGGATACGTCAAAGTGCAATTTCATCAAATCACTGTGAAAGAACTTCCTTGATTCGAGTTGGTTGGTGGCGGAGAGGGGATATTACATTGGGAAAGTTTCGCTTGCACGACGACGAATAGGTTGAGTTCGGATTGTTGGCCACGTAGAGATTGGAGATTGTTTGCTATGTTATTTAAGACTATGCTAGGAACATTCTGCATTGTCCAAGCTTTGAACGAAATATCTTTACTTTTCCAAGAATAACTGCTGTATTCTATTTACAAATATTTTGAGTCTACTAAAGGGATAATGAGCTTGGATAAATTGTTAGTACCTTCTAAACAACCGCCCTACAAAAAAGTAGATTTTTTATCGAATTCGAATTTAAAATCATGTTGGTCCTTCTTTTAATAAAAACATTGACCAATAAACTGTAAATTTTATTTACTTTCAGTTAAAACTAAATTACTTTCAATTAAAAAAACTGCATCATAATCGATCCATTCGTTTAAGAGCTACGATGCCACGAACAGACACACATACACGCAGACACGTCAATTTTATAACACATTATTTTTGCGTTGGGGGTTAATAAAGGATATGGACTTGAAATTGGTACATATTATGTAGTTGAAATGCATTAGCATCAAATCTTATCTCCTCAGTGTAGCACATTCCTATCGATTTAGTGGCGTCATCTTGCGCCGAGTCACTCAAGACGTATTTCACGGTACGTCAGTCCACGAAATGATATTGTCGGGAATATGATTTGAGAGTGTAACAAATGTATTATGTACTGCAGTCGGCGAGAGGGAACACGTGTTCGATACGGAGTAAATCGTATTGTCGCATCTCTTTGCTTTCGCATTGTTCTTTTTAAAGCACACGTTTAAAGCTTTTCAAACGATGTGTTCGTTGAGTTTATAGATGTGATTTTTATAGTGATGTTGATTTCTTTTATAAAAATGTGGATACTTCGTTTGAGTGCAATAATATTAATAATTTAGTGGTGTTTGGGTTGTTCAATTGCCTATTTCTTTTTTAGTCATTAGAAGTTCGGTCTTCTCCGATGTCGTTCACCAAAGGACGTTCCCTTAGGATGCTTGCAACCCCTAGTTCTCGAAGAGGGTGATTTATAACTACCTCTACGCAAAAATTGTCCCCTTGACTGAGCTTTTCCAACTTCGACTCTCTGTACATTCGAAAAAAACCGTTCACGCGTTTTCGCTTCCGCGGTTTTTGGAAACATTTCCACCTGTTTGTAAATGTCAAAATTGGGTGAGCTGTTTCAAAGATAACCTTCAACTATTTCGATTTTATGCATGTATAAATTCCCTAGGTTTGAATCTGCAAAGTCTACAAACCAAACCACTTGTTCCGTTGACAAATAAAGTAACACACGAACTTCGAGAACATTCGTATACGCGTACTTGTTACGGAGGAAAATAACTAAACGCGTTAACAGCTTTAAAAACTTAAAAGTATTTTAGAACAACCTAATATCTTAGCTTCATAGCATATATTATTATAAGCTTATTACTACTTAGAAGCCTCTTTATAATTCATGTCTCGTAAAGCACCACGTCCACAGTACAGGAATAGCTGAAGGGTCTAGCTCGGCATGAGGAGCGGTTCATGTGAGCGTACGGTCTTTACGCATGATCGAGTCTTAACCTACTAACTCACAGAACGACTTCGGCTAAATCGGTCTAGATTATGAAATAATAAATGCAGCTTTAAAATATTGTGTTTTTATTTGCAGTCACTATAAGTCGGAAACGAGTTTCTTTTATTTTAAATTTCAAAATATGGAATCTTGAATATGTATTGTGTTTAATTTGGTTATGGGATTTAAATGTCGTCAAATGAATTTATTTTACTATTCCAATTACTTAAAAATTATGTACTAGCACATCTGACCACTTGTATTCTCATGTTATTTTTCGTAAAAATAAAAAAGTGTATAAATTCCAAACTTTATATGTATATACTAACTTATAACACTTATATGTATATACTACTTATAAACTTTATATGTATATACTATCAGTTTAGTATAATTTTCCTAGCATGCACTTTGGGCCAAAATCCGTTTAAGAATGGGCATCATTCTTTGTGAAAGATTTTTTCTTTTTAACGTTAATTTTGTTCCGGCGGTAGTCGGTAAATCGCCCCGTGAGTGAGTGACGTTAGAAGGGCGGGCGTGCGTGAGTATGCAGCGCTGTGGATGATACGTTTAGCGAAACGTGGAGTGGCAGGAGCCACTGGTTTTGAGGTCAAAGGGAGGATTCAGTGGGCATGAATATGTGACGTCACTTTTAAAGCACATACTCTCGCACGTGTTCACGCTTTAGTGGAGTTTAAAGGACATTGGATCGTATATCCAGTTACGTTTTAAAATCGATGAACCTTTGTGCCTGGCTGACATAGTTTTTGCTCGAATAATTTTATGTATCATGTCGATGTTTTGTCTCTAAGCAATCAAAACAAATTAAATTCAATTGATAAAATGAGCATCTCCGGTATCTCATCTTTATAAAATTTAAAATTGACATCTAAAAACACATATTTTATGCTTGGTATAAGCGACCAAACGGTTGCGTAATATTGGCTTGCTCTTTATAACTCAGCGTAGTCTGTTAATATAAAAAAGTAAAATCTTAGCTCTAAAGAGGCTTTCATCTGTTGCTGTGATTCTCGGCTGCTTTGAAAGCAAAAGTGACACACTTCCATGACTTCTCTGCGACGAGAGCGCGCGGGAAATATAAGCGAGTATAATTGACCGCAAAACCGAGATTTTCGCGAATTGCAATGGTTTCTCGAGTGAATTCTTACGCTTGGCACACGAAGCGATGTGGAAAAATTAGGAAAAGTAAGTATTTATAATAGATACGAATTAAAAATATATAAAACATACATGCAAAAAAGGCCTTAACAGGCACTATAATAAATGAATGAAAGAAGCATGAACATAAAAGGAATAATGACGCATGATCAAAAGATCGATCATATTAGATTTTTGTTTTTCAACATACTTCAAAAAAAGGAGGAGGTTCTCAATTTGACTATTTTTTTTAAATTATGTTTGTTACCTCAGAACTTTGGACTGGGCGAACCGATTTTGATGATTCTTTTTTTCATCGAAAGCTGGTGGCTGTCATGTGGTCCCACATAAATTTTATTGAGATCTGAGAAGTAGTTTTTGAAAAACTTTGAAGTCGGTTATTTTTTGTTAGTAAAATTTAGATTATCGTTGGATACTGTCGGAGAAAACTGTTACCAAGGGGAATGGTAGACGCAAGATTTCACCTACTTATCTGACCCGACAGGAATAAGCAACGTCGACTGATCCATTGTTCAGTCGATCGAGACATCAAAGTTTGGTAACAAATTGACGATTGACTTCAAACTGGTGACTTTGATCCAGTTTTCTCGATTCAGTATAAACAACCTTTCATACATGAAAAATATGTAATAGCAGATTATACTATTCACGAAATGAATATGGTCGAATTTTGACATGAGACACTGGTAATTATAAAACATTGCAATGAAAAGAAAACATCCTTTTATAAACCCTTAATTAACCCCCGTATCATATGACACAGTTTTTCTGGATTTACAAATATGCAGCTATGAACACGCCTCATTCATATAACCTCGAAACCGTATAACATGCTGCGTTTCTACGGCAAACCTTCACTTTGCATTGAGGCTGTGGTATAGAGTAATTTCAAGCTTAAAATTAATCGTGCTGAGCTTTTTTGATAATAAACCGATTTGTTTATTATTATAATGGTGCTGTACTCGGTATCCATATCGGAATTGAACAGGACATGGGATACTGAAATTTCCCATAGAAATTGGCTTAAGAAAAAACTTTATTTGGACCTATTTCAGGAATGATTGCGTACACTACGATAGCGGCGGGGCGAGTGTATTAAAAATACACAATGATTTAAATAAGCAAACAAAATAAAAGCAAGTAAAAATAACTAAAAGAAAATCAAACGCAGTTGAGACTCAGAGAAAGAAATGAAAACAATCCCAGAGTATCCGGCTCTGCATCAAAAGAAATCCGTTTCAAAGGGCGATCCCATCAATACCAGAGCCAAGATCCCGCGGCCCCTGAAGCGTCAAAAGCAACAATCAATAACCAATCAACGAGTAACTATTGGATTCAGATCTGGTTTGATTAATTGCCATGACTATAAAACTGTACGTAAAAAGGAATGTGAGTAATTTTATAAATGTGAAAGTAGTGTGGATGTCGATTACTTTTTGACGACCCGTGTGGCGCAATGGTTACGCCAAGGGTCCTGGGTTCGATTCGCAGCGAGGCGGAGAATTGAATGATGAGTTTGAATTTCTGTTCTCGGTCTGGGTGTGGGTGTTCTTGTCTCTGTGTGTTGTCTATGACACCCACGACAAAAGGGAATTCTGTATGAACCGTTATTAGTTAAAAAAAATCGCGCAAAAACTACTGAATATATTTTCATGCTAAATTGCACGCAGATGTCCATGATCTGGAATAAACGTAGGACATAGTGAATTATTATCCCGGGAAACGCTAAAAATGTCCTTCCTTAGGCTAAAATTGTTAATATATCTGTAGGTACTTTGTGATAAATACTTTTATAGAATCAATTTCTGTTTCTTTCAAGGTGTTGATTCTCTGTTTTAGAGAATCATCCATGTGTTAGTTGATATGTATGTATGTTTGTTTTTGTATAATTTTATCCATTGTAGAGGGTTGCTGTGTATGTCTAAGGGCTTGTACACAAAACTGCGATGCGACGTCGCATCGCAAAAACCTGCCAGCTTGCACGTCGCGTCGCAAGAACTTGCGAATTTATTCGCATCGCGCATTCCTGCGATGTTACGTCATACTTGTTGACAACACTTTTAAATCGGCTCTGAGACAGCGTGTTGGCAAGACGTACACACATCAAATAAAGTTTGAGATCACTTTGAAAATACGAAATCTTTTTTGTTACGTTAAAATGAAACGTTTTTCTTTTTCTTCTATGATTCTTCATTTAAAAATCAAATCTTTTAATAACAAATTCATATTTTCGTTGAAAATAGTTCCCTTCGGCGTTCATAATAGTAATAAATGGATGAACCCAAAATCTTCTTTGTATCTTTTGCC
This sequence comes from Thymelicus sylvestris, assembly GCA_911387775.1. Taxonomy (NCBI): domain Eukaryota; kingdom Metazoa; phylum Arthropoda; class Insecta; order Lepidoptera; family Hesperiidae; genus Thymelicus; species Thymelicus sylvestris. The sequence goes on from OU426893.1 coordinate 14,666,542, forward strand.
TGTATCTCCTCAGCAATAACAAAAGTGCACACTTCTTTTTACGATCCATGTCACGACCTAGTTTTCAACGGTCGTCAAAGGAATGGTCACCTTATCCTGGAAGGGACACGCCTTGCCGCACGAAATCGCATCGCAGCAATTCGTGTCGCAACTTTTTGCGTTGCGAATTCGCATCGCGTCGAATCGCAGTTTTGTGTACGGGCTCTAAAAATACTGCGACCGTAATACTTACATTTCAGTACGATATTTGACATCTAGGGTAAAAAGCATATAGCAACCTCGAACCTCCAATTAACCTTGTTCCAATATCTTATTCATTGCTCTACACGGCACATATTATCAGGTAGATCCAGCATCTTGCATCTAAGAGTAGATAATCTTTGACGCTTCGCCTAAGGCAATTATTAATTCTACCATGAATCTAGTGATTTGGAGCAAACACAAACCTATCACACTTGCATGAATCCGTAATCCGACTGTGCTTGAACAAGTTGCAACATGGATATCATAAGTGTGATCACTGGAGGCGCCAAGTGCGGATCGATAACCAATCAGCGGTTGCCTCGGACTACCTGAGCGTTGATTAGCCGCCCGTCTAAGTACTACTGCCGCTCGAAAGAGCTAATACGCCCGCTCTTTTCTGTGACATAGATTATGTTGGTACGCAGAAGTTTCTCAAGGTACAATGGGACCATGATCCATATAGCGGGGTCGAAATATCGGTATTACCACAGAACATATTACATATAAAAATCGTGAGTACCGGTTTACATTCGAAATGTTAAGATTCCGCGATTACATCAATTTCACATCATAAGGTTCAGTGAATTCGTTGAGTAAGGCTATGTAGCTGAAAGCGTAGCTACTGACTTCACCATGATTTTTTTCTGTGATTATTGTTTTTTTAAGTCAAGAATCTTTCTGCTGTATACGAAAACCTATGGGATAAAACTACATTAAAAAGAGTTCAAACTAGATTTCATAGATTCATGAATATTGTACACTCCATAAGGACCGTCTTTTCTCTCGACCTTCGCTGATAGGTGGCTCAGGATGCTTTCTCCCGAGATTATTGATATTTATGGCTATTACCTGTAATGTTTGCTAAGCCTGTAAAAATTATATAACAATAAATAAATAAATTACATACATCTTAATATATATAAATTACATGTCACGTTGTTTGTCCGCGATGGACTCCTAAACTACTGAACCGATTTTGTGCAGTTTAATCCAACTTGAAAGATAGGATAGTTTACATCTCAAAAAAAAAATTTGACAGAACGAATTCTGTCCGGGCAGCTAGTAATATATAAATAATAAATAAATAAATAAATTAGATATAAAATACAAAGGAAAATTTATTAGTACCAAAATGTTTTTGAGGTTTCTCTTTAATTTGTTGTCATTCTATTTGTACGTACTAGCTCTACTGGTGAACTGTATTCTCAGTAGTACAATCTTTGATATTTTCTCGATACCTATTAATTGGATGCGGTTTTCTGAGTGCTACAAGCAGACTCGTAACTGCTGATTGAAACATAATGTGATGCTATTGTAGGGGATTTAACGGTCGTAATATCTTCCAATTTCTAAGGTATTGTGTTCAGCCGAGTGATTTTATTGTACTTTTACATTTTATTTAGCGTGACATTTTTTACCTTTTCAAATTGGGTATTCCATCCGATTTAGTGCAGATACATGAAATGTGTTGCTTTCACATTAGTTGCTAGAACCGCATTCACTTTGTTTCGCTATACCTTTTTTAGATACTTTTAATCGCGCACGGTGACACCCGCCAAATGACTCGTAGTATTTTTCGTCATTTCGTGGTGCTATTTCTTTCTTTCACTTTCACAGCCACTTACCATCAGGTGGATTGTCAGCTCGTTTGCCAGCTATTTCCATAAAAAACAGATATATTCAATGAAATACAGACAGAAATCTTTAAATGTGTATATTTTTTTATCACTGACCCCAATAATAGTTTGATTTTTAATATTTTAAATTGCAGTTTTATTATACGTACTAGCTGTTGCCCGCAGCTTCGCACGCGGAAATTATGCTTATCATATTTGTATCCCTTACAGAAGAAAATTTAAAAACAGGTTCAATATTGAAGTACTAATATTTAGGAATTTACATACTGAAACCTACGATACAATCACAGATCATTCCTCCAGAAGCGGGTTTCGAATAATAAACAACATTAACATTTTTTTTTTTTTCTTATTCATGAAAAATTTTGAAAATCTCGAAATCATGTATTTCATCAATCAAAGGAGGAATGTTTGTTACAAATTTAAAGCAAATTGTTGATATTTTAAAAATATTTCATGCAAAGTTTCATGTTGTTTCCGGGGAAAACTTTTAATATTTTCGTGACGAAAAGTTTTCTAAAATATGACCCAAAGTATACCTAAGGAACAACTTAACTAATTTCCGTCGAATCAGTTCAAGGGTTTTCATGTGATGCCCAGTCAGACAAACAGATAGACAGGCAGACAATATTTTAAACAGTTAAAAATAAAAATATCTTTAAAACGGTTCTGTTGTTTCCATCCATTCAAGAGTTACATATACTCTCTCGCCCTCTCCATCTCCTTCTCCCTCTCCCCCTCCCCCTCTTCCTCTCCCGCTCCCTATCCCTCTTCCTGTCCCACTCTCTCTCCTTCTCCCACTCCCTGTCCCTCTCCTTTTCCCGCTCGAGGTCCTTCTCCCGCTCCCTGTCCCTCTTCCTTTCCCGCTCGAGATCCTTCTCCCGCTTCATGTCCCTCTCTCACTCCCTCTCCTGCTCCCTCTTCCTCTTCCGCTCCCTCTCCTGATTCCTCTCCCGATCCCAGTCCCTCTCTCCCCTTCTTACTTCAAAACTGACGAAGTTGCCATACTAACTTGCTTTAACCGTTTAAGGGTTGAATTTCCAAAAAAAAGCACAACTTTTAAATTTTAATCTGGAGCTAATATATAAATTTTCATGTTTTTAACTTCAAAAATGACGAAGTTGCGTACTAAGTTCCATGCTCTAAATTAACCCTTTAAGGGATGATTTTCCAAAAAAACGTGTTAAAAGTAACTTTTGTTCACAACTATAAACTTAGATAAAAAAATTCATATTTATAAGTCTAAAACTGACGAAGCTGATTTATACGTGAATGACTTTCAACCCCTATTTTTAGGGGATGAATTTCGAGAAAACAGTGATACAGTTATTTTTTGTGTCTAACTATAAGCTGATATACAAAATTTCACTCTTCTTACTTCAAAACTGACGAAGTTGCCATACTAATTTGCACATTCTTATTTAACCCTTTAGGGGATGACTTTCCAAAAAAACGTAATACTTACAAATTTTGTTTCTAATCTGGAGCTAATATATAAATTTTAATGTTTTTAACTTTAAAAATGACGAAGTTGCGTACTAAATTAAATCCACTAAATTAACCCTTTAAGGGATGATTTTCCGAAAAAAATTGCTAAAGTTTACTTTCGTTTATGGCTATAAACTTACATAAAAAATTTCACATTTATAACTCTTAAACTGGCGAAGTTGATTTGTATGTAGTTGACTACCAACCCCTATTTTTAGGGGATGAATTTCGAGAAAACCGTGATACAGTTATTTTTTGTGTCTAACTATAAGCTTATATACAAATTTTCACTCTTCTTACTTCAAAACTGACGAAGTTGCCATACTAACTTTCGCACTCTTAATTAACCCTTTAGGGGATGATTTTCCAAAAAAACATAAAACTTACAAAGGAGGTGGCCAACATCTGTATGGGCATTTGCCCCATTTGTGAAGTATAATGTACACATATAATTTTTACCGTACATTAAAGCTTACAATATCTACTTTGATAATTTTATCAATAAAAATCTCTAGAACTCGGGATTCTCCTTTTACGGGCAGTTTTAGCTTTTGTAGTTTGACATTCTGCAAAACATATGTAATCGTGAAAAAGTGTTATAAAGAGCGATTTTTGTATTAAATAAATACTATTTATATTTTGGATAATTAATTAATATATGTCTTTTACTTTAATTATGACTTTATGACCTTATTCCTACAAAAAGAAGTACCAGCAGTACTGAATAAAATATACGTATTAACTTGTCACCTACCTATCTGTAAATATTCACAAGCAAACGTAATATAAATAAAACTGCATATTGATATTATTAAGTGTTTCATTATATATATTTAGGTACACATATGTAAAAATTAAGGAATAAAATATAACAATAGTACCAAATAAGGCAATAATATTTTACAAAAATGAAACTGAAAAACATTTTTTTGGCAAATGACAATATAGTAGACATTCGCACTTCTGTCAGCCAATTGTCAACCTCCAGTGATGCCGGTCACTCACATTCGCGCGAATACGCGAACCCACAAATGTGGGACGACCTTCGCGAATGATTATGCGAAGTTTTGGAGGCATTCGGGGTTTTCCAAGCTGTGTCGGTTTTTTGTCGCACATCAAAGCGCGCGAACCTCGAACCTTCGTGTAGTCTCCCACACATTCGTGCGACTAGTTGCGCACACGACTAAAAAGGTGATGTATCTCCTAATTTTTCGTGGTTCGTGGCGTCTAATCGTACTACCATTTATTTTCTGTATTGAAAATGGATTTGAATGACAACAACATAATAACAACAGCAAGATTGAACATTCGTGAACAAAGTGTAGGAGGAAGCGGAAATGGGCTTGTATACTCATACGCGAACCCATTTGCCTGACCGCCCTTCACATATGTGCAAACATTCGTAAAAATGTCAAACATTTGCGCGCATGTGAGTGACCGGGGTGGTAGCAATGGAGGTAGTAAAAGTATATTTGTATACAATACAACTTATTATTATTGTTAATTTATTATAACTACTCACGGCGGAGTTCAGAAGAAAATTAAAATTCTAGTTGTGTTTTAATAAATGGAAAATATGTCTTTTCAGAGGACTAAAACCTTGTACAAAAAAACGTATTTTAACCATTTCCGGGGTAAATATTGGCCACCTCCTTTTGTTTTAAGTCTGGAGCTAATATGTAAAGAACAATGCCCAAAAATTATTTTTATTTTTTGTAGCATCTTAAAACGTCAGTTATACCGAAGCAATTCAATATTTTTTTACGTATTTTAATATTAATACCTGTACCCGTATTACCCAGGTTAAAATAATTTCAATAATAAGTGATGAATTGACTATAATAACAATGATGTCGATATTGTCCATTTTCATTCGGTAAAAATGATACCATTTCATACTTTTGTACTCTAATGGTAGAAAATATATTTTGATAGTCGTACATATTTTCTGATTTTAATTATTTCATATTGTGTAAAGTGAGTAATGCCCAAATTACTATCTTTAATAAATAAATAACATTCTGCTTGAACTTTTTTATTTTTATATTTAAAAATATTACCTTTCTCCATATTCATGAAATTCTTATATAGTAATTTAATCTTTCAGTAGTAGCAAAATGGCAACTTTTGAATCGTTTTAAAATTGACGTTGACGTTTAGTGATCACATCGTGACATTCGTGACATCACATACTCTTCCGGCATCGTTGTTTTGTTGTGTACCAGGTACTCTATGTATAATACTTCTATGGTTATAAAACATTCAATATCAAAATACTATGGTTCTGGGGTGTGCCTGCTGAAAATTCTTATATATCTAAGCTCAGAAATTAATGCTGCATTTTTTAGAATATTTTTTATTTTAAGACGCTCAAGTTGAAAATGAAATAAAACTATGTATGGAAGTTTGGCATTGTTCTTTCATGTTTTTAACATCAAATATGACGAAGTTGCCTACTACGTACAATCCATTAAATTAACCCTTTAAGGGATGATTTTTTAAAAAAATGTGTCAAAGTTAACTTTTGTTTATTACTATAAACTTACATAAAAAAATTCACATTTATAACTCTAAAACTGACGAAGTTGGTTTGTATGAAAATGACCTTCATCCTGTATTTTTACCCCTTAGGGGATGAATTTCCAAAAACCCGTTCTTAGCTGACGTCTCCTTAGCATAAGCTATCTCCCTGCCAAATTTCATCATAATCGGTTCGGTAGTTTCTGAGATTTTTTGTTTAATCAGTGTATCTCTTTTCAATTTTATATATATAGATTATGTATAAGACAAGCTAAGTAACAATAAAACGAATCGCCTTTGAGCGTCTCGTTTGTCGAATGTACTTGTTAAAGTCATTGCGTTCATAAAGTAGCTTACATTATAATAAAGAATACAACACCGTCGCTTTGGATATAATGCATTGCGGACTACATACATCATGCTACGCTGATAGCGTCAAGAATAGCGAGTAATGGATACGAAAAAGATAATTGGTATGAAACGTTGATAATATTACATGTAACGTAGTCACCGCGTTGCCTTCTTGTCGTATCAGAACATAGACGAGAGAGCTCTCGACTGTCGGGTTCTCGACAACTTTATTTATGAGAGAACTCGACTAGACTGGGGGAGAACGCCCGGGCAACGCCGGAAAATCATAGAGAACACTCGAAGAGGAGTTCATTATATTAGAAAGTTGTTTTCTGTAAACATTTCGTGACGCTGAATTATGTGCTCTGTGATCTTTCGAGTTAGCAAAGTTATAAGGGTAAGTGTTTGAAGTAAAATGTACAGGAATAAAAATGTTTGACGAAAAACAATTTTTTGTATAGCACGTCAATTTTTGTTTCGCTTAAATTTCGTATCTTATAATTTTTTATGAACTCCTGGATGTACTGCGAAGCGGAGGAACACATTTACTTATGAGATAAATAAAAATAGGTTCTCGAGTAGGTATTTGTGATGTGTGTACATAATTGTGTGTGTATGTCCATGCAACCAACTACACATGAGTATGAACAATAATAACATTTAATATAACATTTTTTAAATGAAATTCAAAATGTAATAATAATTATTTTTAAATCCTCACTAACTTGTGATAATAATATAAGAAGTGATAAGTAGATGCACCATTTTTAGAATAAGTTGAATAATGAAAATACGAAAAAACTGAAATTGATATTATTTTGCCACCAAGAATAGAAATAATAATATTGTGGCAAGTGGCAAGAAAAGAACAATTTAAACAATAATTAATATTAATTTAAAAACCAAAACTTTTGAAAAAATAACTTATGAAAAAATTATTTCCATCAAAAATCGTTCAAACTTTCCCCACATAAGAACGACACAGAAAGTGTTAATTAATCATTTCATACTAACCTTTTATACAGACCTTGGTACCTTTTTTCCACTAAATATGCTAAATGTTTGACCATAAGGTAGGCGGGAATGAAGTCAAGTAAATAGTACTAATTTAGTAAAAGCATAGTTAATACTAAATGTTATCGCCAAACAAACTACCGCAAAATCAGTTAAAAGATACTTAACAAAGTTTGTATCGGATAAAATTCTTCATCCCAATGTTTGGTAACGTCAAAGTGTTCGTTCATGAAATATTGATGGACCGATAGGAGGTGTTCTTCTAACTCTTTGAGCAGATCATTCTGTAGCCCAGACACGCCGGCGGCTAATCAGAGTTTTCCCGATCATGCCTTGTTTGTAAGCAATTTACTGCGTTGAGTTTGTTTTTAGGTCGAAGCTCTTTGACTTGTTTGATTGAGTTTGAATTTGATTATTCGCTTAGTACCTAAGTACTTTCTTTTTCGTGGATGAAACAATATACTGCTTTCTTTGAAGTGTATCAAATTATATATTCGTAAGTTGTTAAATCTTAAGTGATTTCAAAGGTATTAAAGATGACTTATATTTATATTGCTCCTAGAATGTATGATTTTCATAAATAAGTTTAGAATAATGAGAATAATCTTAGCGTGGCGAGTAATTATTTATTGCGTTCATCTTCTTTCATGGTAATCGCATAAGTCGTGGGCACAGCTAGTTTAATAATATTTTTTTCGAGCTCTTGAAATTACATGAGAAGTAGGGTTTCACGGTCCTATTAGTTCCCAACAGGGGGTTGCAAAGGGGTGCCAAAACATAGACGGTAACGAGTATTTCGGGGATCGATTTCGTAAAGCCGGGGTGTAGTAAATATAATGAATTTAATGACAGCTTGCCGCTCTGAACGATATTCTGTAGCTCGAGCACGAATATTTGCGAGAAAGTATTCGTATGGTTAACGTAAACAATTTGTATGGCATTTTTTCAAAAGCGCCCCTATCGTGCGTAAATGGTACTAAAATGCCATACAAATTTGACAAATTGCTTACGTTAACCATACGAATACTTTCTCGCAAATATTCGTGCTCGAGCTACTGAATTCTGCTCTTCCTAATTTGACTGTAGATCGCCGATAAAGTCGTAAGAAAAAACTCGTCGAAAGGTATTTACAAAAAACAGCTAGTATACCTACTTATGTACAGAAGGATACAATATAAGTTATAAATAATGTATTTTGGTGATTATTAAAAGACCTTAACCTAACCTTTACGTACCTACGCCTAAGAGAAACCATGCTTAATAAATTTTAAACACGATTCCAGTATAATAATACTTATATATTTTTTGAGATTAACTATTTATGATTAAATATTAATGAGAGAAACGTAGCATTTTTGTACAAAATTATGAAGCCAACGCAGCATATTAAAGAAGCTGAAATTGTATTCCTTTATTTATCAAGGATTTGCTTATCCTAAAGACCTATCATTTTCAGCCCCTACAGTAGTCACTTTTTAATCTTGGTTTTCAAATGATATTGGTACGCCGCTGCAGCGCTTCTGGCGGTCAATTAACCACCAAAATTAGTGTAGCGTGTGGAGAAGCATCTGTGGCGCGATCATATTTCAATGGGGTCTGCGTGACATTAGAGGTACTAGGTGTGGCTTTGTTAGATTCGCAGTACATTGCGGTTTGGATATGTGGGAATAGTAGAACAGAACTTCGATATTGGTGTGCCCACAACATGTTTTTAAGTGGTTATTTCATTCTTCAATAAATTATACTAGAGAATATTATTATGAATGTTCATGGGTGTGAAATTACGATCACATGATTATTAAGACAAGTCTTTGTCATCTTAATGAATAAAACAATTTATTTTTCTCAATATTTAGGGCAGCCGGCTCGTGTCAATCAGTCTTTATAATAACAGACAAATACACACATACAGTAGAAACAAGCTTTTTTTTGTGTTCAATTGCATGAACGTTTTCTTGCATTGCATTTTCATCACAGTCATGTTAAACATTTGAGTTTAGGGATGCAGTTAGCATTAGTGTGTTACTGATTAGGCGACCTTAAATTAGAACTACTAAAGTATTTATTAATCAGTTAAGCCATCAAAAAACGATAACTAGAGGTCTTCAATTAGATCAATCTGAGGTATACAGTGCGTATTTGACGTTTGTCATCAAAGTATACAATTGAACAGCAATCAGCAATGTACTCGTAACAATTTAAATATATCGATTGTTCCCAGACGCCACAGGTGCAGCGGCGGCGGCGACGCCGTCGTTTTACAAGCACTATTTCTGTCATTGAATAATATTTTTATCTACAGGGCTATAAATAATGATTCAAATTTTGTATCATGAATGTACCTATGGCAATCTTTTGAAATGTTATTGTTTAACGCTTAGATCCCTACATAAGTCTGTTTATGTATGAATATTAAAACTCATAATCAAGTAGTAAAACATGATAAAATTTTCTTTTTTAGTGTTCTAGTAACTGAAAAAGTATATGTAACAATCTGTAGTTTCAAGGAGTCTTAAAGTTTTATGACTTAAGTTGACCACTTGACTGACCACACATTAACCCTATATAGTACTGGTATCACTACTGTAGGTATTATTATTATTTCGCGTTGTTTTTTTACCCTTTAAAAATTCACAAAAGGAATTACCTACATTGGGCTGACTTAATGGCTCATGGTAGTTTCTACCAGTAAACCCTGTTGATGATGAAAAACAAACAACCTTAAATGTTAAATACATCATGCATACATTCAGAAAATACCTAAATACAAATAAAGATACATCCATGTGATCCATGCATACATACATTATCATGTGACTTTTGAAAAAAGGCATCCATCCATTCTTTAACTATGTATTTGCCAGCCAACTCAGTAACTATCATTACTTATGAGTAAATAAGCAAATAATGTTTTACATAATAAAGACTAGAGAAAATCATTAACTTTTGATATAGAATACAATGTAAGTTTGTAAAAACAAAGTAAGTATAACATAAATGTGAAGTGTTTTGTAAAATTTAAGCTCAAAAGTTATTTATAGCAATCCATTTGGAGGAGTTGAGGCAAGCAGTTCTAAATTTAGTTCGGACCCGTTCGTGAAGACTGGCTACAATCTATTTTGTTAATTTTATTGTTATTCCCACTCATATTTTGTCGTGGGAAACTTGACATGGAAAATACACTGTTTTGTTTCTATTGTTTATGTCGTCTAGCTTTGCTAGCTAACACTGGACTGAGAGTGACGTCTTATAGCAGTAACAAAATTGCGCATGGATATTTTAATTTATCATTGTTACCAATCAAACGTCGTAATTCCAAAGCATCCACGTTGTTTCAATCCGACAGGAAACAAAAGTTCCGTGAGTTGGGGTGAAATTGCAAACATTAGTACCACATGAATGCATACAGGGGGTCTGATTAAAAATCTTACCTTACGCCGATGCTTCCCAACTGGACAGTTTCCAAAGTTGGCTGATTAAAAACCAACCGACCGACCGACCGGGCGAATGAAAAAACTTTCCATAACAAGCAACCCAGCTTCAGTTTTCAGATCTACGTTGATTTGGCGAATGCTTTCGACAATGAAAAGTGTATGTTTAAAAAAAGTGTAAGATTGACTCGTGTTTGGTATGTTTGTTCTTTAATTAAGTATTGTGTTACGAGAATAAAAATACTGTAATAATGTTAAACCGACTTCAAAATTAATAACTATCTGCATAATGACGTCTTATGTAAGCTGTGAGGAGCTTTTGTCACAGACCCTTATCTTGATTTTTTTTTAATTTGTTATTATTAACTTATTTTGACTTGCTATTATTGTTTCTCCATGGGGTTCGCCTGGATAGCTTGGATACCACCCTTGAGCATGAGTCAGCCGCCAAACGACACGTCATGTTCCGGCTGGGGGCTTTAAAGCCAGTTCTTTCTTTCTTTTTCTTCTCTCTTTCTTGGCCGCAACGCATAAGTGATACCTTTAGTGTTGCTGATGTCCATGGGCGACGATAGCCACTTACCATCAGGTGGATCGTCAGCTCGTTTGCCGGCCATTTCCATAAAAAAACTAGAAGGTTGAGATAAAAGAAAAATATATACGCAGAACGTTCAGCATAAATCAAATACGCTTGTGTTTATACAAAAAACACTCAACTGTGAAATAAAGTAACGGTGGAAGGCATCACCTGTCGCTGAGCCGATCTTAGTGGGATGTCCTTTGGGGCGTTTATGGATGGACCATGATTTTGAATGAACAAATTGGGACATTCAGCTGTAAAGTTTTTTTTTCTGTTAGTCCTGTAAGGACTACTATTAACCAAGTGTCAGTCATCTAGTACTCGTATATTTGACTGTTGTCTGAGCAAAATCCAAGTCGTAGACCTCACGATAATGTAAATAAATATAAATAAATAAACGCTTACACACTCATACCCCCGCAGTAAGTTTTTACCTGAGTAGCAGGTGGCATGGACTACACAATACCACTCATGACCCGAGTACAAATATTTATCTGTCACATAAATATGTATCTGCCCCGGTCACTCTGTCACGATTTTATCGTCTGCCGTACACCGCACTACAGATAGAATGTGTCATAACAGATCGAGTGTAAATTTTATAACATTCTTGGATTAAATACTCTTATTTCAAGCAGCTAGCTGAGCCCTAGCTGAACTAATATGACAATAACGGGAATTTAATGTATCAAAATACTTCTCTTCAATAGAAATCCAAAATCATTTTTTATTGTTCTATTCTCATTTGGATTTAATGGAACGTCCTCACATATTCCGGTTCGATGGTGGACCTACGGAATGAGCCCATAGTTACGTTGTGGCCTCGACTTAATGGAATAAAAACATAAAGAGCATTAGTATACAGTATAGTGGTACAGTTACGTAGCATATTTACGAGTAGGGTAATACGGACCTCGTAGAAGGGAAGCAACAAGCGCTACTTGGCAAACAAAATCTTGTATGGACATATGAAACATATTATATTATTATGATTATGACAGCCCAACTACGCCTTTATGAATTTTATTAGAAACGAGTAACCGCCCTCGCTTTGCTTCGGTTTTGTTATTTTTTTACACCTTGGGTTACATTATTTATTGGAGTTTTATTAAGAATCCCTAATTTTTTGAAAATATCATAATATAGCCTATATCACCCGGAGATAGTGTAGGTTCCCAACAGTGAAAGAATTTTTCAAATCGGTTCAGTAGTTTCGGAGCTTATTCAATGCAAACAATCAAATCTTTCCTCTTTATAATATTAGTATAGATTATTTATTTAACTAAAATTTATATTTTAATTAAATACGCTTTTATCGTAATGACATCCAGGTTTGTCTTTCGGTTGTGTCATTAATGTTGACAGTGAGTTCATCAAAAGAAAAGCTCCATGGTAACATCCAATATAATGTATTACCTCTGGTTTTAACTTGTTTAATAATCATGCTATAGATTTCTCGATGTCAACATACAAGGAGTACTAAGCCTAGATTCCTTGAAATCTCGTATTATGTATATTCGAGAAGCATTGTTACCATTGCTGATACACAGTACACAGTTGACTGTCGATAAAACACTTGCTTCTTGGTAAAATCTGTAAGAATGGGTTTAATTAAAGGTCTATTTAAATATCTACTTATTTCATCTCCGACTTATTACGCAATGTCATTCCACGTACAAAATTTACATCCGTTGAAAACGAGACGTGACACATCTGGAGCATTTGAGCGATCCATAACATACAATCGGGATTCATTACGTTGAATAAATTACCTAGTGAAAAGCGATACGGACAGGAGTTGGTTCTGTTAATTAAACAAATTAGTTAAAAGTTCGGTGTATCTGACAAATCCCAAGTTTGAAGAGTCCGCGGCGAACGTGAGTAATTTACTAATGCATAGTCGCGCGTCGGGCGCGTTCGTTTCGCTGCGAAAATGAAAGTAGGAATACGCATTTTGTGATAAGCGAAGCGTGGTGGCGGAGAGGCGGAACGGTCATGAGTGGATATCTGTCTTTTTAACCGACTTCAAAAAAAGGAGGAGGTTCTCAATTCGACTGTTTTTTTTTTTTTTTTTTTTTTTTTATGTTTGTTACCTCAGAACTTTGGACTGGGCGAACCGATTTTGATGATTATTTTTTTAATCGAAAGCTGATGGCTGTCATGTGGTCCCATATTAATTTTATTGAGATCTGACAATGGCATCCATGAGAAAACCACATAAGTCGTAAATTTGTGTTATGATGTGCGCGACAAATTGACGAATAACTCAATATAACGTCAACCGATTTCGATGATTCTTTTTTTAATAGAAAGCTGGTGCTTGGCATGTGGTCCCACATAAATTTGAACGAGATCTGACAAGTAGTTTTTGAGAATTTGAAGTCGGTTATTTTTTGTTAGTAAAATTTAGATTATTGAATTATGTTTTTATGTATGATCATCATACAATTGTTTATTTATTTCTGTTACTTATGGATTCTTACATGGAAGAAGTTTTTTCTTGTAAGCTAAGTGCGTAAAAAGTTTTGTTGTGATCCTTTAATTTCACTTAAGTTGCCAAATACCTAATAGAATTAAATTGAAAATAGTATTTAATTACTCAATAAAAAAAAATTTTTTTGTGGGCAAGTTAATAGTGACTATGCCAATAAAATGATGGATTTGAGGAAAGTATAAAGACTAGACAATAAAATCGCTTACATAAATAAAACAGTAAACAGAATTATCCAATATAGCCGCACCTTATGCCTCTGGCACCCCGCACATACTACGAGCCCTTGCAGTTGCATCATATTTGCAGCTTTCATTACAGATATTAAAAAGCGCGTTGATGAAGTTTTCACTGCTGACTGTGGAATGACTTTGTTTTGAATAGGGAAGAATCGAACAAGGAATATGTATTGTTTGGTGTTTCATCAACGTATCGAGTACATCGTAATGTTTTGAATGTTTGAAAGGTTTCCGTAGATATATTTTATGTTCTACATGTGAAGCATCTGTAGGTTACATTTACACTTCGTTGTTTACAACTCTATCCAATGAATATTGATATTTTAATGATTCTGCACGATACAGAGAGTTTCTTTCTTTATTTTACATTCTCTGGGAATCTAAACTAATACTAACAATTGTGTAGCGGAGATTTTGGCGTCGTAAAGTAACATGCCTTGTATTTATCTGATGACCACGTAATGAATTTTAATTCGAGGATCTTCAATTAAATATTTTTCAAGGTTCTTTTTATTATAAAATATTCATGTGAATATTTTATAATAAATGTGTGCCTATGTGTATACATATACATACACACGCAAAGACACGTAGATATACGATCGCGCGCGCTTCCCTACCCACACATAAGTTTCTACAAATGATTTGAATATCTTAAGCATTGGATTACATTCACTTGTGTTTACTGAACTGGTACTAACATATAAAATACAAAACCCTTTCCGTCTCTCATAGTATATTGTTAGTACCTACGTAGTTTTCATCGATATCGTCGGTATGGCTTTCAAACACCATACGTTAATGGGGTCGGGTGTAAATGAAAATTGACCCGCCTGAGTTCTCCTAGCTGGAAAATGGGATTTAATAATAGATAAGAGTAAATGACATCGACTTTACACCTTTATGGGGGAGTATGGTTGAGATAACGACGCGGAATACAGTTTCTTCGTAGTGATGTTGATTAAACTATCAGGTTTAATTAAAACTGTTAAGTGTTTTAAGCTTGTGCCATTAATTTAGTAAAGTACACTTGTGTTAATCTATACGAATTAAGTTCCTGTGCATGATATTAAAATCAATAAAAAATATTATTCAATTGACAAGATTTTTTGCTGTAATTAACTGATTAACGGTTATATGGATTATTGAAAGCGGTTGTTAGATATTTATTCGACGATTATTTAGTAACGAGCCCTAAAACATACAGTATTACAGTTAAACACATCGCATATAAATCAAGAAAACGAATGCTATGATCTTTGTTAAAATTCATATTGGAATTTAGAAAAAGAAGGAAAAAGTATTTCACAGTACGACTACTGTATTTTTCTTCTGAACACCATAAAAAAGGAAATCTTCGTTTTAACAAGCGTCGTGCAACTTTGAACGTCGACTTTGCATTTACTTAACATAAATCAATTTGAATATAAACATTTTCTTAGTGAACACTTTTCGAGTTGTGGTCACGAGTAATTTATTTGGTAGTTAACTTTAACCAGTGACAATTGAAGAATGCATTTGGCGTCCACGGAAAGACTAAACTTGAAAATAGTTAAGTAGTAATTTTTATTGATATAATCTTAATACGTCTTGTAAAATATTGATATACTTGTATGCCTATGTGAATACTTTTTTATATCATTTGTGGGAGCACTAATATTTTATGTGGTATAAAATGGGGGGTTAAAGTTTGTATAAAAAATTAAATTTTTGCGGTTGACGGATTTCGTAGATATTAGCTAGTTATATGTGTAAATTTTTGTTTCAGCTGGGTCTCGAACATTATAAATTAATCAGGATAACTATGTCGCTATTAAAAATCACTTTTAAAACAATAATCGTTTGGTATAACTTAGAAACCGACAATTTAACACTATTCCAGAAGCAATTTTACTGTAGAAGCAATATAATTTTGCGCATTATTGTTGAGTATATAACATTTTAGCCTTCATGTGGAATTTCCATAAATCAATTGTAGTACAAACACCTCTTAGTGAACTCTGCCCGTCGTCTGTTTGTACGGTCCTTAATATAGCGATTATTTAAAAATATAACTGTTATTAAATAAAAATATTATATTATAAAAATAAATTTATTTACTTGCAGGCCTAGGAAGCAACATTCTTAAAAGAATGCTCATTAAAAAAATTTAATTACTGTCTTCTATTGTTTCGTTATTGTTAAACACCAATCGGGTTGTTGAAAGCATGATCATTAGACCAACTTGTCAACTAACAGAGCCGTCAAATCTTACCTCAAATGGGCTATTGGAATGCATATTAAAGCAATAGTCAATTCATTCAAAGTGTATCAATGATACCTACATGAATAAATGATTTTGAATTTGAATTTGAATTTGAATTCGATTGTTTTTTTACAACTACCGCCCATCGCTACCTCAAATAGTTTGTCAAAACTAAGTCCATATCAAATCAAAGTTCTAATCCAGTCCACGTTTCAAAATCTCGATTTTATAATTATGACTGTAAAAGCATGTAAATATATTATGTTACTTGATTTTGATTAGCTTTAGAGAAACCGGCGGTAAATCAGCTGTAACTGGGACCGAACCTCATTCCGTGACTAGAGTGGCGAGCGGGTGAGCGGGCGGCGGTTACGCCAACGACAGTCGGAATGCAGTTATAGTGATCAAATTGAGTCACCGCAGTAGGTACCGCTATACTTACTGAACGCGATGCAAGATAACATTATGCTATCTGAATGCAGAATATTTACGTGAAATGTGGATTTAGGGAATGGGGGATGGACTTGGTCTATCGTTAAATCCAAATAGTATTTTCAACTTACATTTCGGTTGCAGTGATAGAAAGTCAACAAGTATAAATTTAAATTAAAAAAAAACCCGGCCTGCTATCAAAACAGCTATCATGATGTACCTTTTTGAAATCCTATGTTGAGTTCTTTGATTTGATACCCATATTGCGTTATTCGATTTATTTTTAAATTTTTTGATACTTCAAACAGTGGGCATCTCACAGCCACCATATTAGTTTTTTTTATTTCATTTATCTAAGAACACAAGTGTTATTATGACGAATCTAACGATATCTTAATTAGGTATACTATGAATCCGTTCAGTGGTTTGGAAGATATGAGGTAATAAATAATATTACATGCATATCAAGATACACGCTAAAAGCCTTTAAACCCTTCCTGGCAGTCGGGTAAAAATATGCATAATGTGAGTTCATACATATTTTTCCAAAAGTTATTAGTATCCAGGAGGTTAAATCCTTACTAGATCGTGAAATACGTCATCCAAAACGGTAGTAATATTTGGTATTTTTACCCGACTGCGGCAGAAGGAGGGTTATGTTTTTTGCCACATATCTTGCTCTTGACGGGATCGTTTAGTGGGGTTTGTGCTCCAGTTCGTCGCAAAGCGGTTTAGGAGCAAATAGTCGGAGAATTTTTGAAGACGCTCGCAAAGACCGACGCGGAGTTGTCGCGGTTGATCTTTTTTAAACGTAATAGAATCCTTGAAATAAAGTATTTTAGGTCTTTGGAATTTAACTGAACGAAACTATTTTTATTCGATTGCTACGATGTGCTATGATTTGTTGTCAATTTACGGATTAAATTTTAATAAACATAGATATTCCGTTTTGACTACGGAGCCCTAAAGTGAGACAAGACCATACAGTTCTGCTATATATTTTTCTATCTATTAGCTCAGCTGTAAACCCACATACAATATCAAGGCGTTTGATATGGGCTATTCATTTATATTTTAAGTTAACCCTAGATAGGTAAGTGAGAAAACACTATTAGATACTTGAAATGAAAATGAGACCTCAACATGTTATTACATAACCAAATATAAGTATTTTTTTATCTGACGTTAAGTTTTGTTTTTTTTCGATATCTTCATAGCTCTGGTAATAAGACTATTTAATTTATGGTCTTGACTCATCATGACTTTAATTTTTGTGATAACTATGTTAGTAAAATTAGTTTATTAAATTCCTTACGGACAATAGTTCAAATTACATGACCCAATTTTATTATGATAATCAAGTAAATATTAGAAATAATATCAAAAGTTTTAATATTAATTAAATACCTACGTGCCATACGTGTATAATGGCTTATTCACATTTGTTCATGTCAGTTTTGCCCGACTAGTTATGATTAAATAATTATAAATTTATAATGACGCTAGCTGCCCGGACAGACTTCGTTCTGCCAAAAAAATTTTTTTTGAGATGTAAGCTATCCTATCTTTCAAGTTGGATCAAACTGCACATGGTGTCTAAATTTGATTGAAATCGGTTCAGTAGTTTAGGAGTCCATCGCGGACAAACAACGTGACACGTAATTTATATACAGGGTGGATTTTTGAGACGGGTCAGTAAGGGCAGGTACCTTAACCGTTATAGTTACAGGAAAACGTTCCTAGGAGACTATCCATAACTTTTTAAGATATTCTGAACTGCATTCACAGATTTTTGAAAAAATGTACGGTCAGCGAAAAAAGTGCTAAAATCCAAAAAAAAATATTTTTATGCCTATCGATCCTACTTCGTATGGGGATCAAAATACTCTATGGGACCATTTAAGGTATGAGTACTAGAAATGTCAGAAAACGCTAAAAACATTTTCCATACATTTTGTACTGAAAAACGGTAAATCAACTCGAAATATTCTTTATCGCCAAACAATCCTATTTCTTACTGCGATTAAAAGATTCTTTAAGGCCTATTGAAATTTAAATACAAAAACTACGGTAAGACACACCATATCACACAAACTTAAAAATAGGTTATCTATTGTTCTAAATGACCGCCGTTTTCACGAATACATAAGTTCACTCGTTTTTGTACAGAGCAAGTAGCAGCTGAAAGTTTTCTTTGATGAATATTATTTAAAATTCTCGTTAATGCCTCTTTCAGCTGCAGAGGCGTTAGATAGGGGCTGCGAGGTGGCCACTTAATTGGACCATGTGTTCCCTTAACAGCACCTCTTGTAGCCCCGATCTAACGCCTCTCGATTTTTTTTTGTGGGGCCACCTAAAAAATTACGTCTACAAAAGAAAGTACGACAGTGTTCAGGAGCTGAAAGAGGCATTAACGAGGATTTTAAATAATATCCATCAAAGAAAACTTTCCGCTGCTACTTGCTCAGTACAAAAACGAGTGAACTTATGTATTCGTGAAAACGGCAGTCATTTTGAACAACAGATAACATATTTTTTAGTTTGTGTGATATGTTGTGTCTTACCGTAGTTTTTGTATTTAAATTTCAATAGGCCTTAAATAATCTTTTAATCGCAGTAAGAAATAGGATTGTTTGGCGATGAAGAATATTTCGAGTTGATTTATCGTTTTTCAGTACAAAATGTATGGAAAATGTTTATAGCGTTTTCTGACATTTCTAGTACTCATACCTTAAATGGTCCCATAGAGTATTTTGATCCCCATACGAAGTAGGATCGATAGGCATAAAAATATTTTTTTTTGGATTTTAGCACTTTTGTCGCTGACCGTACATTTTTTCAAAAATCTGTGAATGCAGTTCAGAATATCTTAAAAAGTTATGGATAGTCTCCTAGGAACGTTTTCCTGTAACTATAACGGTTAAGGTACCTGCCCTTACTGACCCGTCTCAAAAATCCACCCTGTATATTAAGATTAAAAATGTTATGTAATTAATTTATACATAATGGTGTTTGTGTGATCTACGAAATGTGCAAAGCATCACCTGGCTGGTTAGCTAGTGTATTTTCAGAGCAATAACTTGATAACTTCCAACTTTTCTATTAACAGCTACTAATATCCGTTTCGCTCTCCGAACTCAATAGCGGGTGGACTAAATAATGGCGCTCAAAACAAAACGTAGGCTCAATGCAAAATAATGTTGGCTGTTTCCATTAAAATAAATCATGATCTGGATAAACATTACAAAACTTTGCAAATTTAATATTAATTAGAATAACAGGGATTTAGTATTTTGTTATTACAAACTTATTTCAACATCAGTTTCGTAAACCGGCTCAATTAAAAGTTTAAGGGGGGTAGGCGTTGGAGTGGAAATTTGGTTCCGTATAAAGTTAAATGGACAGCGTGTCCATTGTTCTATATTTATGACGCCTTCTAAGATCGGTGGGTGCGTAATTCACCTCCGGTAGGAGTTGGGACGAGGGGCCAAGGATACGTGCGGGATTGGGATTGGGTTGGTTTGTTTTTCCGCAACGGAATTTACCTGTGTACTGTGGTTTAGAGAAATACAGTCGTGAACTCAATTTATTGTTATTTTATTTGGAAAATACTGATACTTAGATTAAGAAATTTACTTTTAACATTTTGTAAACTTAGCGCCCCTTTACCAAGATAATTACGACTTGGCTAAATATACACCATTTTATAATTATTTCTTAATATTTTTGATTACTACTTTACATATACCTACAATGATTCTAGCTGTTGCTCAAGACATTGCCTGCGCGGAAATACTTTTTAGTTATCTAATGTATGTTCCTTCCTACATTGAGTTTTCTTTCTCATTAGAAATTTCATAATTCACTTAGAAAAAGGTTACTGGCTTCTTAAAATGGTAGTGTTTTTTTAAAGTGACTTGTAGAGTCACAAATAGTGCATGCACTTTTTAGAGTGTCAAACACGTGTTTCATTATTTCTACCGAGAAAGCCAAACACATATTTTCATAGTGCAATATCAACTTCAATGATATACATTTTCACTAACCATTGTTTTTAAGTTTTTCCTTTAATTTGACTTAGTTGACAGACACAACGATGCGCGACTGTACACAGAATATCGTTTTGTTGTTGTTGTGGGGATTTCGCCACAATTTACATACACATACGTAAATTCACTTAACTCCTGCGAGATCCGGGAGGTCGGCTGGCTTTAGGCATATGTCCTGGTATCCCTCGAACCACACTAAACAAAAAACTATCGCTTGTAAATTCAAGCCACTTTAAGTTTTCTGCTATAGTGATAAGGCTTAAAATAAGAATGTTATTTTACTAAGTTGCTTTTTAGACGACTAATATCCACTTAAATATTTATAGGTAACCGTATATAGATGATGATGATAGTAACATAATATATTAATTTTACAGCATTTATTAACCCTCGAATCATCTTGTCGGGTCATTTAAAGCCTAGGTCGTGCAAAAATGCAAATTATTTACTTTTAAAGCGAGTCCACAGAGTCCCTACTTCAGGTAATTTCCTCTCCTTTTCTTCCAAAAACATAACCGAATTGAGAACCTCCGTTTTTAGGGTTCCGTAGCCAAATGGCAAAAAACGGAACCCTTATGGATTCGTCATGTCTGTCTGTCTGTCCGTCCGTATGTCACAGCCACTTTTCTCCGAAACTATAAGAACTATACTGTTGAAACTTGGTAAGTAAATGTATTCTGTAAACCGCATTAAGATTTTTACACAAAAATAGAAAAACAAACAATAAATTTTGGGGTTCCCCATACATAGAACTGAAACTCAAAAAATTTTTTTCATCAAACCCATACGTGTGAGGTATCTATGGATAGGTCTTCAAAAATGATATTGAGGTTTCTAATATAATTTTTTTCTAAACTGAATAGTTTGCGCGAGAGACACTTCCAAAGTGGTAAAATGTGTGTCCCCCCCCCCTGTAACTTCTAAAATAAGAGAATGATAAAACTAAAAAAAATATATGATGTACACTACCATACAAACTTTCAACGAAAATTGATTTGACCGAGATCTAGTAAGTAGTTTTTTTTAATACGTCATAAATCATAAACCGCAAAAAACATCGATCAAAGTTACAAAGAACTACAAAAACTTTTATATTATGTTACTTGCTGCTACGGAACCCTTCATGGGGGAGTCCGACTCGCACTTGGCCGCTTTTTTAAGTTGGTGAGAAAAAGAAAGAAAACTGTAGGTAAGACCTCGCCCGGACTTGTTGCAGGCCTAATCAATCAAAGGTAATCTCCTCTGAGTGCCTCGCCCGTAAATATTTGCATTAGACGAGATCCAATCGGCACCGTGGCGATCAATCAACAACCCTAGCAAGCTTTACAGACAGATTCATTTATTTTTATTTGTTAGTACGTTATAAATTTAAACGTTATTATTATGCAGGGAAACATTAGGACTATAGTAAATGATCTAGCTTTGAGCAGTTTGAGAGCTACGAGTTTTTCTGATGATTTTCTCGAATATGTTAATAATTTTGAGTTTAAATTTAAGTAGAGTGCAGTTAAAAAATAAAAGTGTGTCGTGCACCCATTACATAAAGTGGTGACATTGAAGTGGAAATGTGTTTTATATAAAATTAATGTTTCCTAAATATTGCCACTTACACAAAAAAAACGCCACCCCACGTTAATTTCTGAAGTACAATATAAAACATGTTTACTTTGCTGTAATAAAAATATTTTGACGTGTTAAAGCTGTTTTTATAAAAGACTACTATTGAAGTACTAGAGGTACACGCAGGAAACTAACATTCAAATCAGGATCAACCCTACTACATCACTATTTACAATACAAATCTCCGAGTCATCAATAGCCCAAAAGACGAAAGACGACAGACACTCCATTTTAAAACAGTGAACGGAGGTGAAAAAGAATTCATTAATTTCCTTTCTTTTAAACAACTCCCTAACTAACTGCATCCATTTGTTTCTATCCACTTACCCATTACTAAAGTTAATGTTGCTCAAGAAATCAAATTAGTTTCAGTGGGGTCTGAGGAAACTTGCGGAAAAATGTTTGCGTTTACTTTACGAGTTTATTAATTACTTTAGTTGAAAAGTATGCCTATTTACTAAAGGATCTATTAATGAAAAACACATTAGATCGGATTTGAGGAATTTTTTTACTATGAACAAATATCTTGGGAATTAAATTACAAAATATTCATTAACACAAAAAATGCATGGTATTTTATCTTATTATTATACAAAATTTTAATGGCGATCGTAACATAGTAACCACTGATTGTCATCATTATCCTTTGTTTGGATATTGTCATGGTAATGACTGTTGACATCATTTTCATGTGGCAAAATTAAGTGCACACAATCTGGGGGCACGGCAGTGCCCCCGCCAAGTCGAGCAAAAAAGCGGCACGGCCGTACCATCCTTTTCTCGAAGCAATTCAGGCCATTTTCGACCCCCTATAACTTCCTTGTGGATAAAGCTAGAAGTCTAAATTTTCAGCTACCAAGCAGTCATGGTATAAACACGCTATATTTCAAATTTCATTCAATTTGATTCAGTAGTTTTAGAATTATAACTAGTCAAAGTTGCTTAATTTCGTCACTCACTGACTGACCGATCATCAAAACTCTAAGGGTGTTACCAGACCAATCGATCGATCGTCGATCGACGGCATCGATCGATGGTGGAATCGATTAGTCGACGTCGATCGATAGTTTCTACCAGACCAATCGATCGATAGTCGATCGACGGCATCGATCGATTGTAGAATGGATTAGTCGACGTCGATCGATAGATGCTAACAGACCAATCGATCGACGGCATCGATCGATGATAGTATGGATTAGTCGACGTCGATCCGTAATAATAGTACGAGCAACATCGTACTGGCCAAGAATAACGCGTCCTCTTCTGAATACATTTCGAGAGAAACTGATGGAATATAGCCGGGGTCAAACGATTAACGTCGATCGACGGTCGATCGACTGATCTGTCGAACGGTATCGGTCGATCAATTAAAGCTACCTGACCTATCGATCAACGTCGACCGATGGAATCGATCGATTGGTCAGTCGAACGGTATGCGTCGATCAATTAAAGCTACCAGACCAGTCGATCAACTTCGATCGACGTTAATCGATGCCGTCGATCGACGATCGATCGATTGGTCTGGTAACACCCTAAGGCACTTCTAGCAGACATAGAAGCTTCAAATTTGGAACACAATTAGTGTTTAGTGTATAGATCAAGGAAAAACTAAAATATTTTGCAATTTCGGTCCAGTTTTCTAGATATATCAACTGCATAAATAACTTTGTAATCCTATATAAAGGTATAGGATTACAAAGTTACATTTGCAGTTAATGAATCACTGTACCTGTATAACAAAGTTACATTTGCAGTGAATGAATCAGTGTACATGTATATAATATGTGTAGATAGGTACCTAGATATAATGGAATAATAGGTGTAGATAGGTACCTAGATATAATTATGTTCAAAGATAACTTGTAAAAGGAAAAAAAGTAGGACTATCTACAAAAAGAAATGAGATGCCATCAAAAACATAACTTGTAAAAAAACCCAAGTCTCGCAACTCAGTTCTTCTACCGTAAAAACTTGTGAGATCCATGTAATACCAAGTCGGTTAATTTATTCAGTTCCTACTTAAGGTTCCTTCTGTCTTAAGTTATTACGTAATTAGCTAACCTAACAAGTAACAACATCTTATAGTGACCATATCAATATTGAAAATCTTTTATGTTTTAAATAAATAGATTGACTTGGCAATCGCACTAAACAATTAATATAATATGTAGGTAGATATTACTTGTGAGATACATTGTGTTTTCATGCGATGGTCAAGTCGATCTATTTATTTAAAACATAAAAGATTTTCAATATTGATATGGTCACTATAAGATGTTGTTACTTGTTAGGTTAGCTAATTACGTAATAACTTAAGACAGAAGGAACCTTAAGTAGGAACTGAATAAATTAACCGACTTGGTATTACATGGATCTCACAAGTTTTTACGGTAGAAGAACTGAGTTGCGAGACTTGGGTTTTTTTACAAGTTATGTTTTTGATGGCATATATCTTTAGTTGGCTTATAAAATTTTCATTCATCATTCACACGTCGTCATATTCTGCTAATACAGCAGCTCTTAATAAAATTTCAGGGAAAGCAGGGTAATCATATGGCTATAAGCTTTTTTTAATTATTCTAAAAAACATCCAGACTTCGCAAACTGCACTTAAAGAGTAATTGAATTAATTAAAGAAAAATTACACCATTATTTGAAACATCATTTCGTTTTAAACAATTTTGTGTAATTTATTTCGACAATTTTACTCTATTTTAAATTTTGTTGCGGTATCTGACCACGAAGCCACTACGCTAACCATATAACAGAGAGTAAATAATACCTCTACATTATAAAATGCACAGTAATAACAATATTGTTAATGTAAATAGTTGAATGGATCGTTTCAGTAATTTATCTACTATCTTTTATTACTGGTAGTTATATTGGATTATTCACTTATTGTTTGAACTAATTTACCTTTCCCTCTCCTCTACTATCTTCTGTTCTTGTCTATTTTTGGTTTCACGGTTCGTCCTAGAGTTCTAGCTAACCTTTCCTTCTTCTATTGCACCTTGTTGCACAAAAGACTGAGTTATGGGTGTCTGAGTTGAAACCGTGCTAAGAATCTGGAAAATGGATAACATCATTTCTAATATTATTCCGAAGAAAACATCAAAAAACTGAGCTTTATAATTTACCGAATTTTAGGTCCAATTTTATAACACCTTTGTTACATTCCAAAGTAACCATTATCCAAACTTTATAGTCCCGGAGCGTTCTTACCTATGTTGAGGATATACAAAGAGACACTTTCACGTTTTAAAAAATAAGAAAGGTCTAGCCGTCGCGGGCTCTTGGAATATAAACATTAATAAATATTGAAATAGCTCGAAGAACAAAAATGTTTGTTTGATTTTAGAAGGAATCCCAACATTACATTGATATTATTGCCCTAATGCCATCCCGGGCGCCGAAAAGGTTGATTTATGGTATTGACCTTTTGTTTTGTTAGAGTTTTCCGCATCCGTGTTGGCTCACGCGATCCTCTGGGCTTCTGGTGCAAAAATCTGTATATACATCGTTATGCAAGAAATCGTGGAACTGCTGATGGACATTACGAGATTTACGAGTCAGATGAAAGTTACAAAATATCTTTGTAGTAACACTCGTTAAACACCACATCTATTAGAGAGACTTTGAAATTAAACAATTCAACTATATTTATTTTAATCACGCTATTTGTAAACCGTCGTGTATTTGTAAAACCGTATCGTGGACCGAATTTAGGACTAACATCTCTATACTCAAAGAACTCGCCATTAAGGAGCGTCTATCTGCAACAGTACAAAAGCGCATTTTAACATTCTTTGGCCACGTTTCGCGAAGAAATGAGGCATCCATAGAACGGCTGGTTGTGCAGGGCAGGGTCGATGGTACAAGACCTCGCGGTCGGTCACCTATGCGATGGACTGACCAGATAAAAAACGCAATAGGTGGCCCCGTATGTGAGTGCACCAGGATGACGACCAGCAGAGAGAGATGGCGAGATGTCGTGAGGCGAATTACATCTGCCCCCAAGTCCACTACTACGTGACGACCACGTCAGCTCTGTCAAGAGCTTATCGGCCGAGAAGAAGATTTGTAAACCATTTGTTACCTAACACCCAACCCAACTCACTAACGGTTACTTAAATCGCTCCTTAGTACAGAATTTGTATGATGATTAAGGAGCGATTAAAGTAACCGTTAGTGACTCTGAATTGGAGCTAAGTGTTTCAACCCGTAAAACTACAAAACTATATCGGTCCCTTGAGTTTCGTTTTAGAGAGTTTGCACTGTACTTTAAAATTAGTATAAAATTATACAATAAGTAATTTGATGGGTTCCGTTATTTCGATTTTTATTTGGATTTAGGTATTGTATTAGTTACTTAGATTTTTAATGTCACTGGTTGAATTACGCGAGTTAAGGTCGCCCTGAAATCAGCGGTCGTGGTTTGCTGCGGCCAGTACTGAGTGTGGCCCCATTTCGTTAAGTTCTTACTGCCATAAATGTAAAGATTACAAGTATAGTGTAAGAATATTGTCTATTTGTAATGCAATGTTGAGTTGAATAAATAAATTATATTCTATTCTATTCTAAATTATTATGTACACTGTATTCTTTATTAGTTAAATCGATAAGAAATAGCCGGAAACCACAATTTTCTCTCTCGATTTGTACACAAAAGTGGAACCAATGAACTGACGGCTGGTCCGTAATTAATTTGCGTGCTAAAAGAAATCAAGGGGTCGTGATTAAAGGGGTAAAACGGTCTCGTTTTTTGGTCGAAGCATATTGAGTGACTGCTCGTGTACGTATATTATTCGGTTTTCATGCAAAAAATCAGTCAAACGAGTTTGTAGGCCACTTAGTTATTTGTTCACTGTCCTTCTTCCGATGTAACAGTCATCGCTGAAGAACGAACCGGGAATTTGTTTATCTTTAAATATAATAATAATATTGTTGTGTATTTCTGTGCCATTTGGGTGCTAATGCCACCCACGATAAAGAGATTCCTAGTCTATACTAATATTTAAAGAGGAAATATTTGATTGTTTGCATTGAATATGCTCCAAAACTACTGAACCGATTTGAAAAATTCTTTCACTGTCGGGAAGCTACACTATCCCCAGGTGACATAGCTATAATATATTTTCAAAAATAAGGGATCCTTAACGAAACTCCAATAATGTAACCCAAGGTGTAAAAAAATAAGAAAACCGAAGCAAAGCGAGGGCGGTTACTCGTATTTATATAAAGACAGCACATGAATGTGGCTATGCTTGCATGAATTATGTAAAAAATTAAAAATAAGTTCGGCCGGCCTCATAATTTTGTCTACAAAACTCTAGCTTTTTAATTCGAATTACATGTTTTTAATAATAGAAAATTAGGGGCTAATTTGAAAATAACATCTTAAAACATATCCATTTCGTGGAAACATAATCTTAAAAATAATTGGGTAATAATGAAAAATGCATTATGCCATAAATGTTTAGTCACAAAATGGGAGTAATAATAAAAATATACTTAAGGAAAATGTTTCTAACGCGGCTGCGTCACAATTTTAATCACTTTCAAAACGGCGTTGTGTTTCCGACACGGATTTAATTGAAAAACGATTTTGCGGCTCGCTAAGGAAAATTATTTTTCAACTTAAAATCTCCCCAGATAAGCTTTGAAGGAAAATATTAATTTACTTTCAACCTAACCAGTATGCGGGCACATTGTAATTGTAACTGTCTAAACCCCGCTTCGTTACTTGATACTGTTTTGGTAAATTATTTTGATCGTGGAATAATATAGGCTGCTCTATTAAAATCGACAAGAAAATCTTTGATCTTGTTGTTGGCCAAATATTCGGCTTTATAGTGCCAGTTTTGCTTAGACTCAAATGTGAGGGACATTTGACTGCCAGTTAAACGGTTGGAATTGGAAAAGTGAAAAAAAAAATCACAAAAATAGGTTATAATGTGATGAATTTACATGGAACATTATCACGGCTAGGGTAGCTTAACCCAGATGAACCTACCGACCCATACATGGGTTCGTAAAAATAAAAAAATCTATCCTCATTATTTGACTTATTTAAACCAAGTTACTCATTTTTTTAGAAGCTTTAGTCGATAACTGTTAATTGTAGTGACAAGTAACGCAGTGAATTGATTATTTTCTTGGTGTTTCACGTGATTGAATATATTTTTATTGGAAACTGTTCAACATGTCCTCAAAAAGGTAAGTTTATAATATACTATTTTTATAATTTTAAAAATATAGAAGTAAAAATAGAAACTAAGTAATATTTTAGTATTTATGTTGAAAATAAAATAATAAAAACCTAACTTTTTGTCACTTTTATATGGCCGCAAGTTCTATGAACCCATGTATGGGTCTGTCGGCACAACCATAATACATTGAAAGTTTTGACTAAATATTTTGTTTTTTCCTGTTTCAGATCAAAACCTGTATCGGTACACGAAAGTTTGAACGAGTTAGAGAATAATGATAACCCGGTCCCAGATTTCATAA
Source organism: Thymelicus sylvestris (assembly GCA_911387775.1). Classification (NCBI taxonomy): domain Eukaryota; kingdom Metazoa; phylum Arthropoda; class Insecta; order Lepidoptera; family Hesperiidae; genus Thymelicus; species Thymelicus sylvestris. The sequence goes on from OU426893.1 coordinate 14,695,395, forward strand.
CATTTGAACCACCAGATAACGCTAATACTGCGGTTACTGATGAAGATTCAGGAGAAGAGGATAATATTGTTATACATAACCTGCCTGGTTCAATTTTAGGTGCACCTGCTGAAGTTACTTATGGCCATCAAACTGATTCTGAATCGGAGAGAGAAGATGAGATTTCTTTGACTAGTTTACAGGAAAGATCTCACATTGAACAGCCGCTTCAACAGCCAAGGCCATCTACATCTGCCGAACTAGAAGATACAGTAATTCGTCCTCCATCAGTGCAAAACAAAACATACGAATGGAGGAATCGACATCGGCCAAATGATTTTCCTAGTTTCCAGCCCTTAGAAGGTCCCAAAAATATGTACATGTAAATGTATATGTATATGTAAATTGAGTCTCCAAGTGCCCCTTGCCATCCAACCAGGCTTTCAAAAAAACTGACCGTGGATTTTGATTACAAGGCAAGTTTAGAAGAACAGATACTTGTTTGCAAATGGAACGATAACATTGTTGTTACCGTTGCCTCTAATGTGGAATATGTTGAGTCTTTACTAAAAACAAGGCGTTTCTCTCAACATTTGAAAAAATATGTACATGTTGACCAGCCACACATAGTCAAAATATATAATGAAAATATGGGAGGGGTTGATCGTTTTGACCAGAATATAGGCCTGTATACTGTACAGTGTACAGAACCAGCATCAGGGGCAAAAAATGGTATTTCCTTTATTTTGTCATAGTATTGATATGGCGCTGCATAATTCTTGGCAAATGTTTTGTGTTGATGGCGGAGAACTTGATCACCTCGGCTTTTGCAGATCTGTTACAAGAGCCTTATTGGAAACAAACAGAAGGTGTGAAAAACGTCCTGCACCTAAAAGTCACCTTGAAAATATACGACATGATAACATCGGTCACCTAATAAGCTATGATAGCAAGATTCTGTAATGCAAAGTATGTAAAAGAAACTGCAACTATATTTGCATGAAGTGTAATAGTGTAATATACGTTTACATCCTAAAGAGTGTTTTCATAGTTACCATTCAGTATAAAATGTTCGCAAAAACTTAAATTTTACTAAAAAAATAATAAATAATACTTTTATGCAAAAAAAGTCTTTTATTTATGCTTCCATACATTGTTAAAAACTTCTTAGTAAATAGTATATGTTATGCCGACCGACCCATGTATGGGATGCCATTTTCCAGCTTTTCCGAGGGACACTATTTTTTTTTATTTTTTTTCCTAAAATACTGAGGCAATAATTAAAAATATATAAAAAAATCGCAACTTTCTAAGACAAAAATAGTTTCAGGCTTATCTGGGTTAAGGAATTAATGAGTAATAGTCAATAAACTTAAACCTTCGGAACCCTACATTGCTCGGGGCCTGACATGCACTTGGCCGGTATCTTACTCGTATTATTGTCACAACGAAGAAATTTTAGGAATTGTAGGATATGTTTTATAATAGTAAATATAAATAAAGATTTCCCATTTAATATCTTAATCTGAATATATATAAATTACGTGTCACATTGTTTGTCCTCGATTGAATCCTAAACTACTGAACCGATTTTAATCAAATTTGCGCACCGTGTGCACTTTGATCCAACTTGAAAGATAGTATAGCTTACATCTCAAAATAAATAAATAAACTTTTGAAAGAACGAAGTATGTCCAGGCAGCTAGTCTTAATATATATAAATTACGTGTCACGTTGTTTGTCCGCGATGGACTCCTAAACTACTTAACCGATTTTAATCAAATTAGCACACCGTGTGCAGTTTCATCCAACTTGAAAGATAGGATAGCTCACATCTCAAAATAAAAAAAAACTTTTGACAGAACGAAGTCTGTCCGGGCAGCTAGTTGTATTATATAAATAATATTACATATATGATATTTCCAAGTGGAAATATCATCAGCCTGTAAGTACAGGCTATAAAAATTATATTTAGTGGGGAAACGTTCATTTTTACAGTAAACGATCTCCGTATGCGACACTGTGCAGAGTTTCATATGTTTTGTCTGTTAATTGACTGACAATTTTTTATAAATGTTTAAGGCTAAGAAATATTGAATGTTACTTACTCATGTTACTGAGAACTTTAGTAGAATATGTAAATCGCTCTGCAGTAGAAATTTTTGCGCATGTTTTTCGGTAATTTGCATTTTTGAAGTCTCGTTTTAAACGTCGTGATATCATGACATTCAATGTGATCGATCTAACTAAACCTTGGCAACTTGAGCAATTTGCATGAGAGAGCTACTTACGTTGTAGGAAGCAAGCTGTTTCGTCATATTGTTAAAGTTTAGAGCATTAAATCGGTGTCTTGCAGTTTAACTAGGTATACTAATTCATAAACAAATTAAGCTGTGGATTTTGTGAAAATAAAAAATAAAATAAAATAAATAAATAATTATTTATTGTGTCAGATAATTGGTAGGTACGTATTAATAATAGGGTGGTAACAAGATATCAGAGATCAGTATGTCTGGCTGGATGCAGCATGCAATATCAAATTTAATGTTATTTATTAAATAATAATTATTGTTATTACTAGTTAGCTAACTAAATTTACAATATTTTGTTAATATTATGATTACTACTTAGAACATATTTTTATTGAGACGTATAAATCATATAGTCATAGTTCTCTTACTCAATTCATAAATGTATGAAAAAATTCTTAAGATACCATGACAGCATCCTAACGCTTACAGCAGTATAATAAAAAACAAGGAACTTGTTGATCTGATTGCTACCAATCTTCACAACATAACCCTCTTGTGTAATCGGTACTAAATAACCAAAACTTGATAAAGATTTACATAACACATGACATAAATTGTCGATTCGATATGATCTGCGCAAGGATTTTATTTGTCGCGCGTTATAAAGAACAAAAAAATCGGAGGCAGCATGCTAGATTTCTAGGGTAATCATATAATACTTACACTATTTCGTTATTACTGACTGTTATATAGATTTTATTGGCGACAACTAAAAGATAGTGAACAAATATAATACATGATAAGTACGTTTGAGTATTTTTTCACCAAGTGATACGTAAAATTTAATCAGTAGGTCTTCAAAAAGATATAAAGCGTCACTGTACGCATAACTTAATTAAGGGTCCAGGGTTCGTTTCCGGAGCTTTGTAGTGAGAGGAGAAATTATTCAAATTCAAAGAAACGCCAAATCAAGAGGGAATCGACGGTATGCTGCGTAATGAGTCATTTGCATTCGAGATTTTGGGTTTTTGTTAAATTACTGCCTTTGAAATGGACCAGCTGAGACTCGAATGTTTAAGGGAATCCTGAGCTTATCTGCATGTTATTACATCTAAATGAATCATCAGATATGTTGATTATAGCCCAAAGGATACACATAATTATAATCAAATAGAAATGGTTAAGTAACGTGGTATTTTAAATTTCTATCTTTTCTGAAACATGTTCTTAAATCTGCTGCTTTAAACTAATTCTTAAAAATTACAACAATAGCTATAATAATAATAACCGCTTATACACCCGCAGTAGGTTTTTACCTGTGTCGTGGGTGGCATGGACGACACATATAACACATCACAATATATCTGCCCCTATAGGGAATCAAACCCGGGACCCCTCACTTCACAGGCAGGGTCACTACCAACTAAAATATTAAATCACTACTTTGTGTAAAACAAAAACTGTTTGTCTGTTTGGGGCTTGGGCCTAAGTTTCACAAGCTACAGTATGAATGTTTGTTTAGGTGAATGAATGAAATGTAATATACACAGCCTAATAAAATCATGTTGGTACGTAACATCTTTAATTAAATCATGTTTCTCAAAGACGAGCGAGGATATGAATAATATTATTAGTTTTAATAATTCTTGACAAAAAATAAACGACTTCAAAATTAGGGATAACTAAAAAACTACTCGTCAGATTTCGCTCAAATTTAAGTAGGACCACATGACAAGCTTTCAACCAACTTTCGATTAAAAAAGAATCATCAAAATCGGTTTACCCAGTCAAAAGTTCTGAGGTAACAAACATAACCAAACACAGTCGAATTGAATATCTTCTCCTTTTTTTAGTCGGTTAGAAATACAGAAAAAAATATTTGTTTATTATATTTTTATTAATTTATTTACCTTGTATACCGTTATTTCAATAACTAAAGTATTATGTACTTCATTGTAGATGATTCAATTAGCAACAGAATTGCTCTAAACGTTTTTCTTTAGAAATGAGGAGGAATAGAATAAACAATTATAAAGTAAATAAACAAAAGTCGAACTGTAATTGCTGTATAAAATAATCATCTACTCATTACAGCGATAACAATGAATTTGTAATATTTTGGAATCGTGACTTGGACGTTATAGAACACGTAGATATTTTTTTCGGGCAGGCGAAGGACGACAGAATAATTATATAATGTGTCTAACGACGCTCGTAGAAATAAATGTTCCTTGAGGAAATATGAAGACATGCCTCATTATAAGTAGGTACTTAGCTACTTTAAATTGGAGTAAAATAAGAATTACGAAAATACGTAATACGAGGAGATTTTTACAATTATTCACATAGGTTCAAATGTCTATCAAGATGCCTCCTCGATCAAGCCAATTAAATTTTCTTACAGGTAGGTTCCTATAGGTATTGTACGCGAGTATGTTTTAGAATGGATAAATTGAGCAGTAATAGCATAGCTGTTAAAACGTAGGTCTCCCGAACGCAGGGGCCTGAGTTCCAATCCTGGTACGCACCTCTAATTTTAAAATATTATGCACGTATTACAAGTTAACACTTGCTTCGGTGAAGGAAAACATCGTGAATAAACCTGTATTCCCGAGAGTTCCCCACAATGTTCTCAAAGGTGTGTGAATCCTACCAATCCGCACTTGGCCAGCGTAGTAGACTATGGCCTGTACACCTCACATTGTGAGAGGAGACCACCAGCTCTGCAGTGGGATAAATGGGTTGTTACTTTAACTTCATTGAAGCAAATAAATGGTATCTATCAATTTCTATTGTTTCATGTTTTAATACTGCAACTAGCATCAGCAGTAAAACCAAAGATTATGCATCGCGGACGACGAAAGAAGAGAGAGAGAGAGAGAGAGAGAAAGAAAAAATATAAGTTACGCAGTTGCCCAGAATTTATCGACTCAATGATTTCTGTCACAAATGACGTTGCAAGCGGAACATTACAACGAGTCGAAGATGTATTATACGAAGACAGATTTATCGTTACTTTCCGGTCGATTACAATCCACGCTCGTTGAAAACAACGACACTTGGAATGGAAAAAAATGTTTTCCTATTGGCGTGTTGCCAGCAAGTAGCTAAGTACAAGTGTTAGGAAGATCTCAATAAATACAGTACGGCTGTGGCATAAATAAGGTACGGTTGTGGCTATAACGACGACATAGGGTTATACATATAAGTTTGGCTTGAGACCCGATGCTTTCTTTCTTTCTTCTCTCTTCTTAACCGGCAATGAATCAGTTGTACCTTTGGTGCCGACGACGACTATTGAACGGCTTTCGAAGAGGTACCGTGGATGAATATCTGCTCCTTATCATTGGTCCAGGTTACACACAGATATACTAAGAGTGGCTACGAGTCTTAAGTCACCGTCAATCAGGCCTGATGGGTCGAAATTGTTCATCCAATATCACTTGATTCATCTTCAGTTGCCTCTTCGAAGCTTGCCGTCCAGACAATTTGCGTAATGCTGCGTAATCTTGCGTAAGCTTGCGTAATCTTCAAAATCCGAATACACCCAAGCTTGACGTTTCATTTTATGATCTCCGACATAATTATACTCGTATGTATATAAAGATCTTGACCACTTGACATCAGGTAACTCGTCTGCCCGTTTGTCGAATATTTACAAAAAACATATTTTTTCCACGCCATAGTTTTTCCTCTGCAAGTTAATACTCACATGTCTAGTAGAAGGTAATTAATTTGGTTGAAGGCAATTTCCGGCTAGTCATGATTGCACGTCATCAATCATCTAAACACAATATTTTGTAGCGCCTTTTTGTATTTAAACGTTCAATAAAACTTTGCTTACTTTTCACAATTTATTAGTCAGACCCAAAAGACATAATTATTGTATTTTCCATAAACATTTTATTTCCGTGTTTTTTTCATGTATTTATCCACTTAATTGCGGGGTATAATAATAACATTTTACAGGTACTTTGATTTTTTAGGATAACAGCTGAATTAGCCACCTGAGTGGTTATCGCCTCCCATGAAGATAACTTAACACCAGAAGCATCACGAATATGTTGCTATGATTGACAATATTGTCATGGAGTATAGAGGTAAGGAGTGCCATCTGATATGGGGGAAAGTTGAAAAAGTGTCCAGCTGTATACTGAAAATAGAGGTTCCAGTACCTACCGATTTGCGGAAAAATCATCGAAAACATTTAATCGAACACATTTCATCGAATTACAATTAATCGAATCGACATTTCATCGAAATCACAATAAATCGAATGATCATTTCATCGAAAACACAATTAATCGAATTAACATTTCATCGAAAACAATTAATCGAATGTCATTTCATCGAATGACAGTTCATCGAATGACAATATATCGAATTACAATATATCGAATGACAATATATCGAATTACAATATATCGAATCACAATTGGCCGAATCGAATGATATAATTTTCATATGATCATTAATAAATATATTTTTTATTATTTCAAACGTCACACATCCTTGAAAGGCAGCATTAAGACGTAAGCAGCATGCAACATGCAGCAAGCATAGTTTCTGTCACGGCTCCGGCACTGCGGGGCTCCGGCGGTCCCACGCGAGCTTATCGTCGCAGATGCTTTTAATGCTCACCACCGCAGCTTCGGCTTGCTGGCCGGCTGGGCCGGCCAGCCTCAGCTGCTGCGGCGAGCATTAAAACCACCTGCTTCTTAGCTCGCGGGCCGCCTCGCCCCTCCGCGCCTACGCGGGTTTACATTACACTCTAGGGGTAGGGCAAACAAGACTACGTGGAGTCGGTTTTGCAGCAATTCGTTTCTGTCACTAACGTAAACGTTTTGAAAAAAATGATTCAAGGAAGAAAGTAAACCTAAAATTTTTATGTACAGAAAAATATTAAATTGTTATTGATCAAAAAATAAGACATACAAAAAAGTTATAAAAAGCTTAAAATTGTTGCTGTTAATAATAAAATATTTTAAACGAGAAAAATTGCCTTTCGATGACAGTTCATCGAATGGCAGTCCATTTGATGAATCGCCATTCGATGATTTGCCATTCGATGAAATGACATTCGATGAAATGACATTCGATGAAATGACATTCGACGAAATGATATTCGATGAAATGACATTCGATGAAATGACATTCGACGAAATGTAATTCGATTATTTGTCATGCGATTAAATGGTTGTTCTACGTAATGCTATTCGAAGAAATGTCAATCGATGACTTGTTTGTTCTACGTTTTGTTAGTCGACGAAATGTTTTTTCGATGTATTGTGTTCGGTGAATTGTAATTCGATGAAATGTTTTCGATATTTTTTCCGCAGACGGTACCTACCACCATACGACAGTAGCACTGGCGTCGGAATAACTACGATATGAATATAGCTGTTGTAGACGGAGCTGCATCATAGTGCTTGTTCACACTGAACTCGCGGGCGCGGTCGCGGGCGCGGTCGCGAAATATCAAACATATGACCTACTATGAAAGTGTTCACATCAAAACGCGCGCGCAGTGTATGTAGCGTTTACCACGACCGCGCCCGCGCCCGCGAGTTCAGTGTGAACAAGCACCTAGACTACCGCAGCGCCATCCGTTATTGGACGCGATTTTACGGACACTTTTCATACACAGAGATGGCTCTCCTTCTTCTCTATACTCCATGAGTACCTATTTTCCATGGGTGATGTGGACATTATTAGATTAATCGTTAGCTCGTTTTTCGGCTAGATGTGTAAAACTAAAAATGATTTCGACTGATAATTATAAGATCCTAAAACTAAACATATTGGAATATTTATTCCGTTATTCTAGGGCCTAGGTCAACATTAAACAAAAAACACTTAAAGATAATCCTAATCTCATTTTATAAACGCTGTTCTACTAAAGGCATTCTATAATTTGATCTATTACGATAAGTGTGTTTGTGTTTGTGAATACCTTTTTGTTTAAATTGTTTCATCGAATTTACTTCAGTCAAGCATCAAAATTATATTTTAAGTTCAAAATAATTTTATTAAGTAGATAGGTATTTTGTCAAAAAACTTATTTTGCGTCTAAAATTCGGCCGAGTGCGTGTCAGGCTACGCGCAATGTAGGGTTCCGTAGTTTTAAGATTATCGATTATTACTCATTAACTACTTACTATGCTAACACAGCCGTGATAGTTTTCCTTTTGAAATTAACATAATATGCTATATATTTAATTACAGCTTTCTAGTATTTAAGGTCTCGGTGTTATGCTGCGGATGGACGAACCAACTGACGTACGGAAGAACGGACGTACAAACTGACGGACATTACGAAACTATAAAGGCTCCGTTTTGACTACACAACCCTAAAAAAAGAGCGAACCAGTTACATTTTATTATTTACTAGCTGCCCGGACAGACTTCGTTCTGTCCAATGTTTTTTTTTGAGATGTAAGCTATCCTATCTTTCAAGTTGGATCAAACTGCACACGGTGTGCAAATTTGATTAAAATCGGTTCAGTAGTTTAGGAGTCCATCGCGGACAAACAACGTGACACGTAATTTATATATATTAAGACTAGATAGGACTGTAAATACTTATTTGTGTATCTCTTTATTTTGTGCTAATACATTCACCTATGTAGCCATACTAGCCATTGTAGGTACCTTCACGCACTATCAGGATCACATTCGGGTCGTCCATCACTTGTGTCCAAGCGGGCTGTTGCACGGAACTCTTGTACGTTTTATTACGGGCAGATGGTAAAATAAGAGCTTGGACAGATTCAACTTTGGAAGGAATTTAAAATTTGAGACAGTTACGACCCAACTCAGAGTCACTATCGGTTACTTAAATCGCTCCTTACTACAGAATTTGTATGGAGATTCTTTGCTGCTAATTATTACTAAGTTAGTACGCACACCCTCATGGACCACTCTTGCCATCAGGTGAAATTATGGTCAAGCATTAACTTATTTTTAAGTAAAGTTAGAATATTATCGGTTTCTCCACGGTGATTGGGTAGAACTTAATTATGTAGAACAAATTTCATTTCTTATTTTTATAATTGTAAATTACTTATCACAAACTACGGCGAAGGAAAATGTCGCGAAGAAACTTGCAAAGTTGAAAAATAACATCGTTAGAATTTTTCACCAAGTTCTTTAATTTAATCTACTATTATGTGAATGACTAAACTGATGGATATCAAGATGCTTATGAGGAAAGGTGATAAATCTTGACTCAAGGATGCAGGCCTTGATAGTCCAAGAATGCAAATGAAAAAAAAAATTGTTACATTATTTTTGGTAACTAGCTCCCACATTGGATTCAATGTAAACGAATTTTATTATACAAAAACTATGTGTGTGTACGTGTCTCTCCCTCTCTCTGTGTCTGTGTGTTGACTATAATACTATACAAGAAGTAATATGTATGTAACGCATCATTACTAGCTCCTAAGGGATTGCATCGAATCTAGGAGAACGTACTGCAAATAATGGCATATCCAACAACTAATAAATTTGAAGGCTGATATGATTATGAATCGGTAACTTAATCAGTATGCATGCATGTTAATGACCCAGTATGCTGATGATCCGTGTTTGAAGTTTGCGATATATTATTTATCGCATATTTGATGAGAGCAGTAATTCACGTAGTCTATTTAATTTAACTTTGATGCAACTAAATTAATGTTTTTCATGCTCGCCTGGCCTAGTAACTGCTTAACAAAAATTCGTACTATAAAATCCCGTTATTTATTTTTGTATTTGTATTTGTAATTTGTATTTGTTTTTGTATAATTATTTAATCTGTCACAGATACAATGTGATCTTAATAGAATTATGTGTAATATCTGTACATCAATTTTGTTTTTGGTTTTGTTTTCATTTGACATTCAACAGACAATAGATTATGGAGCATTATTTCCGTCCGAATACTTGCGTCCGAAAAATAATCTGAGTTACTCTCAAGTCGCACCTAAAGAAGTTTTACTTCAAAAAAGCATTTAAGAAAGATAGTTTGTTTATTTTCCATAAAACGGACTAGTCATACTGCAAAAAAAACTCATGAACATCAGAAAAGTCCTTCAATGGTAATCATGCCATTAGTAAGCTAAATGAAATGCCAAGTAGATTCAGAGACAAGTACCGAAGACGTTTCTAAGTTTGATCCATGGAGTATAGAGGGTTGATATACCTACTCCATGTGTGCAGTGTCCAAATCTATCACATACCACAGACTTAATACATACTATAATGCCATTGTGTCAAAACACGTAACACGTCATACACCCGGTTCTCGGTGTTGCAAACCGGATACCCAGCTACCGTGAAACTGAACAGAACCGGTCAATAGAACCTGATCGTATTAAGGCATAGGTGTTAATCAAGGCCTCTGAATCTCAAAGTGTTATTCAGACCACGACACCATATGCCGGAGATTTAGAGAATGTTCATGTATTTATCATTATGCAATGGACGAAATAAAATAAAGTTGCATCATGAAATTATGAAATGAATAATAAACACATCGGATTCACTAAAATAAATTATGATAGACAGATACGTCACTCGCTACAAGGCAATTCTACTTCTAAATTATTGTTGATAAGAACATTACTTATTATTCAATAATTGCATAATATGATTACCTGACTTAATTGGTTTAGTTGGTTTAATTTGTTTACTATAGTGGGTCCACCTGGATACTTGGCGTTCGTCCACAGTTCGGTTCTTGCGTTGGTACCCCGTACGTGTAAACTGTGGAATGAATTTCCTGCATCAGTGTTCCTTCCAAATTATAACATGAGGTCCTTCAAGAAGCGGGTCTATTTTTCTCTTCGAGGCCAGCAACGTATTGGTGACGCCCTTGGTGTTACTAATGTCCATGGGCGGCGGTGATCACTTACCATCAGCAAGGCTATTCTGTTTTGCAACTTGACAGCGGAGTTTCAAAATTGACGTTCGAGTTCTAGGATCACTTCACTTCGCACGTGCGTACTAGATGATTAGATAATGACATGTCAATAATATGCAAGTTCGCTTTTGTTTTGTAACTTGTGTTAAAATACACGATGAATTTCTAAACTGAAGTTAGAGTTCGAGACTCCCTTCACCTCGCAAGTGCGTACCAGATGATTAGAGAATCACATAATAATATCAAGATCTCGGACTCGAACTTAAATTCTGAAACTCATCGCGGATTCCGCTGTCAAGTTACAAAACTGAATAGCCTTGCAGGTGACCCCTCTGCTCGTTTGTCTGCTCAAGGTAAGTGGCTATCGTGGCCCATGGACATCAGCAACACCAAAAGCATCACTGATGCGTTGTTGGCCAAGAAAGAGAGAAGAAAAAGAAAGACTAACTAACCAAAGGAGAACCCCGGTTTCCGGCCACGAATTATATGTAATCTGTGCTAGCACATAAGACTGGACAAGAGTAAACTATATACATAAAAATTCGTCTTATTTACTAAATAAACATATTTAAATCTTAGCCTCATTTGCAATCGCCAAATGAACAAAATAAAGAAAGAAGTTCGCATTGTATTTACCTCATTACAAACGATTTTATAATCGATTGATTAAGGAACATATGTATTAAATTAACTATTTATTAATTATAAAAACAATATTTATTCCTTTCTGATATGTTTTCATGTTCTATATAAAGCTAAACTATTTAATATATAATAATTACCATTAAATCCTTTAACGGCATCGTTACGCTTATTATAAGACATTTTGAGTTTATCTTATCTGTGTAAAAAAAGTAAAAGAATATTATGATGACATTTATGACAATTTATTTTTTGCACAGAGTACTTAATCACTATGTTCTATTGCATTCGCTTTTCGTTTCGTGCGTTGGTGAATGTGTTTTTGATACAATTTCTAGATTTGCTTTTCTTACTACCACTGCCTGAATATTGGAAATAGGAGTATAGCGCCTCCTGCACAATTTCTTGACGAAATATTGATATATTTTGATGATAATGAATAAAATATCTTTAAAAAATTAAAATGCCTTTATTACACAACCTTTTTGTCATTTTTTTGGGTAAAACCCATTAAAGTGGGTAGGTAGTAGGTAGTATTATACCCACCTACTCAGTTTTAACCATTATGGTTTAAGTAGTATTTATTTATTTATGGTCTTCATTATATTCCTGACATTGTCTATATACTCGTAGGTGTTTGAGGTAGTAAGTGCCTAGTAAAACGCATATTCAGTAGATAGGTACTCACCAACCGGTGACCAACCGACCTTACGTTACCCATAATAAACGAGAACTTTATCAAAAACATATTTTTTTCATCAGCACTGTAACACGAGTGTGACATAATCATAACCCATATTTAAGGTGATTCATTAGGATTTCATTAGTTGGCCATTGCTAGCAGACGTGAAAATTGGAGAAATTAAAGCTTTTACAATGATCTAATTGACCACCAATTTTCATTCTTGTCTATTCTGGGCCGGTGTCTCTATGGAAGATGGGGTTCTCCTTTGAAACCTAATTTATTTGTTATTAAGTTAGTAATAGTCTACTTTACTTAATTAATGACAAAGGGTTTCCGCAAAGTAATGCCTAATACTATTAACTTTATTAGAATTAATTGATTAACATAAACTTTTTTCCGTCAAAGCATTATGTACCTAGTTACTCAGTCATGTAAAAGTTATTAGTTACTTAATGTATTCCAGGAATAGTTGATTGAAATGCTAGAGACTAGAAAAGTTGAGTACCGCTGTGTCGAGGCTTAATTAAACCAAGCCTGTTACACACTCGATGAGCGAGCGTCCTGGACAATGAGACACCGAATAGTTCACAGCCGCCTACATACACCACTAGAATTCACACTATAATCTGTACGACTGTCGATTTATAGTATAAACAGATTACTATACTATAAAACCTCTTCAAAATCAAATAGGGCAATATTCTCAGGTATCTGTAATAGAGTTAAGTGGTGCGATATGACATTTGCAGTTGTATTTGTTACTAGATTTTGCCCGCAGCTTCGCCCGCGGTAGAGATCGATTCTTTACAAATCCTACTTACTTTTACTTAGTTAGATTTAGTTGCCTATGACTTAAGTAAACATGTATCATTTGATTCAGAACTTGCAAATGAATTTTACTAACGCCATCTATTAACAACATCCGGAACTAAAGATCTAGCAACTAACAAAATATCGATCTTCCCAAGGGGATGTTTTACCGCGGTAAAAAGTTACGTTACTCTCCACCCTCTTCACTAACTCCACACACAAAAACCATAGCATTTATCAGCTTCGTTGCGACGTGAAAGACGGACAAACAAACACACTTTCACATTTATATTATTAGTATGGATCTGTCATATTTTGCCGCGACCATGGAGCATAGAAGGTAGAAGGAGGGCCATCTCATATGAGGGGAAAGTTGAAAAAGTGTCTAGCTGTTTACTGAAAATAGAGGTTCCAATAATGGCCATTTCAGAATGGCGTTAGTGTGTGAAAAACAGATATATGAACATGACTGTTGTAGACGGAGTGAAGTTTGCTGAGTTGTGCCACACGTAATGAATGGCGCTAGTGTCTGATAAATAGATATTTGAACATAGCTGTTGTAGACCGCACCGCAGCGCGACACGCGTTTTTACGGACACTTGTCATACACAGAGATGGCCCTCCTTCTACTCTATCCTCCATGGCAGCGATCTACCCTACTTCAGATAAGACTGATAAGAGTGCTGCCCTATGTAATTTTCTTGTGTTTATTAAAATTTTACATGACATGAATTCACTTATCCGACGCACTATATCAGTATATAATGGTCTGTTGTATGGTGTAACCACGCTATCTTCTACAGTAGGCCTAACTGATTCTGCACTCAACTCTTACACACGTGACACAGATAAGTAAGAAAGTATCGCAAGAAAATCTGCCTGTTATGTTGTTTTTCCCAATTTGGTAATTGGTGCTTAAAAGTGTGAAGTAGCGCTTGGTTAGTGTCGTGGTGGCCTTTACCTTGATAAAATGGTTTATGAATAAAAGTTAAAATTTTGTTATGATAAAAATATCCTTAGAATTGGAAAGAATATTGCGATGAAAAGATATTCTAAAAAACGTATTCAAACCAGACAAACCGTTCATATTCTAGTGTGGCACAGAATTTGCGTCGCAATTGTAGCAACTATAATAAATAAGTTATTTCGAAACACTTTAAACTTCTCAGCTCAGCTTGTTAACTTCGAAATAAAAAGCGTTACAATTATTATGCTTATCTTGAATCAATTGCAACGAGTACTTTTGAATTTTTCACCCTAAACATACATTATTTTTACTTTTTTTACTAACAATTTAAAGGTGCACATTATTCTACAATATAAGCACCTAGAAACAGTAATAAAATCTGTTGAATTCAGGTTAAATCTTCATACCCCGTTTCTGAATATTATTAACATACTAAGTAAGGAACCACTACAGAGGCATGACCTAGATTATCATTCGTCTATGTCTCCTGCGTTGCTTCAGAGATATGCTTCGCTGCTCTCAGTGCCAAGTCGTAGATAACTAGCATAAGAATATACTATGACACAGGAGGTTCTATGGAATTTAAGACAAAAAAAAAAATTATCTCTGTTTTAAATATTTACTTAATTTAGTAATCCGTGTTTAGTAGTAGGCCATTAAATTGTGCAAACCTAACAAAGTCACCGACGCAAATAACGCAACAAATCTTTGGCACGCTTGAGACGCATCCGAGGTAGAATTGAGCTTTTACCAAATGGTGGGTCCACAAAAATAAGCACAAGTCCTTCCAGTTGGCACCGTTTCAACGTACATCACCCGGTCGCAGTACAGTCGGCAACGGCAGCTGCTATAAATCCCAGCCGTCCACCGTTGCGGTGCGACGCGTCAATGAATAACGCACGTACCGTCGCGCAGCGTAAACTGCGCCACTGACACAGCTACTGTTCCAAGTAAACACGACGCTTCTCCATTTTTATTTGCACTTTTCGCGTTGCTTCACTAATGGAAAGTGTACTTAGAAACGAAAAATATTTGGAAACATAAGTGTGCCTTTAACATGGCGAAAGGGCTTGCGTTCATAATTGTAATATATTTTTCAACATTATGGAACAATATTTCAAAAGTCATCATGACTATTGTGTAGGTCAAATCTTGCAAGTTTAATTAGACCTTCTTCCGCTTATCCTAAGGAGTTCAAGTTTGTCCTATTGCTTTTAATCTGACGACGATGCTTTTTTGTGATAAGCACGAAATGATACTACATACAGGTTTGGGGGCCAAAACTGCCTGAAGTGGGAACTCCTTACCAGTTTATAGGACAGTCACAATTTTTTTGGAAGTTACTTAACATTCCCAGTATAGAAGCTGGCGTTTACATTCTATACTACTAATAAGTTTTTATTTCTCTTGTCTTTTGCCATAAATCGTATCGACGCAGAGTCTTATTTATTTTTTGGTGATCAGAATAGTAATGTAGCACGAACTTAAACAGTTCCTCAAAGTATTCACTGTAGAACGCACTGGGGGAATTGAAGTCCCCCCGAGTTTTAAAGTTTTCCGTTTGTATTTCCGTCAATGATTTTCGTATCCGATTCGTATTGCACACTGTGCGGTATAAAATATTAATTTGCGTTACTTTTTGATTATTGTCGCATTTATTACTTATATGTTTATTGCCAAGACATCTCCTATGATTTACAACTACTGCAGTATTTAACAAGTTTAAATTCTTTACACTTTCTGGCTTCAATCCAGGCGTAAATTCCAATTTGTTTAAAAAGAAGTTGGCACTTGTGTCTTAATTAACGGCCTAAGTAGAACGCGCAAAGTTTTAGTGAAATAATGGAGCAATAATTGCGGGTTTAGAGGACACAATAAGTAATATGACGATATATGTCTATGTTTTTATGTTAGGTGCAATACTTTGTTGGCCACTAATCTATCTACAAATTCACACCAGTACAGCAAAGTGATGTTCTACTCTACAACAATTTGATATAATAAAATCATTAACTTAACAGCAACATACGCCTGTTCTACGAAGCGTAAATGTGTTTAAAATTATCTAAAAACTTATCTCATTAAAACCTTTGTAAATCTAAACTGTAAGACTACTCGCTTTGCTCCGGGAAACATAAAACATAATCTTTATGTTCACGAACACTGAAGTCTAGGTACTCGTGTATTGTAACGGCTAGAACTTAAGGCCTGAATTCTTTGCCGACGTTCGGTCGCGGTCGTCGGTCGGGTGTACCAACCAATATAAATACCTTGGTAGTGACCCTGCCTGCGAAGCGAGGGGTCCCGGTTTCGATTCCCAGCCAGTGCAGATATTTATGTGACAAATAAATATTTGTACTCGGGTCATAGGTTTTACTGTGATGTGTTTGTTTTCCATGGCATCCACGACTCGGGGAGTACTAATGTGTGCTATAAGCTACGCGCGTTATAATATTATCATTATATAGATGCGAAGTAATTAAAACACTTGACATTGAGGATGACATTAAGAAATTACAAACATTTGGTTGACAGTTGTCGCTATTCAAATGAAAAGTTCGTCGCACGATTCTAATTCGATAATCCAATATAAAACGTTTGTAGCAGCCTGAAGGCTACCTCGCCCGAATCATTCCCAGGGGTACAATCGTGCTTAACTGTGGAGCGTCGGAGCATATTGACACTGTTCTAATCTACGTATGTAAGTGTTTGAGGTGCAATTGGCTCGACGATAAAAGTAAAGTGTTTGTTGTTGAATTTGCTACGTTACGTTGTTTTAGACGATCGTGGATGTAAGTTGCTTGGTTAGCTTGTTTGATAGGTTGTAGATTGTGTATCAGGCTTTGACAGTAGATTTCTTGCTTAGGTTCATATCTATGCTATTTACATCCCTACATTTTCCGCACTGGATCAGATTGGTGGAGCATAATAATAAACAATGTTACACACTCATAACCCTACACTAGGATTCACTTTGTCATCGGAGTCATGGTAAACACACAAAGACCACACACACCCGGCCGTATTGGGGGGCTTAGAACACTAACTCCAATCCCACGCCGCATAGGTAAGAGCGACTAAATCCGGCCCGCTGGTGGTAGGGCCTCTCAGAGGGATTATATTGGTAATATTGATTTTAATTGTTAATTAATACCATTATTACTATTATTATTTCTTCATGGCGTTCGCCTACCCTTGAGCCGCCAAACAACTCGTGTTCTGGGAGGGGGCTTGAGAGCCAGTTTTTTCTTTCTTTTTCTTCTCTCTTTCTTGGCCGCAACGCATCAGTAATATCTTTGGTATTGCTGATGTCCAAGGGCGACGATAACCACTTACCATAATGTGAATCGTCAGCTCGTTTGCCGACTATTTCCATTAAAAAACCAGACTAAGAAAAGATATTCAAATTCATCATTCAAATTTCGTCGCTGGCAATCGAACCCAGGACTCTTCGAATGGCGGTCTATTATGTAAGCGTTATGCAACGCGGGACGTCATTATAAACTGCACTCCGTTTTATCGTAAAAATTGGCTTTGACAAAAGAGCAGTCTTAAGTTTCAAACACTTCTAGCTCTCGTAATTTACCTTTCCAACTTTGACGAACTGCGAGTTGCGACAGACGAAAGGATGACAGCCGCCGCGCTGCAATTTTCACACAAAGAGCTAACTTACGGCTCCCGTAATTACACCTGCTACGAAGAATAGGTATTACTAGTGTTCCTGACAGTATTAGAAGTGTGACAATAATAGAAGTCAGTCTAGTTAACAGCAATGTAAAATGTAAAAAAGAGGTAGATATGTCACTAGCGCGCCGACGATGAAGAGCGTAAGAACAGGTAATTGACCGTTCTATTCGTAGTCGCTCTATCAATACAAGACGATACGTACGCTTTTGTTTTTTGTCAGAAGTGCTTGACATTTGACATACAGCGTTAAAATGTCTTCGTGTATTAAACCAATGTGATTGGTAGTAGTGAAACAAAATATAAACGTGTGTGTGTTGTAGCTCTTTTCGGAACATATTTTTTGGTTGAGTTGTAAGGTCATAACGTATCTATATTTTTTAAATATCATTGGTTAATAGTATCAGGAGTTACTACTGCTGACAATTGGTGGACTACAGCCCAGCGGTGGGATAAGTTGTGGGTTGTGATGATGATGTATTTATGATTAATTAGAGGTACATCACATGCAATTTATCCCTTTCAAAGTCATCAATATTATGATTGTTAATTTGTTGGTAACTTAGATAATAAATTAAAATACTTTTAATAGTAGGTACAGAGCTATTTTTAAACTGTGCAGTATTTTTACTAAAAGTATACCTGGTTATATTGTAAACGAATAAAGTAATAAGTACAAACAGTAGGAAAAGCGAAAAAAATAAGAAAAATCTAATATTTGTTCATTGTTTTACTACAAGACAAATCTTCTATTTTTTTCTTATTTTAAAGTACGTAAATACTCGTTTTAATGTAGAGCAAAAATATTTCTTTAAGGACTTCAACATAAACTTTCAAATTACTTATTAGTTATTAAGTGAATCTGTTCATCAATCAATAAATTGAAACATAATACTATTCCTAAAAGCTTTCTTCCCGGTATTCGCATAATTTTATAGCGAGCGTCACGTCAAATCAGCTGTTAGTTAATTAATATTCAAAACACTAAATTCATCTGTGGCAGAGCTAATTAACACCTGCTTTTCGCGTAATGAAACTCGGTTCATCAAGGTAAATAGTTACTGAAATGTTATGCGCAGATATTTGCTTAAATTCTGAAGTAATTATTGTAATTAGTGCAATTATATAATAACACTAGGATTCCCTGTGTCGTGGGTGTCATTGAAAACGCACAAAGACAAGAAAACACATACAAACTGAGAACAGAATTTTTTTTCATGATTCAAAATTCCGCTTCGATGGGAATCGATCCCAGGACCCTTGCCACGGCGATTCGACATGGTAACCATTACGCCAGTCGTCCGCAGTAATTTGATTTCTTGTATGATGTATCTTAGCCAATGAGGTGACTAATTTTCATGGTACGGGTCTCCTCTTCAATAGGACTAGGGCACACTACACCATGCTGTCCTAATGCGGATCAGTGGAGGAGTGATCTAACAAGGCTTAGCCACTGCTACCTAATGATAGTAACTGAGCACGACGGCTTTACGTGCCTTCCGAAGCACGGAAACGCTTTAGTAACTTTTCTTTTGCCCAATTATTGGTCAATCATGATTCATGACACGAGACGTCGTAGTATAAGCGCTTCAAGATATAAACTAGTATAAAAAAAATAAAAAATAAGTCAAAAAAGCTATCATGATATATCTTTTTGAAAACTTTTTGAGCTCTTTAATTTGATACCCATATTACATTATTTGATTTATTTTTATTTTTTGATATTTCAAACAATGGCATCTCACAGTCACTATTTGTTTTTAAAGTCACCTATCTATGAACTTGGGTTATCAAGACAAATCTAAAGATACCTTAATTGTATAAATTGGTCCACCAGTTTGGAAGATATGAGGTAATAAAGAATAAGAAAAATAACATGCAAGCATACATACAAGATACGTGCGAAAAACTAATCCTTCCTTGGCAGTCGGGTAATCAAATACGGTTTCATAATAACTCTATGAATCTTTCATAATATTCTATAAAGCTTACTTTCTCCATGCACTAACACGATCTCATAAAATGAATGGTATGTCGTAAAATACTGTCACTCTTCCTTAGTACCAGGAGTGTAACTGATGCGTCTAAAACCGCTTGGTAAGTAATGAAACTATTACATCTACAAGTAAAACATAAGTAAACCAAAGAAAAACATAAAGAAAAGATAGATACATAGATAAGTTAGGTAGGAAAAAAAGTTTTTAACCGACTTCAAAAAGGAGGAGATATTTAATACGACTGTATTTTTTATGCCCTTCGGAGCATAATGTACAAAACGCAAAGTTTGTTACCTCAGAACTTTCGACTCTGTGAACTGATTTTGATGATTCTTTTTTTAATCGAAAACTGGTGCTGGTCATCTGGTCCCACTTAAATTTGAGCTAGATCTGACAGAGTAGTTGTTGAGTTATTTTGAAGTCGGTTATTTTTCGTCAAGGATTATGTCTTATTGTAAGATTTGTTTTACCTTATATCCCACTTTGATGTGACCTTTCCTGATGAGCAAAAGGTTCGCGGGTTCGATTTTCGTTCGGATTAGACTCCATAGATGATACGTCGTTACTACCCGAAACTCAGGTAATCCTAGTTCAGGGGAGAGAGAGGGCTCTACATGTAATTTATATCGAAAAAGGGCTTATCTATTTGTTTACTACACTAAAAACACAATCTCATTCATTGCTTTAATTTAATTATCGTTTGTAAATTTCAATAAAGCCGCCTAAAAAACATAAAAGGCGGAAAACGTCCTTAATTCGAACACGATTCTCCCAATTATCATTCTAAACCGTTGAGTCAATGGTCGAACGCAAGATCTCGGCGAATAAGATCAGAATTTGTTCGACACGACGTACGGAGGGGATGCGAAACAAAGAAAAGCCCTGTTAGGGCGGGCGGGGGCACGATTCAGTCACGCCGAGCCAGTCGGCGTAGCGGGTCGTGTGACGATCGCCTTTCCCGTGCGACTCCGTGACACGCGGATCCGTGATTGTGTTCAGTGATTCCGTTAACAAATATATTTTTTTACGTAAGTTCCCTTGAGCTTAGTGTACCGGCCAGTTGCGATATTTCACGCCGGAGTTTGATTACAATGTGACACATTACTCTTAATTCAACTATGGCCGGCTTGCGGATTTTGAACGGTAAGTCTCGTCCTCTTCCTGTTACACAATGAATTGTGGACGAAACTGTAAATTGAATATTACTTGGCTGAAGGCAGCGGCGGGTGAATGACTCTATGGTCACGTGGTAATGTAAACAAACTTAAGTTTATTGTAACGTTGTGTTTACATCAATAGTTTGAGCTCTGGCTTGGTAAATTCAATCAATCTTAAACGTATTAAACTCACAATGTACATACTAATAACGTGACATATTGTTTTGTTACCCGGCGTCAAACGTTTGATGTTAGTGAAACAATATACATAACATTCATAACGAGGTTCAAGACAATAATATTTAGAACTTTTAAGACGACTAAACAAATGTTAGTTAATGTTCGTTAGCAAAAGTAGAAATAATTTTAAGTAAGACTGTCACGGCAGACGTACCTGATAACATTTCTTGTCATCCTTTGAGAGACAAATAATGTGATTTTGCAAAAGACAAATTTATGTAAATAACGAATGTATGGAGACTTATTGTTGTTTACTAACGTAAACGTAACGTAAGTCAACACTCGCAACAATCCACTTCCTAGTACCCAAAATATTTTCCTTCAAAAAATAAGAGAAACAGCTTTCTGTAAACTTATCTAATGATCAAATGACAGCAAACAGCCAAAGAAAAATGCTGTCGAGGTAATACGATTTACTTTCTGATGATCATTTTAAAAAACTTCACGTTATTATTGAATTGAAGTTAATGAATGACGCACTTTTTTACGTAAAAAGCAAAAGTGAGAAATATTTTTTTCATGGTTTTTCATAAATAATGTTGATTCCTCTCTACCCGTCCGATACATTTCGAATTACAAATACATTCAAAGGCTCCATGATGATATCGCATACACTCGAATGCAAATAGTGAGAACGTTAAAACGGCCTATCGTTTTGTAAAACACTCGTATTGTAATAAGGTCGAAAATTCCAAATCAATTTGTTTGTTGTAATATGCTATTATAATAGGATATCAACGACAACGTCAGAATAATTATGTTATCGATTGAAATTATAATTATTTTAAAGCATCATCTTGAAAATGTTTGAAAAAACTTAACACGGGAAAATTATGAACACTATATATATCTTTAAAATTATATTCGTGATGCTATCGAAAGACTATAATTTTACTGCAAAATTTATTTACGGTATTTACTAATAATTAATAATAATAATTATATCCGTCTAATAAATTGTAAGAACATTATTTTCATCAATGACCAACCAAACTTGCATTATCTACTCATGGGGTAAAGTTAAGTTTCAAATGTTATGTATTTCGTGTACTGTCATTTGTTACAAAATAATGTTTGATAGATTATTATAATTCTAAGTGTATGTCTTCGCGGATACTAAAAATAATTTTAAAATCCTCGAGCACTTGTGACTTTACATTTATGCTGCTAAGTTAAGCTATTTACATCAATCATATTCAAGATGAGCCTGACAATATTAACACTATTAACTATCATAATAATGTACACATTTATCTTCACGAAACAAACAAAACTCCCCTACTAATTAATCCCTTGATTCATTCATGTTACATAAATCACGTAAACACGCTACAAATCAAAACGAGAGTTTATTAACAAACACACTCAAACTTCAAAAGATTTAGGGTAGGAATGCCCTCGTGATTCCGTTTGACGCTCCCACAAAATGATTTAATGCACGAACGACGTTTCGCAATGCATTTTGCTTTTCCAAAGCAGCCAGCGAGACGAAAGTTAGGTACCCAGCAGTAAATTGTTTTAACTCCTGTAAGAATGAGACATGCTCTTGTATAAAGGTTCAGTTAGAAAAATAAGCGATTTTGTCATTTTCTCTGTGTAAACAGAGACAACATTCATTCATAATCCTATTTCTGTGCACAGAAGTTCAAAGGAATGGAAAAAAAACCATAGAAAATATCAAAATAGAATGCTCTTGCTACGTCTCTAGCTCTGAGTTAGTTTATTCTAAAACTATATTTACTCGTATCATACATTAACTTTAAAATAATGGAGATTAGATATAAGTCAGCATATAACACTGTTTCATCAAAACCGAAAACTCCTTACAGCGCCTGGAGTCTCTCATAAAGCTGTTTGATTTCATAGTTTGCCACACTATTGAAAATATTATGAAGAACTCACAGGACTGCCAATTTAGTCACGACGACTTCTTCACAGAAGCAACTTTTATTTTACACGAAATAAGTTAGTACTTGATCACAATCCCACCTGGTGGTAAGTGGCGATGAAATCCAAGATAGTGAGCGCACTACCTAACTTAGTAAAATCCTATTTACTCATTAATTTATAATACACATAATTTGAATTATGTATGTACATCATTATATACCTACTCCAAATAGTAATGTAATTTCAATTACATTAGTCTAACCGTGAAATGATGGAAGTGCAAGGCTACATGCCAAAACATATTTGCCTAATCGTACCTCAATTACTTAATCCGGATACGGAGACGATCTGCCAGACCACACTCTCAAACGGAACCTTAATTAAGTGCATAAAATTAGTTTGTTACCTGCGTAATGAGAACTTATCGCTCTAACAATTCTCCGAATTTTAACAAACTTTGTTAGTTAAGTTGTCCCATTAAAGGCTCTGATTTGTTGTATTTGGAGTCATTTTTATGCTGATAAACATGGTTTAACCGAAGTGAATTATGGTTTTTACTGATGTAAAAATGATCCATGCCCATCTTTGATGGAGAAATTTCGGGTGGGCAGAGATCCTTACGAAACTTTCCATTGATAAATGTGATTATTCGTATTTAATACGCATATTATTTTAAGGGATTTGGGCTTTAAGACATTCAAACCCTAAACTTTATACAGAAGACCAGCATTGGAACCCTACCATTGATTAAGCAATTGTTAATTAACTACGATTTGACAATTTCACGGTCTAACAATTCGCCGGATTTCAGCAAAGTTGGTTCGTAAACTTGTTCCTTCACGGGTCTGTCTTATTAATATATACAGTTTTAAGTAATTTTCCATTGAAAATAACATGATGCAATTATTAAAGTGAATCAACTTGGTGACCTCGCGGGTTGTTTACTGTAAATAAAATAACTGGGATTTTCAGCGTAAATTTTCTGTAACGTGACAATTGAATAAAGTTACAATCTGACTTAATAAAATGTATTCGTTCGAGAATGGCTCCATTCGCCGGCCAGTAACTATTGAACATCTGCCACTTCCTCTCCTTTCTTCAGCAGAATTATAAGTGATGAGATAGTAGTCATCTCTTCACTTATACTTTCTGCTTCATCTCCTTGTTTGATAGCCAATATAACATTTTCATCCCATAATTTAAAATAGATCAAAATAGATAGTTAAACGTGGTCTTTTAAATTAACTATCGCTAGTTCTTACAACAACCTCACGTGAAGTTCGTTTTGATGCTAGACAAGATTCTAGGTGCTAGGCAAGTGGTTTTAATATTTGGCCATTGTTACAACTGAGGTATGTAACTACGAGCAGATCATAATGCGAGAAATACAATATACGTCATACATATTATATTTTTGAAGCACTTCCATGTTGAAACAAGCTAGCTCGGCCGATGACCCCTGTTATTGAATTATTGTTATCGCTAAGGCAGAAGATTTCTGGCAGCATGAGACTTCTAAGAGACCATACTTCAGAATTCCACATACTACTACAGGTGACTAAAAACGACAGAAACGCGTATTAAATTAGGGTATAAACTTGCGGCTTAAGCTGCACCTGATGCCAAGCGAAGCGTATGACAGATTGACGAAGAAAAAGTCGTTAAATAAATTGACCCAAAGATTTATCCAAAACAACAACAAAACCACAACACGGTTAAAATTAAAGCATGTAATTTAGCTACGCGCTCTAAAGTTTGAACCGCGACATGAAATTGTAGACTGCTTAAATTATTTTGCCCACTTGTGACAAATTACAAACGCTCTCTCTTCTACAAAGTGGCGCGATTTGTATCTCGTGTAGGTGTCAAACGTCGTCACCTTAGAGGAGTCAGGGAGAATAGTACGTAATCATACTTGGGTATTTAATATGCTTCACTTGACGCGTATTTTGAACATAATTAAGCTTAATTAGTTTGATAAATAGACGTGTATGTTTGTTGCAAAAATAAATTAAATGGCAAAACCTTTGAATAGTAAACCCTTTAACTTAGTGATTAAGATTTTTTTAAAGGTTAAAAAGGACTTGCACATGAAGAATAACACTCTGGTTATAGACGGTGGTAGGTTTTTAAATGTTTTTATTTACAAGTACCTTGCCCTGTTTGTTTATTTGGGTCAAACCTTGCAAGCCTAATTAGACCTACTTCTAGAATAAATAAATAAAAAAAATAACGCTTCACACTCATAGCCCCACACTAGGATTCCCTGTGTCTTGGTTGCCATGGACAACACACAAGACAAGGACATTCACACCCAGACTGAAAACAGAAATTCAAACTCATCATTCAAATTTCCGCTCCGCTGGGAATCGAACCCAGGACCCTCGGTGCGGCGATCCTTCATGGTAACCATTGCGCCACACTGGTCGTCTATCTATCCTAAGGAGTTGAAATATTTCATATTGCTTTAGTTCTGATGTCAAGGTATTTTAGTGATAAGCATGACCTGATACTACACACAGGTTTGGCTCCAGCATAGGGAACTAATTAATGATTAACAGCACAGTCCCCATTTTTAGGGTTCCGTAGTCAAATGGCAAAAAACGGAACCCTTATAGGTTCGTCATGTCTGATCAAAGTTACAACGAACTTCAAGAACTTTTATATTATGTTACTTGCTGCTACGGAACCCTTCATCGGCGAGTCCGACTCACACTTGGCCGCTTTTTTTTAGTACCTACATTGACACTATAAAATTGTGTGTTTAGTTTTTTAAAGTATGAACTTGTTAATATGCTGGATAAGCTGGATTCCAATTTATATTAGTAGGGGTACTCGGTGACTCTATTACGCCCCAACTCAGAGTCACTAACGGTTACTCAAATCGCTGCTTAGTACAGAATTTGTATGGTGATTCTTTTAAAGAATCGTTAAGGAGCGATTAAAGTAACCGTTAGTGACTCTGAGTTGGGGCGTTAGTCATCACTTAAAGTGATTGAAATACACGAATACTAATAGAACATTTATTTTGATTAGTGTGCAAATGTGCATTTTATTTGCTGACTAAGTTTATTTCGAAACCAAATGCTTGTTATAAATCATATATTTAACGAATTTCAACATAATTCCATTTCTCTTATTAACTCAAAATGACACGGATCGGTGGCTCAATCATAAACCGTGAAATAGAAAAAAGTCGACACTTGAAAATTAGATATTTGATGTCGTGTGGAGGTGACACTTGGCTTCACGCGCTAATCGTATGGTGTCTGGTGTCTGAAAAGTTTGATGAAGATCGCTGAAGGCGTTAAAACTAGTTATATTATGTCTATCGTTGTCATTCCGTTTTTATCACATTATTATAATTATCCACTTTTGCAGTTTGAAATGAGGCCCAATAAATGTAAGCTTCAAAAATTATTTGCGTTGTTATACGTATACGAGTAAAACAGTATTTAAGACGATATTTATAGAAAAATATTTTTAAAATTATTTTTAGTTTCAGAAGCTTAGTCTAAAGTTTTATTACATGTAATAGATTTTAATGTCGTATGGGACGAACAGCTGTTGTTCCATTCGCTAACAGTACGGCGTCTGTAGAGTTTCAAAGTTTTTCTTATTAAACTTCTACGATTTACGAATGAACGGTGATTGGAGAAATTGTTAAGGTATGATTTTCCAAATTTGAAGGATTGCGTCCGAGTTTTGTTTTATAAAATTTACAAGTTGACTCGAACATGAATGAAATAAGCACCTCTAATTTTAAGTTATGTGCCTGTTACAAATGAATTGGAACGAATTTTGCATGGAATAGAAGTGGGAGGTTGCTACTTATCTAACGCCCCAACTCAGAGTCACTAACGGTTACTTTAATCGCTCTTTAGTAAAGAATCACCATACAAATTCTATACTAAAGAGCGATTTAAGTAACCATTAGTGATTCTGAGTTGGGGCTAAAAATATGACTGAAGATATTGCAAGGACAACTTGCATATCTGAGAGTTCACATTTAAATATAGGATTTATATAAAAAGATAATAATGTCAATAAAGTAACAACTTTTTTTAGTGTGGCGATAAGAGAAGCGATGGTGATAAATAGTATTTTTTAGATCTTTCTTATTTATCATCTGATTTGTGTATAACCAATAACCACACCCCCCGCAATACTGTTAATCCTGTCACGAGTTATTTGAATAAACTTTTATATATTTATTCAACTATTGGATAGGTATAAAATAATGATATGGTAGTGGTTTAATAAATGAAACCCATACAATAATTAAAACCGCAAACACGAGATAAATAACATCAATTAAACACTTCAATTCGGTCACAAAGCCGAACGCTCCTAGCTGGCTTTCCGACAGCCGCGCGACCGACCAATCAACTAATGTACAGCATTGAATCTCAGTAATATGAATGCGTTATACAGGATGTTCGAGAATCGAGAGATACATTATATTAAAAATAAATTTGTATTTTATAGGTATGGTTTGATGTAAACGTGGGTCAGAGATCAATAAGCTCTAGAAATGGCTTATTATTTGCATGTTAAACTAGCTCTTTGCTCGCGACCTTACACGTCACCATACTTATGCACAAACTTTCTGCATAATATTACTTAGTAGAAATTAATTACTTAAGTAAATTCACACATTTTTAGTCTTACTTAGATAAATTCTATGCTTATACTGAGTGAAATGTGGTTTTATGGCGTAGTTATATGTAATTTAACGTTTAAATATAAGTAGGTTTAGTGCCTTGTATACGAGTAGTAGCATCCTGTATAGAGTTTGTTGAATATCATGCAATATTGGGAGCTTGATGAGCTCGCCACCGAAATCGAATAACTTTAATTTTGCTCGTGAAAATGTCGTCTATGTGTGTGAAGTATATGTTTGCAATTATACGAATTTGAATAGCTTTAACCTTTAATGAGTTACTACAGAGTCCGAGTCAATACTAATTATTAAGGTAGCTTAGAGTATACTCTGATATATTTCTTCATTTCTTTCTTATTCTTCTCTCTTTCTTGGCCGGCAACGCATCAGTGATGTTTTTGGTGTTGCTGATGTCCATGGGCGACGATAGCTATTTACCATCAGGTGGATCTTTAGCTCATTTGCCGGCTATTTCCATAAAAAATGATCCAGTGCGCATTGGAAGGGTTAGTAGTCAACCCAAGTCGGTTTTTTTAAGATGCTTGTAGACGTCTAACATGGCTTAATGCCACGCAACGCATATAGCGTATATAACTATCTGGACTGACGGCTTTAGGTAGGCTCCGTAGCTTGCAGCCATTTCTCCACTATGCCCGGTGTTGCTTAAGTCGGTAGATCACTTACGCCCCTACTCAGAGTCACCAATGGTTACTTAAATCGCTCCTTAGTAAAGAATCACCAAACAAATTATGTATATAATAACGGTCAGTGACTCTGAGTTGGGGTGTTAGAATCTTTGCAAAAATGGATTATTGACCCTACTGAATAACTGTACTGGCTATTCAGTACCAATGTACTTAATAGTAATACAATATACAGTAATGCCATAGAATCGCAGATTACATGAGGTGGGTGTGGAGTCATTGTATTACAGTATAAATGCCAATGGACTGCATGCTTATGTGCTGTATTTACCTAAATATAGTTATTTATTCTTTAGTAACATAGTATTAGAAATTATTAGTTTGAAACCAATGTAGTTTCAAAAGTGTGTTGTATTAGCGTCCGCGTCAGTCTATAATTCCGTTCGCATTATTTTATATTTCCATGATGATATCTGGTAAAATTGGCTAAATTAATCCCTAACCTGCTTACATTATAACTGTGTGACTTTTTGAGAGTCACTATGCAACTAACTGAGGAGTTTGGATAGAACTTATGCTCGAAGGAAATGAGATTAATCAATGAATCCTTTGGGTGTTGTGGTGGGCTATGACACTTACATTACTCCGTAACTAGATTGCAATTTGTATGATTACTAGCTTTTACGTATACATTGCGTTTACTTTACATTACATTTACTTTTACATTGCGAAGGGTCCCGGGTTCGATTCCTGGCCGGGGCAGATATTTATGTGAGAGATAAAAAATTGTACTCGGTTCATGGATGTTATTGTGATGATATGTGTCGTCCATGCCAACCGCAACTCAGGCACTCACTCATTCTAAAACTTACTGCAGGGGTATGTGCTTGTTCACACTGAACTCGCGGGCGCGGTCGCGAAACATATGACCTACTATGAAAGTGTTCACATCAAAACGCGCGCGCGGTGTATGTAGCGTTTACCGCGACCGCGCCCGCGAGTTCAGTGTGAACAAGCACTATGAGTGTGTAAGCGTTAATTTATTTAATAATTCAACCCTCAAATCTAGAGAAACAAATTGAAAACAAGGTGTATACATCAATCAATATGGAACTCGATGATGTGAATTAAAATTGATTACCTTAATGCGATATTAATATCGCATCCTTTTATTACGAACACAGTAACTGATACACCTACTGTTGACTTTCACCGCATGTTTTGGGGTGTAAACATTTGCATGATTACATCCGGTAAATATGTCCGGTGAATTTCCATTCACCCGGATTATTTTGATATCCGGTTGAAATTTGAAATATGCAATAGCAATGACTTGTTTAATTACTAATGATCAGAAAATAAATCAGTCGAATGAAATTGCGGAGTTTTTGTTGACGGTTGGTGGGAATTTAATTATTTTCATCGTCATGTAAAATATTTGAGGTTACAACTATGTATAAGTAATGTATAATTGAACTGCTTTTGAAGTACGAGTCAAGTCTAAATTGACAAAACTTTTACACACACTAATGCTGAACGCACATATGCATCCCTACTTATATATAATATTATAAATGTGAAAGTGTGTTTGTTTGTTTGTCCGTCTTTCACGTCGCAAAGAAGCTGTTATATGGTATGGTGTTTGTGTGTGGAGTTAGTGAGGAGGGTGGAGAGTAACGTAGGCTACTTTTTACCGCGGTAAAACATCCCCATGAGGAGATCGATATTTTGTTAGTTACTACATATTTAGTTCCGGATTTTGTTAATAGATGGCGTTAGTAAAATTCCGCGGGTGAAGCAGCGAAGCTGCGGGCAAAAGCTAGTATACACATAATATTATGTCATCCGCATTTGACTTTCATATGACTTGATACAAATTCGGTGTGTCCGGCGCATACGGTGTGGATATATTATGTGCGTTCACCATAAGGGTGTAATGCCTTTGTTCATCCTCGACTCCAACCAAATTACCCTTGCTTATGGTTTAGAATAACCTTGCATAACAACAAAGGCGTTAGTGACGCAAGAAAATATCTTCAGAAACGACATCAAAATGAGAAGGAAACTATCCATGCCATAGTTTCCAGTATTTAGGAGTTTCTTTACGGGTTTTCTTCTCCCCCATGACAAAGCACCTCCGAAAAGCTTATTAAAGTTATTGCTTATAAAAATTCAAAATAATTTATTCATATTATAGGTATCACTGATGCACTTATGCACGTATTTTTTTTAATCTATGAGCTTTTGTGGTGCTTTGTCATGGAGGAGAAGAAAAGCCGTAAAGAAACTCCTAAATACTTACTAAAACTAAGACGTGTAAGTACTGACATCCTTAATATCTCAATTAAGATAGCAACTAATGCGAAATCCTTTCTTATTTTTAACCGACTTCAAAAAAAGGAGGAGGTTCTCAATTCGACTGTATTTTTTTTTTTTTTTTTTTATGTTTGTTACCTCAGAACTTTGGACTGGGCGAACCGATTTTGATGATTCTTTTTTTAATCGAAAGCTGTTGGCTGTCATGTGGTCCCACAGAAATTTTATTGAGATCTGACAATGGCATCCATGAGAAAACTACATAAGTCGTAAATTTGAGTTAAGATGTGCGCGACAAATTGACGAATAACTCAATATCACGTCAACCGATTTCGATGATTCTTTTTTTAATAGAAAGCTGATGCTTGTCATGTGGTCCCACATAAATTTGAACGAGATCTGACAAGTAGTTTTTGAGAATTTGAAGTCGGTTATTTTTTGTTAGTAAAATTTAGATTATCCGCTAAAGCTCATCGGACCAGATGAGCCGTCGACACTTTCTATATCAATGCCTTCCATATGGTCTCCATTCCGACATACACGATCGTGTTGATAGGTAAACTGCCCTCCGGTATCGGAGAACGTATCACTTGGCGCCCTGCCATTTCACATGTGCGATGAACCGTCATATTTTAGAAGTCCTTTGAATTACTCAGGAAGTCTTAGACCCAAATTCAGTCTTTAATTAAGCATTTTAGTTAAACGTACCATTTGGAAAAGGGGCCTTCTTTGGGAGATTAACGTCTTAATTCGTCAACTACACTTATGTAAGTAAGGAAGTAACGCTATGTAAAGAACACTATTTTTCAGTGAGTTCGTTATAGCAAGCTTTCTGTTTCATAGTCATCACTTATGTATTACATGGCTGAGTGGACACATAATATGCTGTTTACAGCCCTGTTATTGGTTCATTTACTACTATATTCATACTTTACTATTACTATAATCATATAAACATAATGATAATTGCAGAACTCGTAAGTATTCTAAATGATTTTACTTTATTTTTTTTTATTTTTATGAATGATATAACTTTATTTTTTACTTAGTTGTAGAATTATACAAGTTTTGAACTCACGCTTGGCTTATTATTTTTTTTACTGAATGTTGTGTCCTATTTGTAACGCATGTGCTATTTTCGTTCGTGTTCACATGTGTCATATGTAAATTTAATGAGGGGATTAAAGAACATATCGCTTCGTGTCAGTGGTCGTTGTATGGGTTGAACGATTCGGTTTTATTTTAACGTCTAGGAAGGATTGATCTGTTGATGGTTTGATTAGCAGCTGATGATATATTCTGATGTAAAGCTATAATCAGCTACAAGCGATGTGTAAAAAGAGGAATTGAGCTTTGAGAACGCTATGCTGCCCTGTTTCTCTCTCTCTCTCTCTTTTAATGTGTGTGTATCCTTGAGCAGTATCTATGCGTATTAAAAATTACTGACAAATATAAAATGATTTTACTTAAAAATCTATTTTGAAGTCGTATAGTTATCACGTCATAAATTATTTTTATATGGAACGAGTAACCGCCCTTGCTTTGCTTCGGTTTTCTTATTTTTTACACCTTGGGTTACATTATTGGAGTTTTACTAAGAATCCCTAATTAATTTTAAAATAGAATATAGCTTATGTCACCCGCGGATAGAATACCTACCTTCCCAACAGTGAAAGAATTTTTTAAATTGGTTCAGTTGTTTCGGAGCCTATTTGAAGCAAACAAACAATCAAATCTTTCCTCTTTATAATATTAGTACCTGTAGATAAATAGGTAAAGATAATGTCAGTTGTGTTTTGCATTTAATTTAGTTGAACGATTCGACTGTATTTTTTGCTCAGTCAATCATACTTCCGCACTAGAGCGAGTGATATTCTATTGTAAAGCCAGTATATTCCGTATGTTTGGTTTGATGTACTCGTATCATGATACAGGAGAGATTAAAATATAGAGACTTTGTTAACATAGAGGATTTGATGGGAATATTGTTTTATTCAGCTTATGAAAACATACATTATAACATAATATAACAAGCATACTTACATAATAATATTTTTGGAAAACATTATAAGTAAGCTTCAGTAAAAAAACGAGTGTATGTACGTATGTATAACGGATGTACGTATGTGTTAATAATACAACATTAAAAAAGAAAAACATTTGAGTCCAATACTATTAAAACACCAAAATTATATTCAAAATAATCATTTATTATTGCAAATTTTATAATTATATTGTAATGTAATTTTTTGTTACATTATTATTTTATCCCTTTATTTGAGTTTGGATTTGAGTGTGACTTATGATGGGATCAGCAAATTGCTCAAATCATCCGAAACAACTGAGTTAAAGGTATATTTAATCGACAAAATATGTCGCATTATGTCCTTATAAATCAATCAAATGTAATAATAAACTGCTCCAATTCAACAAAATTTATCGATTAATTTCACACGCAGTATATCATAATAAATAACTAATAATAAATAACGCTTCACACTCATAGCCCCACACTAGGATTCCCTGTGTCGTGGGTGCCATGGACAACACACAACATAGACAAGGACATTCACACCCAGACCGAGAACAGAAATTCAAACTCATCATTCAAATTTCCGCCTCGCTGGGAATCGAACCCAGGACCCTTGGTGCGGCGATCCGGCATGGTAACCATTGCACCACACGGGTCGTCGATAATATATTCCGTCCGCTAAAAGCATCATCAAAGAGTAGAGTGGCAATGCTTTAAATAAAAGGATTAAACTACGACACTGGAATCTGCAGTGCGTGTAATAGCTTGCAGTTCTTGTAAACGAGTCATAAATTTAAACCTTACTGCTGTAGCAATAATGTCGTTCTTAGTAGGGATTTGTTAGTTCATATGCATGCTGTTAGTTATTTTTACATTTAACATACGTAAATCATTTCTTTTGAATGATAGCCTCGGTAGTCATTTATTTAATTAAGCTAATTATGCTTATGCCACAATGATGCTGCAGGAAAATACATGAAAGTTAATGTTGTGGACATAAGATTGTATCATAAATAGTTTAACACATTAGTGGTCAAAAGTTAATGATTTTGTTTTTCCAATCCAAGTTATCCATAGATTAGCCATAGATTACTGTACAACAACCGAGGTTAATAAAAGAAAGGGGGTTCCTTTAAAGGCCGATCGACTTTGCGAAATTCTTGCTAAATTGTTGCGATGCTCATGTATGGAGGTAGGGTTACTTATTAACAAGTTTGTCTAGATAATTAGTTATCCTCAATCTCAAAGTGATAGCCTAGCGGTTAAAACGTTGGTTTCCCGAACGAAGGGGCCCGAGTTCAAATCCTGGCACGCACCTTTAATTTTCAAATATTATGTGCGTATTGGAAGTTAATTATCACTTGCTTCGGTGAAGGAAAACATCGTGAGGAAACCTGCACACCGGAGAGCTCTCCATAAAATTCTCAAAGGTGTGTGAAATCTACCAATCCGCACTTGGCCAGCGTGGTAGACTATGGCCTAATACCCCTCACATTGTGAGAGGAGACCCCGAGCCCAGCAGTGGGACAATTATGGGTTGTAGCTTTGCATTTTTGCTTTAATCTTATTCGACGACCAGTAGCGACCCAGCCTGCGAAGCGGCCGGCCGGGGCAGATATTTATGCGACAGATAAATATCTGTACTCAGGTCATGGGTGTTATTGTGACGTGTTATAATAATATGTGTAGTCCATTCCACCCGCGACACAGGCAAATATCCTACTTTGGGGGGGGGGGTTATGAGTGTGTAAGCGTTTATTTATTTATGTATTTATTACATTTGGTGCTTTATTCTTAGCTGAAAATGCGTCAATGATACCTCTCATGTTGCAGATATTATGCAATGGTGACCATAAGATGTTACTATAAAAAATCTTATATCGTAGAGCATTATCTGATTAACATGCTATAAGAATTAGCATAATTATTTGCTCTCCTCTCAAGAATAGTCACATTAATGTAAACATGATATTTCATTGTTGTCAGTAAAAATAATAAAGGGCACGTCGCATCCGGCCGCCCCTTTAATAAAACGCATGACTACATTCATTAGACAGAGGGCGCCCGCGTGCGGTTTTTTGTTTCCATCCCTCATTAATTGTACTTTAATGAGACCTCGTGCGGCATGGTATGACATGATGTTTTACAGTGAGATGATAATATTAATTTACCTGCATGCGTTTATGTAGAGCGATCGTTTGTTTTCAGTTTAAATGGCGAATATTGTCACATAGCAATTATGGTGTTGTATGTAATTACGAGTACGTGTACAAATTATTACTAGTAAACGAGTAGGTAATAGAATCTCATTAAATGCGGTGTGTGAGGATGTTGTCTTATAGTATTCACTGGGAAACCGTTTTGCTAAGGATAATGCCTAAAGTTAAGTAAATACGTCACTTCGACGCTAGGAATACTTACCTGAGCTTTTTATAAAGGTGTGTTCTCAGTACTATCTCTCGGGGGCCACGTTAACCGTAAGCTAGAAAATAAATGTCAAAAAGACACTTCGCTTCAACGCAGGTGTCTTCTCAAGGGTTAAAAGCTGAAAAGAAAACACCAACCACTTCCAAAGAGCACATGTCACATTCATCAACGCGTAAAACAGTTTACATAAAAATAAAACAAGCTCGCGGTTGCCACCGGCACTAATTTTATCATTACCAACGGTTCTCGGCGAGCCCCAAACGGGATGAAGCGCCAACCGTATTACTCGGCGCCACTCGCAGCCCGCTACAACAAAATGTAATTAAAGCGCCACCTGTTTATTATTATATCATTTATGCCCTAACTCAAATTAAAAATAAAAGTCAAGGATGAATCTGGTTTGGTGGTGGCGTGGTTCAGTATATATTGTATGTATGTGGTTCATTATATATTGTATGTATGTGGTTCAGTATAAGATTAAAATTTAAAAAACCCACGACAGTTTTATTTACACTACCTTTTTACTCAAACATACCTAAGAACACTCGATTAAGTCACCTTTCAAACAAAAAGAAAACTACATAAAATCGGTTAATCCATTTGGGAGCTACGATGCCACAAACAGACATACATATCCACAGATACACAGACACGCAGATACACAGACACGTCAAACTTATAACAAAACAAAAAGAGGGTTTTTTCGTCGGGGGTTAAAAACATTTAAAATGGGCTTTTTGCATTCGAATAGTCGATATTTATTAATCACTCATCTTTTCGACATACGCTTAGTTGAAAAATTTAATATAAGTTTTTAATATTCTATGTAGCTAAGTACTAGACGTCGTTCGGTACGTGATCTGAGTTTATGAACAAGTGTTTTTAATATTGTTTGGCTTTGAATTACCAGACGGCGAGTTTGTTTCGTATGTGAGGCTTATAATAGACTACTATAATAGAATAGTTATTGACTCTAGCAGAGAAAGGCAAAAAAATATTAAGTGAAGTTATTTATCAACTTATCTCATGCTAGAGATTATAATATTGTTATTTTATAATGCCATTCAGATAGAGACCGTCTTCTTTAAAAATGAATGTGGCGGTACGTTATATTATTGTTATAACGTGTTTTGGCGATATTTAGGAAACATTATAAACTAAATATGTAAATGTATGACAGTGTGGGAGCACGTTCATTTCTAAAACCGGCGCCAAGTATAGCTTCAAACATGTGAACATTGCTTTAATTGATATGTGTAGCACGAAACTTTGAGTATTTGTTCAAAGTTTGAAGAAAACACCTTGCTGTACCCCACGCTTTTATTACAAGTAGATACACGATTTTTTATTCAAATTTATGTTCAATTTTGCTGTTGTCTTTAGACACCGCACATTTCAAATGTAATGGACATTTGCGGTTTTTATGTTTTATACCGTTCAATTGGTGTGTCGGTAGTCCATGACCATTTATGACGATCCGTCGGTGGCGCAATACTTACCATGCCGGACCGCCTGTGCCAAGGGTCCTGGGTACGATTACCAGCGAGGCGGAAATTTGAATGATGAATTTGAATTTCTGCTCTCGGTCTATGTGGTGTTGTCCATGGCACCCACGACACAGGAAGTCTTAGTCTGGATTGGATAGCCCTATAGTGGATAGACTGTGTACCAGTAAAAAATAATAAAAGAAACTAAGTTGTAAAAGGAAATACATAATGTATAGCCTTCCATTGTCAAATGTCTATCAATGTCAAACCCAAGTTGGTTTTATTTGATTTTGATGATTATTAAATTCAGTAGGCCTACTATGGATACGTTTGCACATCGCCTTAGCCAACTTGGGGTACAATCATGAACAAGCGGCGCGAATACCAAACGAATCGTTTGCATAATATCAATAATATTTATTCGTGATTCGGCCGAACGTCAACAGTTTTATTTTAATAACGGCCGCCATTTGAATGGGGATTGGATTGAAGAAATACTTGGGGGTATTTGTAGATGTTATAAGCGCTTTAGATACACAGTGTTGGATAGAGTAAACTAGGGTCGAATGTGTTGACGGGAGCAAGAGTTCTTTTGATTGTATTGTTTAAATAGTAAACTGCATATACATATGATTTCTAATAGAATTGCCAATTAGATGAAGGGCTTTTTATTATTTTTTGCAGATACTGAAGTTTTTGTACAATAAAGATCTTTCGCAATCTTCTTTTACGGGTCGAGTATACTGGGATAGAGGCTTGACACAAGCAACCCATTGTCTGATCTATTTCCCACTCAGCCGAAAACTACGTCGCACAGTTTTTCGATACCTATTATTTTGGAACGTACATATACGAAAAAAACTAAGAGTAACTGCCGCACTCAGAGTCACTTAACGGTTATTTAAATCGCTCCTTAGTACAGAATATGATTTTTTTAGTACAGAATCACAATATAAATTATTTTTTAAGGAGCAATTTAAGTAATCGTTAAGTGACTTTGAGTACAGCCGTATGTCGTCTTTGTTTTGTGTCATATTTAATTTCAAGCTAATTTATTTGAGACCAAGGCGTGTTGTACATTTTTTATAACTGTTACTACAATAAATCTATAATATGCTTCAACCAAGTACACTTATGTTTATCAGTACACCATACCAATTACAAGCAATTTTATTACTACGAGCATAAATTGATAAATTAATTAATAAATTAACTTCAAAAGATACAAACTTCCTTGACGTTCATTTGTGAAGGTTACAATTAAAAGGAACAAAACAGACCAAAATTCAGAGAACCTCCCGGGACGCATTAAGTACGAGGAAGACCGCGACGCGACGGTGGCGGCCCGTGAAATATGGACGCCGGATAAATTGCCTGCTATGATTTCAGCCGTGTTTTCTAACTTTATTTTTCGCAACATGTTTTGCATTGCACAAATCATTTTTTCTAACTGTCACACAGTTATAACTACGTGATATTAGCGTGAATAAAAAGTACAGAGCTTCTTGGTCTACTTCAACCAATTTATGTACCACGTTTTGAGTAGAATCTTAATAAAGTTTTTCAATAAAGTCGATCAGCTGTGGATTGAAGAAGCTACAATGATCATAATAAAGATTTTCAGTAAAGTCAATCTGCTGTAGATTGAAGAGGCCACAATGATAATATCATTATGCCCCGTCCATACACAATAATAAGTCAATGAATTAAACCCAAAAATCATAATTTAATAGACGACATCCGTCTGTCAAGGGACCCTAATGGTGGCCACTCACGGTCAGTCCATCGCGTCAAATGGCGTGATATACAGCCAAAATTTGATCGTGAATGTGAAAAACTGATGGCGTGATTTAAAAAATTTGTATGTCCAATCGCGCCATTTGGCATATGTCGCTTGGCGTGGCTCCAAAAATGACGCGATGGAATGACCGTGAGTGACCACCATTACTCTTTGTGTACGACATTAACTAAAACCCATCCAATAGACAACATTGTGTTATAAACAGACAGGCATACGTAGATTAGATTTTACATCTTAATATATATAAATTACGTGTCACGTTGTTTGTCCTCGATGGACTCCTAAACTACTGAACCGATTTTAATAAAATTTGCACACCGTGTGCAGTTTGATCCAACTTGAAAGATAGGATACCTTACATCTCAAAATAAAAAAAAAAACTTTTGACAGAACGAAGTCTATCCGGGCAGCTAGTCATATATATTTCTAGTTCAGAGCTTTTTTATAATTTTGATTCGTTAACTCCGCATTCGCCTTAATACGTGGCATATAGCCTTAGCAGCAAGGAGTTACCAGTTAAGCTGTGTCGACTTTACGACTTTACTCGGCAGTAAACGGGTTGAGTCAACGCTGCTTGTATATTCTGCTGAGTATGAGTGGATTCGAATGTGGTGTTTCAGAGTTTAACTCAAATTCTGAGCACTGCATTCACGTTCTCACCGAAATGCCTTTTAGTTATTACATGTTTCAGATTCGGTTCTGACGTCACGTAAGTTGAGCTATGATTCCAATGATGAGATACCATAATGGGAGTTTGGGTCTGAAAAATGTACGTACACAATTTATTGATCAATTAATTCGGTAAAGGAAAATATCATGCGAAATCTACTTCTTGGTTTGGTTCTTATAAGTATTTGAAGTCTGTCACAACACTTGGCCAGCGAGGTGACCTTTAGATTTTGATGGGAGATTAAATCCCAGCAATAAGTAAGTTAAAGCTTGCGATAATGACCGACTCTTCATTGGACGACACACAACGACGTCTTATGCAATTATTGTGTTAATATACAGACGCAAATAAAAAAAAACTGCTGTGTGCGTGTGTCACAGAGCTTAAAGGTGTTGCCACACTAAGATGTTGCCATAGAATGAGAATGGCATAGAAACATTTGAAGAACAATCCTCAAAAAGGACGAAACCTGAATAAGTTTCCTTGCGATATTTTTTTTTTTAAAACTGTTATTTGTGCAAAACTTAATATTGCATATCTACAAAACTAGGGTCGGTAACTAATAGGAACAACTGGCTAAGACCGAGGCGTTAAAACAAACTACTTTTTAACTTAATTCACCTATACACAAACACGTCAACCAAAGCGTAACTAATAAAGCCAGCATTACTTAGTCCATGAGAGATTCTACAAAATTTAGTTTCCACATAATTATGCGCGCACTCTTATCACACAGAAGCTAAGCAACGAAGCTTGCCGCAGATCAGCGCGTCTTATGTGGATTAACTGAAACAACCGCGCACACGGCGTTTACAAGTGCTCTATAAACGTAGATTTTACGTACCGTTTAAACAGTGTATAGTATACTGTGTAAAATGTGAATGGTAGGTGTTTATTAAATACTTATATTACTCAATTAAATTGCTTAACTTTTTTTACTGTGAAATAATATTGCTAATTCATATACTGCAATAGATCAATTTATAAAGCATCTTTTATTTATTCAGAGAGGATCGGAGATATTGTACACAATAGAACAAACATTGTTTACGAGGTTTCACCTAATGAGAGTAAAAATATATAAAACATAAACTTAAAATATACGAGTAAAAACTAAAACATGAAACAAGTAAAATGTATATCACTTGCGGCAACTTTCTTAAATGTAAGCATCTTGTTATGCGAAACGAAAGCAGGACGAGTCTAATAATTTTGTTGTTGAACTATTTTGAACATTAGACTTCAAAATAAAAATTACATGACAATCACGAGAAAATTTTGAAGTTACTTACACCAAAATGACAGCAAACTTTACTATTTACTCGGCACAACCGCGCAACAAAGGGATTCAGTGGGATTCAGTGCAATTTTTATGTGAATTTTAATTAAAGTCCGTGGTTAGATAGAAGTGCTTTCTGCTATCCACGTGGATAACAACGGGTGGTTATCTCAAACGTTGAACGTAACAAGCTAAGCACAAAAGCAGTCAGAGTATTCACAGCTTACATTTGAGTATCCTTGAACAATGGTTTTGTAGCGATATTTATTCTTTAACTACGAGTATGAAAGATAACAAGCTTGCTGTTTTTAACGCTACACGTAACGCTTCACACTCATAGCCCCATACTAATTCCCTGTGTCGTGAATGCCATGGACAACACACAAAGACAAAGACACACACCCAGACCGAGAACAGAAATTCAAACTCATCATTCTTTCCGTCTCACTGGGAATCGAACTCAGGACCCTTGGTACGGCTATCTGGCATGGTAACCATTGCGCCACACGGGTCATCAAATACATTTTTGAATGCCTTGTTTTGGACTTTGTTTTTAATTGCAACTGATTTTGATGCGGAGGCCACATTTATCATT
Source organism: Thymelicus sylvestris (assembly GCA_911387775.1). Classification (NCBI taxonomy): domain Eukaryota; kingdom Metazoa; phylum Arthropoda; class Insecta; order Lepidoptera; family Hesperiidae; genus Thymelicus; species Thymelicus sylvestris. The sequence continues at coordinate 14,736,520 of OU426893.1, forward strand.
AATCGTCTTCTGTAGTTAATCACCTTACGCCCCAACTAAGAGTCACTAATGGTTACTTTAATCGTTCGTTAGTAAAGAATCACCATACAAATCCTGTAATAAGGAGCAAAACGTAAACGTTAGTGACTCTTGAGTTGTGTGAGACATTTTTATTATTCATTCGCCGCGCGCGCCGTCTTTCAAAAAACAAGCACATTATAAGATCAATTAAAAGAAAACTTCCCCGAGCATTAGCTTAGCAATTTAAATTAGGCATAATTAATGAGTTGGGTCACGTAGCGTGTTTCCCCTACACCGTGCGTCGTCTTCACGGAGTCTATGTGTCGAAGTTTTCAGAATGGCTAATGTGTGAACAGCGGCATGTGTTTGTGTAGCGCACTCGTAGTAAACATGCAGGTATTACTCATGTTTTGGAACGGCAGCGAAGGAGCGTTAAGGAGGAGTTTCATGAGGACGAATTATAAACCGAATGCTTATAAAGTCTAAATAAAAACTTTACTGTGATTCAAAATTTATTTTAACATTAATTGGAAGACCATATTTATATCACCATATGATGCTAGTTCCGTCATGAGAAAATTGGCTGACAGTAATTTTTTTAAACTGATTCTATTCCGAAGAAAAGTACATTTACTTGTCAGGGAATATTGAATAGTAGGTACCTATTTATTCTTTTAGTTGCATTCTGTTATAACAATACCTACAGTATACTGCTAACCGACTGTACAAAAAAATGTTTTCACCGTTTTTACAATACTAAAAACAAAATAAATTTTCCAAACATTTTGTAATATTTTCGCTAGTCATACGATTCATTGTACGACTCACTTGGAAATAATTGAACAGTCTGCCATTGAGATAATGGTACACTTTGAAGAAGTATCGGAAAATAATGAATGTACAATTAGACTTCACAAATCCTTATCGATGGAATCAAGCGGAAAATTAAGATAACTAGATACGTTAATGGTCCTCTAATTATTTAAAGATGGAGAGTAATGCTCTTGCCTGATAAAACAGTTTTAGTCGTGATTGTTATCGAAATTGGCTTGTTGTAAACCGTACGCTCTATGGCTCCAATTTGTTACAATTATATCTGAATTTCGGTACTAGCTTGCGAGGGATAAATTGGAAAAAACTTCCTTTTTACCCTCGACGGAACAAAGAAAGGTATATATGCGTATTGTTATGGTGTTAACTCGCCCCAGCGGGAGCTGCAGTGCAGTTGTGTTTTCTTAATGAATAACTCATTTGCCAAATTAAACAACTTATTATTAAGACATATCCTTACACGGGACCTATATCAATTGTACGGGCACGACATTTTTCCAACGGTAAAGTTAAGTTTGTTACTCAATTCAGCAAGAACAATGTTCTATTCTACAAGCCCTTCGGAATCCTCGATGCGTGACTCTGACCCGCACTTGGCAGGTTTTTTATTACAAGATGCTTTCTTTTTTTATGAAAATAGCCGGCAAACGAGCTGACGATCTACCTGATGGTAAGTGGCTATCGTCGCCCATGGACATCAGCAACACCAAAGTCATCACCGATGCGTTGCCGGCCAAGAAAGAGAGATGTAAAAGAAAGAAAGAAATCTAAGCTTTCTAGTTTACTGCTTTTATGCGTCATTGATTATATTACTGGTACCTATTTTTTTATAATTATACTATTTTTAACCGACTTCAATAAAAGGAGGAGGTTCTCAATTCGACTGTAATTTTTTTTTTTTATGTTTGTTACCTCAGAACTTTGGACTGGGCGAACCGATTTTGATGATTATTTTTTTAATCGAAAGCTGACGGCTGTCATGTGGTCCCACATATATTGAGATCTGACAATGGCATCCATGAGAAAACTACATAAGTCGTAAATTTGTGTTAAGATGTGCGCGACAAATTGACGAATAACTCAATATGACGTCAACCGATTTCGATGATTCTTTTTTAAATAGAAAGCTGGTGCTTGTCATGTGGTCCCACATAAATTTGAACGAGATCTGAAAGTAGTTTTTGAGAATTTGAAGTCGGTTATTTTTTGTTAGTAAAATTTAGATTATTACATTATATTTAGTAAAAAAAAGTGATTCAATTTCAAGAAACAGTTTAACAAAAGTTTTTACTCATCATTAATCAAACCATTGTAAATTAATTTTCTTGAAAGTTACAGCTAAGATCTTCCTCGTCAATTATATTATTATTTGACTACCATGTAGAATGTAGCTAATTTGAGAAATCCTTAATTTATATTTTTCTTTACATTAAAAAAAACTTTAAATACTCACGTACTTGTTGGTATTATATTGTTTTTTAATTGTAAAATAATTACTCCCTAGTCAGATACATTGTTTGCATTAATCTTTCATCTCCACTCCGAACCGGTACGGAGCTGCTATGGTCCAAATTAAAAAAGTTAAAACTGTACGTATCGTTCGCAAATAGAGGATTGTTTTTGTTTGTGAGCGAACTACTCGTACGCTCCAGCAACTGAGTGCATGGTTAGTGCGGCTCTTCGGAATCGATAGGGCAGTAATTTTTAATGTAAAGTCTGGGAGCGGGTACCTACTGTTTAGCATGCGTCGGCATTTTGCAACGTTTTTCGGGCATTTCCAGTGTATGTTCGACGGCGTTTTACATAATGCGGGTTGTGCCGTTTCGGCGTGCATTAGCTGCCAATCGCTTTAGGTTTTAATTTGGGTTTTACGGAATTGATTTGACTTTGGTGATTATGTTACAAGTTTGAAACGATGATCGGGTAGCGGTTTGAGTTTAGGTACGATCCTCAGAACCTATGTGAAGCTGAAAACTGAGTATAAAAAAAATGAATTTAATAATATTTATTCGATTGTACCAGGAGTGTACCGGATTGTACCGTAGTTAAAATCGTTTGTACCTCAAAGGGGTGAAATATATAAGGGTGGTAGATTTTGCTCCAAAACCAACTTGAAAATTCGAGATTTAAATTGATACCAACTCAAAGGATATCGTTTGTACCGGATTGTACCGGCAATAAAACTTGAAAAATGATGAAAAATTTTTTTTAAATTTTTTTTTTAGTTTTTTTTTTAGTTTTTTTTTTTATTTTTTTTATTTTTTTATCAAAAGTCTGCATAAGAAGAAAAAAATTATTGCGTTTATCTGAAAACGGGTACAAATAATGTGGAACACAAACCAACGCGTGGAAGTCTTTTATTGAGTATAATATCTGTTAAGCCCGAAAACTACATTTCTGATCGGTTTTTCTCGCACAAAAATCGGGTAACAAACAAAATCTTTAAAGGTACAAAAAATTCCACACAACGGGCTCTGTAATACAAGTGGGTACAAACGGGTACAAACGATGGGAAGCAAACACCAACTCGTGAAAATCTTAAATAGAGTAAAATGGCTGTAAGGGTCGAAAACTACGTCTCTGACCAAATTTTTGTACAGAAAACTGGCAGAACAAACGAAATTTTTAGTAGTGCAAACAAGCACACATAATGGACTTCGTCACACAAGTGGGCACCAACGGGTACAAACGATGGGAAACCAACACCGACTCGAGAACGTCTTAAAAAGAGTAAAATGGGTGTAGTATCGAAAACTATATTTCTGATCGCATTTTCTAGAAGAAAACTGGTGGTTCAAACGAAATTTTTAGTTGTGCACACAAGCACCCATAATGATCTTCGTCATACAAGTGGGTACCAACGGGTACAAACGATGGGAAACCAACACCGACTCGGGAAAGTCTTAAATAAAGTAAAATGTTAGAATCGAAAACTACATTTCTGATCGCATTTTCTCTAAGAAAACTGGTGGTTCAAACGAAATTTTTAGTAATGCACACAAGCACACATAATGCACTTCGTCATACAAGTGGGTACCAACGGGTACAAACGATGGGAAACCAACACCGACTCGGGAAAGTCTTAAATAAAGTAAAATGGTGTTAGAATCGAAAACTACATTTCTGATCGCATTTTCTCTAAGAAAACTGGTGGTTCAAACGAAATTTTTAGTAATGCACACAAGCACACATAATGCACTTCGTCATACAAGTGAGTACCAACGGGTACAAACGATGGGAAACCAACACCGACTCGGGAAAGTCTTAAATAAAGTAAAATGGCGTTAGAATCGAAAACTACATTTCTGATCGCATTTTCTCTAAAAAAAAAGGTGGTTCAAACGAAATTTTTAGTAATGCACACAAGCACCCATAATGATCTTCGTCATACAAGTGGGTACCAACGGGTACAAACGATGGGAAACCAACACCGACTCGGGAAATTCTTAAATAAAGTAAAATGGTGTTAGAATTGAAAACTACATTTCTGATCGCATTTTCTCTAAGAAAACTGGTGGTTCAAACGAAATTTTTAGTAATGCACACAAGCACCCATAATGATCTTTGTCATACAAGTGGGTACCAACGGGTACAAACGATGGGAAACCAACACCGACTCAGGAAAGTCTTAAATAAATTAAAATGGTGTTAGAATTGAAAACTACATTTCTGATCGCATTTTCTCTAAGAAAACTGGTGGTTCAAACGAAATTTTTAGTAATGCACACAAGCACCCATAATGATCTTCGTCATACAAGTGGGTACCAACGGGTACAAACGATGGGAAACCAACAACGACTCTGGAAAGTCTTAAATAAAGTAAAATGGTGTAAGAATCGAAAACTACATTTCTGATCGCATTTTCTCTAAGAAAACTGGGGGTTCAAACGAAATTTTTAGTAATGCACACAAGCACACATAATGCACTTCGTCATACAAGTGGGTACCAACGGGTACAAACGATGGGAAACCAACACCGACTCGGGAAAGTCTTAAATAAAGTAAAATGGCGTTAGAATCGAAAACTACATTTCTGATCGCATTTTCTCTAAAAAAAAAGGTGGTTCAAACGAAATTTTTAGTAATGCACACAAGCACTTATAATGATCTTCGTCATACAAGTGGGTACCAACGGGTACAAACGATGGGAAACCAACACCGACTCGGGAAAGTCTTAAATAAAGTAAAATGGCGTTAGAATCGAAAACTACATTTCTGATCGCATTTTCTCTAAAAAAAAAGGTGGTTCAAACGAAATTTTTAGTAATGCACACAAGCACTTATAATGATCTTCGTCATACAAGTGGGTACCAACGGGTAGAAACGATGGGAAACCAACACCGACTCGGGAAAGTCTTAAATAAAGTAAAATGGTGTTAGAATCGAAAACTACATTTCTGATCGCATTTTCTCTAAGAAAACTGGTGGTTCAAACGAAATTTTTAGTAATGCACACAAGCACACATAATGCACTTTGTCATACAAGTGGGTACCAACGGGTACAAACGATGGGAAACCAACACCGACTCGGGAAAGTCTTAAATAAAGTAAAATGGCGTTAGAATCGAAAACTACATTTCTGATCGCATTTTCTCTAAGAAAACTGGTGGTTCAAACGAAATTTTTAGTAATGCACACAAGCACACATAATGCACTTCGTCATACAAGTGGGTACCAACGGGTACAAACGATGGGAAACCAACACCGACTCGGGAAAGTCTTAAATAAAGTAAAATGGTGTTAGAATCGAAAACTACATTTCTGATCGCATTTTCTCTAAGAAAACTGGTGGTTCAAACGAAATTTTTAGTAATGCACACAAGCACACATAATGCACTTCGTCATACAAGTGGGTACCAACGGGTACAAACGATGGGAAACCAACACCGACTCAGGAAAGTCTTAAATAAATTAAAATGGTGTTAGAATTGAAAACTACATTTCTGATCGCATTTTCTCTAAAAAAAAAGGTGGTTCAAACGAAATTTTTAGTAATGCACACAAGCACCCATAATGATCTTTGTCATACAAGTGGGTACCAACGGGTACAAACGATGGGAAACCAACACCGACTCGGGAAAGTCTTAAATAAAGTAAAATGGTGTTAGAATCGAAAACTACATTTCTGATCGCATTTTCTCTAAGAAAACTGGTGGTTCAAACGAAATTTTTAGTAATGCACACAAGCACCCATAATGATCTTCGTCATACAAGTGGGTACCAACGGGTACAAACGATGGGAAACCAACACCAACTCGGGAAAGTCTTAAGTAAAGTAAAATGGTTTTAGAATCGAAAACTACATTTCTGATCGCATTTTCTCGAAGAAAACTGGTGGTTCAAACGAAATTTTTAGTAATGCACACAAGCACACATAATGATCTTCGTCATACAAGTGGGTACCAACGGGTACAAACGATGGGAAACCAACACCGACTCGGGAAAGTCTTAAATAAAGTAAAATGGTGTTAGAATCGAAAACTACATTTCTGATCGCATTTTCTCGAAGAAAACTGGTGGTTCAAACGAAATTTTTAGTAATGCACACAAGCACCCATATTGATCTTCGTCATACAAGTGGGTACCAACGGGTACAAACGATGGGAAACCAACACCGACTCGGGAAAGTCTTAAATAAAGTAAAATGGCGTTAGAATCGAAAACTACATTTCTGATCGCATTTTCTCTAAAAAAAAAGGTGGTTCAAACGAAATTTTTAGTAATGCACACAAGCACCCATAATGATCTTCGTCATACAAGTGGGTACCAACGGGTACAAACGATGGGAAACCAACACCGACTCGGGAAATTCTTAAATAAAGTAAAATGGTGTTAGAATCGAAAACTACATTTCTGATCGCATTTTCTCTAAGAAAACTGGTGGTTCAAACGAAATTTTTAGTAATGCACACAAGCACCCATAATGATCTTTGTCATACAAGTGGGTACCAACGGGTACAAACGATGGGAAACCAACACCGACTCAGGAAAGTCTTAAATAAATTAAAATGGTGTTAGAATTGAAAACTACATTTCTGATCGCATTTTCTCTAAGAAAACTGGTGGTTCAAACGAAATTTTTAGTAATGCACACAAGCACCCATAATGATCTTCGTCATACAAGTGGGTACCAACGGGTACAAACGATGGGAAACCAACAACGACTCTGGAAAGTCTTAAATAAAGTAAAATGGTGTAAGAATCGAAAACTACATTTCTGATCGCATTTTCTCTAAGAAAACTGGGGGTTCAAACGAAATTTTTAGTAATGCACACAAGCACACATAATGCACTTCGTCATACAAGTGGGTACCAACGGGTACAAACGATGGGAAACCAACACCGACTCGGGAAAGTCTTAAATAAAGTAAAATGGCGTTAGAATCGAAAACTACATTTCTGATCGCATTTTCTCTAAAAAAAAGGTGGTTCAAACGAAATTTTTAGTAATGCACACAAGCACTTATAATGATCTTCGTCATACAAGTGGGTACCAACGGGTACAAACGATGGGAAACCAACACCGACTCGGGAAAGTCTTAAATAAAGTAAAATGGCGTTAGAATCGAAAACTACATTTCTGATCGCATTTTCTCTAAAAAAAAAGGTGGTTCAAACGAAATTTTTAGTAATGCACACAAGCACTTATAATGATCTTCGTCATACAAGTGGGTACCAACGGGTAGAAACGATGGGAAACCAACACCGACTCGGGAAAGTCTTAAATAAAGTAAAATGGTGTTAGAATCGAAAACTACATTTCTGATCGCATTTTCTCTAAGAAAACTGGTGGTTCAAACGAAATTTTTAGTAATGCACACAAGCACACATAATGCACTTTGTCATACAAGTGGGTACCAACGGGTACAAACGATGGGAAACCAACACCGACTCGGGAAAGTCTTAAATAAAGTAAAATGGCGTTAGAATCGAAAACTACATTTCTGATCGCATTTTCTCTAAGAAAACTGGTGGTTCAAACGAAATTTTTAGTAATGCACACAAGCACACATAATGCACTTCGTCATACAAGTGGGTACCAACGGGTACAAACGATGGGAAACCAACACCGACTCGGGAAAGTCTTAAATAAAGTAAAATGGTGTTAGAATCGAAAACTACATTTCTGATCGCATTTTCTCTAAGAAAACTGGTGGTTCAAACGAAATTTTTAGTAATGCACACAAGCACACATAATGCACTTCGTCATACAAGTGGGTACCAACGGGTACAAACGATGGGAAACCAACACCGACTCGGGAAATTCTTAAATAAATTAAAATGGTGTTAGAATTGAAAACTACATTTCTGATCGCATTTTCTCTAAAAAAAAAGGTGGTTCAAACGAAATTTTTAGTAATGCACACAAGCACCCATAATGATCTTCGTCATACAAGTGGGTACCAACGGGTACAAACGATGGGAAACCAACACCGACTCGGGAAAGTCTTAAATAAAGTAAAATGGTGTTAGAATCGAAAACTACATTTCTGATCGCATTTTCTCTAAGAAAACTGGTGGTTCAAACGAAATTTTTAGTAATGCACACAAGCACCCATAATGATCTTCGTCATACAAGTGGGTACCAACGGGTACAAACGATGGGAAACCAACACCAACTCGGGAAAGTCTTAAGTAAAGTAAAATGGTTTTAGAATCGAAAACTACATTTCTGATCGCATTTTCTCGAAGAAAACTGGTGGTTCAAACGAAATTTTTAGTAATGCACACAAGCACACATAATGATCTTCGTCATACAAGTGGGTACCAACGGGTACAAACGATGGGAAACCAACACCGACTCGGGAAAGTCTTAAATAAAGTAAAATGGTGTTAGAATCGAAAACTACATTTCTGATCGCATTTTCTCGAAGAAAACTGGTGGTTCAAACGAAATTTTTAGTAATGCACACAAGCACCCATAATGATCTTCGTCATACAAGTGGGTACCAACGGGTACAAACGATGGGAAACCAACACCGACTCGGGAAAGTCTTAACTAAAATAAAATGGTGTTAGAATCGAAAACTACATTTCTAATCGCATTTTCTCGAAGAAAAATGGTGGTTCAAACGAAATTTTTAGTAATGCACACAAGCACCCATAATGATCTTCGTCATACAAGTGGGTACCAACGGGTACAAACGATGGGAAACCAACACCGACTCTGGAAAGTCTTAAATAAAGTAAAATGGTGTAAGAATCGAAAACTACATTTCTGATCGCATTTTCTCTAAGAAAACTGGTGGTTCAAACGAAATTTTTAGTAATGCACACAAGCACACATAATGCACTTCGTCATACAAGTGGGTACCAACGGGTACAAACGATGGGAAACCAACACCGACTCGGGAAAGTCTTAAATAAAGTAAAATGGTGTTAGAATCGAAAACTACATTTCTGATCGCATTTTCTCTAAGAAAACTGGTGGTTCAAACGAAATTTTTAGTAATGCACACAAGCACACATAATGCACTTTGTCATACAAGTGGGTACCAACGGGTACAAACGATGGGAAACCAACACCGACTCGGGAAAGTCTTAAATAAAGTAAAATGGCGTTAGAATTGAAAACTACATTTCTGATCGCATTTTCTCTAAGAAAACTGGTGGTTCAAACGAAATTTTTAGTAATGCACACAAGCACACATAATGCACTTCGTCATACAAGTGGGTACCAACGGGTACAAACGATGGGAAACCAACACCGACTCGGGAAAGTCTTAAATAAAGTAAAATGGTGTTAGAATCGAAAACTACATTTCTGATCGCATTTTCTCTAAGAAAACTGGTGGTTCAAACGAAATTTTTAGTAATGCACACAAGCACACATAATGCACTTCGTCATACAAGTGGGTACCAACGGGTACAAACGATGGGAAACCAACACCGACGCAGGAAAGTCTTAAATAAATTAAAATGGTGTTAGAATTGAAAACTACATTTCTGATCGCATTTTCTCTAAAAAAAAAGGTGGTTCAAACGAAATTTTTAGTAATGCACACAAGCACCCATAATGATCTTCGTCATACAAGTGGGTACCAACGGGTACAAACGATGGGAAACCAACACCGACTCGGGAAAGTCTTAAATAAAGTAAAATGGTGTTAGAATCGAAAACTACATTTCTGATCGCATTTTCTCTAAGAAAACTGGTGGTTCAAACGAAATTTTTAGTAATGCACACAAGCACACATAATGCACTTCGTCATACAAGTGGGTACCAACGGGTACAAACGATGGGAAACCAACACCGACTCGGGAAAGTCTTAACTAAAATAAAATGGTGTTAGAATCGAAAACTACATTTCTAATCGCATTTTCTCGAAGAAAAATGGTGGTTCAAACGAAATTTTTAGTAATGCACACAAGCACCCATAATGATCTTCGTCATACAAGTGGGTACCAACGGGTACAAACGATGGCACTTCGTCATAAAAGTGGGTACTGGTGGGTAAAATGCGATTAGAAATGTAGTTTTCGATTCTATCACCATTTTACTTTATTTAAGACTTTCCCGAGTCGGTGTTGGTTTCCCATCGTTTGTACCCGTTGGTACCCACTTGTATGACGAAGATCATTATAAGTGCTTGTGTGCATTACTAAAAATTTCGTTTGAACCACCTTTTTTTTTAGAGAAAATGCGATCAGAAATGTAGTTTTCGATTCTAACGCCATTTTACTTTATTTAAGACTTTCCCGAGTCGGTGTTGGTTTCCCATCGTTTGTACCCGTTGGTACCCACTTGTATGACGAAGTGCATTATGTGTGCTTGTGTGCATTACTAAAAATTTCGTTTGAACCACCAGTTTTCTTAGAGAAAATGCGATCAGAAATGTAGTTTTCGATTCTAACACCATTTTACTTTATTTAAGACTTTCCCGAGTCGGTGTTGGTTTCCCATCGTTTGTACCCGTTGGTACCCACTTGTATGACGAAGATCATTAAGGGTGCTTGTGTGCATTACTAAAAATTTCGTTTGAACCACCATTTTTCTTCGAGAAAATGCGATTAGAAATGTAGTTTTCGATTCTAACACCATTTTATTTTAGTTAAGACTTTCCCGAGTCGGTGTTGGTTTCCCATCGTTTGTACCCGTTGGTACCCACTTGTATGACGAAGATCATTATGGGTGCTTGTGTGCATTACTAAAAATTTCGTTTGAACCACCAGTTTTCTTCGAGAAAATGCGATCAGAAATGTAGTTTTCGATTCTAACACCATTTTACTTTATTTAAGACTTTCCCGAGTCGGTGTTGGTTTCCCATCGTTTGTACCCGTTGGTACCCACTTGTATGACGAAGTGCATTATAAGTGCTTGTGTGCATTACTAAAAATTTCGTTTGAACCACCTTTTTTTTTAGAGAAAATGCGATCAGAAATGTAGTTTTCGATTCTAACGCCATTTTACTTTATTTAAGACTTTCCCGAGTCGGTGTTGGTTTCCCATCGTTTGTACCCGTTGGTACCCACTTGTATGACGAAGTGCATTATGTGTGCTTGTGTGCATTACTAAAAATTTCGTTTGAACCACCAGTTTTCTTAGAGAAAATGCGATCAGAAATGTAGTTTTCGATTCTAACACCATTTTACTTTATTTAAGACTTTCCCGAGTCGGTGTTGGTTTCCCATCGTTTGTACCCGTTGGTACCCACTTGTATGACGAAGATCATTAAGGGTGCTTGTGTGCATTACTAAAAATTTCGTTTGAACCACCATTTTTCTTCGAGAAAATGCGATTAGAAATGTAGTTTTCGATTCTAACCCCATTTTATTTTAGTTAAGACTTTCCCGAGTCGGTGTTGGTTTCCCATCGTTTGTACCCGTTGGTACCCACTTGTATGACGAAGATCATTATGGGTGCTTGTGTGCATTACTAAAAATTTCGTTTGAACCACCAGTTTTCTTCGAGAAAATGCGATCAGAAATGTAGTTTTCGATTCTAACACCATTTTACTTTATTTAAGACTTTCCCGAGTCGGTGTTGGTTTCCCATCGTTTGTACCCGTTGGTACCCACTTGTATGACGAAGTGCATTATGTGTGCTTGTGTGCATTACTAAAAATTTCGTTTGAACCACCAGTTTTCTTAGAGAAAATGCGATCAGAAATGTAGTTTTCGATTCTAACACCATTTTACTTTATTTAAGACTTTCCCGAGTCGGTGTTGGTTTCCCATCGTTTGTACCCGTTGGTACCCACTTATATGACGAATATCATTATGGTTGCTTGTGTGCATTACTAAAAATTTCGTTTGAACCACCAGTTTTCTTAGAGAAATGCGATCAGAAATGTAGTTTTCGATTCTAACACCATTTTACTTTATTTAAGACTTTCCCGAGTCGGTGTTGGTTTCCCATCGTTTGTACCCGTTGGTACCCACTTGTATGATGAAGTGCATTATGTGTGCTTGTGTGCATTTTTAAAAATTTCGTTTGAACCACCAGTTTTCTTAGAGAAAATGCGATCAGAAATGTAGTTTTCGATTCTAACACCATTTTACTTTATTTAAGACTTTCCCGAGTCGGTGTTGGTTTCCCATCGTTTGTACCCGTTGGTACCCACTTGTATGACGAAGATCATTAAGGGTGCTTGTGTGCATTACTAAAAATTTCGTTTGAACCACCATTTTTCTTCGAGAAAATGCGATTAGAAATGTAGTTTTCGATTCTAACACCATTTTATTTTAGTTAAGACTTTCCCGAGTCGGTGTTGGTTTCCCATCGTTTGTACCCGTTGGTACCCACTTGTATGACGAAGATCATTATGGGTGCTTGTGTGCATTACTAAAAATTTCGTTTGAACCACCAGTTTTCTTCGAGAAAATGCGATCAGAAATGTAGTTTTCGATTCTAACACCATTTTACTTTATTTAAGACTTTCCCGAGTCGGTGTTGGTTTCCCATCGTTTGTACCCGTTGGTACCCACTTGTATGACGAAGTGCATTATGTGTGCTTGTGTGCATTACTAAAAATTTCGTTTGAACCACCAGTTTTCTTAGAGAAAATGCGATCAGAAATGTAGTTTTCGATTCTAACACCATTTTACTTTATTTAAGACTTTCCCGAGTCGGTGTTGGTTTCCCATCGTTTGTACCCGTTGGTACCCACTTGTATGACGAATATCATTATGGTTGCTTGTGTGCATTACTAAAAATTTCGTTTGAACCACCAGTTTTCTTAGAGAAAATGCGATCAGAAATGTAGTTTTCGATTCTAACACCATTTTACTTTATTTAAGACTTTCCCGAGTCGGTGTTGGTTTCCCATCGTTTGTACCCGTTGGTACCCACTTGTATGATGAAGTGCATTATGTGTGCTTGTGTGCATTTTTAAAAATTTCGTTTGAACCACCAGTTTTCTTAGAGAAAATGCGATCAGAAATGTAGTTTTCGATTCTAACACCATTTTACTTTATTTAAGACTTTCCCGAGTCGGTGTTGGTTTCCCATCGTTTGTACCCGTTGGTACCCACTTGTATGACGAAGATCATTAAGGGTGCTTGTGTGCATTACTAAAAATTTCGTTTGAACCACCATTTTTCTTCGAGAAAATGCGATTAGAAATGTAGTTTTCGATTCTAACACCATTTTATTTTAGTTAAGACTTTCCCGAGTCGGTGTTGGTTTCCCATCGTTTGTACCCGTTGGTACCCACTTGTATGACGAAGATCATTATGGGTGCTTGTGTGCATTACTAAAAATTTCGTTTGAACCACCAGTTTTCTTCGAGAAAATGCGATCAGAAATGTAGTTTTCGATTCTAACACCATTTTACTTTATTTAAGACTTTCCCGAGTCGGTGTTGGTTTCCCATCGTTTGTACCCGTTGGTACCTACTTGTATGACGAAGATCATTATAAGTGCTTGTGTGCATTACTAAAAATTTCGTTTGAACCACCTTTTTTTTAGAGAAAATGCGATCAGAAATGTAGTTTTCGATTCTAACGCCATTTTACTTTATTTAAGACTTTCCCGAGTCGGTGTTGGTTTCCCATCGTTTGTACCCGTTGGTACCCACTTGTATGACGAAGTGCATTATGTGTGCTTGTGTGCATTACTAAAAATTTCGTTTGAACCCCCAGTTTTCTTAGAGAAAATGCGATCAGAAATGTAGTTTTCGATTCTTACACCATTTTACTTTATTTAAGACTTTCCAGAGTCGGTGTTGGTTTCCCATCGTTTGTACCCGTTGGTACCCACTTGTATGACGAAGATCATTATGGTTGCTTGTGTGCATTACTAAAAATTTCGTTTGAACCACCAGTTTTCTTAGAGAAAATGCGATCAGAAATGTAGTTTTCGATTCTAACACCATTTTACTTTATTTAAGACTTTCCCGAGTCGGTGTTGGTTTCCCATCGTTTGTACCCGTTGGTACCCACTTGTATGACGAAGTGCATTATGTGTGCTTGTGTGCATTACTAAAAATTTCGTTTGAACCACCAGTTTTCTTAGAGAAAATGCGATCAGAAATGTAGTTTTCGATTCTAACACCATTTTACTTTATTTAAGACTTTCCCGAGTCGGTGTTGGTTTCCCATCGTTTGTACCCGTTGGTACCCACTTGTATGACGAAGATCATTATGGGTGCTTGTGTGCATTACTAAAAATTTCGTTTGAACCACCTTTTTTTTTAGAGAAAATGCGATCAGAAATGTAGTTTTCAATTCTAACACCATTTTAATTTATTTAAGACTTTCCTGAGTCGGTGTTGGTTTCCCATCGTTTGTACCCGTTGGTACCCACTTGTATGACGAAGTGCATTATGTGTGCTTGTGTGCATTACTAAAAATTTCGTTTGAACCACCAGTTTTCTTAGAGAAAATGCGATCAGAAATGTAGTTTTCGATTCTAACACCATTTTACTTTATTTAAGACTTTCCCGAGTCGGTGTTGGTTTCCCATCGTTTGTACCCGTTGGTACCCACTTGTATGACGAAGTGCATTATGTGTGCTTGTGTGCATTACTAAAAATTTCGTTTGAACCACCAGTTTTCTTAGAGAAAATGCGATCAGAAATGTAGTTTTCAATTCTAACGCCATTTTACTTTATTTAAGACTTTCCCGAGTCGGTGTTGGTTTCCCATCGTTTGTACCCGTTGGTACCCACTTGTATGACAAAGTGCATTATGTGTGCTTGTGTGCATTACTAAAAATTTCGTTTGAACCACCAGTTTTCTTAGAGAAAATGCGATCAGAAATGTAGTTTTCGATTCTAACACCATTTTACTTTATTTAAGACTTTCCCGAGTCGGTGTTGGTTTCCCATCGTTTGTACCCGTTGGTACCCACTTGTATGACGAAGTGCATTATGTGTGCTTGTGTGCATTACTAAAAATTTCGTTTGAACCACCAGTTTTCTTAGAGAAAATGCGATCAGAAATGTAGTTTTCGATTCTTACACCATTTTACTTTATTTAAGACTTTCCAGAGTCGGTGTTGGTTTCCCATCGTTTGTACCCGTTGGTACCCACTTGTATGACGAAGATCATTATGGGTGCTTGTGTGCATTACTAAAAATTTCGTTTGAACCACCATTTTTCTTCGAGAAAATGCGATTAGAAATGTAGTTTTCGATTCTAACACCATTTTATTTTAGTTAAGACTTTCCCGAGTCGGTGTTGGTTTCCCATCGTTTGTACCCGTTGGTACCCACTTGTATGACGAAGATCATTATGGGTGCTTGTGTGCATTACTAAAAATTTCGTTTGAACCACCAGTTTTCTTCGAGAAAATGCGATCAGAAATGTAGTTTTCGATTCTAACACCATTTTACTTTATTTAAGACTTTCCCGAGTCGGTGTTGGTTTCCCATCGTTTGTACCCGTTGGTACCCACTTGTATGACGAAGATCATTATGTGTGCTTGTGTGCATTACTAAAAATTTCGTTTGAACCACCAGTTTTCTTCGAGAAAATGCGATCAGAAATGTAGTTTTCGATTCTAAAACCATTTTACTTTACTTAAGACTTTCCCGAGTTGGTGTTGGTTTCCCATCGTTTGTACCCGTTGGTACCCACTTGTATGACGAAGATCATTATGGGTGCTTGTGTGCATTACTAAAAATTTCGTTTGAACCACCAGTTTTCTTAGAGAAAATGCGATCAGAAATGTAGTTTTCGATTCTAACACCATTTTACTTTATTTAAGACTTTCCCGAGTCGGTGTTGGTTTCCCATCGTTTGTACCCGTTGGTACCCACTTGTATGACGAAGATCATTATGGGTGCTTGTGTGCATTACTAAAAATTTCGTTTGAACCACCTTTTTTTTTAGAGAAAATGCGATCAGAAATGTAGTTTTCAATTCTAACACCATTTTAATTTATTTAAGAATTTCCCGAGTCGGTGTTGGTTTCCCATCGTTTGTACCCGTTGGTACCCACTTGTATGACGAAGTGCATTATGTGTGCTTGTGTGCATGACTAAAACTTTCGTTTGAACCACCAGTTTTCTTAGAGAAAATGCGATCAGAAATGTAGTTTTCGATTCTAACACCATTTTACTTTATTTAAGACTTTCCCGAGTCGGTGTTGGTTTCCCATCGTTTGTACCCGTTGGTACCCACTTGTATGACGAAGTGCATTATGTGTGCTTGTGTGCATTACTAAAAATTTCGTTTGAACCACCAGTTTTCTTAGAGAAAATGCGATCAGAAATGTAGTTTTCGATTCTAACGCCATTTTACTTTATTTAAGACTTTCCCGAGTCGGTGTTGGTTTCCCATCGTTTGTACCCGTTGGTACCCACTTGTATGACAAAGTGCATTATGTGTGCTTGTGTGCATTACTAAAAATTTCGTTTGAACCACCAGTTTTCTTAGAGAAAATGCGATCAGAAATGTAGTTTTCGATTCTAACACCATTTTACTTTATTTAAGACTTTCCCGAGTCGGTGTTGGTTTCCCATCGTTTGTACCCGTTGGTACCCACTTGTATGACGAAGATCATTATAGGTGCTTGTGTGCATTACTAAAAATTTCGTTTGAACCACCTTTGTTTTTAGAGAAAATGCGATCAGAAATGTAGTTTTCGATTCTAACGCCATTTTACTTTATTTAAGACTTTCCCGAGTCGGTGTTGGTTTCCCATCGTTTGTACCCGTTGGTACCCACTTGTATGACGAAGTGCATTATGTGTGCTTGTGTGCATTACTAAAAATTTCGTTTGAACCACCAGTTTTCTTAGAGAAAATGCGATCAGAAATGTAGTTTTCGATTCTAACACCATTTTACTTTACTTAAGAATTTCCCGAGTCGGTGTTGGTTTCCCATCGTTTGTACCCGTTGGTACCCACTTGTATGACGAAGATCATTATGGGTGCTTGTATGCACCACTAAAAATTTCGTTTGAACCACCAGTTTTCTTCTAGAAAATGCGATCAGAAATATAGTTTTCGATACTACACCCATTTTACTCTTTTTAAGACGTTCTCGAGTCGGTGTTGGTTTCCCATCGTTTGTACCCGTTGGTGCCCACTTGTGTGACGAAGTCCATTATGTGTGCTTGTTTGCACTACTAAAAATTTCGTATGTACTGCCAGTTTTCTGTCAAAAAATTTGGTCAGAGACGTAGTTTTCGACCCTTACAGCCATTTTACTCTATTTAAGATTTTCACGAGTTGGTGTTTGCTTCCCATCGTTTGTACCCGTTTGTACCCACTTGTATTACAGAGCCCGTTGTGTGGAATTTTTTGTACCTTTAAAGATTTTGTTTGTACCCCGATTTTTGTGCGAGAAAAACCGATCAGAAATGTAGTTTTCGGGCCTAACAGATATTATACTCAATAAAAGACTTCCACGCGTTGGTTTGTGTTCCACATTATTTGTACCCGTTTTCAGATAAACGCAATAATTTTTTTCTCCTATTGCAGACTTTTGATAAAAAAATAAAAAAAATAAAATAAAAAAAACTAAAAAAAAAACTAAAAAAAAAATTTAAAAAAAATTTTTCATCATTTTTCAAGTTTTATTGCCGGTACAATCCGGTACAAACGATATCCTTTGAGTTGGTATCAATTTAAATCTCGAATTTTCAAGTTGGTTTTGGAGCAAAATCTACCACCCTTATATATTTCACCCCTTTGAGGTACAAACGATTTTAACTACGGTACAATCCGGTACACTCCTGGTACAATCGAATAAATATTATTAAATTCATTTTTTTTATACTCAGTTTTCAGCTTCACATAGGTATCCTCAGATACCTTAGGAAACGTGGTATTGAATCCTAATCCTATCCGAAATCCTGGTAGGGACGCATTATTTCTTTTTAGTTTTTTTTTAACTTCATTAATAACAAGTGGTTACACGGCGTGTGTTACTACACTTACCTACTGCGCTAAAATTACAAAATCAATTATTTAAAGTCTTGAAAATTTTTGTATGGGAAAAGTCAAAAATCGAATTTACCTACATATGTGGCTAATTCATTGTTTTAGTAGTCACACCATCTTAGCGTTATTACCTTTCAAATAGAACCAGTTTGCGACATAATATCGGTTGGATGGTTTCAAAGTATATTAGAGAACATTACCACAAACATCTTTTTGTGTTTTAATTATAATAATAGCCCGCTAGTTTTTGTTATGATAAAAAACAATCCATCAATCTAATCGAACGCACTCAACACTTGGTTCGATTACTAATCCTATACCCGATCGACCCTTTTACGCCAATAATTTACAGACTCAAGCTCAAAACACGCTGGTCCCTTTACCCAAACACACAAAAAGGTTCACTCACTAAACTGATAGACCAAAAACAAATAAATCGACTACTTTCGGACACGGAAAGACGAATGGACGCACTTTATACCGGAACCCGAACGAATCGTGAACAAAACGTTCTTACCTCAATTAATAAAAGTGTAATGGAACACCCGCACATATGTTAACGTAACATTATTACGTGTAATAGACACCGCGATTCCGATTTAATTCGTACGATGGCAATTAAACGGTATAAGTGCCAATAAAAGTCAGGGTTGCGCCAATTATAAATTGTTCAATTTATAGGTGCTCCGCTAGTGATGTCCGCGTTTCGCTACTAGATACGAAAAGTTCTTTTAGTTAGCCTATTAAGGGCCCATTACTGGCAACGGGTCCCTCTCCTTGAGGAGGCCTAGAGCATACTCCACCACGCTGCTCCAGAGCGGATTGGTGGTAGTATTTAGAAAATTTATTATCCCAAAAACATTATGTAAAAAACTAGCCAAGTCTCGATGGAGCTGCTTGTTTATCTCTAAAAATCTAGACAAAGTCGTGCCATGTCTAAGGATCCTTACTGCGATTTCTTTATTATTATAGTTAATATTGTGTGACTTGGCCGTTGAAACGTACACAAGGGTACAAAACCAGGTGCTCCAGACACCATTGCACCAATCTGTCGCCAGAACCGCTACCCATTGACGATGGAAAATTGCCACTTGGAAAACGTTGATTCAATAACCAGTCAATTGTAGGCTTGATAAAGCTGCGTATTTCAATAATACTTAGGTATGTAACTATAGGCGAGCCTGAAACAAACAGTATAAAAAATTATTTCCAGTACAGACGGACTTCTTATCATTGATAGGACTGGTTTTAAAACGATTTTTTGTTCGAAAGCTAACGTCTTCGAAATAGTGGTTTTGTAATTCATAAGTAAGAGAAAAAAAAAGCGGCCAAGTGCGAGTCGGACTCACCCATGAAGGGTTCCGTAGCAGCAAGTAACATAATATAAAAGTTCTTGAAGTTCGTTGTAACTTTGATCGAGGTAAATTGCGGTTTACGATTTATGACGTATTAAAAAAAAACTACTTACTAGATCTCGTTCAAACCAATTTTCGTTGGAAGTTTGCATGGTAATATACATCATATATTTTTTTTAGTTTTATCATTCTCTTATTTTAGAAGTTACGGGGGGGGGGACACACATTTTTCCACTTTGGAAGTGTCTCTCGCGCAAACTATTCAGTTTAGAAAAAAATGATATTAAAAACCTCAATATCATTTTTGAAGACCTATTCATAGATACCCCACACGTATGGGTTTGATGAAAAAAATTTTTTTGGGTTTCAGTTCTAAGTATGGGGAACCCCCAAAATTTATTGTTTTTTTTTCTATTTTTGTGTAAAAATCTTAATGCGGTTCACAGAATACATCTACTTACCAAGTTTCAACAGTGTAATTCTTATAGTTTCGGAGAAAAGTGACAGACAGACAGACAGACAGACAGACATGACGAATCTATAAGGGTTCCGTTTTTTGCCATTTGGCTACGGAACCCTAAAAAGAAATAATATACATCCCTATATCTCATTACGTGGGCCGTGTCCGATGATCGCGTCACTGATGGGTATTTACACACCACGCCAGCGATAAATCCCGTAGCAGAGTGTAGCGCCAATCAGCAACCTTTAAGTAGTGGCCTAGTTTAGTCGCATAGGTTGAAACCGATTGTATTTGGTAGATAATTTTGTACCAACAACATAAGGGCAGATCAACCTCCGCTCTATTTTTTTTAGCTGTACTAATATTATAAAGAGGAAAGATTTGATTGTTTGTTTGCATTGAATAGGCTCCGAAACTACTAAACGGATTTGAAAAATTCTTTCACTGTTGGGAAACTATAATATCCCCGGGTGACATAGCGATGGTCATACGTTGACAACTCGTAACCCACATTTTTTCGCAAAATCTCGTAACCCACATTTTTTCGCAAAATGAGTTGCATGTTATGTAACTCATGCATAAATTACTCATTTCATAGTCTATATTATATTTTCAAAAATTTAGGAATCCTTAATAAAACTCCAATAATACCCAAGGTGTAAAAAATAAGAAAACTTAAGCAAAGCGAGGGCGGTTACTTGTTTCATATATACCATTATATACATTACCAATATTTAGTTACAATTACCGTACTTTCACACAAGTAGGGTACGTACACCAATCGATACCCATTGTTGTGAGTACGAAACGTTAAAAGTGCATCGCGCCCTCCGCCATTACGGGCCATTAGATACGTCCACGGGAAATCGTCATTTGCATAAGCGGCTTGGCTCTCTGCACATACTAATAGGGATCGCATGAAACCGTCCAATCACAGCTGATATTCCACCTCCCCTGGAACCGATTAATTGATGTACTTCAAGGGGGTGATTGCCCTGATATATTAAGACCAAGTTTCGCTGGACCGTCCGAGGATCCAAGTTGGCTGGTGGCACTGTTTACAGTACACTTAGGTACGCGTACCTCTTAGAGCTTTTAATCGAAGTGCAAAATTTGAATGTGATTTAAATTCGTATTCGTATTGTTTTAATGGAAGCGAATGGCTGGCACTCTTGCTAGTACTACAAGAAATTTGCATTAAATTCAAACTGCGCTTTAAATGTTAGTCGCTTTTAATTAATACGGCAGAGGCTTTTGACTGCCGGCGATTATGTAACCCTGGAGCGTTGACTTCGCGAACGATATCTTTCGCAAATTAAACAACGGGAATAAATACGACGGTTTGATCTTTGATTTTACATTTCGTTTCGGAAAGGTTTAGGGTAATGATATATACTGTTAATAAATGTAAGGTAGGTATACTTTATTAACGATCATAAGGTGTCTGTTTTTCCGGCAGAGTTTCCTGATAAACATTGTATCATTTGAGCAATTATTTTATTAAAATTAAACAGTTGATAATACAAGTACAACCGTCGTAAAAGTAGTATGACCGATGGCTATCAATGGTCCATCGCTTGTTGTTTAGTTGTTCTGCTATTAAAATTATAATGAACAATGTAACCTATGAGTTTCGCTATCCTAAAATAATGTTATGTAATTCATACTGATAACTAACGTAAAACTAACACAACTTGAAACTGTTGTAGTTTATGAATTCCATTATCCCATAATAATAATTAAGTCACCCATATTTACTATGTAATTTTAAGCCATGCGAGTTTGGATAAAGGGCTCCATCCATGCTCGAGTCAATACGGTCAGTATCAATTTTCCTATGCATTATCCTAAAGTTAGATGACTAACAAAAGTCAAAAGTTATTTGGTATTAATTTACATTCTAACTTATCCAAAGATAATGCATAGATACATTGTTGTAAATGGCCATGAGTCACTGTCCTAAGGTTGACTGGCAGAGAATACTTTTAGCATTAAGTCCGCCTTTTGTTCCATTACTTGTGTAAGGTTCAATAAAGAATAAATAAATAAATAAAATTCTTCAGCTCGTTGTGCAGTCATGCACCCTGCTGAATAAAGGAAAAGTCTAAGTTCCTCGTGATAAAGGTAATTGAACTGCGTACCACCTACTTTATGTATACGTAGTCGTGAAATCACCCGTATTGAGGAGTAAGATTTGATATTTTCTCAAATAAATAGTAATTTACCACTTTCATCTATAAATGATGAGATTTGATGTAAATTGATGTAATGTGATGTAACGTAATGTAACGCAATATAAACTAATGCAACATAATGTAATTTATGTACTGTTATTTGATACACCGATGTAGTCCAGATCCAGACTTATATCGTCAGCTAACTTCTGTATTTGCAAATTCAAAATTACATTAAAGCCAAGGCTACATGAACCGTAAACTAGCCCGTGGTTTAATAAAGCCGTGGGGGTTGGCGTATGTCATCATTTACATTTAAAGCACCAATTATTTGACGTCATTAGCGCCCTCTGGTGTCCATAAAACGCACCCAGCACGCACGCTCGCGCCCTATTGCGATTATAAATTAGAAGAGAAGTGGCGATTTTTTATCTCGCCCGCGCTCATTCACTTGTCCCTGAGCGGTTTTATTAATCCGTACCGATGAGTTATTGATCGTTTTGCAAGTAATTTAGGTCTACCGTTGAGTGACCAGTTCAGTCTACATGGTTACAGTATTAGGTATTATATTATTTTAGCCATACATATTGGGGCGGCTTAGAATACTAGAATACCAAAGAATAGAGAAATTAAACTTTATAAACCCATGCATTCAATTACGATAGGTCGTTCCAAATACCACAAAACTCCCACTTGACTAAAACCCAGTGTGAACTCCTTTTTTTTTTTCTTTTTTTTTCATTTATTTGCATTAAGTACATGAATGCCTGTATTAGGCATACACATATTTAGCTTTAGGTAAATTAGTAATTATTCATTTTAAATTAATTTTAAAATTATTATTTTTACAAGAATTGAATTGAACCCGGTACCGTGTGCTTAACATCAACTGTGCTACAGGCGCTTAAATATGTCAATGACGCACGAGTCATCAAGATCTATGGAATGCTTTGGTCTACCCGAATTATCTTTCTTTGCGATGTGTATAATGCGATATATTCTTCCTCTTATTGAACATTTTTATTAAAAGGTATAGAAAAGCATCAACAACATTCTTTAGTAACCTTCAGGATTTTCACACTGAGTCTTTGTCATATTTCGTGAAAAATATTTTTTCACCTGTATGAAGCTGGATGGACTCATCAGAAAAATGTTAAAAATATTTCAAGTTGAATTCATTCATCAATGTTTTCGGACATCGCTGAAAACAAACGCGGATATACATAAGGTTAAAAATATAAATCCTCGACTGCCTTTGATCGGATGAAAGCTGCCAAAAATAAAGTCAGAAATAAATATCACTACATTTTATCAATACGCTTGTAGGGAAGTTTTTACAATCCGCCAGGCAACGTTGGAGTCCACAAAAGAATGCCCTCAACGTGAATAATATAACATAGCCGACCCTTCAATCCCACCCCCAATTTTATATGACTCAAGCGAGCCACGCGTCATGGATGCGTCCACCGATCCGTAAAAAGGGAAATCAATTATAGCGAAATGGCAAACCGGCATTGGTGTACAACCATTGTAGAAAAAACCGCCGCTTCGTTATCTATAATAGAACGGAGGGTCACCCCAAAATGGCTCCCTATCAAGGAACACAATATGTTGTCTAGTCCCTTTTCAAATCGATGCCTAATTAGTGAAATGTGCCAAAGTCACAGTACATCTAACAAATAGAATGGTCGTATAGTAACAAAGAGGAAGTGAGGATGAGAAAATGAGACATTAAGGCTTTCAAATTAATCATGCCGATTTGCTACGCTATTTTGTATTTTAACTGTTTAATGGTCTAAGAAAATTTAATAGATGCGTGCTTAATGAGCTTTTATTGTGATCAAAATGTTTTTTTATTATTCAAATTGTTTCGACTACTAATATTAGTAGTAGATATAATTAAAAGTAATAATAATATAATAATTAATTTAAGGTATATTAATTTATAATTATATTTCTTTAAGCTCCAAATTTTGTTAACTTTGACTGCCACTTCCAGACAATAATTGATCTATGGTCAATACAATGAGGGAGTTCTGTGCAAAGATTTCTGTTTACGTAACGTTTTATTGTTCGGTTATTTTTGTGTTGTAACGGGCCCGTATCCCGTTACGATAATAATTTTGGGATTATTGCAATAATGAAATATGACATGCGATATTACCTAGTTATAAAAGCTTACGGCGTTTGTTGTATGTGATGCGATATGATTAGCAAAATTCTGACAACAAAATTAGATACGGCTTCGTATCGAAATTATGTTACCTTTTGAGCTTTAGAAATTGGTGAAAAAGCGAAAACAAATGAAAAATTCAAATAAGTTTACCACCATTTTAATCCCAAGGGTAATTGTACTACCCCTATTAATGTATTATGCCTGCATAATTAGCCATCAACACCCTGAAATTGACCGTCAAAGGTTTTAATATGTTTTGGTTAGATTATCGCATATTTAATGTAGGTATGTAGACCATCACAAGTGTCAATGCAAGGAGATTGAATGGGTTACCGATTATAAGTACTTAGGTTTAGTTGTGGATAATACCTTGTCTTGGAGACAGCACATAGAAATGGTGTGTTCAAGGTTAAGGTCGGTTTTGTATCAGTTTTATTATTTAAAAAGAAAGCTTGACAGAGGAACCTTGTATTGCGTTTATTATGCTCTCGCTGAGTCAATAATAGGTTACGGGCTGAGCAGCTACGGGTGTACATTCAAAAGTTATTTAGAAAAAATAAAAGCATTACAAATAAAATTTCTAAAATATCTCACTGATAAAAAGAATAAGGAAACATGTAAACAAAATTATAATCAACTGTTTAAAATCTGCAAAATACTGCCAATTGAAAGCAAAATAAAAGTAAGTATAATCAAAGAAAATTATTTCAGGACTAACTTATTAAAAACTATCACCCGTAGGTGCCCACCGCGTAATACAACAAAGCGCATTAAATACCATAAGCCGAAAACAAGCAACTATTATGGCAAGCGTATCCGCGCATGTGCCACATATATGTGACAATATTCCATTTGATGTAAATAATATTAAGTCTCGGCATGTTGTTAAAAAGAAACTACATGATTATTATTTAGAGGCTATAACTTAGTTCATGTATATGGGAAGTTAATTAGGATGTTTGGTTAAGCAATGTAAATATGCATATACGCATGCATTTTTAATATATACAGTAAATACAGATATATTATATGTATGTTTGCATTTCTTAATTAAATATATATATGACGGCGAGCGGCCTCTTTGGTTCTACAACGAGATGCTGTCATACTAGAAGTCATGAAGAAAACTAAATAATATTTAGAATAAGGAATGTGTCAATCTATTGAGAACAATACGTGTGGGGCATTGGAGGGGATTCGAGGAGTGATCACGGACTAGTACAGATTGTTATTGATGTGAACGTTAGGAATACTGGAAATATATCATGGAGCAAAGTAAAAGGAATATCATTGAATAACCAACACCGTAGAATACCCCTTTTCCCATATCAGAAGTGTTGGAAGAACTGAGGCGCCCATCTCAGATGAAGGAATAAAAGGCCAAAATATCGGAAAAGGTCGGAAAATAAATGAGGAATGACACTAGTTCGGATCACATTTGAAGAAAATTTTGCAATGAGAAATGAAACAATCCAAAGCGCGATGAAGCGAGAATCATGGAAGTTTATAATATGATCAACGTGGAAAATGTAAAACCATTGCGGAGTAAGATGTGCAGACTTGAGATGCACACTGTTTGCGTCTGGGTTTGAGTACCTACACAACACGAGGTCGTGTTTGATGGTCACGATGGCCGAAGGAGTGCGGATCGCAGATAAGTAGCTCTAGTGTAGTTTGAAATGTAAATTGTGACATCGTACATGTGAAAATAACTTTCCTTGTAATTTTCAGTTGTGGAAAACGATATAACGACGTGCCATCACAAAACAAGCGAACCAGCATTCAAGCGGTGGCAGTCCAGGTGACGGCAGAATGAACGCGGCCGGGAGAGAGCGAGTGCTGATGTATTAGGTGTACAACCATCTTCAGGCATATTTAGAAAGGTGATTTTGTGAATTTGTTAAATGATAAAGAAACGTTTGAGAGCTGTCATTACTGTCTTGAGTGATAAAAATAATAATGAGCTTTTGCAAATTGTTGAATTGAGTTTCCAAATGAAAGAGATTTAAAGGTCCATATAATCTGTTTGAGGTTTTCATGAATGCCTGTAAGTCATGTACCAGTCGAAGCGGATATTAACTGTGATAAGATGTGATTTACCTATGTTGAATTGGGTTGGAGATGAGAACTTGAGTAAGAAACTTGTTGTGGTGAAATGACGTCGAATGAATAGAAGGGGAGTGTAATCAGGCTTCTTAGTAGCGGTGCACTCCTGTGGTCTAAGAGACTTACTCAAGATGTGTTGTTGTTGTTACGTCGGAAAATGAAATGAAACGACTATGGTACATGGCTCAAGGTAATATCGTAAACTTGTAAAGTATTGACCTGTTGAGGTCAGGCACGGCCGAGCGAACAAGTACTGTCGTAGGATATTTCCTTGCAGAGTGACGACACATGAGGCCGTGTCGGTGTGCAGCTACAGCAGAAGTAAAGGCGTCCGATGGAGTCCATGACGAGCACCCAGCGAACAAAGGGGTCCACCGGAGGCATGGAAGCGGAAGCGCTCGAGGACGAGCGCACGTCAGGATAGCCGTGACGGTGAGCGGCCTCTTTGGTTCTACAACGAGATGCTGTCATACTAGAAGTCATGAAGAAAACTAAATAATATTTAGAATAAGGAATGTGTCAATCTATTGAGAACAATACGTGTGGGGCATTGGAGGGGATTCGAGGAGTGATCACGGACTAGTACAGATTGTTATTGATGTGAACGTTAGGAATACTGGAAATATATCATGGAGCAAAGTAAAAGGAATATCATTGAATAACCAACACCGTAGAATACCCCTTTTCCCATATATATAACATATATATAACAGTATATAGATTAATTCAGTAAATATATTTAAGATTTTAAGAGTTACCAAATAAGTCATAAGTTCAATGTAAACGTTTTTAAGGATATTTAACTCACAATTAAAAATGTTAAGTTAAGAGCGATCTTCACCGCCTACAAACTATGTATTTTATGGTTTGGCGGGTTGTTTATAAATGAGTTATGTTTAAAGATTGGTAATTAAATAAATTAAAAAAAAAAAAAGTTAAAAAACTGAGCAACACGCACGTGTCAGGACTCAGGCCACGCGCAATGTAAGGTTCCGAAGTAATAAGTTTATCAACTATTTCTCATTAACTACTTATGCTAACATAACCGTGATAATTTTAGAAGACCTATAATATTTGTGGCAGACCTTTTCAACGACACCACGTACCCTATTTTACACTATAGGATAAGCGACGAATTAAAAATTCATCCTCACGTTACCTGCAGGGGAGGTACCCTGAAAAAAAAAAGGTTTTTCAATACTTTATTCTACGATTCTGGAGTTTTAATAAATTTTCATCCACGCCAAATAACAGCTTTCTAGCACTAAGTTGGTTGGGAACACGTCGGTGATATCAGTCTTCTTACAATAACTGTGATGTAAATCGCCAATTACCATCGGATGGTTCCACTGCTCGTTTGTTGACAATTGATTTAAAAAACTATAGCAAACTACGCGCAATAAATAATGCAATACTACACCATTTCCGTACGTTCCGGAGCACCGTATCAAAAGAAAACAAACATGAAACTAAGGATCCGTATCTAGTCGCTTAGACAAACTGTTTGTTAGTCCAACAAACATTGCTAACAAGATACGGAATAAAAATGTGAAGAACAATTGAGTGTGAACTCGGGCAAACTACCGCTAGTAACAGCGGACCTTATCTGAGGTGACCTCTCATTTAAAATCATCACATTGCCTTTTATTTATACGTTTGGACGTTAAAATGGTGCATTTTTATATAATTTTTTTCTTACTAAATGTAGAGTAATGTCAAGTTTTACTAATTAAATTACGTAACGAGTAAACTATCCATAAAAATAAAAATAAATCGCGTTATTTTTATTTTTATGGATAGTTTAAGAAATAGTGCACCTTTTTTAATTTATATGGAATGTTAACTAACTGAATCATCGTCATAATCTGTAATCAACCCAGATGGATTCTGATCTTGGCGATAAAATAGCAATGAGAATAGTTCCAACAATAGTATAAAATGTTCACCAGTAACGGATTGGTAAACTTCGTGTTTTTAGGCCATTGTGCAGATTTCTTCATGATGTAATATTAGTAAGGGATTGTGCGAAGTCACCCGTGCATGTAAATCGACGTTGAAACCAGATTACTGCTGGTCTTTACTGCTTACATAAGGAACACATTCGGAAAATTTACCTGAACGAATGTCGCTGAGAATATTTGTTATGTGAATGTTACTCAGCAAATATATTTTGTGTTAAAAAAATAACCGACTCTCGTGATATTTCCTTTCCGTTGGAAAAGCAAACCGAACTTATCACTTATTTGAATAGAGAATGTTTCATCGCATTTCGCTGTGCATTTTGGTGTATACTTTTTCGCGGCACGATGTGTACAAACAGTGTTTAGTGGGGTGGTGTATTTTCTATCTTGCGCTTACTTTGTGCGGTGGAGGGGGGGATATAGGGATAAAGGGGGGAGGGGGAGGGGGCACCTGTTGCTGTTTCGATGCGGAGCTTAATCCTGCCGGAGATGAAATAAACAGAGCATTGGTGAGCGTCCGGCCACCGAGATAATCTTTTGACAGTGCTAGTTGGTTTGTGCTCGTGCGTTTTTGGTGCGATTCGAATGTTTGGTTTGTATTGGTATTGGTGTTTAGATATGTGGTGTATTCAATAAAAGACGGACGATCGCAGAATGAGGTTTATTATAATGAGAACGGGTTAACTTGTACAAGAGGGTTAGCAGAAACAAAATAATTTATATCTACCTCCTTAATACACAACACTATCCTTCCTTTAATGAAGTTTGATGAGAAACAAACAATAACAAAATTAATGTAATTAGTTGTAAGTGGAAATGAAAGAAAAGTCGCCTGTAACTAGTTACAACTATAGTTACTATACATATAGTTTATTATATATGTTTATAGTTACTGCACATAATTACTATTTATACTTATTACTATAGTAGGTATATGTTTATAGTTACTGCATATAATTACAAAGATGTTCGGCTGAACTAATTTAAAACAAAATACTAATAAATGATTTTAAACAAAAGTAATCACTTAAAGTTACTGAATAATACTTAATAATACCTGCTGATTGCTGAACTACTTAAAACTAACTTTAACAATATTAGATGTAATAAATGCTAATTGTGCATCATGATAACTAATTATTTATAAATAATTAAATTATCTCATATATACAGGCTTTTGCTAGGCTTACATTTTTAAATATCTACTACAAATTTTACATATTTCTATGTGGTTTCGGTCTTAACATTATTTTTCGGGGCTCAAAACTTTTCAGACAATGACGCGGAGGTAAGTACTCGCTAGTGCGATTAGCTTGAGTTGTCAAGCTATCAGACGGCGATACTTCATTTGAGCTACACGGTGATCTAAATGTAGGTGTGGAATAGACATCTGCACTGTTTGATTCGTCATTAATATTCGAGTCATCGGTGTTAACCGCGCCTACGGCTGACAACGAGTATCGAGATTTTCGCGAATTGTCGCCTATCAGCTGATCGATATGCCGCTTACATTGAACATTGTCTAACGTTTTAACGTTATATGACACAGGCCCTGTCTTCCCTAATACTATCCCCTCCTTCCACTTTATATCTTTATCTTTGTTAGAATAATTGCGTACGAGCACCGGCTCGCCCTCAGCTAGCTGCCGCTAGGATATAAGGAGCTAAGGATGATAAGGAGCTACTAACATCCGTTTAATTCCATTCTTATTTAAGTACGACTGATATTCGGAAGAAGAAAAGGGCGGACCGTTATCACTCACTATACACTTAGGCAAACCAAATCTGGCGAAATTTTTTCGAAAACACGCAATTACCGCGTTTGCACTCGTGCTTGGTACGTTTTCTACTTCTAACCATTTAGAATGGGCGTCTAGAATAATTAAATAATATTTTCCGCGGTAAGGTCCCAGGAAGTCTACGTTTAATCGAACCCAGGGCTCCGTCGGCCAACTCCACGGTTGCAGCGGCGCGGGCGGCGGCGCATCGCGCTGGGAGGCGCACACGCGGCACTCGCGACATATTCGTTCAATGTCCGCGTCGATGCCCTCCCACCAAACATAATTCCGAGCTACTTGTTTCATTTTAACCACACCGATGTGACCGCTGTGCAGTTCGTCCAAGATAACGGGCCGGAGACTTTCAGGTATAACTATACGGTAACCCCACACTAAACAATTATTTTCTATGAACAAGTTTTCCTTACGATTAAAGAAATTATTTTCCCGTGAATCGTTTACTTTAGCAGGCCATCCAAATTTAACATATCCGATTATTTTATTTAACAGGAAATCCTTTCTAGTTTCCGATCTTACTTCGTGAAAAGTTATAGGTAACTTATCTTCAATAAAATTTAAGTAGCTGTAATTATCGTCACTATTATTTTTGGAGCAATTATTTAACGGTAATCGGGATAACGTATCCGCGAAACAATTCTTACTGGACGGAACAAATTCAATGTCAAAATCGTAAGCAGCTAGCCGCACCGCATACCTCTGCAAACGACTCGCCGCCGTCTGCGGGAGGCCCTTATTCTTACCGAATATGTAGCTGAGAGGACGATGGTCGCTGCGTAAAACGAAACGCCTACCGTACAGGTATTGATGATGCCTCGAAACTCCGAAAACGATGGCCAAGGCCTCCTTGTCTACTTGAGAATAGTTACATTCGGATCGCGTGAGCGTGCGAGACGCGCAGCTGACGGCCCGCTCGCTGCCGTCCGGCTGGCGCTGCAGCAGCACGGCGCCCAGCCCGTACGCGCTGCTGTCCACCGACAGGATCAGCGGCAAACTCGCGTCGTAGTGAGCCAACACCGGACCGCTACTAAGGAATTTTTTTATTTTATCGAAAGCTATTTTACAATCGTCGCTCCACGTCCATTTCACACCTTTTTTTAACGAACTATAAAGAGGCTTTAGCGTGTCGCTTATGTTTGGACAAAATTTAGCATACAAGTTAACTAAACCTAAAAAACTTTTAAGTTCGGTTACATCCTTGGGAGTCGGGGCTGCGACTATGGCTTCAATTTTTCTTTTATCAGTGTGTAATCCGTTTTTATCTATGCGGTATCCCAAGTATGTTACACTATTTTTAAAAAATTCACATTTAGAAAAATTCACGCGCAGACCCGCCTCCTGTAATCTACTTAATATCGCTCTTAAATTTTGTAGGTGTGTGTGCCTATCTTTACCGGTCACACAAATGTCATCCTGAAAAGCCACCGTTGACGGCAAACCACTCAGCGTTTCTTCGATTAACTTTTCGAAATATTCCGGCACACATTTAATACCAAAAGGCACGCGTTTATAAACGAGAGTTCCGACGTGAGTCGTGATCGCCGTCATCGGTTGCGAATCCTCGGCGAGAAGAACCTGCTGGTAGGCATGAGATAGATCTAGCTTTGAAAACTGCTCTCCCCCCGCCAGAATGGCAAAAATGTCTTCGATGCGTGGCAACGGATAGTGAAAATCTTTAAGTAACGGATTAATGGTAATCTTGTAGTCACCGCAGATGCGAATATCCCCATTCTTTTTTACAACGGGCACTATCGGAGTGCCGAAGTCGGAGCGCTCGACTTTATAAATGACGTCATCGCGCTGCAACCGCTCGAGCTCGCGCTCGACGGGCGCGCGCAGCGCCAGCGGCAGCGGCCGCGCCTTCACGAACACCGGCGTCGCGCCCTCCACTAAATGTAAACTCATGCGCGTTTTGAAAGTGCCCAGCCCACCAGCAAATACCTCGGGGAATTCGTTACATAATGACAATACATTGTTATCTATGCTAGGTTCTACCATATTGTGACAGGGGGATTCCTTAATATCTATATTCAGGCGTCTAATCCAAGTCCTACCCATTAATGGTGGACCGCCGTTTTCGATCACAAACAATTCTAATTTATGGTTTATCGTAGCTAAAGAAACAGTAACAATAATGTAACCCAATGGTTTAATTACACTGCCCGTATACGATTTTAATTTTAAAGGTTTACTCACAATCGGTTCGTTTGAAAAGTAATTGTCGTAACAATCTTTTGAAATAGCAGAAATTTTACTACCCGTATCAATTTCAAATTTTAATTTGTGCTCGTTAACCTTTAATTTAATCGTGTAGGGCTTATCACTACTATCGATATTTATATTAAAAAAATCAATGTCACTATCGCCCCAACCCAGAGTCACTAAAGGTTACTTAAATCGTTCCTTAGTTCAGAATTAGTATGGTGATTCTTTACTAAGGAGCGATTAAAGTAACCGTTAGTGACTCTGAGTTGGGACGTATCTTCAGAATCATTTAAAAAGAACTGACCTTTATTTCCACGTTCACCACCGCTAACGATGCATACCGCTTTAAGATGACCTTTTTGACCGCACACGTCACAAGTGTAGTGCTTGAATCTACACCTGGCCGATGCGTGCCCGACCTTGCCGCAGCGTCCGCAAGCCCGCGACGCCCGGGGGGCGCGCGCCCGGCGCTCCGCCCTCGATGCTCGCGCTGGCGCGGCGCGCCCGGTGCGCAGCCACGCGGTGTAGCCCCTCCGAGGGCCCGCTGTCTCCGCGGACGCCGTCACCGCCGGCAGCCGCTGCGGCCGCGTGACGTTCCGCCGCCTCCAAGGCTAACGCGAGCTCCACGGCCCGCTTGTAGTCGATATCCTTCTCGGCAAATAACCTCGACCGCATGTCTTCAGCGTGAAGTCCGGACACGAACTGATCCCGCAAGTTCATTTCTAGGTTTTTACTGAAATTACAGGTCTTCGCTGTGGTTCCAAATGTTGTTTCACGATTCTTTCCAGTTCGTCGAAGGATTTCTTCTCGGGTAAGTCCGGCGCGCACAGGTCGCACATTAACTCGTAGCAGGTGACGCCCACGTGCGTTATCAGTGTGGCCACGTGTAACTCTTCTTTGATGTCATTTAACGAAATGAATTGTTTTATGCGTCTGCAATATGCCTCCCAGTTATGCACACCAACTTCGAAACTTTCAACTTTTCCAAACGGCATTTTACGAAAGTAAAGTACGTATATAGGTACGTTGAGAAAAGAAACCGACTGCGCCAATGTGGTGTATTCAATAAAAGACGGACGATCGCAGAATGAGGTTTATTATAATGAGAACGGGTTAACTTGTACAAGAGGGTTAGCAGAAACAAAATAATTTATATCTACCTCCTTAATACACAACAAGATATTTAAGAGTTATACATTTAGAGAGGCCATACACGATCAAGTGTACTTGATGAAGCGTCAAGCGGACTTGACGGGGCATCCAGTATACTTGATCGTGTATGGCCACGGTATAGCTATCTGCCATATATTTATATCATGCACACTGGATGGCACGTCAAGTCAAACTGCAAATTTGACAAGTCAAACTGCAGACTTGACAAGTATACTTAATCGTGTATGGCCTCCATAATGGTACAATCAATCATACTAAATGATCAAAACGTATTGACTACTTTGAATATACAATATATAGGTACATAACATGTTGTGGGCAAAAATTTTTCGTTAATTAAGCACCCCTTACGTAACTTTGATTTATTTCCGGATTAAAAATAATTAGAATTGACTGTTAACTTTACCATTAACTTTATATAATAAGCCATGATTAATTTCCATTTATAAATTATTTTGTCATTTGAATAATTATGATATTCATATTGATATATGAATTAATAACATAGTCGTTCAAGAACAGCTTGTCGGTAAACATAAAATAGTATATCAATGAAAAAGGTGGATGCGAATGAGCAACAGGCAAATTATGACCTTTTCTAACATAAGCATATTACTGTCAATACATAAAGAATATAATGATGAATATATGAATCAATTAACACAAAATAAAAAATACTATACTTAATGTACAAAGGAACTAAAACTAAAAACCTTAAAAAACTTAACCTTTTTAGTTTTAGTTCCTTTGTACATTAAGTATAGTATTAGTTATTTTGTGTTAATTGATTCATATATTCATCATTATTAACGTTAAGTGTAGTTTTTGTACTTCCCCTGATATAATTATGTATATCACATGCAGAAACAGTTATAACAGATTCGAAATTACGTGTATAGTTTGAATCCTATACGAACTTGTTTCCTTCATCCAATCCAAATAAGTCGTTCTCAAATGGAATAGCAACACGTAACAATATCAAATTTCACAAAAATATCATATTTCATCTTCACAATTTCTCTCCTTCGTGTTTATATTAAATAAGTAGCTGACTCGTACATACTTCACTAGGCGTTAAACATTTTTACTTGTGATGAATTAAGAAAATAGTATTAATTACATTAAAATTTAGCCTGTTACTCAAGAAGACTATAAGAATAAGGCTATCTTTTGGTGAAAGATTTTTTGAAATCAATCTAGTAGTTTTTGAGTTTATTAGTTACTAACATACAAAAATACAAATCTATCTTCTTTATAATAGATATTAGTGTTTAATCTATTCCCTTATTTAACTATGATTAGTTAAATGATAATTCCTCCCTAGTTAGATGAGTTACTAGTTAGACTTTCCAAAGGTTTCCTTAACGTATAATATCTAACTTTGAATACTTTTCATTCATACTTTGAAATTGTTGATACTTGAGTCTACAATTATATTACCATGTTACATCGTATCCACATTCTACAATCAATTGTCTAGCTTCGTAAAATATGAAACCGCTTCTAAAAATCCTACTTCCATGTTCTTCACACACGCGTAATGACATTCATTTTGTTTTGTTTCAGGTAATAATATCCCCTTGACGTCGCACGGTCTACAATTTCACGCTTTGATGTAAAACGTCGCCGCGTCGCTTCGTGAGAGCACAGCTCGTATTAATTGGGTACGAATGGGAATAATTTGAGTGCGTCTCTTCAGATAGTGGAGTTATAAATGTGATGTTTTTGTACGTGTTTCTCGTTGCGAAATTTACGATGTGACGGATTGTACTGTTATATTTTTTGGCGTTCGCTAGTCAATAAATTCTCTTTATAGTTTCCTCATGTCCGTCTGTATGTTGGTCCAGCTCAGATACTACTTGGTATTACTACTAAGACTATAGTCATAATAATATGAGAAAAATCACGCAAGTAGTTGTCTGAATAACAGTGATACAAGGAAAACTATCACAACTAGTTTGAGTAATCAAGTTAACGAATAATACTCGATCAAATTACAACCAACGGAACCCTACAATTTTAATAGCTACAGTCGGCTAATGAGCAGATGGGCTAAGATAAAAGCTGAGGTAAGTGGTGACGTGGTACGCAATTCGTCATATCTAGACACGCGGAGCGTGTCAAGTCAATTTCTTAGCTAACAGAATTGACGAGCAGCACCGTGTGTAATATTACACGAACCATTTGGAGCCACTTTTGACCACCTCATAACTCAAAAACTATTCAACATAAATCTATCAAATTTGGCTCATTTATTGAGACTTGTGAAATACATACGTGTTCCAAATTTCATAAACACATCTCAAACGGTTATTTAGATATTAACGTCCAAAAATCGAGAAATTTAACACTGACTGACCTATAGATCAAAACTATATCCAACTTCCAGGTGACCTAGAAAGTTAAAATTTGGCATGCAGATAGGTAGTTGGGTGAATACAAAGGAATAAATCTGAAAGTAGTAATTTTTTATCATTTTATTATAATTTTCCAAAAAATTGATTCTATTAGAAACACTTACTTAAAGTGCCTGAAATTTAAGAGTAACAATCAAAATGGATGACATCTGGTCATTATGTGGATTCCAAGGTGAATATATAACGAAACATATCAGTTTTAGTACTTTCTGAAGCTTTCAACGGTAGGAAGATGTTCAGTGTCCCAAGTGCCTGTGAGAAGTGCACAGCACATATACATTTACGTGAAAATTAATGGTTCGTCAGGAGACGTTATTTCCAGTGTATTAAGTCGTTTTATTTTTAATGTGTGAAAAATTATTTTTCTCTAATCTTGTATGGCGTGTACACCACAAAATTTTGTATTATTTCTGTAATTATACCAGTTTAAAGTAATTCGAAGTATTGTTTCAAAATTTATTGTTGCACGATTTATTGTTGCACGATTGTCATCGAACACAAATTACTTATCTGTACTAATAATATAAAGAGGAAAGATTTGATTGTTTGTTTGCATTGAATAGGCTCCGAAACTACTAAACCGATTTGAAAAAAAATTGTCACTGTTGGGAAGCTACACTATCCCCGGGTGACATAGGCTATAATTATATTTTCAATAAATTAGGGATCCTTAATAAAACTCCAATAACGTAACCCAAGGCATAAAAAAATAAGAAAACCAAAGCAAAGCGAGGGCGGTCACTCGTAACTAATAAGAGTATAGTCGACTTTCGTATTTATTACGATATTATAATTGGGATTTAGTATTAATTATTATTTCAATATTTAGCGGACATCAATAGTGGAAGATCTTTACTTATTTAAATAATGAAATAATAGGTACCGTATTTCGGACCACGGCGCACTAACTACAGATTTAGTTGAAGAGCATTATAAAAGTTCATGTATTAAAATTAATCAGTAACGTTATGAATAAGTACTTACTAATAATTTCTATACAAAAAGTAATGATATCCCATCAAAAACATAAATGTAAAGTGAGAGTCAATTTAAAAAAAAAAAAAGAATTGAGATATAAATGGGTGCCAATTTCTGTGTAGAAAAGCCTAAAATTTTAGTCACAAGAACATGTAATTCAAGCTTTACATTTGACTTGGCTAGTTTTCATTAGTTAGCAACCAACAAACCAAATTAGAGAAGAGTGTCATAAGTCATCAACCTAACAGATTTGACGAAGCTAATTACATAGATATAATATAGCCTAGGTAGGTACGTGAAAACTAACCAAGTCAAATGTGGAGCTTGAATTACATGTTCTTGTGACTAAAATTTTAGGCTTTTCTACACAGAAATTGGCACCCATTTATATCTCAATTCTTTTTTTTTAAATTGACTCTCACTTTACATTTATGTTTTTGATGGGATTAAATATTTCAATAACTTTGAGGGTCTAGTGGTTCGAATGATTACCTATATACTATACTAAAAATCATCATTTGCTTCTATAAAATAAATAGTTTATCAAAATAGTTTCATCGTCATCATAACTCATTACTGTCCCACTGCTGGGCTCAGGTTTCCTCTCACAATGTGAGGGGTACAGATCGTAGTTCACAACGCTGCCGCGCTGGCCACAAGAACATTTGGAAATCTCATAAGCAATGTGTTCACTCACCACAGCATGTGATAATTATAATAATTATGCACAAAACTTTTAAAAATTAGGGATTACAGGATTCTTACTCGAGCCCAGCTTTCGGGTGCAAATCAAATCCTAGATTTTTAGTTCTCATTAACAATGCCTACGTGTTTTGTTAATAATATTATTCTCTAAGGTTGTGTAGTTTGCTGGCCATCTGTGTTAAACATTACTACTCTTTATTGATAGATTTAGTTTGGAATAATTCAAGTTTTTCACTCATAAATCAATGCTTGACTGTAATTCCACCTGATTGTAACTGGCGGTTATTACTATAGATTATTATGTTCTTTAGGAAACAGCATTTCGTATTATATTTATAATTTACCAGTTAAATCATTTGGACCGCACAAGTTACTTGATCTTATTTTGTTATGAAAATGAGTCTTTCGTGTACAGTAGCATTATTTACCTCAAATCTCAAACTTTTTATTGTCCCTGTTACCCCTTTCTCCTCTCCTCAAAAGACTTTTATTTCTGTACAATAAATGTCGATAGTTTAATCTCAGTTTATGGTTGGATGATAAATATTCAAAAGGGATTTTACGACAATACAGCGAATAAAGTTTTTATTGCCAATCTCATCTGACTTTGTCAAAAGAACTTGATTTTAACTTGAGTTTTACGAGTTTAAACCAATGTATTTTGGTAAAGAGAATAAAATGAGCTGAAAACGCTTTGATGGGAGCATAAGTACTTACGAAATCACAGTCACGAATCCAATCATTTTCACAGTCGAATAATTTTGTTTGTAAAATATCTTGTTTTTTCTAAATCAATTCTACAATCGTAAAAGTTTGTTATCGTCAAGAAATGTATTTAATTGTCTATATTTTTTTCTATATATAATAAATCATCGATATCTGCCTGTTTGAACTTGGTAGTCGCCGAAATTATTGTACAAATTTTCGCAAACAATTCAGCAGGCAACTCATGAATAGTTTATTTTGATTCGATTTACCATTTAGGACTCTCGAGTTGTGACAGTTCACTAAAATTTTCAGAACATAAATCTACATTTCGTTATTCAAACAATGTTATACGGCTTTTCCTAGTGTGTGGATGATAAAAGCTCTTAAGTGTGTTTCGTTGGAATCTGAAATTCATTGAATTATGCACGCTTCCTTCGTGCGACGAATGCCGTGAAAGTTGATATTTGGATTCACACCTATTTTCACACCGCGTGTGTGCCGAATTTTTGTGTTTTTTGAGTGATACTTTAAGGGATACAGTAAAATTAATATATGAAAGGATTTATAGTGCAAATAATATTGACTGAAAATAATATTGTTATCTACATAAGATGTGGTAGTCGCGGAACACCAATACTTTTATCTTTGACTGTATCTTTAAGTGTAATACATGACGAATTGGAACTATACTTACATGTGACAAATTGTAACCTTTTTGAGACGTGACAAATTATTACTAATTTAATATATTTTTGGCGCATGACGAGTTAGAACAAACTTTTGGGGTGACCAGTTCACCCTTAAATCCATGTAAACTCAACTTATCTACCTTTCCATCTGTTTACTGTATACGTAAAACGTTTATAAGTGTGTGGTAAATATATTTTTACATTTGTAGCTATTTCCACTCAAATGCACTCCGCTCTATTTCCGTTTGCAGACATTGACATAAATTCATTTTTAGCTTGGACGTCATAGATTCTCTAGTGTGATAAATTTGCAACAATTTATAAGCACGAGACTCATAATTAAACGTTATCTTGGGATCTTACCGAATTAATCTGTTTGTTTATTTTGGAATGACGATCCGCGTGGCATAATGTTTACCATGCCAGACCGCCGTTCAAAGGGTTCTGGGTTTAATTCCCAGTGAAGCAAAAATTTGAATGATGCGTTTGAATTTCAGTTCTCTGTCTGGGTGTGAAGTGTTCCGTCTTTGTGTGTTGTCCATGGCATCCACGACACAGGGAATCTTAGTGTGGTGCTATGAGTGTGTAGCATTTTGTTTCTTTTTGTTTGATTCTGTTACTGTAATATTTACTGCTACAAGTTTCGTTCAATATAACAAAAAAGGAATATTCTTTTAATAAAGAAGAACTTATGCCTGTGACCCTTGTCCACCAATCAACTTAGCGTGATGGTAAAGATTAACGTCTAATTGAAACTTCATGAAATATTCATTATGTACTTACAAAAAATATGAAGTTTATAGATCGCCGCTTCACCGACGACCTGAAGAAAAAATATAATCTCACGCACTCGTAGCTTCACACCAGGATTTCCCTGTGTAGCGACTGACACGCACATGCACAAATAAGACTCACGCAAACAAACACTCACGACCAGAAAATAAAATATGTCACCCTTATGACGACCCCATAATTCAGTCTAGTGACCTAGTCTGCAAAGCGATGGTTCGCGGATTTGAATCCCGGCAGATTTTTACTACACATTTAAATGTGTGTTCTCGGGTCGTGTGTGTGATGTTTTACTTGTGTTGTCCATACAGGGAATCTTGGTGCGTGAATATAAGTGTGTAAATGAACGTGAATGTAGGAGTCTATTTGTTACTCAAGTTTGAAATATTCAGTCCTTCAACAATCTAGAACTCCTTGTGATTTATTAATGCTACTAGCAAGTTTTAGGCTACTTGCACATGATTAACTTTTATTAGACAGACATTTTCGATTCAACTCGAAAACAGTCGTTTACATCATCGAATGTTTTTTCGTAGTTTTTATTCTACGCAGAATTTCTTCATTCTGTGAGTGTTAAAGGATGTACATAATGTTATATAATGTATGTAATCATAATTCATCAGATCGACTTTTGGTCTATCTATAAAAAACAATCAACAAAAGGCTTCTTTTGTTGTTTAAGTTTTTAACCGACTTCAAAAAAGGAGGAGGTTCTCAATTCGACTGTTTTTTTTTTATGTTTGTTACCTCAGAACTTTGGACTGGGCGAACCGATTTTGATGATTCTTGTTTTAATCGAAAGCTGGTGGTGAATTTTATTGAGATTTGACAATGGCATCCATGAGAAAACCACATAAGTCGTAAATTTGTGTTAAAATGTGCGCGACAAATTGACGAATAACTCAATATCACGCCAACCGATTTCAATGATTCTTTTTTTAATCGAAAGCAGGCGCTTGTCATGTGGTCTCACATAAATGAACGAGATCTGACAACTATGTAGTTTTTGAGACTTTGAAGTCGGTTATTTTTTGTTAGTAAAATTTAGATTATCTTATATGTAGTTGCTGCGACAAATGCCTATGTATTCAACAGAATACCAGTGGACAAAGTGCCGTCCCTACGTCATGCCAGTACAATGACAGCGGCATCTGTCGACGTAGCCGGCAAACGCTACATGTCACTGTAGCGTGTAGCTCTCGTAGTAGGGTTGTCACAAAATTATTATTTTATTTATTTATTTATTTTCTTTTCATGGTGGCGTCAGGATCGTCTATTGTAGGTTGTTACTACCGCAACTATAGTTAAAATTATGGCCTTCAATTAACGAAAACAAAACTGTGAACTTTTGATTCATGTCATTATTATTGACAACGACATTCATACCCATAATGATTAACATTAAACATACAATAAAATAAATCAAAAACCCTCTTAATAGCAACACCGAATCCAAATTGACGTGACGTGCTAATAATTCATAACAACATCCATACATACACCATCCTTCATTCAATAAAATAAATAGACAACCCTGTTAACAGTAACACCACATCCACATTGACGTGATATGTCGTCTGCGGTGCTCGCGGATGTATCGTCCGCGCCGAGCTCACATCCGCCGTGGCCTCGTTATGGGCTTTGCTCGGGCAGTCAGTTACGTTGCACTGCCTCTTTATAAAAGAATGTCACATTTCACGCTCGTTTCTAGGCAAGCAACTCTTTAAAGTGGTGACAGTGCTTTTCATTCGAGTGTGAATCGTTTCACTGAAACAAAGCAAAAAATTTTGATGTTTGGAATGGTACCGAAAGACGTAGAAGTACCCTCAATTCTAACTATATTTTCATGCATGATAACTATGTTTTCACGCAGATTGTCATCCGAGTATACACTTTTATCGACATAATAATGTATACAATCAACAATGTCATCAGTTACCCGTATAGTCTAATGTCTAGTGTCTAGTTATCGCACGATGAGATATGTCGTCCAACTCATGGAAGTATCACTGTGTTTCATCCGGCCTGTTACGCGACAACGACGTAATAAATGACTTTCATCAGTTATGGCGTGTGTAATATCGTCTGTAAAATGAAATGAAATGCGACTCTTGTTTGTTTATTTTATTAATAAACTTGACAAGTGCGAGTTAAACTCGCTTGGAGAGGGTTCCGTACGTTGATTATGTATTTACAGTTATGTTTCTATTTTATTGATTTTTGCCCTTTTTTAACTCCATAGACTTCTTGTAGATTTTCCTGTATTAAATAAGTAAACAACTACCAAACTAATTTATGGTCAATTTACGTCTTCAATTTCGCTCTTTCTTGAATAATTTTAAAACTATCCATTGTACATAAAATTAATAATTATACACAATTATATTATACATAAATGAGAAAGTGAATCTGAGCTTCTTCACACACTTAATATAAGAAAGCTATAGATAAATTTCTGATAATAATTGATAACTGGCCTGACAATAGCTTGTACGATAACTGTGTGAGAAATTAAAGAAATACTCGTGAACCATCTACAAATTCATTTTGTTTATGACAAAATGTTGCCATATGTTATGATAATGTTAAAATCCACTTTCAATTGTTTTTTAATCGTTTATCTAATCTCGAAGTAGGGCAGCTCGCTGGTATTTTGTAAGAACTCTCCACGTGTTAACTTCTCTTGTCTTCTCTCCTTTCCTCTTCTCTCCTTTCCTCTCCTCTCCACACATTTCCTCTTCTCTCCTCCCGCTCTACTCTTGTCTTTTCTCCTATTCTATACTCTACAGCTCTCTCAATTCACCACCAGTACCACCACCACTCTCTAATTTTCGTTTGAGATAAAATTCCTATTACATTTACTTTAGCTTTACTCTAAAAACAAGCCCTAATTAGCGAAGATATTACGTTACGATGCACCTAAGTTAACCGGATCGCGTCGGAATCCACCACAATAGCAGCATGAGTCATGACGCACGTTGATGCGCCGTCCGTTGAGGGGTGAATGCATCCGGTGTGCCCTCATTACGCTGTGCCCGGAATGCCCGGACACTGGACAGCCCGGACACGGGATGAATGGACATTGGACGTAGCTAGTTACAGCACTCGGACAATGTGCAGGCTGCATGCGCTTGTGATACGGACGTTCGTGAATGCAGTAAGTATTGTGAAACGTGTTTCTTTTGATTTATTCCTAAAAAAGTTTTGAGTTTTTTTTTCTTGTATACTAAGTAAATGTAAATGTAAAAGCCAGTGAGTTGAGCGATTTATTGATCCGACCGCTACTGGTAAAATTTATTGTTCATGCATACTATTACATAAATTCTTACGGCAGTTCTATATATTCTATCCGGGATCCTCAAGTCAGTTGCCTAGAATGCCTAGTAATCGTCTAAAAGTTAGAAAACTATTGTGTTGTGTTTTTTGTGGTTGTTATTTATCTACTTACTTATCCAAAGTTAACGTACAGATAAATTTTATTGATTAACAGCTGTTACACACTCAACCCATCGAAACTTCCGACAAACAAAACAAACCAAATACATAATATTCATCTATGATAAAATGACTGTCCTAGCCAGTCTCAAACCTTTAATCAAAAAATGCCATCACCAGTACAGGATCACAATATACATTTTTATTATAACTTTCTTTGCATCATCGGAATTCAGATACGTGAATATGTGCAAAATTCCGATTTTACGAGTATTTCCGTGAACCGGTAACCCACGCTAGTCAATTCGTTCCGGACGGCGCGGCGCGGCGCTCCGGTATGTCGAGTTTGGGCCTAAAGTGAATGTGTTCGGGGCCGGTCGCATTTTTTGGCATAAATGTATGCCATTTTAGCGTTCGCTAGTATTTTATCATTGTCATAAATAGGTATTGTTTGTCGAATAATATTTGCTACTAAAAGTTTTTGTTTGGTGTAACATATTTTATAATTCAAAAGTGTGCAACTTGTGCGCCGAAGGTATCGTAAAACGTAGAATCAAACATTGCTATAAATAAAATAAATTGAGTAAGAAAAATAACTTTGCTATTGGAAAACTATATCTTCCATCGATGAACGTCGCCGATGATGATCCCCTTGCGAGTGCCAAAATAACTCAAAAAAGTTTTGATGATAAAGGCATAAATTCAATATTTTTATCTAATAATAGTCTTACAATGTAGTTTAAAAATAAATTGAATACTAGGGCTACCTCGGACATGCGAGCGGCCATTAGAATTCCAAATCCTTTAAATCTTTTCAATCCTCCGCTGTTTTCCAAACTTTGCGTTTACGTTAACGATCGCCGCCTTTGTAATTCTGAGCTTGGAGAACGTTTTTAAAATTCCTAACCAGTTTTTCCAAAATC
Source organism: Thymelicus sylvestris (assembly GCA_911387775.1). Lineage (NCBI taxonomy): Eukaryota > Metazoa > Arthropoda > Insecta > Lepidoptera > Hesperiidae > Thymelicus > Thymelicus sylvestris. The sequence goes on from OU426893.1 coordinate 14,780,737, forward strand.
CGCGTATGTATATTCCATCGCGACTTCATTACGCTGAGCCCCCAATCCACGCCGGTCAATTCTTTCCAGGCCCCGCTCCGCGATTGCGAATTTTCGCCGAAACCAGGTGTTGTCGAGTTTGGCCGTATTTTTTCTGTTGTCCAAGCAGCGGACCGAAATATTTGCAAGCGAGCTAAAAATTGTCGGATGTACCGCTAAGCTGGATTAGATATTATTGCAAAAGCAAATATTACGTGACCGACGCGGTTTTTATGTTCTATTAAGCGTGAGATGGTGAAAGAGCTTTGGTTTCATTGTCCCGTTTTTACAAAGGAAGTGTTGGAAAGATATGTGATTTGTTTCTGTATTGTTTTCAAAGTAATTATTTATTTTTATTCTTATGTATATTAACTTTTATACTATTTTATTGATCTGCTTAAGAAATTAGAATAGCCTAGTTGGTAGCGCCCCTGCTGCGAAGCGAGCGGTCTCAGGTTCGATTCCCGACCGGTGCAGATACATATTTATGTGACAGATAAATATTTGTACTCGGGTCATGGATGTTATTGTGATTTGTTATATGTGTCGTCCATGCCACCCGCGACACAAGTAAATACCTACTGCGGGGATATAAGAGTTAAGACGTGTTTAAGCGTTTGTAAGTGTTTGTAAGTTTATAAAAGTTTAGTGCATAGCGTGACCATTATTTCATATAGCCGGCAAACGAGCTGACGATCCACCTGATGGTAAGTGGCTATCGTCGCCCATAGACATCAGCGACACAAATAAAAGGCATCACTGATGCGTTGCCGGCGAAAGAAAGAAGAAAAAGAAAAGAACAACTGTTGGCGAACAATATAGACGGGTAAAAATCTCTACCACAATTCATAAGTACCGTTGGTACTAAACTGGGTGGTCCTGAGGGCGGTGAAGTCCAACAGGCGGGACCATTCTCCATATTTTAGACTGTTCACCATGATGCAAGATTCACATGAACATCAACAGGAGAAACAGTAGGGGTTGGCTTGGACTCAAGATAGATGGAGCCCCTTCGATGGATGGATATGGAGTGTATGTATAATATGATAGAAAGTGGGCATTGACTGCACACAAAAAAATTAAAATGTGTGCAATTCACACGTGTTAGAAGTGAAACCTTCAAAAATTTTGTTTTCAAGATAATGAGACGAATGTAAAATTTCGGGAAGATGATAATTGTAGGTTTTACTATTCCACTCCACTCCACTCACACAAAGAGCACACGTATTGTCTACCATCATTTTTGGGATGATACAACAGCAATAATACAAGGTTAATAACCAAAAAGAAAAATGTTGTTTTTGGTTAGATTTTACTACTTTACAGACCCAATAAATTCTAGTGAATTTATTGCTCGGCCAACACAGTACAACAACAGCTTAAGTTGCAAAGAAGCCAACATTCATTTTATATGCGGTCGGGAGCTCACAGCGGTCTCAGAGAACATAACTAGCACAATGCTAGCGTCCACGAATCAGCGCGTAAACATTTCAAATACTCCACCGAATTTCCCAGGCAACATTTTTATCGTTTTCTCAAGGAAAATATCTCAGTCTCTAGCTACATCTCTCGCATATTACACCTATAATTTACAAGAGCAGCGAAGTAATAAAACTTAATGCAAACTCGTCGACTCCAGCTATGTTTGGCGAAAATCTTCCTGCCGAAGAACCGAATCGTCACCAGTTATGAAGAGCCCTCAATGCTGACGTTCCTCTTACGCTCATCCTCTCCTGTTGATACGTTACCAGCTCGTTTTGTAACGGTTGGAAAAGCTTTTCATATAATAGGGTAAACACATTAGCTAAGACGGCCCCGCGCGAATCACGACACCTGCACTCAATTTACGTAGGATTTATAGTTGAAGGGTTTTGTCTGCCGCCCGTTTATAAAGATATCAGCCTTATGTTATAACGATTTTGTAAGAGGATAAAAATGTGTTTGAAATTTATTTTTGATAGGATTATTACATGAAAGACTTCGGTTTTGCTTGTATATAGTTGATAACGAACTAATGAGAGATAGTCAAATAATGTGGATATCAGTGATAACAAAGACATCCAATTAATAGACGGTGCCAGAAAAAAAGAGATCCTTATTATTCATTAATAACGGGAAACCTACGCATTTATACCCCTACTTGAAAAAAGTTTACAATTTTATTAGAATAGGATTAGCTTTTTTTAAATAGAAAACTAATTCACAACATAACATGTGTATAACACATAAATGTAATTGTACATTTATCAATTGCAGTGTTAATCAGTACTAGTAGAACCTACGTGTTTTTTATTTATTTAATTAATTATTAAGTTCCTCCAGCGTGCACCGGAGACCTTATATGTTACGTGAACCTACGTGTTAGTAAGCTTTATACGAATACTACACCTCCACCTACCTACAACTCCCATAAGATTTCTAGTTAGCAGCTTAGAGTACGAGGCAAATCTTATTAGGATAATAATATCTTAACACTATGGTTCATAGTATATAATTAGCGGAGTTGGAAGTTTGTAACAGTACCATATAGGAACTTAGGATCTTGGATATGCTAATACGATTAATGGCTGACAATGTATGGAAATGAAATATCAAACTCATGTAATGTTAGGACACAGCTTTGCATGTTTTCAAAATCTTGATAAACTTGACTTTATGTGACCTTTTCAAGAGTACAGTCTCATAAAAATAAAAATAGTGCTTATGATGTGTCAATGGCATTATGGTAAAAGTAACAATTTATGTAGGGAATGAAACTTAAAACAATCACTGGAAGCGGCCTGTATTAGGACAAGAAACTAGACATTTTGATAAGTGGCCTTTTGATGTTAGAAGTTTTAAAACACTGGGCACTATGCTACTAAAGGTTACCGGACCATGGACTCTTAATCATGTCAGACATTATAAGAGGCTTGACATTCTCAGCCAGAATAAAATTTAGACATTTTAAAATTATTAGATATTTTGAACCAAAATGGTCTGTAGGTAATATTAATTTATAATATTGAACATATTTTAATGCTTGCATAGTTAAATCAAAATGTTAACACAAAAGACTTATATTTTGAAACCAGACGAATGTATTTGGTTTCGTATTGCATGGGGTTCGTTCCCCACAGCCAAGAGCTATTGTATTCCATAGCAAAATTAATACCCATGAATGCATGTTACACTAATTACATTGAATATTTGTATACTACGTGTATTTTGTTAATATATCTTTATTCTCGTACTAGCTTTTGCCCGCAGCTCCGCCCGCGGTAGAGATCGTTTTTTTCAAATCCTACTTACTTTTACTTAGTTACATTTAGTTGCCTATAACTTAACTGATTTACATGTAGGTATCATTTGATAGCATGATTCAGAACTTGCAAATGAATTTTAATAACGCCATCTATTAACAACACCCAGAACTAAATATCTAGCAACTAACAGAATATCGATCTTCCCATGGGGATGTTATATCGTGGTAAAAAGAAGCCTACGTTACTCTCCACCCTCCTCACTATCTCCACACACAAAAAACCATACCATATAACAGCTTCGTTGCGACGTGAAAGACGGACAAATAAACAAACAAACACACTTTCACATTTATAATATTAGTATGGATGCACCAGTCACTACAGTATTTATTTTTAATCTGTTTTTAATTTGTATCGACTACAATTTTTTTAACCGACTTAAAAAAATGAGGAGGTATTCAATTCGACTGTATTTTTTTATTTTTGTGTTGAAATCAAGTATCTAATCAGTTCTCAGATAGCTGAGCTAAAACTTGTGTAGTTGTTTCATCAGCATGAAATTTTAAAAGTAAACAAAAGCTCACCTGAAGATCGCTCTGCGAATATTGCTCTGACGTGCATCAATACTACCTGTCCTCCAAGGGGAACACAATAATTTATGCATGGTCACGTATTGCATGCATCGTAACATATTACTACAGCGCCACTAGCGGACAATGATCTGGGTTACAAAGTTTGAAAAATACAATCAAGTTTTATGTTGGACTTCATAACAGTATCGCATATCAAAGTAGAATGGAATTGAGAATGAATGAATTGAACACTCAAACGTTTATTTGTAATATGACCTGTTTGTGAGAGGCATGGACATACACAAAACGAAATTACTTTTTGTGTAATTCATTTCATGACTCTTCATGTAATTAATTAATGAATCGTCTGTCAGCAAACTTTAAACTCTGTTTATAAGATGGATGCAAACAAAAATGTTTTCTATCATTATTTATAAGTATTTTTAATTCATTTACATGATAACTTCACGATAGCGCGTCATTGTCGCGATCACGCGATAGATTTTTGGGAATCTATCGCGAATTTCGCCTGTCCCACTGAACCATCTATCTCGTTTTTATACTGCAACTTTGTCTTCTTTTCGCTGGCCGTACGTAACATGTTGCATCTTTATCACTCAACCGTCCCCAAGGATGAGTTCACACCGGATTATGAAAACACAGCCGTCAAAACATCCGCTCGCGCTATGGACGTTGACACTACGAGAATTGTGCTACCCTGCAGCATAACCATTTGTACCTGTCACAACAAGGAATAGATTTCCTTGTTATGAGCTCTATTGTTTCGTATCAAGAGTGATATTCGCGTGGTCTGGCAGTATAGCTATTGTTTAAACTTAAATTGCTTTCGCATCTTGAACGCTACGACGCGGTGACGTCATACCCGCGAACAGGCGATGTACTACTCAATAAGGCTCTGTACACAGTTTTGTTATATTACGCAAGTTCGGGCAAAGTGACTCTTCGGGAAAACTAAAACTGTTTAAAAGTTTAAGAATAATGTTTAAAGTCATAATAAAGTTGACGTAAGAAAATTGTTTGATTCCAACTAATGGTGATATAAGTCTGTTTTAGTGTAGTACGTATGTTATTTAAGTCTCGTAAAATTTGTCAGCAATATTATCTGATTGTAAATGGCTATTTACTATGTAGTTATGAGTAGAAAATGTAAGAACTAAGTATATAAAGTGAATTCACTCTAAACACAAATGATAAGATTTTTCAATAATTATTAAGGCTAAGTATATTCATACCTCTTTATTTACGGCATTCGAATTTATTACAACTCATTACTAACACGAATTTTATTTACCGGGGAAAATCTTATGAATCTATCATCAGTAGTTTTTAAGACGACGACAGATTCAACTCACGCAATATATCAATGTTGTGATAATATAGTAAACTATCACTCAATTATTTTGAGTGTAATATTATCGATAGTGTAGTGTTGTAGCTTCAAATTTAAGCAACAACGAGCGCGGTTAGTGTTTGGATGGGTGAGAAAACCACTAGTGGCAAAAAATTATTGAGCGCGTCCATGCTTCAAGGGGCACGTAAAGCCAGCCGTTTGACCCAGTTTTTATCGTAAGAAAACTATCGTTAAACCATGTCGGAGACCCTCGAGTGGCATGAAAACTTCCGACTCGGGTTGGCCACTAACCCATCCACCAATCTGCACTGGAGCACTATGGTGGAGTATACTAGGCCTCCTTAAGAATAGAACCGTGTTCAGTAATGAGCCATTAATGGGTTGAAGCCAGCCAGCGTTCGCATTGTAACTAGCTTACTTATGTGGCCATAGCGCGTGCAATGTAGCTCGTAGCAGCGTCAAGCACTTAAAGAAATACTTCATAAACTAAGGAGGTGTTTTGTTTCTAAACTCATTACCCTACACAAAACTCAATACCCTACAGAAAACTCATTACCCTACACAAAACTCATTACCCTACACAAAATTTATTACCCTACACAAAAATCATTACCCTACACAAAACTCATTACCCTACACAAAACTCATTACCCTACACAAAACAATTCAATACAAAACTCACTATCTTACACAAAACAATTTGCTGTGTAGACCAAACCTTACACTCAAACGGTCGTGACGTGTTCTGGAAAGTTTTAAGCGGTGACCCGCAGTCCCGGTGACAGTATCGGTGACGGAGTGTCACCGTTGACAGCTCCATTACCGCAATAGCAAACTGTGTTAGTTATATTACGTAGGTATTAATGTTTTGGGTGTGCATGCGCTTAATACTGGTTTGTTTTTTTTAACATCTATAAATATAGTTTATTTTTTTTATACTAACTCGTCGCGTGTTTTTCGTTCTCCGTCTGTCGATCGTGTGAATACTTTCACATGATTCCTATATTGCATTGGTATAAAATCGATTCTTGCTAATTATTCGACGACCCGTTTGGTGCAATAGTTACAATGCTAGATCGCCGTGCCAAAGGTTCTTTGTTCGATTCCAAACAAGGCGGAAATTATAACGATGAATTTGATTGTATTTGTTTGTATTCTTGTTTTTGTTTGTTGTCCATGGCACCCACTACATAGGCAATCCTAGTATTCGTAGAGTAGCATATCCTAGTCATTCATGAATATAAGTATCAATTACTACTGATAGCTCCGTTCAGACAAACTATTGACACAAACCTTCTGCAAAAACGGCTAGAATTTTATAATACATCCATTAAACCTAACTGGCATGAAATATAGCACTAGTCATAAAAACCGTACACTAAGGAATTCGGCCTTTTTAATAATACAATTACATTTCAAACATAATTACAAGTAATACAATTCATCGTCATAGTTTCACAAAGTGGTTTCTAAATTACCACTAAGTGTACCATCTCATATCATTTTACAATCTAGTTAGTTATTGTATGAAGACGCACGGCGAAGCCCCATGGGGTCTCGCTCGGACCGCATGCCCGTCCATTTGTACGTCGTTACTAACACTGGCTGCTTACACTAAACATTATGAATAAATAATTGGTATTATGAACTTGAGGGAGCCATTACATGTCGATTAGGCTTACAAGTTCGTGTTCAGGGATGAGACAGTTTTGGTCCAATATTTTTAATTGTTATTGCTTTTGTATTAAATTTTTGGGCTCTTTTTAGGGTTCCGTAGCCAAATGGCAAATGTCTGTCTGTCTGTCCGTCCGTATGTCACAGCCACTTTTTTCCGAAACTATAGGAACTATACTGTTGAAACTTGGTAAGTAGATGTATTCTGTGAACCGCATTAAGATTTTCACACAAAAATAGAAAAAAAACAAAAAAAATTGGGGGTTCCCCATACTTAGAACTGAAACTCAATTATTTTTTATTCTTGAGTGTCGAACTAACAGTTTTAGAGAAATTGAGAGACTTTTTCACAAAATTTCTTATATTTAAGTTGTGTGTTACGTAACGTTGTCCAGGGTTCATTAAATTCTATTCTATAATTTAACTGTGAAATATTTAAACGTGTTTCGATTGTACTTTTAATCGCCGCTTCTTTGCATGCATTACGTTAGTGATGTCATTAATAGGGTGTTACCTGCACGTCATATGTTACGCAGATTGTCAAGAATATACTTTTTATTAATTCATAAACGTAACTTTTCGGTTTTATAAATTTCTGGCCTGGCCTTGTTACGCTGCTACGAGCTACGTTGCGTTTGCTACGGCGTAGCCAACATTGTCCATCCATCTCAAAACTGTACATAAGTTATAAATTCGAACTGTAGTTTCATTTCTATAGGATAAAAATAAAAATCAAATTAAATGCCTGAAAAAAAAGAAGTAACATTTTGTGATTACTTTAAATTAACTAAAATACCTGGCAATAAAACCTAATATTTTGTGCTATCCGAATTTTTATTCACTTCAACCTCAGTTCTTAATTCAAAGATCGTACAATAAATTACTATGCACATGAATAATATTATGGGACGAAATTATTGATAAATTCTTCGATACGTTACGATAAGTATCACAAGTTCACTGTCCATAATATCACTCACCTAGTAATATTTCACACTTCTGCAAAAAAATGCGAAATTTAATTTATATGGTATACGTGTTTGAAAGTGCATAATCTACATAGTGGTAAATATGTATTAATGTATAATTATACTAGTAACGAAACCCATACAATCTGTAAAAAACGTAAAAAGAATTTTAAACATTTTTATAAAATTTTTGAAATTCGTTTCTGTAAAATATGACAAACGTAGATGTGCCGTTGTATTACTGGGTAAGCGATATGTCTGATTTTTTCATTTTGATACGTTGTTATAATAAGGACATCAGCGGTACAGCCCAAGGAGATCGACTCGGACCGCGGCCAACGTCTGTTTGTGAATAATTGATTCACTGAGCCAGATGGGATCATTTTATCTCATTGGAGTATTTCGATATCGTGATGGAGTAACGTAAATATTAAAAGGATCGAATAAAAACTCAACGTGAGTATTGCAAGGTATATCTTGGACTCGAAAGGCGATACATTCCTTTTTTGGTTATTTTTTAACATTAATAAAAATTCAATTTATTTAATCCGATTTAAAATGAAAATGGATTAGTGTAGATTTATTTACAATATCACAGAAGATACATAATATGTAAATAGGTACTAAATTATAAAGGTATATTAATAACTATATAAGTAACTATATTTGTAAATACATTATTACTAGTACCTACTTTGGTTAGTGCTTATTTATTGTTTAACTCATAACTATTGTTTTGTGTAATTTGTGGAGATGAATAAATTGTTATATTATTATTATTATTATTAAATGTTTGTTTTCTTATACTGTTTGATTTAAATTGCGTTATGATGATTCAATGTGATTGTGTTGTGTGATTTATGCAAGATCACATTATTTGCTCATTTTCGCTTATTTGCGCCTCGCTAGTCCAGCCCGTGAGCATTCAACATTGTGAATAATTGATGTGATGAGCCAGCTGGGATCATCATATATCATCTGGTTTTTGTAGTTAGTCGAAGCTCACTGCCAGACAGAAGCGTCATCATTCTTTGTATACAGGGTGTGTTTGTTCAATGTCGTCGGGGTTTATTTTTTAAATGAGTAAAGTAATAAATATCAATGAAGAGAATATTATCAGGCGTGTTTTGTTATTACCTGGTTAAATCAGCTTAATCTTTCTTTCTTCTTTCTTTCTCCTTAGTACAGAATTTGTATGGTGATTATTTACTAAGAAACGATTAAAATAACCGTTAGTGACTCTGAGTTGGGGCGTTAAACAGTTCGATTATAGTTTCGCTTTTTAATATTTAATGAGCAATGATAACTTAGTAAACAGTTGCAAGATATTACTATTATAACGGAAAATAAAAGTACGTAAAATTAATGCATGTAGGAGTAATGCATAAGGTAGTTATAAATGGGGAAATTTCGATAACTTGTAAAGAAATTAAATCACTTCAAGTAAGTATATTAATAATTTGAATTTTAACAGCTTTCGATTAAAAAGAGAATCATCAAAATCGGTTCACCCAGTCGAAAGTTCTGAGGGAACAAACATAAAAAAACAAAAAAAAACAGTCGAATTGAATACCTCCTCCTTTTTTGAAGACGGTTAAAATAGGTCTAATGAAAAAATGTAACTTGTGACTTTATGTTAGCTTTACCTACCTATAATATTTCCAGTTGGCAGCATACGCTGTAAACGTTGGACATTCACGTAATGCAGGTCCATTTCACTAATGAGGATATTCGGATAAAATATATTTCCTCATCACGAATGCTACATAATTACAGGAAATAAGCCGTATTACATTCTTTTACTTACAAAGATCATGCAATTACATTACCTTCTCAGATGCTCTTTGACTTTGGGATTAATAGTGTGGATATAATTAACAGATCATGCGGTCAAAGCTAACTAATAATTATATTAGAATAAATAATATTCTAAGACATTATAATATATTATATTATGATAAGATAATCTATTTTAATGTATGTAATACCTATAAACGAGCAATATATTTTCTGAGTCTCGGAAACGGCGCCAATGATTTTCATGAAAAGTGTGCAGCGGGTTTCGGGGGCGATCAATCGATCTAGTTAGGATTCATTTTTATAAAATTTCGTTTTATCCGTGTTTTCAGGCAATGAAAAACTGCTACACATTATTGACTCTTCCTGACATCTATTGGCGAGTAATAATACTATTATTATTGGGAGCAACTAACTGCTTTAACGACACAGAGCTACTTCAGTAGATGGCGTTGTTAAGCTACTAAAATAACTACACTAAAATAACGAGCAAGGCATTTAGATATTATTAGTACAAATTACCCAGTAACTTTAAACAACTAAAACATAACCACAATTAACAAGCGAACATTGGTACTACGCGGTCAAGCAACACTTTACGGGAGCAAACTTCAAAACCTTCACAATGTATTAGAGATGCTCGTTGTTTAATTATAAGGCCTGCTGTCCACGGCCATTTGACGATTGCATGCAAGCTGCATAATAAAACATAGGCAATAGGCCAAACGCGACGTAGCCGCCCCGTGGACAGATTTCATACTTTCACTACGCAAGATACAAGCAAGCGACACTTGGCGTCTACGTGGGCAAAATAATTAAGTTATAATGAATAATGAATACCGATTAACCGAAGAGTATTTAAGAATCCGGGTAATGTTAAGTAAAATAATTGTGTGGTTTTACTTGATCCTACATCTGTGTTTCTTGCAGTCTTTTAATTCCACAGCATTGTTACCTTACAAAGAAGTTCTTTTTAATTTGTCCCAGACTCAAGGGACTGAGAAGATAAGTCGCGAGGAGTGAAGCTTCCTGTAGCAAAGGAGCTCAAACGTTTTTGAAATATCATTTTTTATTTCAATATAAAAAGGAATCGAGCAAACAGTGCCCCGTTTCGCAAATAACAATATAAAATAAAAAGGTACGACAAATATACCACTACCTTGTGTTTTTTTGATAGATGTTGGCAATGAAGCTTAATTAAAGTGCCACGGAACAATACCCAAAAAAAATAATGTAAACTGGCGTATGTTTTGTACACACTATTGCTTGTAAATCGCGTGAGACAACGTCGCATGATTCACATACAGCAGGACATTGTTATAAAATCAGTGCTTACTCATTGGAATAAGGAAAAATCATAAACGCAACAAAAATTAATGCAATTTTAAGAAAATATTATACATAACCACATAAAAATCCCAAAAAGACAATTTGGTTCGTTGGTTTAACCTCTAATTTTAAGATGTGAATAGGCAATTAACACTGAACTTAATAAAACATGTCCAGTCTAAGCGTTTTTAGACAATTGCAATGTCTCAGACAATGTGCTAGTTTTTAAGGATATCAACATGTAAAGGTTGAATTACGAGGAGAACATTTACAGTTATAGTGCATCCCTCTTGAGAAGCGTAAATAATTCAGCAAACTGTCCTTAGCGACATACCGGTGCCGTTAAATTCGGTCTGTTTGTTGAGCTAATTTTGTAAATTACTCCGGGGAAATCTTTATGCCGGAAATTTTGGCAAAATTAAAACGTTTCAATAAAGGTGGTGGAATATGAAGAATGCTATAAACTTGGAATAATTCTTAAAACTGTCACTAAATCTGTCTATTATTTATAATTGTTTTTTCTAAATGTAAAAAGTATAATAAATAATATTGATTATAAGAGTAGTTAATAAGTGCTTTCTGTAACTGTGAGCAGAAAAAAAATTACCTCGGTAGTTTCTTGCCGCTTCTTCTCTCGGGACCACTCGTTTGTTAAAGTGATGACGTAAATTGACTTTCAAAAATTTGAATAGAAATATATGACTTTGACAGTAGGCCTTCACCGAGGCGTTCACTTAAGATAAAATTAATTTGAAATAAGTTCAATTTCCAAAAAAAAAACATCAGTGCAAGTTTCTAAAAATTTGTTTCAAACGGAAAAGACCAACTTTAAAACTATTATATGCTAATATTATATATTATATGCTAATGATATAATATATATTATTTTTTTTTACCATAAGTATAACGTGCAACTGTGACATTTTACTTACAAATTGAATGGTAAAATGTTTATGTGAAAATATAGCGAAATGAGATCTAAACATTTATGATAGCCGTTCGATTTCGAAGGCCATATCATGGTTTTAGCTCGTAATCATAATAAAAAATTATTTCATTGACGCTGGCAGTGGCTATCTGTTTTATTGAGGCTATTTGGATATTTACTGAAATCGTTTTTACCTTGACTTTTAGTATTCATTACAGGTAACAAATAACTGCTTCGTTCGTGTGTGCTCACGCCATTCGTATGTTATCATCCATACGAATTACAATTCAACTAAGTATTTTCAATCATTTTTATATAGAAAATAAAACATTGTTTTATTGTTTATGGGATGCAATGTTCGAACTTTAAAATTTAAAATATTAAAGAAAAAATGTTTAATAAATTTTACAATAACGACTTTTTATCAGACTGGGCGACGCAAAGGAGGGTAATCTGTTTATCAGTCTAAGGGCTTGTTTCACAATCTCCAAGTAAAGTCCTGAATAAGCTATTCGCCGGTTAAAGTGACGTTAAAGTGTAATTTTACATACACGAAATGTCAACTTAACCAACGAATAGCTTACTTCGGACTTACTTGAAGATCGTGAAACAAGCCCTATGTATGTATAGGTATGTATCTACATAATATGTGTGTTCGTATGTGGGGTTGTAGAGACCAAACGGGTTGACCGACTTTAACGATTCTTACGTCAATCGATTTGTCTTTAACATGCGAGTGCCATTAAAGACATAACAATAATTGACAACTGTTATTAAACGACTGTTAATCTTTCTATGGTGTAATTGTTTAGTATAACTTTTAACAACATTCTGAACTAACAACATTCAACATTTTAACAACATTCCGAGGCTTGTTTTTTTTAGGCAGTCGGGTTTTTTTATTTAATTATTTTATTACTGTTAAAAACTCTAGCCTCGATATAAACACTGTAATATCATCACGTCAACGTGGAAAGTTTTTGCACAGCTGATAGACTATATCCTATATCTAGCATGATAAATTAGATAATTCGTGGAGATAGTGTTTGGATTTAGATATATTTTATCCCTGTTATACGCTTTCCTGGGATGATTGTAACGTTGACGTTTTTTTGAACCTGAAACTAGTTTTATAATATTTTGACGCTTGTTCAAAATATTAATGTTTTTGTCCAAGCTCACTCGTATATTTTTATTAAATGTGCACCGATTGAAACAAATTTCGCTCGGGTCTTAAAGAATTTCGAGCTACGTGACCGCTTAAAATTCCCAGTCGAGCGGAACTTTAAAAGCAAGCCAACGTTTTAGTATTCAGGGATGGTGCGGTCAGTCAAACGCCCGGTTTTAAATACGTCTTCCGCGGTCGACATCTCATACATACGGAGTGGGATCGGACGTTGCTCTCCCGTGGCCCACTTACGTTTCCAATGTTAGTCGAAAGTGTGTTTTTAACTTAAGCGATTACTAGAACTAAGTGACTAGGAAAAGATCGGCAGTGTTTAGATTAGGTACTATGCGCATGCGCTGACCTTGTCACTGATATGTATATTGTAGTAGGTACATATTTGTCAGATCATGGCTTCAACCCATTATTGGCCCACATACTGAGTACGGTTTAGGTCATCATCTGATCATAGGTGCAGCAGATACAGAAGAGGTACTTTTTTGCTATTCAAAACTGCAGCTGAACCAAATGATTTTAGAAAAAGTCCACTTTAGATTGAATTGACCTGTGAGCCTTTGCTTATTCAACTGGTCATAATGTATTGATGTACGACAAGCAAAGGAGTTTGTCTGCAGTGAAGTTGACTGAAATTTAAAGAAACGCATTGCCGCAAATTAATAAAACAGGGTAATAACAACAAAGTTACCACACGCCCACTTAATTACCACGTAAGGTGCTTGACGCGTTAAATATGTGTTATATTCAGACTCACACTTAATAAATCACTTTATAATCGGCACACTCGTTAATGTTATAGTTAATTAGTGCTCTGCTTCTTTATTGCTTCAAATATTATGAGCATACAATATACGTGCAGTTACAGTTGATATGTCTAATAGCATTTATATCTTAAATGCATGCTTCCGATAATAATGATTATTTAATCATAATTTCAAGACAACAATTATTAAAATGTTATAGTCATTATATGTACAGCCCCTTCAACAATCTATCTACATGTTTGGTTTAGTGATGTGAAAAAATCTTGATGTCGCAAGAATATGATGAAAACAGGGACTTAGGATTATTATTATTTAGGATAGGTATTGATCAAATCTTGGATTTCATCGTTTTCGTGAGACGTATAATAACGAATTTAAAAGGAAAACTATCACGGCTAGGTAGGTTGACTGAACAAGTTATCGAGCAATAGTGTACCATGTTATAACTACAGAACCCAGGCCGGGCCTGACACGCACTTGGCGGGTTTTCAATTTTAGATAAACTGCACCTATTGGTTCTACTAAATAAAATAATTGGGTCGTTCACTATAAAGTTTCCTTCTGACATAGAACCCTAAAAATCATGTAAATAAACGCTCGCGTAGTCAGAGAAATAACGCTCTCCAATTTTCGCGACGCCTTTTTCAGGAGTCGTTCTTCGCTCCTCAATTCGGTTCGAGATCAAAGAACGACCCTCGAAGGACTTGGAAATGAACGAAAGCGCAAATAATGGGGAGTCAAAAGAAGACATACCCGTTGCTGCTCCAGTCGAGACCTCTCGAGAGGGCACGAAAAAGTGCCTTTGTGTTACACGCGACGTCGTCAAAATCTTTCGGTGAATGCATCCCACGTTGTCTAGCTCTGGTTCAACTCGCGCCTAGTAGGAAGCTGTGCCGTGATACTGCAAGAACTTGAAAAGAACTCTAACTAAAATAATGAATTTAAAATGTCAAAGACACCTGGATGTTCGTTTGAGGTTGGTTTTTCAACTAAAGGACTGCGGTTTAGTCTTCATTACGTCAAAAAAACGTTTCATGTTCCATGTATTCTTGTTGTCAATTTCCCCGAGGTGTAGGTATATCTTTCGATAAAATTACTAAAGCTAAAAATATAACAGGTAAATTATTGAAGAATATAAATAAATAAATCATAGTTATTATGTTCACAGGCATGGCATTCTCGTAAATACAATAATTATTTTACTAGAAAATTTTGTATAATTCGTTAAGAAATTGATAATAATATTATTAGAATCATAAACGCTTAAGATGTTACCTATTCCTGTAGCATAAAGTGAGGGTAAATCGTCACATTCAATAAATATTATTCCACCATTTAACGATTGAAGTTACTAAGATATTTTGGCCAATGAACATTGGGCGGAATTTATTACCTTTTGTCACTACCATATTATCAAATACAACTAATTATACCCCTCAGCAAAACCAAATCATTAGCGAAAATGTAACAAGAGCGTAAAACTGACAAAGCAATGTTCACATAGAAAAGTGAAATTACGCGCGTAAATTTAACGCTCTGCCTACGCAACATAACGTCGAATTGACGCGAAACAGCCTTTTATTAATTTCAACAAGCACGCAGTTCTCTTACACAGCTCCAAAAGACGCGGACCAGATGATTAGCTTCATTTCCACCGAGCACGTATTCCCTCGGGCCATCTTTTCGCCCCCAACACAATTTATTTCGCCTCATCAAAACGTCAACACGTTGACGTGTATTTTAGGGATTTTAATCGCGTCTCGCTCCAGGCGACTTCGCCCCTCTATGTAAATTACTCGACCCGTTTGTTCGCGTAATTGTTTTCGTTGCGAATTGACACGTGCCACGTTTTAGTTTTGACGTGCTTTGTGTATCGATATTCGATCATAGGTTCGCGATATGAAAAACCGTCGACTGTTTAACTGTTGGCGTAACGTGTGCTGCCTCGGCCGTAGCCCCGCATAATGACATGTCAAATCGGGAACAACGATGCTGTAGAGATTTTCAATCAAGAGTTAAACGATTTCAGGATAGAAAATAGGTGGCGTAGTGTACATTGTTGTGCAAAATATTAATTAAACATTGTTTTTCTTTTACTATACCATCAATAATAGGAATGTGAATTATTGCAACAGTTCTTTAATATTTTTTTGTATAATTTATATTTATTTTTGATGATAGTCGATTTGTTTAGTTTTATAGTTGAAACCTGTCTTATTATTAGGATTTGATCTTGATGATATTAAATCCAGTCCAATTTCACACGAACATTAGTTAATTATTCAAATATTTGAAGGTTATTCCTTATTGTGTTCCAGTCAATACCAGTTATATTGATCAAACCCGCATCATCGCATGTCATTAAATTGAGCAATCATTTTGACGTCGATTATTAACTTATATTCTAGTTGAACACTGCAACTCTGCAGTTATTTCCCTAAATAGATGATTAACTATTATAAAAAATTACTGTTTATAACACGTTGAGGTTTCGGATAGCGCAAGGATTCAAATTTTGTGCGGCATTAAATAGATTGAACTGGTATTCCACCTGCTTAAAAGTAGTCTTCATATGAGATCTCTCATATGACGACTTGACATTTATATGGAACTACATATAACAGTCACCCAAAATTCAATATACCATTAAACAACAATATCAAGTTTCTGTCCTCGTAGACGCACGTCATACGCACGTTATCGTCAATTGTCGCTTGCTTGCAACTTGCTTGCATCTTCCGCATCAAAAGTATGACATTTGTCCACGGAGCGGCATAGTAGCGTTTGCTTATTGTCTATGTCTCATAACATAGCTTGCTTGCAATCGTCAAATGAAGCGCAGTGGATAATGACCTCAAAAACTCAACATCTCAACCACAGATTGTCGTGAAACCTTTTTTGTCCTGAAAATGTGCAATAGGTATAAGGTATACGATGTGGTAGGGTCGATCGGCACGTTAAATAGATTAACGAGTGCACTGAACGTAAAGTAAGACACGCAAACGGAACGGAAACGGATCGGAAAGTGGCAAATGCCATTACCAGACCTAGTAACGACGGTAATCCAGTTGTTTCCTCTTGGATTTTCTTATCCGTTCCTCTCGCTGAAATATATTTACAAGGTACCTAGTTTATTAGATTGACATTAAAGTGTCGAAGCTGTGGAATATTTTTAATTCAATTAGTTTTAATAATTTGGAATTATGCACTCGTAATAGGAATAATCTACAATATCGTATTGAAATAAATGAAATCGTATTGAGATTCCGCTCACGGCTGCGACCGCGGAAGAGCTGTTTCACAAACAAATAAACGTCGAAATTATATACGTACGTATATCGGGATAAAAACCCTATTTTTTAACTCTGGATGTAGTCTGTCTTTGTGCCAAATTTCATCCTATTTCAAACAAATGTGTAATGCTTACAACATCCATATATCCGAACGTCTTTACAAACTTTTGGATTTATAATAATATAGGATGTGTCTTATATTCGAATGATAATAGAAAATAAATAAGGATGTGGTAAAAAAATGTGTCTGAGTTCCTCGTTGTATTTTTCAACAAAACAAGTAATTGCGACGTTGAAGAACCGAGCCTTCTCAACCCTGAATGGATGTCGAATGCTCTCACAGCTTTTCAAATCTCAATACACACAACAGGGTTGGCGCAGCGTATAGAAATCTACACGTCGCGAGCAACCCTGATTAGTGAAAGAGTTTGTCTCATTCGGATCCAATTACCGTGTTCACGTTGTTTTCTATCTTTCCGTAATTAGGTTACTGTGTCAACGGTGTTTTGTGGTTTGTTTATGTTAACATTCTAATGCACAATATTTAGGTTTACCAATATTAAAATGTGTAATGAAGGTGAATCTGTATTAAATTATTTTATACTCAAGACCGATCAATAATATGAAAACTTTTAGGTGTAATCAGTAGATCACCATGCTCAATAATGGAAAAGATGATGGCGAAGGAAAATGCATAGAAGATGTTCATAATATTATTATTATAAAATTATAAAGGCTTGTCGTTATAATATACTCGTTATGGTATATACTCACTTAAGAACAATTTGTAAAATATCTTGCAAATTCATAATTGAATTAGCAAATAGGACCTTCTGCGAATAGAACGTTTTGAGAACGCGACCTTTTGCCAATGGGACGTTATGCCACAAAATCCTACTAGTTAGATTGTCATATAAATTTAAACACTTCTAACCTTATATTGATAATTTTTTCGGTCATAAAAACGAATCACTATTAACTACATACGGCACCAGCTTTGCATTAATGCAGAAACCGCGTAAAAGAAAGTAACTTCTAAATTCTCCTCGTCTGGTAACTGGATGATCACCCATACCCATACTTATACTTATAATTTAGACCCATACTTATATTTTATATCACCATTTGCACCATTTCCCCACCTAGGAAACTGGCTACATAAGTGGATGGAATTGGCAACGGAATGTGAAGTATCTTTGCGTAAATGTCCGATCTGTTTAGTGGGTAGTTTTGGTTTCTTTATTGTGTTAATACTCTTTTATATCTTCAGGACCTGCGCCGACTGGTGACACGGTATACCGTGGTATTATTTGACTAAAAGAAATATTATACTTTAATGGTAATTGAAAAACGTTCTACTGATACACGATTTTATACTCCTGATGTTATAGTATTGTTTTATACAGTCGCCGATTCTGTCCATATTTACGTAATTTTTCCCAGCCATTCAATAAAAAAACAAGCAAAATTATATAAGTAACTCTAATATAGTGTTTTGCTTTCACTCTTATAAAAAAGATATAATATAATTATTATGCATATAACATATTAACAGTGCAATAATAAATTGGTATATTAAGCATTTATGAATCAGGCCGTCTATCTTTTTGAGTACAGTACAGTACTCCCGGCGCACAGCCAATAGAACATCACTTAGTAACATCACTTATAAACATAACGTACAGGAAAAAAATAACTAAAGAAAGATCTTACGACTCAGTATCTGATGCAGAAAATAATTGCTCATCGATATCACTGCACTCGAGTACAGCCCACAAAAGTCTACCAGACCTATCATCAATATATACAACCGACGAAATAGAATATTTAAAAGGAAAGATACAAGAACTTGAGTTGAAGTTAAAAAGTGCAGATAGCGAAATTGACAATCTGATTAGCCAGAATACGGACCTCACAAATAAAATTACGAAACAAGAGCACAAAATAAGAGAACTCATTAATATTTGTACCTCGCCGACAATAACCACCAAAATACAAACTGCAAAAAAGAAGAAGCTTAAGGCCTTACGATTAGATTTTTCGATTGATAGTGGTCAAAACGAAAACCCACGAGGACTGGAAGACACGAAGGACAATCACAAAACGAACTTACCCACAACAAAAGAAGTATACACACAAACGTATGACTGTCAAAAAATCGAATACACACTTTCACCCTTATCTACATCAAAGGAAGAAAACTGTAACTACAAGGAGCCTGGTAATATATGTAATAAAATAAACTCTGAAGTAAAAAGGCACAACATATCTACACTTAAAACCTCCACATCATTGCAAACTAGAGACAAGCTACTCAGACATAGAGTAATTATATTATCGGACCAACAGGGGAGTACAGTAAGAAAAATCCTACAAAATCTTTTGGGCTCTGCCTATAATGTCCTTAGTTTCAGCAAACCTGGTGCATGCATGAAAAGTTTAGTATCAACTTTACGGAGTGAAATAAGTAGCTTAACAAAACATGATTATATTGTATTATTATCAGGTACACATGACAGCAATCCAAATGAAATGAAATCAAGTCTTGAGAATTTTTTAAAAAACACTCCACATACCAATATAATACTATGTCAGACGCCTTATAATAAACATTTAAATATAAAAAAATTAAATAATGAAATAAAATATGCATCCGGCAGGAATAGAAATTCTGTGTATGTGGATATGGACTATGATTTATTTATACCAAATAAAATAAACTATTATAATAATATATGTCAGAGAGTATTAAGGGAAATTTTACATTTAACATATAAAATAAATTATCAAGATTACATGAATAAAAAAATGTTATCAGAAATTAAGAAGAAGAATACTGCTGAAAAAAATAAAATAACATATTATTTCAAACCGAAAAACTTTCAATCACAAGATGTCAAATGCTCAGGAATCCAAAAACGTGACAGTAATTTTAGTAATGATGAAAGAAGTAAAATAACATACTATTTTAAACCGAAAAAACTTCATCCACAAGACATTAAATGTACAGAAACTCAGATACAGAGCAATACTTTTTTTCGTACATAAATGTTGTAAATATATTAACTTTCTGCATCAAAATATTGCAAGTGTACTTCCAAAAATAAGCGAAGTAGAAATAGTACTGAAGGAACTGGCAACATCTAAGAAAGAAATTGATGTTTTATGTTTTACAGAACACTTTGTCCGAAAGGGAAATGAAGAAAATATATTCATTACTGGATACAACTTAACTTCTATATACGCCAGGCCAGAGAAAAGAGGAGGTTCCTGTATACTCCTTCACAATAGCTTAAGTGGCACAGCCCTAACAGACATTAATAACCTATCAATTCAGTCAGTGTTTGAATGTTGTGCTGTTGAAATTAAGGACTACAAATTAATTGTTATATGTATCTATAGGACTCCTGACTCTAACAATTTTCCCATTTTCATAGAGCAACTCAGAACATTGTGTGAAAGAGTATGTTTTAGATCCAAAAAAAATATTGTTATCTGTGGTGATTTCAACATCGATTTATTGAAGAAAACAAAGATGTCGTCAGAATTTAAAAATCTATTATTAAACTTCAATCTCAGGTTAGAATTTAACTCTGTAACTAGAATTGAGAGCAATACTTGTATTGATAATATAGCACACGATGGTCGGGGTTGTTACTCTGAAATCCTTCACCTTGGCCTTTCTGACCATTCAGCACAACTATTGAGATATCCTACTCAACAAACTAAATTTGAAGACTCTTCTCAATACTACTTTATTGAAACAAGAGACTATTCTTTAGAAAATATAAAAAAATTCAAGGAAGCCATTGAGAGCATTTCTTTTGCGGATGCTAGGAAAAGTCAAGATGTAAATGAGTCATTTAATTTATTTCATAATATGTTCACCTTATTTCATGGTCTGTGTTTTCCTATCAAGAGAGTAAAAATATGTCCAAGACCTAAAATAAAATGGATCACAAAAGGCATTAAAATATCAAGCAAGTGCAAGCGGTCACTACACTGGCGAGCTAGGCGCTATAAAAGAAATCTTCACTTAAATAATCGATACAATACGTACTCACATATTTTTAAAAAGGTATTAAAAACATCCGAAAAAATATATAACAATAAGCTTTTAAAAAACTCGAACAATAAATCTAAAACGACTTGGAATATAATTAACGGACGAAGAAAACGTATGAGCTCTAACATCAATGCAATTAAATACAATAATAATAATATTAAGAATCCTTTTGACATAGCAAATATTTTTAATGATAATTTTATTGACATGGTAAAAAATAAACTGAAAAATAATTCAAATAATACCCCTAGTTTTACTTTTATGACTAACTTAAATTCTATATTTCTTTACCCAACTACACGTTACGAGATCCAAATAATAATCGAAACGTTAAAAAACACAAAGAGTGTAGGATACGATGAAATATCGAGCACCGTATTAAAAAGTTGTTCATCACATATCTCTTTAGTTCTGTCCCACATAATAAACCTGTGTTTTACTCAAGGTGAATACCCTGAAAAACTGAAAACAACAGTTATAAAACCAATACACAAAAAGGGAGACAAGCTAAACTGTGATAACTATAGACCTATAGCATTGATACCTGTACTCTCTAAAGTTTTTGAAAAGGTAATCCACAAACGTGTGTATGATTTTCTAGAAAACTCAAAATTAATAAGAGAAGAACAATATGGATTTCGATCTAAACGATCTACAAATCTGGCTATTTATGAATTATTAAAAAATATTACAGAAAGCTTAAATGAAAGAGTCCCAGTACTCTCTAAATTTATGGATATGACTCGTGCATTTGATTTTGTATGCCATAAACTACTTTTAAATAAACTATATGCACTAGGTATAAGAGGTCAAGCTTATAATCTAATTAAATCCTACTTATCGAACCGAAAACAGTACACAGTAATACATCACATTGACAATCAAAATAAAACCGAACAAAAAGTGCAGTCTTTACCTCGACATGTAGAGTACGGAGTACCACAAGGCAGTATCTTAGGTCCATTATTATTTATATTGTATATTAATGATCTTCCAAACAGCACCTCCCAGAAAATGGTATTATATGCGGACGACTCCACTTTAATTGTAAAAGGTACTAATATAGAATCGTACGAGAATGCAGCAAATATTGCTCTGGCAAATAACATTAAATGGCTAAATGAAAATAACTTACAAATCAATATAAGCAAGACTAAATTAATTCAATATCACTTTTATCAGACCCATGAACCAACTGTAAAAATTAAATATGACAATGATATTATAGAAAAAGTAGCAGAGCATAAATTTCTAGGACTAGTAATTGACAAAAATATCAATTGGAAAGCTCACATTGAATATCTGTGTAGTAAATTAAGTAAATTTGTATATGCATTACGACGGCTCACAGAACATGCGTCTAAAGAGACTGCATTAATAGCCTACCATGGATATGTTGCCTCCAATCTAAAGTACGGCATCATCCATTGGGGAAATTCCGTAGATACTATTAAAGCTTTTAGATTGCAAAAAGGGTGTGTGAGAGCAATATTTCATGTAAACAAAAGATATAGCTGCAAAGAGCTATTCATTAAGTTAGACATAATGACGCTACCATCGATATATATATATGAAGTGTGCGTCTTTGTAAAGGAGCATATGCACTTGTTTGATATCAATGTACCAAGATGTTATCGTAAAACTAAAAAAAAGTTTCATTTAGTGCCAAATCAAAGTTCTAAATGTAGCCTTTATAATAAAAGTATATACTGCATGGCTCCAATAATCTTTAATCACTTGCCAGACATCTATAAAGAATTAAATTTAACACAATTTAAAGCTCGAATGAAACAATTATTAATAAAGAAATGCTATTATACTATTGACGAATTTTTAAAGGATACACTGACATGAAATGAATAATATATTACATTAATTAAATTGGCTATTGACATTGACATGAAGTTGGTTATTATTATATTGTTGACATTGTTATAAATTAATTTAAAATCTTATGTAATGCATGCACCACTTATCAAAAATTGCACGCCTCTTGGGCATATACGGAGGAATGTTATATATACCTAGACATAAGATCAGAATTTGTACCTGTATAATGCAATAAAAATTATGATTTATGATTTATATGATTTATGATTTAGTATCCGTCATAATACCGTCGACCCGTCTGGCTTTTATGAAGCCTATTAGCTTTTATGGACCTCCGAAGATCATTCTATTTCCAACACCTTTGATTCAACGTGTCACGCTCAGGGTCGTAATAGAGAGGTAAACTTAACGTACGTGTCTGGAATACTAACTTTAAATAGTTTACTTTTGTTTTTATGTATGACATGTAATAAAGCTTGTTTACCTGTATAGTAATAAACTAGCACTCTGGCCGCAGCTTTGCTCGTGTTTTCCAGGACAATAAATACCCTATATCTTATTCTGATTTGCGGAAAATTCGTCGAAAACAATTAATCGAATTAAATTTCATCGGAAAATTTCGATGAATTTTCCGCAGACGCTTATTCCAGATCATGGTCTGACTGTTTGACTGTTTTCAAAATAGTTATAACAGGGTTACTACCTTCAACAAGAGAGCACCGGTTGCCATTTTAATTTACTATTGTAACCTAAAGTGCATCTCACTTCAGAAAACTTCATCATCTTACAACTCATGAGATCTGTAGATAATAGCTTGAACTCAGAATAGATGGGAACGCCTTGCAAGTTACCTCAAATACCCTTACAAAACAATAAAAAAATATGTTTCTACTATTGCGCGTTTACTATTCAATGTTTCCTGTTTAAAAAATAAAGTCATAACGATTCGCGGGCTAGAGAGCTGGGTATAATTAGCGATAAAAGAGGTACTCTGCCTAAGCACTCGAGGCGCTAACCCACTCGTACGAGCTTAGTAGCTGTTGGAGCCTGAAGGTTTGCAGAGTTTTTCTACTAAGCCTATATTACATACTCACTTGAAAATAACATGTTTTAAACTTGCTTTTAATGTTATTTATAATGAACTTTTAGAAGAAGCTCCTTTTACAAACTTTTCACTTACTTTGTTCGTGAGTTTGTTTACATTTTAATTATGTAGGTGTCAAAACTTGCAAACCAAATTAATACGACTTCTCATCTTATGGAGTTGAAATTTCACATTGATTTGGTTCTGATGACAATTCATTTTTATAATAATGGTGACTACGCTTGGTGGTAGGGCCCTTCGAGGGATTATATTGGTAATATTGATTTTAATTTGTAATTAATACCATTATTACTATTATTATTTCTCCATGGGGTTCGCCTGGATGGCTACCACCCTTGAGCATGAGTCAGCCGCCAAACGATTCGACGTGTTCCGGCTGGGGGCTTGAGAGCCAGTTCTTTCTTTCTTTTCTTCTCTCTTTCTTAGCCGGCAACGCATCAGTGATGCCTTTGGTGTTGCTGATATCCATGAGCGGCGATAGCCACTTACCATCAGGCCGGCTATTTCCATAAAAAAATAAAAAAAGTAAAAGTATTTAGACGGAATGCTACACTGCTTAAACAGGATGGTATTCAAGTTCGGTTGTAAAGTTTTAGCATTATGCTTTTAGCATTAAGTCCGCCTTTGTCATCTGTATTTATGTATGGGGCATAAAGTTTTAACTTAAATACATATACCTACATAAATACATTTCAATAAAAACATAAGTTTTTTTACCTATTAATCTCCTTGTAAAGTCCATTGATATTAAAGAGTTTATTGATTTTTGGAGAAGGCACAAATTGCAAAATAAAAAGCAACCGTATATTTCCACCCGTACAAAAGTTTTTTTTTATTTCAGCTGTACAAGAGGGTGTATTTGTGCATGTTTCTTTATTAATATTCGCTCTGGTTGAGAGGGCAATAAAAATATAACCAATTCAACCAATATTTGTATCGATAATCCTTTTAAGTCTGAACTAACAATTCAAAATCCCCGACGGTCTCATTTAAATCGGAAACAAAGCGTACCCAATTTGAATGGGCATACGGAAACCCACTTATAATCGATCCGTCTCGAGCGTAGCGGTCTAAAAATTCACTTTGTCTTGTCCATACAGTTTGTATGTACGAAACGAACGCTACTAGCATAAAGTACCTCGTTAGTGGCGTTTTTGAAAAAGTCGAATGGGACGCTCGAGTGCAGCTTAGAAAAGGCTGCTTTTCAACCATTAAGGGGTAAGATGGGGTAAGTTGATTGCTCTGTATAGATACCGGTGAATTGCTTGGAACACTTTGGAATCGTTAGAGTTGAAAATTTACAGTTTGAGCATTTTAGATTTTGTATTATGGGATTTGAATAGGTATTGAACACTGATGTTTTAACGAGGCAATCTATTTATAGTCCAGTGCCGATAATTTTTGAAACGAAAAAAAATTATAGTAGAATGAAACCTATTGCAAAAGGAAGAGAATATAACGAAGATATTTTGACGTGAGATTTTTCGACTGAAAATAAGGGTATTTTTTTGATTTAAGGTCAAAATAAGGTGAAAAAAAATATTTTTTTGAATCAAAAAAATTACAGTATGTTAAGGACATACAAAGGTAAGTTTTCACCAAATTTCGTGAAAAAAATATATTTTTTGTAAAAGATAAAAATAAAAAACCAAAAACGTGGTTTTTTGAATTTTTCACATAAATTTTGAGGTTATGTAAAAAAGTGTAAATACAAAAGTTGTAGATCTTTTTATTACCTACAACTTTGCCATTCAACTTTTTTCAATAGGACTTGTAGTTTTTCCGGAAATCGAGATAAACCATTTTTTTCCCTTAAATCCCCCCCCCCCCTCCCCCCCTTCCCGACCTCAGATCGCCCGTAATTTATTTTTCCTATAATCTTCGTTATATTCTCTTCCTTTTGCAATAGGTTTCATTCTACTATAATTTTCTTCCACTTTTTACCGTTTTTAGAGCTATCGGCACTGGGCTATTACTGTGTTGAGTTATTTAATAAGAAGTAACTTGATAGATAGTAACAAAGATAGTCCCATTGTATTCATAAAAATTAACTCTAACGCCCCAACTCAGAATCACTAACGGTTACTTAAATCGCTCTTTAGTAGAAAATTTATATGGTGATTCTTTACTAAGGAATTGTTAAAGTAACATTTAGTTAGGGGCGTAAATATTACAACTGAGTAGTTCTTCGGGTTTTCCATAAAAAAATCAATTTAGTGCATTATCTTTTCAATTATTTTTAATAGCTTCAGATATCTGATGTAGAAACGAAATTTTAATATTTATGAAAGTTGAAAGCTGAAAGAAATAACGATAATAAGATCGAATGCATTCTTTGTTTTTTATAAAGAAGGAATTATGTCCTAAACAAAATAACTTTGTTTCATCGAAAGATTCCAAAGGCTCATTTTTACACGAATCGCTTCAATAACTACTTGCAACTTGCAAGTGATAGAAGTACGAATAGTTCATACTCCTTTAAGTATTTCATTCCACTCCCGAGGGAATGTATAGAGAGCAATCAACCTACTCCCATAATGGTTGGAAAGCGAACTGTAGAAAATCATCTCAAGGGTACACTTAGCGTTCTCTCAGTCCGATGTTACCAAAGTATTTAAAACGAGTAACCGCCCTCGCTTTGCTTCGGTTTTCTTATTTTTTACCCCTTGGGTTACATTATTGGACTTTTATTAAGGATCCCTAATTTTTTTGAAAATATAGCCTGTGTTACCCGGGGATAGTGTAGCTTCCCAACAGTGAAAGAATTTTTCAAATCGGTTCGGTAGTTTCGGAGCCTATTCAATGCAAACAAACAATCAAATCTTTCCTCTTTATATTAGTATAGATAAGAAATGCTCTTGTAAAATCGCTTCAATTCATTAAAGCTTGAACTCTGGTTAATTATAATTACAATTTACATTTTCATGAAGTTGCAATTACTTCAGATCTAACTTTAATTGAATGTTCTTATGAGTACTTTAACTCTTCTAATTATAATATCGTTCACTTGAAACAGAATAAAATAAAGTCTGTAAATGCTGAATCTTTATTTATTATCTTGCTCGCTGGTACAATAAAAGATTTTTACGATTTTCCACCATCAGTTTTTAGAAGTCCACAACTTGGCCTAAACACATATTAGTGTTATGCCTTCTGATTCTATAGGATACCATACTTTTAGATCATCACTCTACTTTTAGGGTTTTACTAAGCTCTATTTACCATGGCATGATCTTCATTCAAGGAGAAGAAAAACTCTTTTTTTTAGATATGAATAAATTACTCACAGGTTTACAATTGTAAAATTTGCGAATAATTTGTGAACAATTATTTCAATAAAATTGTACAAAACTATTCTATTTTTGGTACGTTTAAAATATGTTTTTAATTAAAATTTAGTTACTCTCTCATCTGTGCGTAGGTGATACTAATAATCAAATCGATTAATCTGATAGGCGTGCCAGGTGATTGAGATAGACGACGTTGCATAGCAAGCATAGCCAAGTGGAGCCGACGTGTCGTGTGCCCACGTATAATGTCGGTTCAGCCATAAAACATACGTTGGGGAGACGGATTGGAAGGTGCAAATGATAGCCGCGTGATAGATGTCCGGTACAAAGAAGAATGAAATTAGCTTTTGTTACTTTGTAGATTTATATTGCTTTGTATTTGTTATATCCGAGTAGCCACCTTCCCTTCGCTTCGGTTTTTCAATAGTCCCCTCAATTTTTATAAAATAAATAGCCCATAAAACATAGAGCCTACTATTGGTTTTTTAAATCGGTTTAGTGGTTTTTGATTCTATTCGGTACAAACAAATATACAAAAACAACGAATCATTCCTCTAACGTATTGTAGTTCCTGAAAAAGTTCCAATCCACATTCATGTTGAAATTGAATTAATACTTATATACTAGCTGCCTGGACAGACTTCGTTCTGTCAAAAGTTTTTATTTTATTTTGAGATCTAAACTATCCTATCTTTCAAGTTGGACCAAACTGCACATGGTGTGCAAATTTGATTAAAATCGGTTTAGGAGTTTAGGAGTCCATCGCGGACAAACAACGTGACACGTAATTTATATATATTAAGATTATTAATACTTAAGTAATTAATACTTAAGTATTAATAATAAGTAAGTATACTAACTAAGGAACTATTATTAAGTATTAATACTTAAGTATTAATTCAATTTCAACATGAATGTGGATTGGAACGTTTTTCAGAAACTACGTCCAATTATTCTATACCTAATTCTATACAATTAATATTATAATATTAGTATAGAACTGGGATGAGCAAGGATATGTCATGACATAGGTGTGTATTATTCACTTTATCTTATAGTTCGTGATAAACAAGATAAAGTTTAGATTAGATGCCTAAAGATCTGTTGTACAATTGATTCCTAACTCACTGTTGCTTAGCTTTCTGTAGCTTCCTATCGAAGCGCTCATAGCTTGTGTCACTTAAATGATCGACAAAGTTAAGCAAAAGCGTGCGTGGTTGGTACTTGGATGAGTGGCAAAGATTTCATGATCGTCACTGGAGCAGCGTGGTGGAGTATGCTCTAGGCATTCTCTGTAAAAGAGACCCGTTCTCCTTTAATGGGTAAAAGCCATTTATAACCGACCCTGGGCTACTAATTCTCAATCAAGGTCATAAAAATGTCTCGATTTTTGTTGACGCATAAATTTCTGTTTTTGTTTTTTGAGTGAAAAGAAATATTTTAATTCACCGATAATATTGTATACTCTGTCCACGGTCTAAATAAAACAATTAACTTGTCTGTCACTATGCACGATGACCCCCATTGGTGCGATCTGCCAAATGAAATCTAATTAAATATTTGAATGGCGGCCAGTACAAATATACATCAACGCTGAACCAAATACACCGTTAGTCATTTTATGTGCGAATATCGATGGGACCGATTTGTCATTGTCTAAAATTGTATTGAATTTTGCTAATCGCGTACTTATGATCCACGTCATGCAGGGTCGTTATATCAAATGCCTGATTGTAACACAATTTTGTTCAGTATACTCGTACACTTTACGTTATGTTTGACAATGACGAATAGAGACAGTAGTTGTAAACTAATAGTTGTTGTAGCTAACGAAATACACGGTTTTATTGTGTCCACATAGTTACCACATAGGTTGAGCAGTTTCCTCGTCTAGAGCCCAACCTGACTGAGTGTAGAATCAGTTCCTGCCGGTCTATTATAAACTCTTAATTCCAGCCAAGTACTAGCGTAAACGTCAAATTCGTATTACCAAAGCGGTCACGTGAGACTTTTTAGCCAATCATACGTCGTTCCAAGCCCGATAAATGAATTGCCTGGAACATGAATGGTTTTACAAAAGTTCATAAATTCATAATAGGCCCGCTGCTTATCACAAAAATTCATTGTCATCAGAACTACGGCAGTATGTCCTTTGAGTAAGATGATGTATGTAGGTCTAATTAAGCTTGCAAGAGTATTCATCTAGCTAGACTAGAAGGTACAGAATCCAGTGAGCTCAACAAGTTTTTTTTTTTCCATTACGTTCCATTTTACTCCTTGCTATTGTCAATGTTATGATTTACTAGCTGACCCGGCATACGTTGTTCTGCAATATGCTATCTTTTTCTAATATAAAAGTAGCCTAAGTTACTCCTTGTTTGTTGTTACATCAGCTATCTGTCAGTGAAAGTCCCATCAAAATCGTTCCAGCCATTTCAGAGATTAGCCGAAACAAACAGACAGACAGACAAAAATTTTAAAAAATGTTGTTTTGGTATATTATTTACCGTGTAGGTATACATCCAACTGCACTTAGTAAAAAGCGGTTATTTTAATATTACAACCAGACACTCCAATTTATATATAGATCTAAGAAAAGTTCGACTAAAACTGGCCATATAATAATAGAATTCACAT
The DNA here is from genome assembly GCA_911387775.1 of Thymelicus sylvestris. Lineage (NCBI taxonomy): Eukaryota > Metazoa > Arthropoda > Insecta > Lepidoptera > Hesperiidae > Thymelicus > Thymelicus sylvestris. The sequence goes on from OU426893.1 coordinate 14,810,808, forward strand.
CAAGTTTGTTGAAAGAAACTATAATAAAATCTTCGAAATTGTTTAACAAGGAAAGTAAAGCGAAACTCAACACCTCACATCTCAAGATTCAAGGTCAACTTAAACCAGTATACCTGTCTGATTCTCTCACTGCCCGCAGTAAACGTCTATTTTTCTTAGCAAGAGAATGTGTTAAAAAACATAACTTTGCTGGCTGCTGGACGTCGTATGGAAAGGTCTACATTCGGCAAAAAGATGGAACGTCACCAACCCTCATTATGTGTGAAGAAGACATAGTAAAACTTACTCCTCAATGACTAGAGGTTTTCTGCTACTTTCATAATGTTGTATTTTTCATAACCTTACAAATAATTTTTATAACAAAAAGTGTAACTGTCATTGTTAAATTATATCTAAACAATTCCGATTATTATGCCAAGACCAAAAATATGAGTTTGGTATTATCAACTAGGTTTTTGTTGTGCCATTATACCATTTTTAAAGTAAGTGTAGCACTCCAACAAGAATGTATCTTGTTTCTACTCGTAGTATACTATCTTTGGATGCATATGAATTCTATTGTATTGTGTATGTCCACAGTAATTTTATATAAAGTGTACATTTTATCATGCAAAGTACTTCTACTACATATTAATCAGAAAAATATCACACAACATAGTATAAATATTATGACCCCAGTTAAATACAACTATAGTATACTTATCAACCATAGTAGTTTATTTATAATCTATATTTTCTCAGTGCTTTATTTAACTATGCAAATAATCACTACCGTTGTTAAGCTTAAGTCTAAGAATAAATTCACTTTGATACAGAATCAAACATCACGGGGTGACATGTACTACCTTAATCCTAAAAATACACATATAAAGCAGGACTTTTTGTATTTTCTTCCTTTGATATACAGCATAACTATACAGTTACAAAATATAAAATTATTTATTACCACTAACAAATATCCTTACCATAATATAGATAATCATACTGTTACAGCCCTATTTGTCATCTCATTAACTCATTTATTCTATTGTATTATACAACATGCAACATTATACAAATTGCCACATATAAATACATTTCATAAGGACATGAATATGAAACTGCTAAAATTAAGTACACTTTGCAAACAAAATATTACTCACACATACACAATAAGAAATAAACTCAATATGAAGTTGAAGCAACCTATCTTGCCATCCTCATGTAATCCACTTCGGTCGCCATTGATATATACACTTCACACATTTAACAATACAAATACATTATTAAATGATATTGATCATTTCAATCTAGCATCCATAAGGTCCTGTGATCCTGAGGAATGTCATACACATATACAATCTCCAACACAACATCTGATGATTTTACAACAAAATATCCGAAGTATAAACTGCAATTTTCATGAAATAAGTGTACTACTCACCAGAATGAACCTACCATGTGATATAATTGTACTTTCAGAATACTGGCTATCACAGGTGTCTAATTTGCCAAAACTGGATGGTTTTAGTTCCTATAGAACAAACGACAACTACAATCAAAATGATGGTGTTGTTATATATATCAGCACTAACTTAAATTGTTGTACCGTTGAGGAACCAAATATTCTAGATGCTAATTGCTTAACTGTAAGAATGGATACTGATACAATTTTAATTGCAATATATAGGCCACCAAGTTTCCTCAACATTGATAATTTTCTGAATTCGCTTCACACCTTGTTAAAATCCGTCTCATCATTTAAAAATATTATAATAGTAGGCGATATCAATATCGACCTACTAAGTAATAATCCTGACTCCATTTCTTATAAAGACATCATAGCTTACCACGGTCTACTCCCTGCAATAAATATTGCCACCAGAAACAACTCATGTTTAGATCACGTAATCCTGAAAACTAAATTGAGTGCATATACATTTGTCCTCCATACTTCTATTACTGATCACGAAGCAGTATTTTTTTCGCTCAATACAAAAAAGCTAAAAACACCTAAACATAGAATAATAACTAGAGTGGACACAGAAAATCTTAAATTAGAGTGTAGATCCGTCAATTTTGCCCCAATATATAATGAATCTGATGTTAATAAAGCAATGAATAATCTTATAGATATCATTAGAACACTAATATTAAATAGCTCAATAAGATCTATAATCTCTAGGAATAAGATAATTATAAAGCCTTGGATAACATCCGGTATGCTAAGATGTATACGCACGAGAGACAGAATGCATAAAAAATTAAAATTAAATCAAAATGATGAAGTATTAAAATGTACATATAAAAGATATCGTAACTTGTGTAATAAAGTACTTAAAAACCTTAAAAACCAATATGAAAAACAAAAATTACTAGAATCCAAAAATAATCCTAAGAAACTATGGTCTACCATCAAATCAATAACAAACACTAATCCACCAAAACACTTACCCTTGGAATTACTAAACTCTAATCAGGACGTTAATACTATTAATGAATACTTCTCTAACATAGGTAAACTCTTATCGGAAGGTAATAGGTCAAATAAATATTATAAACCTGTCTCTAACACACCCTCCAACTCATTTGTTTTATTACCGACGGATAGTGAGGAAGTTGTCAAGGCAATTATGAACTTAAAATCGGACTCTTCTCCTGGTTACGACACAATCGATGCAAACACGCTCAAGAATATTTCCCTACTAATTGCTCCTGTATTGACAAATTTAATTAACCGCTGTTTTGATGCGGGTATTTTTCCTAATGCACTCAAAACTGCAAGAGTTCTTCCTATACATAAGGCGGGAGATAGAAACTCTGTCAATAATTATAGACCAATTGCTATTCTAACCTCCTTTTCAAAAATATTCGAACGAATAGTAAATGCGAGATTAATAAAGTACCTAGAAAAATATAATCTGTTATCACAAGCTCAATATGGATTTAGAACTGGTCGCTCTGCTGATGATGCGGTCCATGACTACACTAATTTTTTAGTAAATAAAATTGACAATAAGTTTAAATGCCTAACTATCTTCCTCGACCTAAAAAAAGCTTTCGACACTGTTTCTATTTCCCATCTTATACAAAAGCTATCTGATCTTGGTATTAGAGCAGTTCCACTTTCCCTAATGTCCGATTACCTATCTAACAGAACTCAACATGTGAAAATAGGAGATCATACAAGTGATGACTTACCGGTTGAGTACGGCGTGCCGCAAGGCAGCATCCTAGGCCCTACACTCTTCTTATGCTACATTAATGAACTCTGCAACCTAAAACTAGACAACTGCAAAATTATGTCCTATGCAGATGATACAACCCTTACCTTTTACGCAGATTCCTGGACAGAAGTCTACCGTCTGGCCCAAATTGGATTCAACAAAGTATGTGAATGGTTAATTTCAAATTCTCTAAGACTAAATGAAGAAAAAACAATGTACATTACCTTCTCAATTCAAAATAAAGTCGAGTTGAACCCGTGCTCTTCTACTCAAATAATTGCTCACAAATGTAATCTCTCATCCCAAGCCTGTGACTGTCCTAATATCAAAGCTACTGACCACATTAAATACTTAGGAATTATTATAGATAATAATCTGTCTTTCAAAAAACACATTCACTCCGTCTCACAAAGAATTAGAAAACTTAGTTACTTTTTTAAACAAATCCGGCATGTAGCAGATTTTAAAACAATCAAACTGATGTATATAGCATTGGTACAGTCAATTATTACCTATGGCATTACTACGTGGGGCGGGACAGACAAAACGAAAATAATAGAAATTGAAAGAGCACAAAGGATGATCATTAAAATAAGCCAATTTAAGCCACGACTTTTCCCAACACATGAATTATACACGGAAGCCAGTTTACTAACTGTACGCCAACTATATATTCTATCTACAATATTACGTATACATTCTACTATTACACCGGAGATGATAAACAAAATAGCAAAAACTAGAAGACACTTTGCAGTCTGTGATACTCCAAGGGTTAACACATCATTTGCAAAAAAATTCTTTGACTATCGCAGCTGTTCATTGTACAATAATATAAATAAAAAACTTAAAATATTAAATTGTCACAAGTATGAATGCAAAAATAAACTAACTAATTGGCTCCTTACACTGGATTACAAAGAAACTGAAAAATTAATACAAAAGTAAACATATAGTGAATGCTAGAAATATCAAATAATAAAATAATATAATATACACACATAAATGAAAAATACACATAAATACTGACACATACATGCACAAAACACAAACGGGCACACATATACAAACAGACACTTGCAAACCACCGTAGGAAACATGCACACACACACACACGCACACACACACACACACACACACACACACAGGCACTTTAACGAACATACTCACTCGCGCACACTAACTCACAGCTATTTTTTGGAAATCTAAATGTTTTTGTTTAAGCCTACATTATAGCCATATTTAATTTCAAGAGTATATTCTTAAATAAGTTCCACGTTTGTAAAGGGGATTCCTGGTGTACCATAATACAGGCTTCGGCTTAGCTTGGACACCAGATCTCCCACAAAACAAATTACCAAAATATACTTATAGATCAATAAGAACATCTGGATTGTAATTGTAATTTTTTGTGTGGAGATGAATAAAATAAATTATTATTATTATTATTATTATTAATTTTATTTATTTGTATAGATGTACAGATTAAAAGTCGGTCTTTTATTTTGCTTCCACATACATTTTTCTATTCACATATTACTAGATGTCATCCGCCTGTAAGTTAACAAAATTTTCACAGAGTATCGTTAGTGAATAAAGTTTTTCTCGTTTTCATTTTAGATTGCGAGTATTCGTTCCGTTCCACGCTCATGTCATTGTGTGTACATGGAACATGCTGGCCGTCAAATCTAAGTGTCAAGCTCCCGTTTTAGACTAATCACCTCGCTCTATTGAGTGCTTTGTTGTCTCTGTAGTGAACGTGAACTGTCAAAACAAAATGTAAAAATAGAAACATGTAGGTTTCTTTACTTGAAAATTAAATAAGGAGAAAGATAGGTATAACATATATGATATTGTTATACTGGTATGGCACTGTGCTTGGAGGATGAAGCTTTGCCATCTCCATTCTTGCACAATAATAAAATTTATTAATTGTAATTAATAAGAATAATGGGATACCTTTAACCCCTTTTTAGACTTATACAGTGTTTTGTGTCTATTACCTTTGTTTATCGCCGCGAGATATTTTTACCAAACGTACGTACCTCTAAAATCGTTTACCGCAAACCAGCTTGTCGTAGTGCAAATGCTAATCGACTTTAAAAAGTTTCCATTTAACGCTCAATTACGGAAGCGATCCGGTCCCGCTCCTCGAGAAATTGATTGTAATTGACGAACGGTTAATTGAATGAATGGCGAGAGGACTAAGTTCCGTTGAATATGCATTAGCTTAGTGACTGACAACAACAATACTACTGTTTTAAAAAGCTATTCGTATACGTTTTAACTAACTTCATTAAAAGGAAGTTTATTAGACTTATTTTTTGGAATAAAAATCAGAACTATGCATACCTTGCCATTTAAACTCATTAACTAATATATTATTTTTTATACCAATTAAACAACTAAATAATAGTGTTACAAAATAAGCTTAGCAGCGATTCCAAAGGTGTGTAACTTCTGGTGATTCTAAAGGTGTGTAAAAGAATAATAATTAATTCAATTATGTGTATAAACGTATATATATAGGTACCTACTCTCTTTATTTCAGATCTAATTTTTCGGATCTAAATATAAGTTTCACTCTCCTTTCATAAACAAAATTAATTGCTGTCAACAAATTAAACTCAACAGCGAACGCGTTTACTGAACAAACGTGGTTATTACAACTTTACGACGTGTTCATTTAGGTTAATCAATTTTCAAGTTGCCGTAAGTCAATACAATGTCTCGTGTATGTTCAGATGGTAAATGTATTAGCTGGAGTGTACCTCGCTTGTTGTTTAAGTGAAAAGCCAGTCATTCGCAGCGACCTGTCATTACCCGACATTTAATTCTGGGCTTATTACGTTACTCGTCTTACATTGCTGATTAATCTGAAAATAATGTTAGCCTTCTTTAATAGTAATACATTATTGTATACTGAATAACTCTCTGAATTTAGGAAAATTTAATAACATATGACGTGGTGTGATTACATTATTGACAATATTGTCATAAATTTATCGACAAAATCATAAAGTTTGTACCTTTTCGCGGCCCTTACGTTTATATTTTACAAAATAAAAATATTTTATTAAATTCAAACATTAGTAATATAATATAACCCACATCACAAAGGTATACATAACATCCCCAACATAATTGTTATGCTATAACTATAGATACGATTTGCTATGAATACACTAAATTTGTTGTTGCTGGTCAGTGGATGATGAGTAGTCACCGCATGGATCTATAACATCTGAGATTACATAGATGCGTTCACGCTCTAGAGGCCAAAGCTCACATTCACTTATTACTGTCTCTCCGACATCTAAAACATGTAACAATCGTTTTACCGTTGTTTATGGAAGGGTATTTGTTTGCCCAGGCATGCAAATAATGACGCACAAGTACGGGTCATGCTTAATATTAAAGACCTCATAAGTTCATAATCTACCTATGTGCTAAATTTCTTAAAAATCTGTTCAGTAGTTTTTGCACGAAAGAGTAACAAACATTCATTGTCACAAACTCTTTTTACGTAAATGTCATTCGCTACCAGTTTAAGCTAACCTCGCACCAAAGCATCAACAGTGACATCATATATTAATCATTAATCAAATAGTGTAAACACCATTCACTGTGACGCGAATGTCAGTTTTGTAATTGGACGACACGACAACGATATCTTATTTTTTTTTTTATTTAATTAGCACGGTTAACACCAATTACACTAATTAATACATGAACAAAAGAAAATAAAATATTAGTTAACAAAACAAAATAAAATAAAAAAGAGTGTCAAATTAAAATATCCTTCAAAGGTATAAAATAAAACATGAAACTTAATACAATAAGATAATAATAACAATAACAATTCAATAAAATATACAGTGTAAATTAACAAAATAAAGGAAAATTAAATCAACTCATGCATACATCACTCTTTCGTTCACAATACTGTAATAATAATACTGTAATTCTTCTTATGTATATTAATAGTAGGCGTTACTTTGCGGAAAACCATTGTTATTAAGTTAGTATTAGTCTACTTAAGTCTGCTGAAGACTAGTTTCATTAATACCATTATTATTATTATTTCTCCGTGGGGTACGCCTGGATAGCTACCACTCACATGAGTCAGCCGCCAAACGACCCGTCGTGTTCTGGCTGGGGGCTTAAGAGCTTGTTTCTAAAGTGAAACTTTTATTACATCGTCTCAAACTTTTTCGTCTGTGTGTTGCATGTCGCGTGACGGTCGGCGGCGGAGTAGGGATAAAGTGAAAGGCACTCGTCAGAGCAGCCAAGGCCAATATGGCGGCGCCTATAGTTCGCAGCAGCTGAACGTGTAGTGTATAGACTATTACTCATTTGTGCCAGTGCTCCACGCTGTTTTGTTTGTTTCAATAAATTAAGATTAAAAACGCAATTTTAATACCCTAAATCGAATAATTTTCTAATTTTTTTTAGTTAAATGCCTACAAACCGAAAAAAGTTTTACTTGCATCGTGGTTTCATAAAACCACACTTTTTTTTCTTTCTTATTCTTCTCTCTTTGCCGGAAAAGCATCAGTGATGCCTTTGGTGTTGCTGATGTCCATGGGCGACGATAGCCATTTACCATGAGGTGGAACGTCCGCTCGTTTGCAAGCTATTTCCATAAAAGTTAGTCGCAAAGTAAACTATGTGTCTTATGTATGTATTGCGTATGTACGCAAACATGTGTGCCTCAGGCTATTCGCCCACGACCGATAACGGTGACCGATTTTTTGTAGGAGAAAACTAGAACGTAGTGATAGCAATAGTGCATCGCACACGTCCTACAAAAAGTCGGTCAGAAATAATATGGGAGGAAAAATCGGCCCGATTATCTATCGGTCCTACAAAAAGTCTACGTGGGTGGGAAGCGTTATGCGCGCTCCACATTCACGCGAGATCCTCATCGTTATCGTATCGTATGAAGAAGCGGTCAATGACGCGATTCAAACACCCTTCGTTTGTACACAAATGTATATAGGAGAGCTTATGTATATGTGTTTGTGTATTGTGTACGTGAATAATTATGTTACGCTTGTCAATAGTCAATCCATCAAGTGAAGTCGGATATTACTTTAAGTAATTTATGGCGTGACTCGTGTATTGCGTTGTTATAAGCTGTGACAGTTGTACTAATCGTAGGCATGGTAACATGGCTTTATTTTTAAGGTTTTCTTAGTTATTTTTTTCGTTTATCTTTGTATATCTTTGATTTGGGTCATCTCTTACGATATTTGAAATTTAAATCCATTCATACATCATTCCATGGATTTTCAAACGCACACATTATAAAGATTGCTTATCAATGGTCGACGATTGATTTGCAAAAGCCTATCCGTGATGCTGCGGAGTTTTTGACAATCTGTGGTATTACCAGATGGTTTTTTCCGCTATTGACACCAAATAATAACAAAGTATTAATAAAATATATTGTTTTCGTTTATTTAGCAACGAAACAAACACCGGTTACGTGACCAGTTGCACTCCTAAAATTTTATCACCGATCAAACTTATTTTAATTTCAATACTTTATTTAGGGCAGTGGTTCCCAACCTAACCGTCAGAGGTCAACAAGAACTAAAATATGGTCTGAAAAAAATGTTGGTGATAAATACTTTTTCTTTTTCAATTATGTTGTTACCTTTTAGTTTCATGATCTTTTATTTATAATCATTTATGATTTTACTATAATGGTGTGGTTTGAGTGGTGATGAGGTGATGAACCAAGTACAGGGCCCTTGCAACTTGTGAATGTGTTTTTATCAATTTTTTTTTTTTGTTTTCAAGATTTCATTACCACTTACCATAAGGTGGGACTGTAGACAAGCATTAATTATAATTTATAAAGAATATTTGAAGTTATATTCTAACTATTATGTGGTTTAACACAGTTCCATTTTTTTACCTTGATTGATACCTATCAAGTGTTGGTGAGGAACAATAAGAATGAAATCGGGATGGTTCTGAGTAAAAAAAAAGGTTGGAAACCATTAATCCAGAGTATCGGCCTTTTTAAGGAGTAACTTAATAGTGCAGTATTCCAGTAAAAATAATTGTTTAATTGCATATCCGCCGATACATTAGCATGTTCAATCTGTAATGACAAATCCTATTAACCGTTTCCTAAATGAAATGAAGCCTTGTAATTGAAACGTTGTTTGATCTCGACGTTGTGTGATGACGACTGACAGCTGTTAATAGGGATGTTGGCAACAAATGTTCTACTAATTAACATTCATAAATAAATATAAATTATAATTTTATTGTGTCAGATAAGTTTGTGTGGATTTATGGACAGCACACAACACAAACCGTGGGCAGAGCACTAGTAATTGCTTGAATTGAATATTTCGTAGTGTTGTCACTTGTCGTTTTTGATGGGATATTACTCATTAGATACCGATTTTACTTTGTCAATTGTCTATGAAATAATTATAAACCTTTATATTTTTACTAGGTTTTGCCCGCGGCCTCTCCAACAGTAGAGTGGTTTCGTAACGAATTTTTCAATTAATTAATTTAGATTTATATGCCCGTGATTTTTTACAAATCCCGCGGGAACCCTGAATTTTTCCGGGATAAAAATTAGCCTTTGTGCTATTCGAGGGTATAGGCTATCTCCATTCCAAATTTCAGCCAAAGCGGTTAAGCAGTTGTGGCGTGATTGAGGAACAAACATCCAAACATCTTCACAAACACATTTATAATATTGATAGGATTTAATCAGTGCATAGGGACCGGAATTTGTCAAATGAAAATTCAATCCAATAGGATTACTCAATTATTATATATATATTGATTATAGCCCGGCGGCTTGCGGTGATCCTATGTGATCGAAAAAGTTAAGCAACAGCGGGCGCGGTCGGTAGTTGGATGGGTGACCGCTAGTGGCAAAAATTTCTTGAGCGATTCCGTGCTTCGGAGGGCACGTAAAGCCGTCGGTCCCGGTTGTTATCATAAGATAACAGTCGTTAAGCCATGTTGGAGGCCCTCGGGCGGTTTGAAAACTTCCGACCCTCGGGTTGGCCACTAACCCCTCCACCTATCCGCACTGGATCAGCGTGGTGGAGTATGCTCTAGGCCTCCTCAAGAGGAGAGTCCCGTGCCCAGTGGTGGGCCATTAATGGGTTGAAGCCAAGGATTACTCAAAGCTACACAAAACCTAATAACATTATTTTAAAGCTCGCGCACGAGTAGCGTTGTCGCGGCGTCTGCGATGAGCATCGAACGCCTACACTGGACAAATGCTACTGTGAAGAAGCTCTAAATCACGTTTCATGTTCATATAGTAATAAAATGAATTTGAAGGTAGATACAAAACGACCTTTTAAGATACAAACCTGTAATGTAACGCCCCACAAATTAAATGCAACAAGAATGTAAATCAACACCCTGTAATCCCGAATCGCTCGTCCGACCGCCCGACCAAAGGATAGGTCATTTAGTAGAGCTTACATCAAGTTTGAATAGTTGCGGTCAAGGAACATACCCGCATAAACAAGGGATCCCATCCCAAGTCGCCATTAAACAACAAGAAACGGTTAATGCAAGCTAATTTACGCTTGTAGTTTGCCGTGTTTACGATCATTTGTGAGGAGTATAATTTTTTTACTCCTTAGTAACAACGTAAGAAGGAGTGTGTTCTCAGTTTGTGCGTAGGTAATTTGAAATTTGAAAGATTTGAAGGAAGCGCTCATAGCCCGGCGGCTTGCGTCGATCCTATGTGATCGACAAAGTTAAGCAACAGCGGGCGCGGTCGGTAGTCGGATGGGTGACCGCTAGTGGCAAAAATTTCTTGAGCGTTTCCGTGCTTCGGAGGGCACGTAAAGCCGTCGGTCCCGGTTGTTATCATAAGATAACAGTCGTTAAGCCATGTCGGAGGCCCTCGGGCGGTTTGAAAACTTCCGACACTCGGGTTGGCCACTAACCCCTCCACCAATCCGCACTGGAGCAGCGTGGTGGAGTATGCTCTAGGCCTCCTCAAGAGGAGAGACCCGTGTCCAGTAGTGGGCCATTAATGGGTTAAAGCCAATTTGAAAGATTATAATCTTAATATATATAATTTACGTGTCACGTTGTTTGTCCGCGATGAACTCCTAAAATACTTAACAGATTTTAATCAAATTTGCACACCGTGTGCAGTTTGATTCAACTTGAAAGATAGGATAGCTTACATCTCAATTTATAGTCGCAATATTATTTGAATTTTAACAGAATGAAGTCTGTCCGGGCAGCTAGTAACATGTATAAGATGAACAAAGTTTATCAAGCAGATTTGAGTATAGCTACGTTGAGTGTATGACATGACGTGTAAAACTACGTATAGATTTTCAGCAAGTTATTAATACGACAAATATAAATTAAATCCGTTAGTAAATTGCTAGTTGATACCTACATTGATTTCCGTTCGAATTTTGACCGTACACCGGTTTAATTACAATAAATATTTTAAGATCCAGTTTATTCTAGAAGATGTAGACACACTAAGAAGGGCACCAAACTACAACGTAGCAAAGTTACTGCTGATATTAATAATGTCCCCACGAACTCGATCCATTAGCTCTATATTAATATTGAATGAACCGTGCTATCCGTCTTTCCAACTTAGTCGTATTATTTTGTTAGGTAAGTTTCACATTATATTTTATTATTCTACTAGCTGCCCGGACAGACTTCGTTCTGTCAAAAGTTGTTTTTTTAGATGTAAGCTATCCTATCTTTCAAGTTGGATCAAACTGCACATGGTGTGCAAATTTGATTAAAATCGGTTCAGTAGTTTAGGAGTCCATCGTGGACAAACAACGTGACACGTAATTTATATATATTAAGATTAGTAATTCAACTTTGTTAGGCATTGTATTGTTAACACTGTTTGGTAAGTTTCTAACAATAGAACAAAAATTTGCTAAGTTTCATTAAGTCCTAAGTTTTATAAATTATGAATTCCATATGATTGTAGTCAAGCATTAACTTATAAGCTATGAAAAAAATAATGCATATTAGTTTCTTTATTTATACATAGGTATATTAAATGGTAGGTACATATTTAATAAAAGGTAATTGAAAATAAATTACCCGTTTTGTTTAAAACCCGTTTTGCTATGCATCTAGTACGTGATAAAAATCAAGTTACTGAGATATTACATTTCTTACTTTACGCAACTTTGCCACGGTCTACAGAACGTAGCGTTTTCTAAGTAAAACTGTTTCTGATGGAGTAGCTATACCACTGAACTATAAAAACTAGCAATAGTGAAGTAATAGCAAATTGTTCACAATAGACATCGATTCGCCGCATGTGAAACACGCCTAGCTCAAAGTTAAAGGCGCAATTTGCATAGAAATTATATCGCGTCCGCCTTGCTTGTTCATAGGAAATTTTCCTAATTAAAACGCCTTCAGAGCGAGGATTTCGTACCAATTAAAAGTTCCACAGCGCATGGCCCCGGGAGGCATTGTATGGGAATGGCAATTGATAAGTTTACATGCCTTGTTGTGTGGCGAAGTCGTTTGAGGAGGCTTTACGACGAAAGTCGAATCCATGCAAAGAATGCTGGGTACTTTTTGTCGAAATCCCAGCTTTGGGATATTATAGATCTTTGTACTGAGTTTTATGACTTTAAAGGGTCTTTAAATGATGATCTATGAGATAGGAGGGTGTTGTGCAACAAGAGATCTTTAGACAGCGTTCCAATGTTTTATGATGAAGTTTCAGTAGCATGGGATTTCGTGTTAGTGAATTTAACGTAGATTTCATTTAAGTTTTTAAGGTTTTATTTTACTTCAATGTTAAAAAAATGCAATATTTTAGCAGCATGCCAGTGTGTACAAAGAAAAAGTGTTTTACAAAGTGTGTTACATACTATAGTCAGTAGACACGTCCCGACGCGACGTATAGTTTAATAGTATGTACAATTCACGGCTTCCATTGGTCGATCTATTACTAAGTTACATGTAGAAGCTTTTGAAAATCTTACACAGTAAGCAAATTATTATCAAAACTTAAATTGAAACAGTTAGTAAACGTAGACCCATTAGTGTATCGCAATTCAATATCTTCATTTTAGCGAGTCATATCACTCGATTGACTTTTCGCAATGTAGTCCATCAAATTATCTGTGAACAAACAATGAAAATGCTTGTACAGTATAATCTTAAATTAAAATAAAAAAATCCCGACATCTTAATTTACACTAAACATAGCTAAGAACACTCTCAATCTCTCAATCACTCTCTTTTTTTTCGGGGGTTAATTAGTCACATTATGAGGGATTTTCTATAGCCAAAAGTGTGGCCATATAAATTGACTCACCGCATTAATTGGTGTAAGAGATACTTAACTAACTAATCTTCCATTTGTTTAGCGAAATCTTCCATTTCACAGCTAGCTTTACCGACTCAAAGACGGTATTATAAATTTACAATTATTCTGTAATAATACTAATTTATATAAGTTACTCCACAAAGACCCATTATGTATCGCAATATCTCAAAGCGTTACTAAGAAAGTCATAACGATGACCTCTCGCGAAGGAGTACATCTGAAACAATCCCCGGGGACCACCTATCATACAATAAATTCATTCTCAACTAAGTCTCGGACTCAACTTGTTAAGGTCCCCATCCGCCACAATTTATGGTAAAAGGGAATATTCGTAATGGGAAAATATCACAATGGTTAATGGGCCGAAGGCGAGTGGAGCCGAGTCGTGTCGACTTTCAAGGAGTAGGTCGTACGCTATGGAATTGTTATTTATACTGAACTTGGGATTTTCACCCAATTTCACTCGTGTTATTTTACAGATTCGGTACGTGAATGGACTCTGTTATCCTTCATTGTGTTCCGACGTCAGCGTTAGGAATTTAGACGCGGCTCACGTTATAAAGCTAACATCGAGCAGATTTAAAAAGTCAATATAATACAAAGTATTTTTATTGGAACAATGTAATCTGGTATTTTAAATAGAATATTCTGGGATGGAACGGGATTTATCTGTGTATCCATTCTTGACATCAAACTAACCTCGCGTGGTCAAGTTTCACACTGCTGAACAATGGAAGAAGCGTTTTTGAAACAAGATTTTTATTTCTGGAGATCGCTCAGTCCTGTCCCAGATGAATTTCTACAATCTCTACTGAAATCTCGGCAGGCGGTGATTTTGCTGGTTAGCTGTCACCATTCTTCAAGGATCATCAGATATTTTTCTACGCGTTTCGATTGCAAAGTCGGAGAATCAGTATTGATGTCTCCGCTTTCTGATTGACTGGCAACGCGTCGGTGATGCCTATGGTATAATGCATTTATCTTCATAGGCCTTGGTGACCAGTAAGTCAACACCAGGGGGCTTATCAGCACGTTAGCTGTTGATAATAAAAAATATTAGATAAAAAAAATACAGTGGGTACGTTTGCAAATTGCTACAGTTTTTGTATAAGTACTGTGTCTATCTAACTTTAAGTTTTTCTATTACTCGACATGCGACGAAGGTTAATGGACTTTGATAGTTTTATAGCTTCGGCTCCAATATTCATAAATCGGGCGACTTGCACGCTAACGTTAGGTACATTAAATTACGTTAAAGGTTTTTCGTGACTTACTACTTAGTTTTGTATTATAGTGGATTTCTCACGAATGCTTAACGACGCATTGCACTTTGATTTGTTGACGTAATTAGCTATGAAAATAATTTAGGTTTGAAAAGAGAAAATAGTTTATTAAAATAATGTAAATCTATTACACTTACTTTACCAAATCACAACCACATGGAATCATTGAACACATACTGACGCATACACATCCACATTGTTTTTATACCGTCACTATTGACAGAAAACTTACATAATGTTTTCTTCCAATTTTCACAAATAATTACAGTCGAACCTCAGTCACTGAGAAAACATTCGTATTGTTATAGAAGTGTGAAGTGTCTAAATCAAATAAATTTGGCCAGCACGGTGAAATTAAACTCTCCCATTTGAGAGCAGACTCTAGCGCAGCACTGAGATGGTTATCATAATAATAATAATACTAATTAATGACAATGTTTGTAATCATGAATTGTATTTCAGTTTTTAGATACATAAATATTTTACTTGTATCGTCTTGTAAACAACTAACTCACATCACATATTAGGTCAAGTATCGGAAAATATTCTGTAAATGTTCAACAGAAGAGCCCTCTACTAGACATTGCTGATCAAACACCTCGATGCCCGATTGAACACGTTAGCTAAGTTCTTGTGCTAAAGTTGCTATAAAAGTAAAAAGTTTTACATTTATAGGTGTAATTTGCTTCAAACACACGTCAACCCGCAGTGGAAGTAGACAATAATGTTCGATGGAAATGACTGATTTAACATTGAACTTTTAGTCTAATCATTATTGTTCACATACATATTATAAAGATATTGCCAGTTATTAAAGAGAAATTAATATAAACATGATTGCCTTGAGCGTTAATTTGGTTGATCTTAATTTGGTCTTTGTTCAGCCAATCAACATTCAGTCAGAACAGGCTCCGTAGTGCAGGATGTAGGGAATTTTTATGCCAAGAACATAGGATATATTTTTTTGACAAATATTATAATTATTTTCAAACCGTGTCGTTAAATAACAATTGTGTAGAGAGAAAAAATTAATAGTGCGAAAATTTTCTGATACCAGTGTAGTGTATGAAAAATTCATAGTTTTTAACGCACCCACGCCAATTCGAAATCATATTATTAAATATCAGTTCGAAACCTTATAAAGGAACCGATAAGTACCTCGATTGACTACCAAGAATGAAACGATTGGAGAGCAATATCGGCAAATTAATTGAATAAAACGAAGCATCGATAGGGACGGCTCTCATGAATATGAATACGGAATGAGTGTTCCGATCCTTTGTAAAAAAAAGAAAACTCGAGTAATTAGTGTGGCTACTACACAAGCGGATTTAGATACGATTTTTTTTATTAACTTTAAGTTAATGCTTGATTATTAAAATTCTTATTTAGACATCTTACGCCCCGCCCCAAACTCAGAAAGGATATTTTATTTAGTCGTAAGACATCCATAACTAATTGACATTATATATATGTTAAGTATCGGTTCATCTCAGAGCCATATTTTCAAATTTAAGTGAAATTAAGTGAATTTTAGTGGGTAAAATGCAAAAATGCAAGCACATAAAATATTTTTTCTCTGTAAATTCTAAAGTCTTATAAGACCAAAATGGTATTACATATATACTTTTTTATTTTCTGACATATTTGGCCTGCAAAAGTGTAAAAGTTGTTGATAGGACCAACAGCAGTAATTGTCCATTCGAAAAACAAAACCCACTAAAGCAGTATATTTCGATATGAAAGATTTTATAGGTCTCACTAATCATAAAATATTCTATCCTACTCATCACTAAGCTACGACGAATAAAATAAGAAAATTAAAACGAATAGATTTTGATTTAGTCAATTATATAAAGATTAAAAATGGTTTCTGTTCGATCAGAAGAGAGATGGCATCTTGTTAATATCATAGACAAGAAAAAGAGAGTAGACGATGACTTTAAATTAATGGTAATACGCATCCGATACTAAGCTGTGTTGGAGACAGAGTTCCATCTCTATCGAAGGAACTTAATATTAATAGTGGTTCCTCATCAGAACGGAACCATAAAAAACGTTAACGGAATCTCTTTTTCATTACCGGAATCGATACAAGAGCGATATTGAACATCAGATCGGATGCGGAGACTGATCTCATAAATATGGATTCACGAGAACTCTGATCCTTTTTTAAACGAATATCTATTAATTAAGCGAATCTTAATTTGAGTTTGGAGCAATTAAACTGATTGAATATTAATATTTTTCCCAATTTTCATAACCTTATTAGGATTACCGCTAGTCAATTGATTGTTTTGTAGAGTTTTGTGAAATGTTGGGATATTATGATAAGTTTTCTAAGTAACAATCAGTTTCCGTCTTATCTATAACATAGTCCTGTGGTCAGCGATATTTCTATAGTTGTAAATGTATCTATTTTAAAGGTGGTGAAATGATGTTCCCGTTCGTCGATCATTCTTATAAAAAACACACAAGTCTAACCCTACACTGATATAGTGAAGTCCTATAGGATAATAGGAAGCAGCGCAAAGTTGTTAGATTGAAACTTTAATTATAAATCGATTGAAACATTAAATAGGTACCTACTGTTAAGAGTTAACGTGAAAATATTAAAGAAAATAGGTAGGTCATTGCCTAGTCACTTAAACAAATAAAAGTATTAAACCCGAATGCGAATCTTAACATCAAACGATCAATTGAAAATTAATGGAACAGAACCCAACATCGCGCGAACTACAGACGCGTCTCATGAATATGGATACCAGCTTCCAAGTGTTCCGGGGCGTTGTAAAAACTTCCACTTATTAGTGTGGCCATTAAACGGGCGGACGTTTTGAGACAGTTCTATTTTTGCTTCGTTAAAATTTTAGCGACCCTTCGGGAAGTTCTTTTTATTATAACTTCGTTATTTTTTCCTCAGAGTTTTGCATTTTAATTTAATGTTGTGGAGGTTAAATGGGCCTGTATAGATAAAATAGCCTCATCAATAAATATGTTTTTTTTTCTGGATGGTTGACTGCTTGTGGCAAAATAAATCTTGAACGTTTACGTGCTTCGAGGAGCACGTAAGGCCGTCGGTTCACGTTTTTATCATAAAATAACAGTCGTTAAGTCATGTTGGAGACTTTCAGTCGGCATAAAAACTTCCGACACCTGGATTGGCCACTAACCATTTCACCAATCCGCACTGGAGCAGCGTGGTTGAGTATACCATAGGCCTCCTAATTAGGTGAGATCCAAGCTCAATATTGGGTTATTAATGGTGTCAGCAACGAATAACGTAAATCACATTTTTTTTCATCAGAACGGTTTATATGCCGCCTTGTTACAGTCAATAGAACACTGGTTTGTGGTGCACTTGCAACTTTTCACTTACTTAGTTCAATATTTCAATAAATACAATGTCACATTTGATACGTAAAAATACCAGTAGATAATACATAGTACTTCGCTACGTTGTTAATATTTCATGTACCAATCTTTATTACTATCTCATAGCTTTACTGGCTCAAGGCCAGAAATTGTAAAATCGAAAAGTCAGAAATAATAAAATACAGAATTTGTCATTATTCTGTTAAATCAAAGTTGGCATTTTCCTCTGATAGATAGTTATATTCGAGTATTACCAGATGGTACTAAAGAATTCTATTATCTCATTTCTTATGTTAGTATTGTTATTTAACTTCAGCATAATGCCATAAACGACATCACTGCATTGCGAATAGTGTCTCCGTCGTGTAATATATTCGCGCAATGCATTACCTATTCGAAAATATATATTATGTATTCAATTCACCTTTGGTTTAAAGTTCCATTTGCCGTCTCTCTTGCACACAGGGTAATGATGTGAAACGGTTATATAATTTCGAAACAAAAATAACATTGGAAACCTCACATTGGCTTCGATTCGATATTTGGAGGTTCGCCAGACGTTATCGAATTTATGTAAAAGATGGAAATTGAGGTGAGAAACGACTAGCTAAACTACGTACCGGGGCACGGAAACTTGGAACAAAAAGTACCGCAACCATTGAAAATATCCTTACTTTTATTACGCTTCTTCTTGGGTTTTTGTGATAATGTTAATAATACGGTAGATAGATCTTTTGCCCCCGCATTGACAAAATTTAATCTTAAAAACTTTAGTACAAAACTTACTTTCTTTTTATCATTTTTAGTGTCCTAAATTGTATATTCAAAGTTTTGTATCTGATAATAATTTATTTGTAGCTAGTTATAAAAGAACATCTATATCCGCATTCTTAGTCATCATTAAAAAACCTCAAATAAGATACTATTCAAGACCTAACTTCTAATGCCGATGTGGTTCTTTTAATATCTTGAGTCTAATTGAATATTTTATGTTAAAATGTATATATACAACGCGCAGCAGAACATAAACAATTTTAAGTAGGCGATAAAGGCAGAAAAGTTGGTAAATAAATCTTTAGTCTCTAATTTGACTCCATTCAACTAATTACCTTTTTTATGGCCCAACTTGGAGGGCGCATACGAAACGGCGAGGCCTGTTCTTACATCTGCCGTCGATGTTTTCACATCGGGGTCTGGGTTCGTATTAAAATTTTACCCCGACGACTTTGTGAATTGTATTAAATTTAATTTTAACAGACTTGCTCGACTGCTGATGGATAAGCGATGATCGATATGTTACATTGTGATAGTAAATAAATTTTATAAAATCCATCATTGAAATCAATTTTATATAATCTAAATTTTACTAACAAAAAATAACCGACTTCAAAGTCTCAAAAATTACATAGTTGTCAGATCTCGTTCAAATTTATGTGAGACCACATGACACGTGCCTGCTTTCGATTAAAAAAAGAATCATCGAAATCGGTTGGCGTGATATTGAGTTATTCGTCAATTTGTCGTGCACATCTTAACACAAATTTACGACTTATGTGGTTTTATCATGGATGCCGTTGTCAGATCTCAATAAAATTTATGTGGGACCACATGACAGCCACCAGCTTTCGATTAAAAAAAGAATCATCAAAATCGGTTCGCCCAGTCCAAAGTTCTGAGGTAACAAACATAAAAAAAATAAAAAAAAAAATACAGTCGAATTGAGAACCTCCTCCTTTTTTGAAGTCGGTTAAAAATAGATTTACTATTTCTCTGTAAAATATCGATAACTGCATATAAGTACAAAATTTAAACCACAATAAAACAAAGTTAAACAATCCTTTGAACTTTTAAGGTTGACTATCGTTTCGTTCTTCATTCAAGTCCAATTCCACTTCACTTAATCTGTAAATCCTAATATTATCATGTTAAATAACATTTGGATGAAAAATAAATGGTGTCAACTCGAGCCTAGGAGACAGAAAAAGAAGACGGTTGTACAAATTAGGATCTATTTATAACGACAGATTTAATAACTTTTATCATAATGCTTAGGCCCTACCTTGACGTTTACTTCCTCGCTTGTATAGTTTAAAGCCGAGGGTGTAACAATCTCCTAAACTCGAGACGTCGCAGTTCTGAAGTCAGTACGTTAATTAGATTCGAGAAAAGGATTGCTTAATGGTTAATTATATTAAATTCTGTTGCCAGTTTAGTTATTTGCTTTATTTGGAAAAAAATTTAAAGTCATAAATTAAGGTATTTATCTTTGTTTGCCCTGTTTCTATCTTTAATCTTAATATATATAAATTACGTGTCACGTTGTTTGTCCGCGATGGACTCCTAAACTACTTAACCGATTTTAATCAAATTTACACACCGTGTGCAGTTTGATCCAACTTGAAAGATAGGATACTTTACATCTCAAAATAAAAATAAACTTTTGACAGAACGAAGTCTGTCCGGGCAGCTAGTATTATATAAATTACGTGTCACGTTGCTTGTCCGCGATGGACTCCTAAACTGCTGAACCGATTATAATAATATTTGCACACCGTGTGCAGTTTGATCCAACTTGAAAGATAGGATAGCTTACATCTCAAAATAATAAAAAAAAATTTGACAGAACGAAGTCTGTCCGAGCAGCTAGTTGCATAAATTTATTTTGCGAAAAATTATATTCGTGGTATTGTACCATAAATATTTAATTGTGTCTAGAAATATATGATTCATAACGTGTGTTGTTTTTCATCAATATTATCTCATTTGTCATGTTTTTACGTACCTACATAACTAGCTACCGCTCTTCATGTATCTATTTATTTTTATGACAAAAGGCCTTTAAAAATGTCAAGTGCTTTCTCCCTTGCGTCGTTGATGACTTCGTTATTCATTGGTGGCATTGACCACTTACCATTTTGTGTCTCTAGCTAGTTTACTGATTTTCAACATAAAAATAAATCAAAACAAAACCTGAAATATTTTGTTTCATCCAGTCAGCAATTAATAAATATAACTATTCTATAACCTGGAAGTAACATTTATTCTACCCTATTAGTATATTGTATAAGTTTATATTACTGATTGTAGTACTGGTAGAATTACACAATTTGTGTCATATAGTTTGGAGTTAGTAGAGGCTCGATCGCCGTAGTTTTCGCGTTAATCTAACTTTTGATATGGGACAAGTTTGCGGCGATGACGAGACTATACTAAATACGATACACGAGTACTTCAGAACATTACAAACTTGTTATGAAATTCAATGGAACTGTACCAGTATCTTGTATTATCAAGGATTTTTTGAAGTTATGCCGTGGAAATGTCAATGTGATATTAAATTTCAGATTGACAGAACTCGTGAATGGTACTTTAGCAGGCTTTTACAATTTCAAAGTGTACTGTCATAAAAATTATATCTACTTAAGGATAACCTAATTATCTAACGGTATGAAATATACTTCACGACTTATTCTCTTAACTGCCAAATATACATTAAACAATTCATAAAAATCGGTCGAGCCGTTTCAAAGGAGTTCGAACACAAACACCGTGACACGAGATTTTTATGTATGTATATTAGATATCATACGTACTCGATAAAAATAATGGAGGTGTAACTTAAAAAGCAATAATTCTGTTTTTAACCGACTTCAAAAAAAGGAGGAGGTTCTCAATTCGACTGTATTCTTTTTTTATGTTTGTTACCTCAGAACTTTGGACTGGGCGAACCGATTTTGATGATTCTTTTTTTAATCGAAAGCTGATGGCTGTTATGTGGTTCCACATAAATTTTATTGAGATCTGACAATGGCATCCATGAGAAAACTACATAAGTCGTAAATTTGTGTTAAGATGTGCGCGACAATTGACGAATAACTCAATATCACGTCAACCGATTTCGATGATTCTTTTTTTAATAGAAAGCTAGTGCTTGTCATGTGGTCCCACATAAATTTGAACGAGATCTGACAAGTAGTTTTTGAGAATTTGAAGTCGGTTATTTTTTGTTAGTAAAATTTAGATTATTAATTTTCAGTATAAGCTTTCAAGTCTTGCAATGTTTTTATACCCACCAAAGGTATTTTACTGACGATAATTTCATTATTCGTTAAAAAGTCACCGACTGCAAACTCCAATAAAGTATTAATTACATTATCTTCATATTTACCAGGCTCGACATGAGCAACACTAACTATTCGTGATGATATCTGTATAACGATGCTTAATAACTGAGTGTCCTGGTTGCCATGCATTTCACCCCTTTTCTAGTCCCCTTCTGCAAGAGCGGTCGCGGACGAATTAATCTTCCCGAACAATGGACCCAGCGTGCTCTGGCATGGCCGTCCTTTCGACTGAGCATAACGCGAACTGTTTATATGCTGCACCTGCTATAACTGTACAAACAATATTCCCTTCAACATCGTAGTGATATTAATCATTCTAGTATACGTGAGAAGAAGTGAGCCTCGTTAGTGTACTTGTAATATTTCTTTCACGTGTGTGAAACTCATGCAATTGTTAGAAATTTTAACATGAAGTGAGTGTTGGCTTACAAATATCTATTTCGCATGACTCAGTGAACGAATCGTTTAGTAAATTAATATGACAAAAGAGTACACTAAAGAAACAGTCAAACATTTCTTGAGCGCTTTCATGCTTTCAGAAATCATCGGTTCCGTTTCTCGAGTTGGCTACTGACACGTCAACGAATCATACGAAAGTACAGGGTAGCGCTAAAGTTGTCACCTGATTTTCTTTGACTGTAATTTTTTTAATAAATAAAATTTGGTTTTACTATTGGATTGTGTTTATTTGATGTGTATTTTTTTTCATTAAGGAGAAAAAATGATATCAGTCTAATAGCCGCCGCCAAAATCGATGACCATACACGGGCCCGATATTTGGCATTTTCAATCACTCTTGCCAGAACTTTTGGCGATAGGTTCCTGCATTTATGACGGATATTCTCTTTGAGGGCTTCAGGAGTCTGAAGCTCGATAGACTCGTGATTTCAAGAAATCCAACCAAAAACCCAAAAAAATCTATAACAGTTAAATTGGGTGATCTTGCCAGCTAATGCAAATCACCAAAACGAGAGATTTTATTATGATTATTCCGCGTTCTTGAGGAGTATAGCGATTCATGTCATCTGTTTACTTCCCAAATATCATAGCAGAATTGATATGTACCGCCATTTGCAAAAATATAGCAATCAATATGATCCGGAAAATAAGGGACAGTCTTCAGTACCTATGTCTTTTCGGAAGTAAGGTTGCCGACAAAACTGCAAATACCTCGTAAAAAAAGCAAAGCAAAAAAAGGGAAATCATGCTACATCACGACAACTCTTCTTCACATAGTATATGTTCCTCAGAACAAAGGCGTTTCTTGAGGAAACCGGTGTTGAAACCTTGCCACATCCACCGTACAGTCCTGATTTAGCTCCCTGTGATTTCTTTTGGTCCCCGATAATCAAGTAAAAAATAAAAATGTTTTTTTTTCGTGTGCTGAAGAGACCGTGGCCACCTACGAAGTCGCAATTTCGGTCCTATTGTATCAAACTCGCATGTGTTTTAATAATTGGTTTAGGCGAATGGAACTTTGCATAGAAAATGAAGGAGAGTCCATACGTATACAGGAATGTCCAAATAACAAAATCATAATATTTGCATCCGCCGCCCGCACACTCTCGCCATGTTCGCTCTGTCGCCTTGTTCGAAACTTCGCCTGCATCTGTGCTTGTCGACAATGTGTTCAACATCATGACATTTGTAATATCTTCAAATAGGAATACGTAACATCCTATTTCAGCGTCCATTTTTAACGTGATAGCAAAGTTAACTGGCAGAGACTGTGAAATAGGATTGGACATTTTTGGAAGAAGTTTCAGTTTATAAAATATGTTTGTATGCATTTAAATCTTATTGTTGGACATGATAGGTCAAGGAAATTAATTCATGACATTGATTGGATTTTTCTTTTTATTTGGTTCACTGTAAAAAAATGTTTTACAAAACTCGCTACTTATCATTGGTTCTTCTGTGAAAAAAAATATTAGAAGATTTTTTTTATCTAAAACAAAGGGAAAAGAGCTAAACAAGCCTCAAAACTTCAGCCAAAAATAGAATCGGAGACCTACATTATTTATATGGTGAATAGTGAACAGAGAATGGCAAATTCGTTCCCAAATTTTAACAGCAGACATCCTTGACGAACCACACGGTAAACTGCACCCAGGTTCCCACGATTTCACCACTTGCGTCAGTTTCTCGAGGCTTCATTACTTTCATTATGTCAGAGACAGATTGGAGGGTGGGCCAAGTTTCATAATCTTCCGGGAATCTGTCACGTGCGGCCGTTGCCAACTTAATAAGAGCCAAGTGACGCTGCCGGCTGCGTTAGGGTGCCTTTATGTGTAGAGATGAATTCTATCAGGTGCGACTTTAGCTAGGCAGGTATCTACCAGATAATTTATAACTTCCATAAAACTCTATCTACAAGGATTCTATTTACCTATTAACTTTGCCTGTTAGAAATCTTTGAAACATTTTTAAAATAATACATTTGAATTGTATAGTAATAACTAAGATATGGATAATAATACACTTTGACAAAGTAAAAAAAACACAAGGAAAGACAACAAATTTCACTAGTGTTAGTAAATGTGAGTACAGTTTTCAGTTCAGCGCAAAAAGTCAAATAACTGTGCTTTGCTATTAAATCCATACATGTTTCAAATTGGCTCACTCGCATAGCCGCGCATTGGACACGATGAATGTTGACATTCGTGACATTTATTATCGTATACAAATACAAAACAAGAGCTTTACAATTTTAACTAACTTCAATGGAAACTAGTATATTCATAGATCAGTGAGACAAAGAGATGTATGTAGCTCATAACGGTCATGTCAATTGTGATCCGGGGTGGCACGGACGACACATATAACACATCACAATCACACCCATGACCCGAGTACAAATATTTATTTGTCACATAAATATCTGCCCCGGCCGGGAATCGAACCCGGGACCCGTCGCTTCGCAGACAGGGTCGCTACCAACTAGGCTACAGGGTCGTCATAATGGAATACAGATGACTCTTTTTTTACTATAATTCTATTTTCTACGCTCTATCTTTCTTCACGTTGATCTATGATTAAGTTTGACGACCGAAAAAATAACGAACTTCAGAGTAAGCAATAATAATTAATTAGTCCACAGCACGGTATTGACCGTGACAACTTTTGTCTATTTCTGTAGAATGGCTTCTTTATTTTAGAGTTCTCAGCCGTATTAAAAACGGTTAAGTTTTCAGCTGCAATGGTAAAAATATCAAATATTTCGTATTTATATTTTTCTTTGCATTTTTCGTTGTTATCAAAAGAATGTTATTTTTAATGAGAATATTTCAGTTTGCAATGTGATAACGGGTAGCATGGATATTGGACATACATACGTACCTACATACCTTCATACACAAATGGGACTTCATAAATAACTAAGTCTCTAGCAAAATATTTATCAGTTAGGTACATAAATATCTGTCTCAGCCCAGATTCAAAACTATCCTTTGTTTAGTTAGCAGGGTCTACTCTGTACCAACTTCATTGATAGTACAATATTATTATAGGGAACCTAAAACTAGATCTATGTCATTAGGGACAACGCGACGGTGCGTTTACTTAAGATCCTGGACTGTTTCTTTAGGCTCTAACTCACGTACCTAAGTATTTCTATAAGTCAAATTAAATTACCATAAATAAAGATTTATTAAGACAAAAAAGCTATCACTGCTTCTTCAACCAAACGCAAGATCCGCCAAAAATCGTGTTTGTATAAAATTTCCAAGTTAAATTTGTGAGCAGCACACAGATTCCGTCAAACTCCGCACCGACCGAAACAAAGACGTCATTATCGTGCTAAATATGCGAAGTTTTGTACGATTGCGGAACTCGTGCGGATTTCATCTGCAACTCGCTGCGAACAATAACGAGAGGGGCCGGATCTGCTGAGTGTATGAGTATTTTGAAAAGTTTAAATCTCGACGTGTAAACTTGAGTTGGAGAAGATCTTGCATAGACTGGATATAGACCGAGATGGACGTACGATATCTGTCTCTTTTCTCTGTTATCTTCCGATCTTTATTTTCTTTATGATGCTGATAATAATACAGAGAGAATAACACAAATAAAAACGCACGACATGATAGAAATAATCACTTTTCTTCTATAAATACAGAAATCAGTCACACTAATCAACTTTTATAGGCGTACAAAATTATTAAAAATACTAAAATAGAAATACCCCAAAAACAATTTTAAGTACCTCTAGAATTAAACCGTTAGTACGACCTCTAACCGAATATCACTATGTGCTCTCAAATTACAGTCATTTCAATACGTGTGTCTTTACAATTTGCTTGTCCAGTTAAAGTCTAGTTGGGTCTGA
Source organism: Thymelicus sylvestris (assembly GCA_911387775.1). Lineage (NCBI taxonomy): Eukaryota > Metazoa > Arthropoda > Insecta > Lepidoptera > Hesperiidae > Thymelicus > Thymelicus sylvestris. The sequence continues at coordinate 14,837,468 of OU426893.1, forward strand.
TCGCCGCAACTTTCATGTTAATATAACTTTTGGTATGACACAAGTTGGCCGCCGCCGCGCCGCGGCCGTGGCGACACTGAATTAAACGTATTAGATTATAAGTTCCCTGTAACGCTTCCATATTTATTAGCAAAGTCCCTTTATTAGTTTTGTTTGTTATTACCGAGCGAAGAAAGTCTTTTACTCCCGCTAATTTATATCACAAGTTTCAGATGAGATTTAGGCATGACAGTAATTAGAACGAAACTATACCGAACATAGACTAACGAGGTAAAGAGATGGAGTATCAATAACTTATAATATAATTTATATTTTTTATTTTATGTTAACTCTTTATTGCACAAAAAGAATAGTTTTGTGCCGCGAGATATACGTGTAAATTGCTTAACTATAATACTGACTTAAAGGATTTTTTTTTTTTTTAAATCTAAGGTGAATCTGAGTACGTAGTAAACAACTATCACTTTTTATGTTTATTTTCTTAGATCACCGTCCCGAATATAGGCCAATGTGTATTATCTTAATTATAATGAAGTTAAACTTCTGTGGTTTGCACAATATAGACATATTCATTAGTTGTATCAGAATAGAGTCCAGATCAATAAGACAAATTACAAAAAATATAACATAACCGTGTTATCTAACTGCATTCTATATTTCTAAGTATAAAATCCAAAAAAATATGTTACCTACCATCTTTTTTCTCCACAAATCTAAGCGTACAAAGATAATTTGTTATTTGAAAGTAAAACGTTAATACGAATGTTAACACGAGATGTTACTACATCTCGTGTTAACATTCGTATTAAAAGCGAACATTCTTCAAACGTATTTGATCAGCAGACATTAGCCATTCAGAAGACCGTGTCCGTTTCAAATGAAAATACCTTTCCTTCATTCGCGCGGACTCCTTTCATGCCCTCTCTTGTATGCACGACGGGGCATAATAATCTTCGTATGTCCGTACGCGAGAATGATTCGTATCTGCGTGAGTTAGAGATGAGAATTGCTTGTAGGAAAATATCAGGTGCGCCAGATATTTGAAGCCAAACAGTCCGGCATATAAACTGTTCGCACAATGCTCGGTCGAAAGGACTACCACTTACCGGAGTCCATTGTTCGCGAAGATTAATTTGTACCGCGGTCGTTCTCACCGTGCGGGGCAGAAAAAGGGAAGAAATAAAGGGAGATTTGGGATCGTCATCTTTGTAATAGCAGCAGGGTTATTAAACGCTGCTTGAGTGATACTAGCGATAGTATCTCTGCGAAGAGGGCGCTGAGGACTGGATGTTTTGTTATTGGCAACATATTATAATACCTACTGGTTGATGGCATACGTGAGTCTACAATATAATTGAAATGAAGTATATATACGGGTTTTAGAACAGGGGCATTTTAAAATTGGGTATATAGGGTTATTTGTAACTCGACGTATTCCTGGCGGGAGCTGATGAAGGAGCCAAAATGCAATATATTTGATGTTCATTTGTATGAGCAAAAAAAAAATTCTTGCTACTTGTGGAGATATTTGCAATTTAAACTTTTTTCGTTATTTACCCGGATTTTTGCATTTAGGTACAAATTGAAAAAAAAATACGTATGGTATGGTTATTATTTAAAATTATTTTTCTAACTAACACTTCAATAAAGCCCACCTTACCTTATTAAGATGAAAATTCCTTCTGAATGAAAAACTACGAGCTACCACAAAAACAAAATTATTTAAAAAATACATGTTACTTGACAAAATATGTTGTCTGGTTGAAAAAATTACCATGACACTAGGCGTACAAGTTATAAAAAAAAATTGCCCATTTAATCAGCTTTTTAAAAAGGTATTAATGTTAATCCACAAACATGTAATTCTTAACAAAAACGGCGTTTCACTCGTCGTAGGTAGAGCATATTTCAGGGTTAAAAAGTATAAAGCATAATGGTAATGCACAAACTATTATTTTTTTGTTCATACATCTTGCTCGATATGAGCCCCTCTATTTCTTATACAGGTCCGAATCCTGAACGTATGAACAATAAATAATAGTTTGTGCATTACTTTTATGCTTTATACTTTTTAACCCTGAAATATGCTCTACCTACGACGAGTGAAACGCCGTTTTTGTTAAGAATTACATGTTTTTGGATTAACATTAATACCTTTTTAAAAAGCTGATTAAATGGGCAAGTTTTTTTAATAACTTGTACGCCTAGTGTCATGGTAATTTTTTCAACCAGACAACATATTTTGTCAAGTAACATGTATTTTTTAAATAATTTTGTTTTTGTTGTAGCTCGTAGTTTTTCATTCAGAAGGAATTTTCATCTTAATAAGGTAAGGTGGGCTTTATTGAAGTGTTAGTTAGAAAAATAATTTTAAATAATAACCATACCATACGTATTTTTTTTTTCAATTTGTACCTAAATTCAAAAATCCGGGTAAATAACGAAAAAAGTTTAAATTGCAAATATCTCCACAAGTAGCAAGAATTTTTTTTTTTGCTCATACAAATGAACATCAAATATATTGCATTTTGGCTCCTTCATCAGCTCCCGCCAGGAATACGTCGAGTTACAAATAACCCTGTATATAGCGTTTGGTAAATGTTGCTATAAAATGATATATAAACAAAAACTAACTTTTCGTCTTCGGGAACATTTTACTTTAAAGACATCAGAAGAAATCTAGAAATATTCACAAAATTCAATTATAAAAAATACATAAAATATAAATATTATGTTGCAAATAAGAAGTTATAGAAAAGAAATGAAAATGCCGTGCCGATCGCCACAGGTTTTTGGTAATTTGTGTTATTGTTTGGTCTCCCTTATGGAGAGTAATGTTTGGACATCTATTCCAAATGGCCTAAGTCAGACGATCACAAAAACAGTACGGGAACTCTAATGAAATTCTGGACCCAGTGCTGCAGTGTCATCAAACTCCAAAGCTTCTACATCACTTAACTAAGTCACTTACGATCGATCCTTAAAGACTAAGTTAGAATCATGCCAGCGTGTTAACATCACCTGGCTTCACGGTAGCTCAAGTTAGCACAAAACTCGCAAGCAAACTGCTCCACACCAATAAACCAAGTAAAGCTATCAGATTAAATGGATCTACTAGTTTGATTGGACCGGGATTCAGTTTTCGGTTCACTACGATGCAGTTGGTTCGGTTTTTCTGTACAGATGTATTTTAAATTGGCTTACTCGCTCCGTCGATGTCGCGATGCGATGAATGTTGACGTCGACACCGACTTTTATCAGTTTCACTTCAGCTGAATTGTAAAAATGAAAAATTCCAACAAATCCCTTTCGGATGTCGACGCTTAACTCTAGCTTTTATTTAGACTAGAGTGTTCAGTAATGTTGTGTGTATGTACTTAAAAGAGACGTGGTAATGTTAGTTTATTTGTTTGCTATTTTATTTTATGAAAGGTTTCATTAAACAAAATTCTTGTCAAAAAGAAACCGACTTCAAAATTAAGGATAACTCAAAAACTACTCGTCAAATCTCGCTCAAATCGAAGGTTCTGAGGCAACAAACATAAAAAAATTACAGTTGAATTGAATAACTCCTCCTTTTTTGAAGTCGGTAAAAATAACCGAAGAGAGTATTTAATTTTATACAAGGATAGCTGAGCTGATATAGTAAACAGAACTTAATAAATAATTCCTGAAGAATATACCTAAATAAAAAAGCAATACTTAATAACGTTCCAGACAAAATATGATGAGGATTTTGTCTGAAGAAACCTCGAGAGAATCCTTTATAAAATTCCTTTCTAAATTACGACGCTGCAGCGCTGCTTCGGTATTGTGCTTGAATTACAGAATACTTGAAAAATTAAAGCACTTTAAATACAAACCATTCCGTTGTCATTATTTTGTAGTGTTCTGTGAAAAGTTAGACAGGCTTACCTTCTTATGACCCTTAGGATCACTTTAATGTTTTTTATAGTCTGGGGTCTTGTTTCCAAATACTTAATATTTTTTTACGGGATTTTTTTTTAAATAGGAATAACTTAATAGACGGCGTTTTAATTGTAAAATATATTACGGTTTAAAAAACAGTATTTATTTTTAATATTGTTTATTAGCCCCAAATACGTGACCGGATCCTAGCTAATCTATGAATTGAGTTCCTATTTTAGGTGAATATAATATTTTCATTTTATCTCGTTGTATTCCTCCGTTTCCCTACTTTTGTATTTGAAAACTTATTTGTGTGCACGCGTTTTCAACATTGGTTGAAAACGATTGTGTATTGACACAATTGTAACCTTTCACCGACTGTCCACTTTAAAATGTCTAATAAATAATCGAGTTTTCTCAAAGAAACCGTATGTCTCAGCTAAACCAATATGCAAGTATAAAGTTGGTAACAAACGACGCCCGCCCATCTCAATTTCAAGAACCATCATCGCTATAAACTTGCCGAGTACACACGAAACACAAACAAAGAAACTAGTATTAAGCTGAGTACACATCCGCGCTAATCCGCCCGGTTGTAAGTTGTAATGCGCCCGGGCGAAAAGTTGAGCTATCCTCCCTTCTTGATATTAAACCGGTTTAGGGCGGTTTATACTGACTTTATTGTATTAGAGCGTCGACGCTGCGCCCGCGAATTTGGCGGTTTAATTACGAGCGTAGGTGAGAGAGTGCCTAGCGAATCACGATTGTGGATTTGTTTAATTGCCCGTAGCTTAAGACACTTGGAAATCTGCACGAGTTGAATTGTTTAATTCGATGCGAACCTCGTACTTCTCAGGCAACAATACGACGTAATAAAGTTTAATGCGATTCGAATGTGTGTTGCCAATTTTCCTACTGAACGATCTGTGTAATTACTCACTTTAATTTGTATCCAAATGTTACTTTATTATGTTTAAATTGTATTAAGGATATTTGATACATTTGTTTTGTTTAAATAAATCGGGTTTTTTTTATTTTAATTTAAGATTATTAACCGACTTAATGATACATAGTGTCCATGAATAGGGCTAGTAAACCAGTCCTTTTTCTTAGCTGGCAACATTTCGACAACGATAACAAGTTGAAATTTATTCAAATAAAATAGTTTTTTTTGACTCAAATGATAAATTAAGTAATGCTGAGGTGGTCAATGTGTTAACCATCGTTGTTATCAATTGTTATCAATTCGGTTTTAGTAAATTCCTCCTCCTTGAAGTCGAATAAAAATCGAATAAAACATCCTGGACCACATCTCCACTTACCATCAGGTGGGATTGTGGTCAAGCATTAACTTATTGTAAGTAAAAAAAAAAAAAAAGAATAAAAATTAAGCATTCAAAAATGATAATTAGTTTGTTTCTGAGATATTGCAATCCTACAGCGTTGGTTGCTGAATAAGGACTCTTAATCATCTCTTAACATGAAATATACACGTTTATCTTTATAGGAAACTCACGATAAGATTCCAATTAAGGCTTTGAGTATAGAGTTGGAAGAAGCTATAACTTAATAATTACACTGTGTGTAATTTTACTTAAAATGTCGTAAACACAGCTATAACGGGTTAATGATCTTTGAATCCGTAAAGGAGAAGTGAGTCGAAAACGTGCTGTGAAAATGTAATTTTAAAATATACTTATACCACTTCAAATGATTATCGTCCCAACACAGAGTCACTAACGGTTACTTAAATTGCTCCTTAGTATAGAATCGCCATACAAATTCCTTACTAAGGAGCGATTTAAGTAACCGTTAGTGACTCTGATTAGGGCGTAAGTCATGTATAATGCAATAAATCATTTATTAGAAAGCGATTAGATCGAATTTAGTTTATCATTACAGTCTTTGCATAAAAATACTTTATAATCTTAAATTAATCATTTCTTAGGTTCGTTGCAATGTTCAGTTATTATCAAGAGACTTAGCTTTTTAATAATAAAATCTGTCATTCTATTGTCGATGACGACACATGAAATTGAATGATGAAACGAGGAAAATAACCCTAAAAATATGCATTTTGAACTGTAGCATTGGTAGCGCTAGATATGAGTATGAGCTGAAAGCGACCACAGTCCTACCAAAGTAGGTCATAGCTGGATTGGTACTCATGCGAGTACAAAAATAAAGTCATGAGTTGTTTTGTAATATACGGTAATACAGCAAAATTCACAATTACATTTTGTTTGGTATCATGCGGTTATGCACATAGCGTTTTGAAATAACAGGTTCCGATAATAATGCGTTTAATAAATGTGGATGCATGTTAAATAATAATAAACATTAATAATCTGAATTTTACCAAGAAAAAAATAACCGACTTCAAAATAACTCAGAAACTACTCGTCACATCTAGCTCAAAAATTGGGACCACATGACTAGCACCAGCTTTCGATTAAAAAAAGAATCATAAAAATCGGCTCACCCTGTCGAAAGTTCTGAGGTAACAAACATAAAAAAACAGTCGAATTGAATACCTCTTCCTTTTTTGAAGTTAGTTAAAAATATGACATGTCTTCGAAAAACTATAGTTCATGTCATGCATGTGATGAACCAAGCCTTAACTGTGTTCCCATTGTGCTATGAAATGGAGTCATTCAAGAAGCAGATCCGACGCTTATGCTCGGGTAGAAATGTTTTAGTAGCGTCCCTGATGTTACATCAGTCATAATAACTTAACAGTCAACTATTTTAGATGTCTAGACAAACCCTTAGTTGGTAGTGACCTGCAAAGACAGGGATTTTGGGTTCGATTTCCGGCCGGACAGATATTTATGTGACTGATAAATATTTGAGTCTTCCATGCCACCGGCGACACAGGGAATAGTGCATGAATATAAGAGTTTATTTATTTTATAGTTTCTCCATAAAATAATGCCTTAGTCAACATTATTTAGTCGTAGTTGCAAAGTTAGTGGCACCTAATAAACTTTATAGGGTCAAGTCGCTCACCCATACATCACCGCCGCCTAACGGTGCTTGTACGTATTACTTGGTATTGCTACTTTTAACGACGCCATTTTCTTGTTCCAGGTACGAGGGAGACAATAAAAATCTTCGGCTGCCTATAACCTCCAAAGTTTACTGCCTGCCCAAATTAGAACGATACATTTATCTGTTTGTTTGTGGCCTCGGTGATGTGGTGAATGAATGGGTCGTTTAGACCTGATTATGGCTGTTAGGTTTGAGAACGAGTTGTTTGGTGAATTACTTGATAATAACGAGATACATTTTCATTGAAAAAGTGACACTTTCTTTAATTATTTAGCAATGAAATCTAGAAGATTCATCGTATTCTCATATTGTTTGCCTTGTTTTTGTTAGATTGTTTGCGTTGTTTTACGCCAATTACGTGGACGTAGTAATATAAAAAGCGGAATCAAAGTTTATCAAGGAGAGCAGATGGCTTATATTTTCATAAAATATTCATTGGAAACACTAAAAATTAATAAAAATAAACGTTACACACACTACCGTGGAATTGACACACACAGGCGCATAATATACACACGAATGTGAATGTGAAGTACAGTCAGCCGCAGAAGTAGCTTAACATTTTAGTACCTTGTCACATTACATTTCTTGAATTTGTCATAGATGTTGTTAGGAAACTGTCGAAACAGTTACTATTACAAAGTACTATAAATAAATAAATAATAAATAACGCTTCACACTCATAGCCCCACACTAGGATTCCCTGTCTCGTGGGTGCCATGGACAACTCACAACATAGACAAGGACATTCACACCCAGACCGAGAACAGAAATTCAAACTCATCATTCAAATTTCCGCCTCGCTGGGAATCGAACCCAGGACCCTTGTTGCGGCGATCCGGCATGGTAACCATTGCACCACACGGGTCGTCAAGTAGTACCTTGTCACATTACATTTCTTGAATTTGTCATAGATGTTGTTAGGAAACTGTCGAAACAGTTACTATTACAAAGTACTATAGGTAATGTTAAGCTACTTCTTCGGCCGACTGTACCTAACCCTTTGACATTTACGACCGAATTTTGACCGCAGAGCGGGTCTCTAGCGCTCCTAATTACGCCATTCAATTAAATAGAAAGGAAATTGAAAAAAACATTAGATAAATGAAATCTTTAGAATCTTTTCACGTTAAATTATCATGAAGAAAACATTATAAAATTCAAAGAGTATACTCATGAAAGCAGGGTACATTCTTTAGCGTGGTTTTAATATTTGGCTAGAGAACTTCTACTATAAAAACATCCGATCTCCGCCTGCTATGTTTAGTGCGGCCACTAAAATATGCATGAAACCTCTCACCCGGATAAAATTCCCGCAATACGACAAGTAAAACTGGCTTGCACAAAAATAACCGTCGGCTTGCACAAAAATAGCGGTACCTTTGTTGGCCGCCGCATGCTGTTACTTTTCATGTGATTTCCACGTGCGAGGCGAAGTGGCAAGTTTGAAATATTTCAGGAGCGCGTGGAGTTTGTGTCGCTTGTCACAAGTTTGGACCCAGCATCGCCTTATCACTACACAGCGCACAGTGTAAATGGGAGTCGGCCTTATCACTACACAGTGCAATTGGGTCGCTGTCTCTCTTTACGCTTGTATGGTCTGTATATTGACAGCCAGCTTAATAGGATGTTTTTAGTGTTAGTACCTACTTTAAACTGAAAAATTTGATGTCTCTCGATTATTATCATGTGTTATAGCCCGTACACACGTATTAAGTAGTTAAGTAGTTAACTTTTTAAGTAAATTTTAAGTGAATAATTTTAAGTGTGTGTCCACACGTAATAATTTAGTAAAGTTCTTTAGTTCATACAATTCTACTTAAGTACTTAATCATTTTACTAAATTACTTAATTACTTAAGCGTTTTACTAAATTTTAAGTAAAAAGTGCCTGTTCAAACGTGTTAAGTGATAAGCCCCGCCCACCTACTTAACAGGAAATAGAAAATTTTCTAAATTACTTGTCTACTTGATTACTTAACTACTAAATTACTAAACTACTAAATTGTCCGTTTACACGTATTAATTTACTTAAAATTTAGTCAAAATTTAGTTAACTACTTGTAAACCGAACATTAGGGTATATATTTGCTAGGTATATGACGTGATTACATCGGACTTGACGACAAATTAATAAGAATGATTATAAGAACAGGTTTATTCAAGAAACTTTATGGTGATCGTGAAGGCAATATTTTAGCGTACGGAATTTAAAAAAAAATACAAAGTCCTGACAGGATATTCTACGCGATTCTCAGCACAAAAATAGGAACAGCATGTTATAAATTGGGGCGCGTTAAAAATACCGCCATACAGCCAGTACGCTCGATGTTAGGCAACTTGTAAAGTCGTACAAAGGTATAGTAACAATAATATTATGTATTTATTTATTTTACTACTTGAATAAACGTATTTTTTTAACAAATTCATTTTTTGTGTGAGTGTAATATATGCAGAGATCATTTTGTCTTTAAATCAGTAATAAGATACTATAATACATAACAATAATGGACGTCACATTATGCCCCATAAATGAAATTCTCGAAAAACACAAACGGTCCAAGAAAACAAGTCAACAAAAACAGTCGTCCATTTTCGCCTATCTCCTATATTATCTTGTAAGAGGCAATGGGCCCTAATGTGGAACATTACGCGAACTAATGTAAATGTGTTTGTTTGCCATTTATTGTGCCGAATGCCACTTAAGATCTAAGAACATCTTGGAGAATTACAAATTGGAGGCGTAAATTTTTTTTTTTTCGTTTACTCACTGAACAATGTTTGTAAGTGTTACGGATATCAAAAAAACATTGAGATCACATAACATTGCATGGCACATAATTATATGTTTATATGTCGTCAGCTTATTCTTAAATAATCGTTAAAGGCACTCAGAAATAATACTCTTATGAAAAGATGTCCTGCACGCGAAATAAATACGAGTATTTATTGTGTTTTGTACTTAGTAAGAGTAAAGTAGATAATAAAACTAAGCGAATGACACACATTTCCACACGACACACTAAGAAACACATTCCTCTAATGAGCCTGACACTTCATAAAGCTAGACAACAAGCTAAATCCAGTCACGGTTCCTCCACACTAGCGCTTAGTTTGCGAGATTTATTGTTTAAAAATGCACCGTTTGTGTCCGGGAGAATCTTTTGTTTTATGAGCTTAAAAAACTTTACCCGGCTCCACTAAACGCAAACTTGGCTCTCTGACGTTGCCTGTTTATTCCCGACTTGAAACAAAGTTGTGTGAAAAAAATTCAACATAAGCGAGCTCACCTGAAATGTGGGAAAGGTTCCGTGAGTTGGTTAACAATTTTATTTAAGTAATTAATAAAATATTAAATGTTGTATTTAATTGAAATAGATCGAATTCTGTTTCCAATACAAATTATGATATTTGGTGGCAATAAATTACGATATAAACGCTCACAATATATTACGTGTATGTATATAAATACGTTCACAATCTTTGCAATCATTTTATTCCATAAAACTGTTGACAACATTTCCTGCCTTCGATTGTTTTTTATTTATTATCTCTGTATTCTCGAAGGTTTGCTTGCCAGCCAATAACATTTTGAAAGACTCATTCCAACTCATCTCATTTTCGAGTCCGCACCTCACCTCACTTTAGCTTATGTCACTGCACCTGATCTTATCATTTGGTGCTGCTCTGTGTGGTTTTTACTTGAGGTATTAAATTCCTCCTTAACAAAATACCTATTACATGACAAAAATTTTACCCATTGTATAAAAAAAAAATGTTTATTCAAATTTACCGAGGAAGCAAAAGGAAAAAAGGAGGACTGGTCGCCCCCCGACCAGGTGGACTGATGAGTGATGACATGAAAAGAAGACAGCGGGAAGCCGCTGGATTCAGAGGGCCCAGGACCGGTCGGAGTGGCGCCAATTAGAGGATGCATGTGTCCAGCATTGGACTTTAAAAGGCTGTTCGATAGATAGATAAATTTAAACAAATTAAAAAAAACAACAAGGAAATCGTGTAGAATATACTTCGTCTATAGGACCAGCGTTGCATTGGCGAATCGTTATAGCTTACCCTGATGTGGCCAGTCTTCTTTTAGGTCAGTCCTTGAGGCTATAAAAAAGGATATAGGCTACTCGTTAAATAAACGGATCTCTAAATAAACTTGATCCAGTTTTATATTCCCTAAGCGCAACTTATCTTTTTAACATGTTTCTCGAGTCATGAGAAGTGGGGAGGGGGCGAGGTAATTGAGAAGCTTACAGCTTTTCACTCCCCTCCACCGAGATTTTTTTTAACATTTTTTGACAGTGTATTATAATAATGTATTATACTCCGTATTTAATGCAGATTTATATTCACATAAATTACGTTATACGTCGATAATATATCAGTTTTAGATTTATAAAACCAATACAGTCAATCCGGGTAACTTTTAATTTCAGTGTAAAGTTTCAATCCCCAATATTTTTGTTTTAATTCAACCAACCCGCTTGCCAAAGAAAACATTGTCTTCAAAGTTACCTACATTTGAATTTAAAGTTTTCCATACATGTGTGGAAAATGTAAATCAATATTTATATTAACTCTTAACTAAAGTTTGCTTGAATAATTAGTTAGATTCTTATATGTAGGTTCTCTCTCGCTCTCGCCGCGAGCAGACGCATCATTTAAGGCTCCGTGCATTAATATTCGTTTTTGCTCTGAATTTTGAATTAGTAAACGTATAATAAGTGTAATTCAGTTATCAATACTATATGTGACCTAATAACGTAATTAAATAAAAGACATACAGTGCTTAAGTGCTTAAATAAACCATTTTTCTATCTACAAAACAGTGTAGTGGGTGTACATAAGCTAGTGAATCATCGGACCTCAAATCGCTATGATTGGTCTATTATCCAACTAGCGAAGATTACCTTATATGGCAACATGAGTTGCATTTATTGGCACCTACACTATTGTTGAAACGGTTGACAAATTTCGTTGTCCGAAGTAAAGTCTCCGTGGTCGTGATACAAAGGATAGGGTTTGCGAAGACCGCTTCACTGGGCCCGGGATCGAATCTACCATCGCAATAAAATTTCTACAAAATTTTTTAAGTTTGAAATTTGTCATTTGAAATATTCCAATAGAAATCATAAATAGTACAAAAATAATAAATATGGCAGACTCAGATAAATGTAACGCCTGTTTCAATGAATTAGCAAACACTCCTTCAATACACTGCACACGCTGTAAGGCGGGTTACCATCACTCCTGCATAAACTATTCATTGTCTGAGAAGAAGGCAATATCCACTGAGTTACAAGCTAAATGGATTTGCGCGCAATGTCAAAGCAGAGAACGCAAAGGGGGCGATAATTCAAACACTCCGGTTCATAACAAAAATGGCAATGCCCCGACATCACCCCAGCTGGAATTTGTTACGAAGCGAACAAAATCACGCACAGGCAACAATTGTTCTTGTTTAACGGCAAACAATATACGAGATATAATTCGGGAAGAACTACAATTTCATTTCACGCACAAAATCTACCCCGAAATACAGGAGGTCCGGAATGTGATGTCGTCCCTCGAAGAGTCGATAGCCCACTTTAATGTTGAACTTGAGCAAGTGAAGGCCGATCGAATGGAACAAGCAAAAATAATTGATGCTCTTAAATCAGAGACTGAGCAATTGAAATCTAAAAATGAATTGCTTTCATCCCGCCTGGCTCAAATTGATCAGCATGCGCGTTCTTCAAACATTGAAATTCAATGCGTCCCTGAGAATAAACAGGAAAACTTGATTAACACCGTAGTGCAGCTGGGAAAAGTAATCAAGTGCCCAATCAGTGATACACAAATTCATTACTGTTCGCGACTCGCTAAGTTGAATAACTCTAGTCCGCGCCCACGTTCAATACTGGTCAAATTCAACAGTCCGCGTCTACGTGATGAGTTTCTAGCAGCAACTAGTAAGTTTAACAGGAACAATCGAGAAGATAAGTTGAACACCAGCCATTTAGGTATCGGTGGGAATAAGAAAACGGCGATATATGTAGTGGAACATCTTACACGCGAAAACAAGAACTTACATGCTGCAGCACGTTCCAAAGCTAAAGAACTTGGGTATAAATTCGTCTGGGTGCGTGACTCTAAGATATACATGCGAAAAGATGAACAGTCCAGTCATATATATGTTAAAGATATAGCTTTACTAAATAAGTTGTCATAACGCCGCTAAATTTGATTTTGTTAGTACCTAGGGGCCCCTTAAACTTTTTCTATCAAAATGTAAGAGGCTTAAAAACCAAAACAATTGAGCTATTCAGTAAGGTTGTTTGCTGCAATTATGATGTAATAGTTTTTACAGAGACGTGGCTAAATAGCAGTATTTCGAATGCCGAGTTATTTGACGATCGTTATGTAGTTTATAGACGAGACCGGGAAAGTAGTGGATTTCACAGTAATAAACTAGGGGGTGGAGTTTTGATAGCTGTCTCTAAGCGTTTTGTATCCTACCGAATGTATGATTGTGAGTCGGATTGTGAGGATATCTGGGTTAAACTTGAAATACTCAACAAGACGGGTGAAACCGAATATTTGTATATATGTGGCGTTTATATTCCTCCCCCTGTACAGAAGCATATTTTGGAGCACTTTGTTACAAACACCAACTGTATCTTACAAAAGGGTAACTGCAATTCTGTTATTCTTGGCGATTTTAATTTGAGCAGTCTTTGTTGGAACAGAACGCCTACTCTTGCACTAACACCTATAATTACAAACAGTTTGTTAAATAATATGATTGTAGATTTTATGTCATTTAATAATCTTTTACAGTATAATTCATGCCTTAATAATAAAGATCGAATTTTAGACCTAGTAATGAGCTCTATGACAATCTCACACATTAGTGAAAGTACTGACCCTCTCTCCAATATTGACCCGTTGCATCCTCCCATTGAATTTTGTGTTGAAATCAACCACCAAGAAAACCTAAAATCTCAAGAAGAAGCCAGGTTCCGCTTCCACAAAGCAGACTATGACAAAATAATAAATGCATTAAATAACATCCATTGGGAAAAGGAATTATCTAGTTGTGCTAGCGTAGACGACATGGTAACACATTTCTACAAAATTCTCAGACACCTCATTGCTAAACATGTACCAAAATACAAACCGCGGTCGGTCAAATATCCCATATGGTTTTCCACTGCATTAGTTAAGGTAATTAACGAGAAACTGAAATATCGCCTTAAGTATCGCAAATATGGCAATCCCAGAGATTTAATCACCTTTGAAGTACTAAGGGAGAGATGCTCAAAACTTCACAATACATGCTACAAACTGTACTTAAAGCGCCTAGAGTCATCATTGTCTTCTAACCCTAAACTTATATGGAGCTTTATTAAGCATAAAAGAGGTGGGACTAATACTTACCCTGCCCAGATGTCTCTCGGCACCAAAGTCGCTTCATCGGGGTCAGATATTTGCGATCTATTTGCATCTCAGTTTTCCTCGGCCTACAACACTGAAAACTTACCCATCCCAGGTCACTCTGTTTCGCCACCAAATGCTAATTTCTTAACAACTATATCGGTAACTACAGATGAAGTTTTCAGAGTTTTAAAAAGACTTGATCCTACCAAGGGTGCCGGCTCCGATGGAATTACTTCTATTTTTGCCATAAGGTGTGCCAGAGCACTTGCACTGCCACTCAGTATTATTATTAATAGATCCTTGAGTTCTGGCATATTCCCATCTGCCTGGAAAAGTGCTCTTGTGATACCATTATTCAAAACTGGCGACGCCAGTGCAGTAAAAAATTATAGGCCTATATCTATACTTCCAACTTTTGCGAAAGTTTTTGAGTCTCTTCTGTGCCCAATCATATCATGTCACTTGAAACAGGTTATCGCACCCCAACAGCACGGCTTCGTGAAATCTCGCTCCACATCAACTAACTTGGTATCCTTCGTCGAGGACCTTGCTGAGGGGGTCGATCATGGGCATTCGTATGACGCAATATACACCGATTTCAGCAAGGCCTTCGACAGGGTCAATCATGGAATACTGTTACACAAACTTTCCTCCATCGGAATAGCCGGCATGTTTTTAAACTGGTGCAGTTCATACCTTTCGAACAGACAATCAGTAGTTGTGGCTAGAGGGTACAAATCCAAAGCTTTCACAGCTATATCAGGAGTAAGGAGTCCTTTATTTTTCAACATTTTCATTAATGACATTGGGAAATGCTTTCATGAATCAACATTCTCAATGTTCGCGGATGACCTGAAATTTTATCGAATTGTTAATTCAACCAATGATGCATTGTTACTACAGAGGGATCTAGATAATCTAGTGATGTGGTGCAGTGAAAATGGAATGAGTTTGAATCCTGATAAATGTCAAGTAGTTAGGTTCAGCAGAAAGAGACATTTACCAACTAGACTCTATCATATAAATCACGTACCACTCACTGAAGTTAGCCATACTCGAGACTTAGGAGTAACACTAGACAGCAAACTACGTTTCAACATTCATATTGAAAACATTGTAAGTAGGGCTCTTAAAATGTTGGGTTTCGTCCTTCGAAACTGTAAGGAATTCAAGAATCCCAAAACAAAAATTACAATATATAACTGCCTTGTACGTAGTATTTTGGAATATGGCAGTACTGTGTGGAATCCGCATTATGGTATATATATAAAGCGCTTAGAGGGTGTCCAAAAGAGGTTTCTATGGCATTTGTCCTATAGTTGTAACTTAGCCAAGAACCTTCCAAGCTACAATGATCGCCTACTACATTTCCAACTGAAATCACTCCGACATCGCAGGGAACTCCTTGACGTCATGTTTCTGTATAAACTAATAAATGGGAATTTTGACACACCTGATCTCCTATCTAGAGTTAAAATTGCTGTACCTAGAAAGCCACAAAGAAGTAAGAAGCCTCCGTTTACAACCAATCCTTCGAGGTCAAACCTAGGTTATTACTCTCCATTAAATAGAGTGGTGAGGAGTTACAATCTCCTTCACAATACATTACCCAGTGAAACTGTAACGCGTAAGCCTAGAGGAAAGGTAAAGGATCAAGGATCATCCCAGCTAGATATTTTCTCAAACTCCATAAGACAATTTAAGAATTTAGCAGCACAAACAATAATGGAATAATTATATTATTATTAGGAATGGTTATTTTATTTTATTTTAATTTTAATTTTAAATAGTATGATTTTAATTTAATTTTATTTTAATTCCAGTATTTTTTGGCTTTTATTATGAGAACGTTGATTATTATTTTACACATTGTTTTGACATAATACTATTTTAGTGATATTATTGTATTAGGCAATTATGCTATTAATTTTAATAATTGTATAATGAATTTGCTTTTATGTAACATTAATGAATGAATTCCCCATTAATAATATAATTTATAACAATTTAATTTAATTTAAAAATATGTTAATGTACGCAACTATTTGAGAATGTTATTTGCGCCTATAATTGAGGTAACACTTTATCTGAATTTTGTATCGTTGTCTATATCCTTGTATGTATTAGTGTGTACTTTGTTGGTGCAATAAATAAATAAATAAATAAATAAATAAATAAATAAATAAAAATAAATATGTATAAACGTTTCTAAAAACTTTCAAATCACATCATTGCGTAATATTTATTCCAATATTTTCTTTATAATATTACATTTCAGTTAATCGGCCAAACACAACATATAGATACATTATATATGCCATGGTAGTACACAATTCGATATAAATAGCTGCCTATAATATATTCAGCTTGTCTCAACTCTCAAGTTTCCCGCCGTGGTTTATACTCGCAACTACAGCGAACGCAAAGCAATAAATCTGTAAGCACCTGTCGTTCCTCAGCCATAAATTCCTCGCCACTAATACACCGCATTCAAATACCTAACGAGGGTACAACACAATTCGGGAGCGTATTTTTTAGAAATTCAAATTGTTTTTTCTTTCAAGTGTAAGATCCTACTAATATTATAAAATGTGTAAGTTTGTAAGGATGTATTTGCCTTTGTTACTCTTTTAAACAAAAACTACGGAACGGATTTTCTTCAAACTTACCATACAGGATATAACTGGTATACCTAATGTTGAGTTTACACGTATTAAGTAATTAAATAGATAGCTAAATTTTAACTAAAAAGTTACTAAATTGTCTGTTTACACGTATTAATTCACTTAAAATTAATTATCTACTTAACTACTTAAAACGTGTAAACCGGACAGGTAAGATCTAAGGTACTCATTATTGAGAACGGCCGTTAGTTGGTAACACTTTGGTAATATTTTAGGTGTAGGTAACTCAATGAACTAATATACTATAGTATATTCGTTCACTGGTGTAACTGACATCCATGGGCTTTGATAGCCTCTTACTACAATGTCGCCTGCTTATACAAAAAACTTCCTTTACTCCAGCATTCGTACCAGCGGTGGATCCTCAGCATGGGCTAGAGCCGTATACCTACTACATTAAAGCACGGTCAAATACACACAACCTAATAATACTACTAATATTATAAATGCGAAATTTTGTAAAGACGTTGGGTTGTTTGAGGTTGCATCACGCGCTAATCGTTATACGGATTAAGATGAAATTTGACACACAGATAGACCACGTAACTTAATAAATAAGGTAGATTTTATCCCCGTTATACTTTCCCGTGAGTTAATTATGTTTGTGAAAGTACTCCTTCGCGGGCGAAGCCGCGGGCGGAATCTAGTATGTAAATAATACATGAGAAACCATTATGCAAATTACTTTGTACTTAAAAAAGTTTCGACCTTTAATGAATGCAAGGAAATAAACTTCTCAAAAAACGCCTCTAAATATTGAACTTGGGTAGGTACAGTCACCTGCAGAGAAAAGTAACCTATCTCTTAATAAACACACAGTAAAAGATGGGTTACTTTTCTCTGCAGGTGACTGTACTAATAAATCTTAACGCACCTGTCGTGCACCCATAAATCAGCCGACGCTAACACGTCGCATTCCTATGGAACGCTCGGAGGTGTTCAGCCGGCACTCAAGATTTCGGTGCGAGGGCATGCAAGATGTATGACCGCATTTATCACACACGATATGCCTTGTCGCATTGACGTTTGGAGTTGTGTAAGGCTCGGGACAAAGGAAAAGGGTTTTGTAAAGTCATACCTTTGTGTGAAAACTCGCTATCCGACTCAAGAGCAAAGTATTATAAAGGGATTTTATGTATTAACATAGAGACAGAGGTGTTGCTTAGCGCAAGATCAACTTATATTCATACTCAGGCACGTACTATATAAAAAAAATATCAGCATGCAAGTCAGCACTAACATCTACTGAAATATTGTCGAAATTAACATAAATATTTCTATTAAACAATCCATAAAAAATTGAAACTTTTCTTTTATCTTTGTTTTAGTAGGGGAGCCCATGATGCTAAATGTGGATTTATTCAAGCGTCGCGGAAACCTATTAGATTTGGTAGATTAGATGATAAGAAGAATAAATGGTCCTATAATTGTCGCGGGGGGAAGCGTCTACAGATTATCAAAAAAAAAAACAATGACATGGAAATACTCAAGCGCGTCAGATATTGACATTTTTCATGTTTCAAGATGTCCCTGATATGAAAAATATATTTTAATCTGCCGATTTGCGTGGTGGAGGTAGCCATGCGGAAGGGGTGAAAAAGAGAAAAAACATTTAGTGGAGCTAGTCAGATTTTCAGAGGGGGTTTCAGTGAACTCTACAGATGCTTTCATTTCTTAAATTGACGATTTGGAAGTGACGTAAGCTCGCAGCGAATAAATAGGAAAGTATTTAAATAGGAAAGTCTCACGAACAAAATAGTGCTGTTGCTCATATAGCACTAGTCTCGTATTTTTTAATGAGACAACATTGAGTCATCACTGAGTCGATGGATTTTAAATATTGAAATATTTTGAAGGGTCTGCAGCTAGAGATTACACCAAAACTCATCTAAGCAATGTATGGGCGTAGTCGCGCGAATTACGTAGTAATTTATAAGCAAACTTTGTGAATAAGTCAACAACGAACAGAACTTCTCATCTAATAATTCGCCCTTCTGTGACCCCAAAACTCATAAGGAGGGATGCCTCATTTAATAAAGCAGGTATTTAATCTTGTCCCCAAGTGCCATCTGGTGAGTTGTTATTAAAATTTCCAGACACCAATTTAGGTGAGACCGTCTTTATTTTAGGTATAATTAACTATTATTTTTGTGGGAAGAATTAAGCTGAACTCATTACTGAACAAAAGGTTGTTCTCATTTTCGTGTGAAAGTTGTAATCATATTATAATTATTATACGAATGTCTAATACGTCATGTAAGTATCAATATGCTTAATTTTTTCAAGTGTGAAAAAACCCCACTGTAATAGTTACGCCCCAACTCAGAGTCACTAACTCAGGGTTACTTTAATCGCTCCTTAGTAAAGAATCACCATACAAATTCTGTACTAAGGAGCGATTTAAATAACCGTTAGTGACTCTGAGTTGGGGCGTAACTATTACAGTGGGGTTTTTTCACACTTGAAAAAATTAAGCATATTGATACTTACATCACGTATTACACATTCGTACGACACAATGTACCTATGTGTCTTACCTATTATCTCTTTAGCTATTAAAATTGTGAGAAATCTCAATTTTAATAACAATCTTAAATCCTTTTGTCGCCACTGTCTTAGTTTAGCGGTAGAGAAAATTATGAGATAAAGCGTAAAAGTCTTCATTGCAAACAAAGACATTTACGTGCTGGTATTTTGGTAATTTATTTGAGAAATTGTTTCAAACCAACCCTTCATTATCTTTAAGAATTTTAACTATTATATTAAATTTATAACTGCGAAACTATTTCTCGGTGATTCAATCTTAAACTCTTTAACGATTAGGTAAATTCTTGAACCATTTACCAAGTTGGTATTACTTGCTATTTTGGCAGAAGTCCGCACAAAATATTTCAAAGTATTTAAAAGTTAGAGTACCTCATGATAAATTAGCTTTCACTTGGCCCATTTATACCGCTAATCGAATTCCCGAAGATAACTTTGTTTGCTGAATTTACCAAATTAAGAATATTTAACATCCAATTACCATAACATGGTGAATTTTTTAACGTAAGAAGCCAACAAACCATCTCATCCACCTGATGATAAGTGGCTACTGTCGCCCATGGAGATCAGTAACATAAAAGACATCACCGATGCGTTGCCAAACAAGAAAGAAGGGTGAAAAAGAAAGAACTGGCTATCAAGCCTAGCCGGAACATGACTGCATGGCTTGTCAAGCACGAAGTTCTTCACGTCAAGCACTTCAGAGAAACCTAATAATAAATGCGTTTGATTCTGCAAGAGTTCTGGTATATGATCGGATATATCGAATCCAGTAAAATTTTCACCATAAAAGGACCCAACAAGTGAATTTGCAAAGCCATCACGTATACGCGAGATTTATAACCTATAATTCATAACTATAGCCTACGACAAGCGCAGGCTCCGCAATGTTCTAATTCACGGCTAACAAGATTTTCCACTTCCCTAAAGAGAAGTCATAAAATATCTTCACTTAAAACGTGAAATAATAATAACGGTGAACAGCGACGGTGTATTTAATTATTTTCTAACAAGTTAGCGGAAATGCTTAGGGATTCACTGAAATAAATATTGCCTTGATTTCATCCCGTCGTCTTTTTGTGAGCCGTAGTTAACTGGTTGGCTTAATATTTCGGTTTCTTATCATTATGATTAAAGTACTCAAGTTTAACTTCGTCGTATAAAATATTGACGGAAACGAGGGTCATTTGACTTAATTTATATTTTAGACAAAATTGGTTGTAATTCAAGACAAGTACTTTTAAGAATAATGCGGTTCGCCTCGCTCCTTTTTTGTCGGCAACGCATTCGCAACAAAGGCCTTTGGTGCCTTTTGCCCATGGCCGATGGTGGCCACTTTACCGGCTATAAATAAATAAATGGTGTCAATGTATATCAACACTAATACACCGTTGTATATTAATCAGCTTTGCGCAATCCGCTCAAGGTGACGCACACTCTCGCTAAGTCTCATTAAATCATTAAGAGATCCTTAAAGCCACGTGCGGCGATCGTATAGGGCTGCCACTTCGATACCATAAATTCATTAGAATCAGTTTTTATTATTATTTATTGTTACGGCGAATGATCGGACGGACATGATGAAATAAGAGTTTGTTTTTGAGTACGGAATCCTAAAAACTTAGGCAAATACATAAAATCCACTTTTACCCATATAAATCTTGTATTTATCTGCAAATTCCCAACGACTTGTAAAAAACTTGTAAGAACTTTTGCACTTTTTACAGAACAGGCTTAGCATTCCCTTGGGAAATTAAACTTTGAAGAAAGGCAGAGAAAAACGCCTTCTTGAATAATGTATTATTTTACGAGATACTCTGAAATTGTCAATACTTATAAATGAGGCAACCATAGCCAGGTTTATTGTACGCATTTTTGTACATAATACGTATTTAATTGTAACTATTAAAATTTTACACCGACTAGAGTAATTATAAAAAAAAACATTTTTATCAGATACACGTAAAAAATAAATAAATGGAAGAATAAAATTACAAGAAGAAAAATTTATTCGTCTATAACTTCTCTGTCAAGGCACCAACAACATAAACTGTTTAATGTGACAACCCTAAGGACTTTGTTCACACACTTGTTCCTTGTCCCTTTTAATAAAGATTCTTATTAATCCGACTCTAATTATCGGCGTACGAGTATTAATAAACTTTTGAACAGGAAAATATTAAAGAACATGTAATGAACACACAGAGACACAGATATTTGTGACCATTTTAATTTCTCTTGGTCATGGTCAAACTCTGCGACTGTTTATGAGATATTTACGTTTTTAACTCGCTACTCTTAAGGATGTACATCATAATATTTATATCACGAGTAACTGTCAAATCTAATTTTGCAGTATGGAATAGTGGGGCTCTCAAACATAGGCAGTGACATTGCTTATAATATGTATAGATCAAAAAGGTATTGGACTACACGATAGTGAAATTAATGTTTTAAAAGTAAAAAAAAAAAAACAAGATTTTAAAATTTCGCTTTCTTGCTATTAGCCGCTGAGGAGTTAATTCGTCTGGAGCCAACATGAGCGTGTCAGATCAACATTATCATAAATATACATTGTTATCTGAAACAAAACAATTATGAGTAATTTCAACTCTTAGAATAAAAGGAAATCCTTATAAAATCTTTTAATAAAATAAGCAACATATGATAACAGTTAAAATACTACTTCTACTAAACTTATTCTATTCTTGATTTCAATAGCCACTGAATTCCAAAGAAGACTGCATGTGTTGATTGTAAAATAAAAAACGTATAAAATATAGTGGCAACCCTAACGTAAGTTCACGAGCAGAAAATAGGGGCTCCTAATAATAATAATGAGACTATATCGGTATTCGATTCTAGGACCCGAACGGCCTTCCTCCCTGCATAATAATTTATCGACTCTCCGAACAATATTTGTAATTTATTTACCATACTAATTCAAACAGTCTTACGGGATCACAATGAAGGCGCCTCGGAAAATCATTTTCTCCGGGAAATTTAATAGCTTTATAATTTTAATGAAATTTCTAGAGCATATTGTGCGATGTAATATTAATACCTTGTTGTAGAGTATAAATAATTAGTTATTTAGTAGTGTCAAGAATTTTTAATTTTTAGGAAATTTTAAAATTGAAAAAGTCGCAATATGACCGTCCCTTCGATTAGTGCAAAAGTGTCCCTCTAAAAGTTTAAACGATCATTCTTTATTCAAATCCTCATCGAACAAACATTGGGCTGTTTACATGGACTTAAATTATATTATATATTTTATATATTTAAGTCCATGGCTGTTTACTACTATTATCCTCCTCGATATCGACTGTTTTCTCCTTAGACTTGTAGCCCGCCGTCCTTAGACTGTTAGTTCTCCAAACTGTAAGTCCTAAGTAGAATTAATGACCCCCCTGGTCACACACAACAGGGTTATAAACAATCTTATGTCTACATAAATTTTAATATAGATAAGGTAAAGAAAAAAAATTATCACTGTAATTAAACCAAATTTTACCCTCCGGAATTCAGGTCTACAGAAATATAAAACGAAATATATTCTGGTCAAGCGTGAATCGCAATAAAGCTTTATACGTTATTAAAAAGTCGTTCCCTCTCAAAGTTGAGCCATTACTTATACTTTTTCACGTGGATAAATGCGGTGACTGGAGTGGGGTTCCCTTTCCGGAATTTATGATGATCTATCGATTCACTGGGTTCCCTCCGTTAGTGTTAGGCTGAGGCCATATTGTTGGTAACCTAATAACCTAATAATAATTAAAGGACGGCCTTAAAATTATAAATATTCATCCTCTAACATTCATCGTTTTGCAAAAGGCTACAATAATAAACACATTTAGAATAGATCGAATTTTTTTTCATTAGCTGATTAACAGTTCCATTATTTAGGTCCCAAATAATCTGTTGTCGTTTGGCCAACAGCCCGCGACTTCAGATTACCAGAAATGGGAGAAAACAAAAAGTTTACATACCTAGTAATAATAATAATGGAACTAAAACTGGATCAAATATGTCTGCGGAATTTTTTGGGATTGTCATTTATCTTGGCTTTGTCATTGTTAAAGAAGCCAAAACATATTATTATTATGTCGAAGAGACAGAACCTTGGTCTCCGATTTCATTCGAGAACATCTGGTACGAGTAAGTTGGGTATCTCGTACAAATTAAATAATTCCCATGGTTCATAATTTAGATTGTTGTAAATGTTTAGACTACGATATTGTTTGTATGGGACGTACTTTGAACCTTTAAAATATTTATTCCGAGCCTGGAAGCTGTTGTAGTGACGTATAAAATTTCAGATTTAATGAAGTGTTACTTGAATGATTATTTAATTAAGATTGTTTTACTAAAGGTAAAAAACTAATGCATTATTATACCCGCAGACTACAGTATCATGATTATTGACTTTATTAAAACAATCAAATGTGATCAACTCCCAGCAACTCCAAGCGTGGGAACTTGGTGGGAAGTCAGCGTGAATAAAATGAACTAGTATAATTATAATCAAATTTTCAAATCTTGCAGTGTACACTTGGCTCAACCGTTTCACTCCGCGCTCCAAAAGTTGCTCCTCTTCCCCCAAATTATGTCGCAACTTTGGTGCTCGGTATAAAAACTTATTTTACTACTCGGCTAAGACTTTAATGCGGAAGACAGATACATGCCAATAAAATACAGATTTGCCAAAACAAGAATGGCTCGGAGCGGTGTCTTTAACTTTTACGACACTTCACAATCAAGTAAGAGGATATAAATCGGTGGTAATATTTTTCGCTGTTTTTTTATGGACGCCCTTTTGAAATACGTGCATAAAATTTTCATGGTCGAATGTAGCTATTACCGTAAAAGAATAAAATTGTCTGTATGACAAATTGACTTTGTGTACACAAAACGACTGTCCGTTTGATCTGTGAATTTCAAGCATGCTATAGTTAATAGTATCAGGCGTTACTTTGCGGAAATCCATTGTTATTAAGTTTGTATTAGTCTACTTTGCAACAATCCGCGTTTAACATGTATGATGGTATATACTTTAAAACATGCGTGGCACCTCCCTCCCTCCCACAACGGAAACATGCACTACAATAATTAAACGTATATACCAACATACATACCAGCACCAACACGTGTTTCGCCCCGAAACGGAGCATCATCAGGGTAAGTTGACTCTACGATGGTTAGTCGGAAAGTGAGCATCGTTCACTGAGCGTGGCGTATTTATACCCAACTCGCCCACTGATTATCTAATGATGTTGTAATAATTAGTGATTAGTAATTAATTAATTAATTAGTTCTGAGGTGATAATGGAACACACATTAATCTGTTAACTATCAAAAAGAATTAAATACCATCTATCACATTGCTGTTGCCAATGGGTATGGTAGGGAGATGGTGGATACTCTCATCCATAAGAGGAGAGGCTTAATGGTGCGTGATCTCTTGTACGCGGCTCCCAACGACATAACCCCAAATAAATATCGTTCTAGTTTAACCTACCTTGGTCCAATTTCAGAGCGAATCGCAAAAACGCTCCGTCGTAACAACATCTTCGTTGCATTCAGAACAAACAATTCCTTGCAATCTATAACAAACGGTAAAGATAAAAGAGGTAGACATGAACAATCTGGTGTCTACAAAATTGTTTGTTCTGATTGTAATGGCGTGTACGTGGGTCAAACTGGTAGAAATTTTGACACACGTTACCGGGAACATATGGCCGCGTACAGGAATGGTCACGCGATTAAGTCTAATTTCGCTAAACATCTAATAGAATCAGGTCACAGTTTAACTAGTAACCATACATATAATATATTACATAAATCTGAAAAGGGTTTTAAATTAAGTATACTAGAGCAGTTAGAAATAATAAAACATAATAATAATCCAAGTTTTACACTGCTGAATGAACAAATAAATGTATCCAACTCGCCTTTACTGAGGATTTTCAACAGTACACATCACCAGATTACGTCAGACCCGGTTCCTGCCGGCGTGAATCACTAATTGATTGATTAATTAATTAATCGATTGATTAATTGATTGAATAATTAATTAATTACTAATCACTAATTATTACAACATCATTAGATAATCAGTGGGCGAGTTGGGTATAAATACGCCACGCTCAGTGAACGATGCTCACTTTCCGACTAACCATCGTAGAGTCAACTTACCCTGATGATGCTCCGTTTCGGGGCGAAACACGTGTTGGTGCTGGTATGTATGTTGGTATATACGTTTAATTATTGTAGTGCATGTTTCCGTTGTGGGAGGGAGGGAGGTGCCACGCATGTTTTAAAGTATATACCATCATACATGTTAAACGCGGATTGTTGCAAAGTAGACTAATACAAACTTAATTTCAAGCATGCCTTAAAAAGTTCTTTTTACTTTTATTTTATTACTTGTTCATCACGAGTTACTTAAAACTTTGGTCAGATTTTTCAATAGATATTTATCAACAAATCTATTTTTAAATTATAAAACTGCAATAAATAATATTTTATCTGTGAAATATTTTTTCCAATTTTATAACTTGTTAAAAGTAAATTCTTATCTAGAAATCCACGTGATGTCTGTTGAATTAATAAAGATAAATCAATGAGATAAATCTATTTTGTGTGGTTTACAGTTTGCACCATTCATTGGATAGGCATTATAACTGTTAACAAAATTATGGTAGGTATGCTTTGTGTAATATGATAAAAGCAATTTTGATTGCGTTGCAGCAAAACTGTTTTTATGTTTTTTAACTCCATTGCACGAATTTTAAACAAACTAAACGGATTCACATTTTTGAAAGCGGCTTTTTAAAATAAATAAATGCAGCACAATAATGGGAACCTGAAATTTTGATTTTTATTAAGAGCATCAACCAACATAGGTTTCAGATAGAACAGTTATATTAAATTAGTCTTTTTGAAAGTCGAAAAAATAAGTCGATGTTCCAGCTGATGGTAAGTGGTCACTCATGGACAACATTAACATTACATTTCATTATTTTCACAAAACCGCCACTGATGTTTCTCTTACTTCCCGAAGGTTGGCTGGTAGAGAATGCTTTCAGCATTAAGTCTGCCTTTGTACCCCTCACATTGTTGTAAGGTTCAAAAGTTTAAATAAATAAATAAAATTAGCATGAAAGACACTTAACACCAAAGACCTTTGGAGCGCACGTAAAATCAATGATACCAGTTATTTTTATTATTATATTAATAATAAACCGTTACTAATTACATACTTGGCATCTATAATAATATTATAGGAGCTCTGTAATAAGTACTATGTAAAAACTATGTATACCTTATTCTGCAAATAAATTATAATTGATTGATTGATAAAGCTGAACAGTTTGTTTGGTTGAACGCGCTAATCTTAGGAAATACTAGTTCGAATTGGAAAATTCTTTTTGTTTTTGATAGTCTATTTATGAAGGAAGGCTATAGGCTACATAACATCATGTATTTTATTAGTTAGTTTTTTCCACAAATTAACGCGGATGAAACCGCGGGGCACAGCTAGTTTTAAATAAAAGGAAAAATATCCTAAGGTTCTTTGTATAGTAAATACTCTAATTATTGATGGTAGTATGACTCTAAAAGTGTCTGTAAAATCAACTGCAAAATTTCACTTCATTTCATTCCATTTCATCGACACCTTCAGTAATCTGCACTAGAACAGAGTAAATAAATGCATTTTCTACTAGACCTTTAATTTACATGCTTTATTAGCTATCAGACTGCGTGGTTATATGACACGAATCTCTCTTTTGTGTGATACGAAAATAAAATTCATGAGAGCGTAGAATCCCCACGATAACGGAGACTACAACAGATAATAGTAAACAATATGTAGTTTATCGCATCAATATTAATAAAACCTCTATGTTATCTTTACAGCGCTACCATAAAGTGTAAAATAACAGAACACGAACAAAAGGCGTACAGATTGTAAAATTGAAAATAACAAGAGAGTCGAAACACATTCTTTGTCTTCAAACATTCGTCCCTTTCTTTTTACAAAGGGTGATGCAGAATAGAAGCGTGCTTTTTGTATTATTTTCGTAGTCAACGTGTTCCTCGATCGGTGAAAATTATGAGTGGCAGAGAGAGACAGAGAGAAAAAACCCACACCTTTAATACAGCCCAATGTTTTTAGGGGATGAAAAGATACCTATGAATATTTTCTACTTTGAATCAACCTTGTGGAGAATGCAAACTTTTGGTAATTGAATAATGAATTAGAAAAATTATGTTTATCTTTGGCGAGTTCCTGAGTACAGTACTTTATTTTGTGTGCAAGTTACCTTACATTAACATTTGTATATAATTATAGGTAGATACGTGTATATGTCAAATGCATGGTTGTGTGTGTGATGTTTATTTTTATTAATTTATTGTCTTTGTTATGCTTATTATATAAACACATTAGTTTTCTGCATTATTTTTCCATATAAACTTGAGCTGTGCCAAATTTCGCCCTCCGTCCTTGTTATGTGGTATAACGGAGTATAAAAATCTTCCCGTATTAACATATAGATACACATAAATAAAATACATTTCATGTAGTACAGTCGGCCGCAGAAGTAGCTTAACATTATAGTACTTTGTAATAGTAAATGTTTCGACGGTTTCCTAGCAACATCTATGACAAATTCAAGAAATGTAATGTGACAAGGTACTAAAATGTTAAGCTACTTCTGCGGCCGACCGTACGTTATTTATTCATTTTTTCTTTATTGCATTTAGGTACCTTTATATAGAAGAAATAAAGAGCGAACTTTGTCATTCTTTGCCAGCTATCCTAGCGAGCTTTGTCATTCTTTGCCAGCTAACCTAGTGTGACAAAGAGAAATGCGAGGTTGTTTGAAAATTATGATTAACATCAATAATATGAAGACGTTAATTGCAATAAAGCACACACACATATCGTAATCAACGTTCAACAACAGTCATTCAAAACAATATTTTCAACATCAACATTCAGATTAACGTGTAGGTATAAATAGTTTTCCAGTTCAGTGGATCACAATTCGCGGCTCAACTGCAATGATAACTACATACAAAGGGAATAAAACGTGAAAAATTTCCACCGCAAACAAACAAAGTTATTTACAACAATCGCACATAAAATTAAATAACACCCATTCGCATCCGAGTAATCACTGAAGTTTGCTAGCCATAGTGCGCGAACAATACACTGAATGGCACAAAATACAAATAAAAATGTAACAAATATGACCACCATTTTGATTTTATTGCACGGTTTGCGCAAATGCTATTCGTTTTCGTGGTCGAATGAAACTTGTTATAAATTACGTATCGCATGCCAGTTATCAACGGTGATTTACTTGAACACCCAACAATAGAATTGACGATATATTTGTATGTTGTCATATTTGCTTCTGGACGTCAGTAACAACGAAGAAGAAGAATAATAAGAAGATGAAACATTTATTCCATCATAGGCACTTCAATGATAGCGTTGTTGTTGTTATATTGTTTCGTAGCTACGAGTATATTTATTAACTCACTAAGCAAACGCTATCGTCAATTGTGGCTTGCTTGCAGCTTGTGTAGTAAAAGTACGAAATTTACTACGCAAGCTGTATTCAACCAATCCAGGGAGCACCATATCATCCCATTTGGCTATTGCCTATATTTCATTTTGAAACTTGCACACATTTGTCGAAATGAGACGACGTGGACAGTACCTTAGTGATTAGATTATTATCAGTCTTCCACACGACAGAGATGGGTTCAAAGTCCAAACATACTTATAATACTTTTCACTTATTTCGGTAAGGGATGTTTTCAAATGGACTTTTCATCATTTTCATACCGAATAATAGCTTTCTAGTGCTAAGGGTCTCTAAGATAAACTGCGGACGGACGGACAAACTGACATGATGAAACTGTAATCGTTCCTTTTAGACTATGGAACCTTAACGCCCCAACTCAGAGTCACCAACAGTTACTTTAATCGCTCCTTAGTAAAGAATCATCGTACAAATTCTGTACTAAGGAGCAATTTGACAACCCGTGTGGCGCAATGGTTACCATGCCGGATCGCCGTACCAAGGGTCCTGGGTTCGATTCCCAGCGAGGCGGAAATTTGAATGATGAGTTTGAATTTCTGTTCTCGGTCTGGGTGTAAATGTCCTTGTCTATGTGTGTTGTCCATGGCACCCACGACACAGGGAATCCTAGTGTGGGGCTATGAGTGTGAAGCGTTATTTATTTATTAATTTAAGTAACCTTTAGTCACACTGAGATGGGGCGTAAAAGCAACAACTTGGAAAGATTTTTTTATAAAATGTTCTTCATATATAAGACCCCTTTAATTGGTATTTCGTGCGATGTAACTAAGGGCAGCATCCAGTTAACAATAACATAAATAGAATAACAAAAGGGATGTAACAAACGTCACTTGTTTATGTTTATCGCTGGTTGGGACGGAAAGCGAATAAACAATCAAATACAAATTTAACCGCATTCCGAATCAGCATGGCGACTTATCATTAATTATTCATTAATCCCACTGCCGACTTAATGATGGCAAAACAACGGATGTTTGGTGACTTGTGGTATAGCTCGCTGAGATTTATATTGCCTGGAACCTGGGGGGCTACGTCTGTGAGTGTTCTGTTTACGCGAATCGAATTGAGTAAACAAATTCTTGTGTAGATTATAAACAATAAACTTTATAGTTCTAATTTTTATTTTTTTAAGAAAAAATATTTCAGGGTTTTCTAGTCGCATCGAAGTATAGTTTTGAATACAAAAATTTCCAAACACACATTTTAACAAAATACGAACACATAACTA
Source organism: Thymelicus sylvestris (assembly GCA_911387775.1). Taxonomy (NCBI): domain Eukaryota; kingdom Metazoa; phylum Arthropoda; class Insecta; order Lepidoptera; family Hesperiidae; genus Thymelicus; species Thymelicus sylvestris. The sequence continues at coordinate 14,867,931 of OU426893.1, forward strand.
AACAAAACTCCATTTGAAAATGACGGATTCCTAAACATAATTTTGTATTAAGCTTCAGTAATTAAATAATAAGCAATACAACATTTGAATCGACTTTCTTTTTCATAAAATGCACTTTAAATTTTTGTATGAAAAATTGTTTCATTTAAACTTAATAACTATTTATAGGTGCGATGCGTCTTACAATTATTATTATTATCTAGAATTTTGTATGGATTTTATAATTTTTCATATTAATATTTGTATTTCTTTTGTTACAGGTGATTGGTCTTTAGATTTGAAGTAATTCAAATACGGTGAAGCAAGAGGTATGAAAGAATAATAAAGCCAAAAAACTTAATGATATTGTTTATTGTGAAACCAATTAATTGACAATATAATGTCAAAACAAACTTTTTACGGTGTGAAATCAGTTCCCCTCTGAAGAGTGTGTAACATATATAGTTCAGAACGGTTTTAACTTGGCTGAATCACTCCAAGCGCGCTCCTCTGACCGCTGCTCTCATATTTTCTGCAAAGAATATATCGTTAATAATTATGTTTAATTAAACCACACGATGAAAGTGAAGGGATTCTTTATATTGATACATGTTCTTTATGTGTAAAGTGATTGGATTGAAACAATAATTACTTCAAGCCGCAACGGTAGCAAACTCGCTTCACGCAACAAAATAATGTGAGCGTTAATCGGTAAACACGAGTGTTTGACCTCTTAAGGCCACGAAATTTCTACACGAAAAATTGAAAATCTAAATAAGGTTCAATCCATTACAATCAGGTCACTCTTAATTAAATCGCATTATTAAAACAACCTTACTAATCACAACTGAAACTAGATCGTAGATACTCTCGATGCGCGGACAAATTGCGTTCTCGTTTCGCAAATGAAAAACCAACAGTCTTATTATATTACACTGTCTCCCACAAAATGAGGGAGCGTATTGTCACCGCAAGCGGACGATTATGGCCGTGAAAGCCATAGATCTAGAATATAATAGACACGGCAAAACATAACAACGTGAATTTTCACAAAACTCAAAAAAATCAATACTAAACTCAAGGAATACTAATCAGGTTAGAAACACTCTTTTAGTTACTTAAATACATTTTCAATTAGCTTCAATTCAAAAAAGAGCTGCTTCATTATTTTTTTAATTAAAATTTTTCAAAAATTATACATCGGCTTTAAGCCATTGAAGGCCCACTATTGAGCACGGGTCTCTACTCTTGAGGAGGCCTAGAGCATACTCCAACACGCTGCTCCAGTGCGGATTGGTGGAGGGAAATTATACATTACTAATTGAAAGTAAAAAATATCACTTCCAGAAATTCTACTTACAAAAATCTACTTGGTATTTCACAATTCTACTCTAATGGGCAGTAAATCCAGCACCGCTTGTGATAGATTTACGGGAGCTCTCTCTGCTCGTTATTAAATCTCTAGTATTCCCATCCCCTATAACTCGTAACCGACAGTGTAAGGTTCCATGGGGGTCCGGCGCAAATTATTCCCCTAAGGGTACCCCGCGTAATCACAGTGATTCGTTAACATGGTTAGACGTGTCGACCCTACATAAGGGGCGCGATTCGAATGGTCCGAGGTGTAATCAATTTAATTACATTTCTGGTTCTGTCTTTTTTTAATTATAACATGACATGTCTATACATTTATGTGTTTGTAGATTCTCACAGCTAAGTATAATAAATTGTTTATGTATGTCAGTAAATAAGTAAAGAACATAATCTACTTTAACTGCACACACAATTCAAGTACGGACATACAGTGTACATTTCTCATTATATTCCTATATCCTTGACTAATCAATATGACATCTATCGTTCCCACAAAGACACGTCTGCTACAGTACCGGGAATCAATCTGATTACATACCTACTAATAAGATTGATTGCCTTTATGAAGGGTGATTTGCTCTAATGAAGATGTTATGACGTGCCGGCGTGCAGTTACCACCAACGTATCGATCTAATAATCAGATAGCTATTGTTGTCAACTGTATTGTACAGTATACGTATTACAGTACAGTCCAGTTAAAGACTTTTAAAATTATTAACTCAAAAAACATTACATCTTAATATATATAAATTACGTGTCACGTTGTTTGTCCGCGATGGACTCCTAAACTGCTGAACCGATTTTAATCAAATTTGCACACCGTGTGCAATTTGAGCCAACTTGAAAGATAGGATAGCTTACATCTCAAAATAAGAAAAAAAACTTTTGACAGAACGAAGTCTGTCCAGGCAGCTAGTTTAATATAAAATTTTAATTTGTATAATACTATTTCGATGCTACCAATATTATAGCATATTTAGTTGATTTGAAATAATATAGGAAGTTTATTTTTGCAAATTGCAGTCAAGTTTTTTACTACTTAGAAATAAACTATATGTTTTCATTGTTCTCTGCACATTTTTAAGGTTGACTGGTAGAGAATGCTGTTTAGCATTAAGTCCGCCTTTTGTACCACTTATTTGTTAAGGGTCAATAAAGCATAAATAAATAAATAAATAAATGTTCAACCATATACAATAATAGTATGTACGTTTAATATTTGATTTACAGCGGTTCAAGGTCATTTTTTGGGGCTACTTATTTTTTATTTTTTATTATTTTTATCGTATACTTACACTTTTTTGAATATAATTTGGAAGCGGCTCGGATACGAGGAACCACTGGCGACCGCGAAATTACATCTGCAAGCGCTGGTTGTATCATTACGGGGCGCCGCGTCGTTGTGCGGGTACCGAAAGTTCTAGTGAGGACAGCGTTATCGACAGTAATATCGATTTTGGAGTTTAAAGCTTTATTTATTTATTTAACCTTAAGATTATTGACCACAGTTACGAAACTAATAATGGTAAAGACTCCAAATAGATGTCACTAATTCCATTATTTTGCTCTTTGTTGTATTTGTCGAAAGCAACTTACATAATAATATATTATAATGTAATGAATATTTAATGTTTATAAACATAAGTAAAATAAATAATAAAGACTAAAATAATCTTGATAAATAATGTTCACTACGTGTAGAATCAATTGGAGCAACGTACGATATACTTGTCCAATGTACGTTGTACATATCAAATTTTTTATCGATACTTATATTTTATAATTCGCGTCCCTAACGTAATAAGGAGCACATTGTCGAGACCGGAGTCGAGGCACTCATATTTCTTACATCATTAAGCCGATGCATGTTTTGTGCAGACTTAGAATGAACAAGTTATTTTAATAATTAAATTACGTGATTTTATTGCTTAATGATGTACTTTTAAAGCAACTGGGGGATTTCTTTTGAGATTTGATTTTCTAATTCCTTATTCCTTATTTAGGTAATATTTGTTGTCAAAATTCAGTATCGAATGTTGATTTTGTGTGCCATCTGACTGATTCTATAGATCTAAATAGGCAGTGTTACCAGAATATTTTTTTCTCGAATCGCCTTGCCGGAGCGCGCGTGTAGCACCGAGAAAGGTGTGCCTACACTCAGCGGGACCCCCTATCCTAAATTGATATGAGTATGTCAAGGATTTAGTTCCAAATTAGTTCTATCAAATGCAGTCAAAATTAGATTTTGTTCCGTCAAAATGAAAGAAGGGCGTTGGTTTTAATTCAACCTCCAGCCAGCGGGATCCCTTTCATTTGTAAGTCACAGAAATTTGAAATGGGTGTCAAACTTTAGTTCTACTTTCATTTATTACGATTTAAGTGAAAACGATGTACTAGCGTAAATAATTTCAAAAATAACAAGGTTCAAAAGAGCCTCCAGCCAGCGGGACACTTTTTTCTATGATGCTATAGGAACCTAAAATTTACATCAATCTTTTCCCTTTGTTTAGTTTCACTCGATTATCAGTTTTAAATATTTTTAACCGACTTCAAAAAAAGGAGGTTCTCAATTCGACTGTATTTTTTTTTTTTTTATGTTTGTTACCTCAGAACTTTGGACTGGGCGAACGGATTTTGATGATTCTTTTTTTAATCGAAAGCTGGTGGCTGTCATGTGGTCCCACATAAATTTTATTGAGATCTGACAATGGAATCCATGAGAAAACCACATAAGTCGTAAATTTGTGTTAAGATGTGCGCGACAAATTGACGAATAACTCAATATCACGTCAACCGATTTCGATGATTCTTTTTTTAATCGAAAGCAGGTGCTTGTCTTGTGGTCCCACATAAATTTGAACGAGATCTGGCAAGTAGGTAGTTTTTGAGACTTTGAAGTCGGTTATTTTTTGTTAGTAAAATTTAGATTATATTATATTTTATTATTCGTCAGCTCGTTTGCCGGCTATTTCCATAAAAAAATAGTCCAGTCGGTTTACTCATTTCTACGGTTTATGCTTACCAAAAATTACTGAAATTCTGAAATATAACATTAAGTTGTACTAGTTGAGCAATTAGTAGACTACCTATTTGAGAAGATTTTAGAAAGATCTAAGATTTACATAATATATTTTTGTTCTCCGTATCAAGTAATGACCAATATGAAAATAACTGAAGAATATGAAAGAACAACTTCGATGTCGCAATAATCCCAGATCATATTTGACCCTTTACCAACCTAAGAACTTAACGCACATGTAAAAGCTATGATTCAAAACTGGTTTTGACCGGCTAAGCTGCTCATAACCGGTTTAAAGTGGTTCGAAGCGGTTCGCGTGAACAATTACTAACTGCCGTGCGCTTGACGCCTGGAAAATTAATCTGTAGTTTGATCGACGCATTAAAACTTTATACACACGCGAAGTAACAAGTGACGTTAGGTAATTACATGTAATTAGTGGATTGTTTTTATCGAAAGTTGCAAATGTGTTTATCCCATGGAAATAACAGATTTAGCGATTGAAGTTTATTATGAAAAGAAAATGATGTAATTAATATTCATTTCTATTCTTTAGAAATAGAAATAGAAATAGAAAAAGTTTATTTTGTCAAGCACAATGCAATGCAACGAGTTATAAGGTTACATAATAATTAAATTAAATAATAAGGTAGGTACATAACATAACCCGCTGCAGAACCGCTCAACAAAAAAGGGACGCACTCAGCATATGCCGCAGCGAGCCACGGCTACTGGTTTTCAGTACTTTTACTTTACTCTTATATAATACTAGCTGTGGCCCGCAGCTTCGCACGCGGAAATTATGCTTATCATATTATTAAGCATCCCTTACAAAAGAAAATTTAAAAACAGGTTCATTTATATTGAAGTACTTATATTTAGGAATTTACATACTGAAACTTACGATACAATCACATCACAGATCATTCCTCCGGGAGCGGGTTTGGAATAGTAATTAATATTTTTTAAAAACACATTAACATTTTTTTTCTTTTCCCTTTCCCTTTCCCTCTCCCTCTCCATATCCTTCTCTCCCCTTGCCCTCTTCCTCTCTCGCTCCTTGTCCCTTTTCCTCTCCCGCTCCCTATCTCACTTCACCTCGCTCACTCTCTTCCTGTCCCACTCCCTCTCCCTTTCCCGCTTGACGAAGTTGGCATACTAACTTGCACACTCTTATTTAACCCTTTAGGGGATGACTTTCCAAAAAAACGTAATATGTACTTCCAAATTTTGTTTCCAATCTGGAGCTAATAAGTATATAAATTTTTTAACTTTAAAAATGACGAAGTTGCGTACTAAATGAAATCCTCTAAATTAACCCTTTAAGGGATGATTTTCCAAAAAACCGTGTTAAAATTAACTTTTGTTTACAACTATAAACTTACATAAAAAATTTCATATTTATAAGTCTAAAACTGACGAAGTTGATTTATACGTAAATGGCTTCCAACCCCTATTTATAGGGGATGAATTTCGAGAAAACAGTGATACAGTTATTTTTTGTGTCTAACTATAAGCTTATATACAAATTTTCGCCCTTCTTACTTCAAAACTGACGAATTTGCCATACTAACTTTCGCATTCTTAATTAACCCTTTAGGGGATGATTTTCCATAAAAACATAATACTTTAAAATTTTGTTTCTAGTCTGGAGCAAATATGTAAATTTTCATGATTTTAACTTCAAAAATGACGAAGTTGCCTACTAAGTTCAATTCAGTAAATTAACCCTTTAAGGGATGATTTTCCAAAAAAATATATTAAAGTTAGCTTTTGTTCATTACTTTATACCTACATAAAAAATTTCAAATGTATAAATCTAAAACTAAGAAAGTTGGTTTGTATGAAAGTGTCTTCTAACCCTTATTTGTAACCCTTAGGTGATGAATTTCCAAAAATCCGTTCTTAGTGGACGTCTCCTTGGCATAAACTATCTACCTGCCAAATTTCATCTTAATCGGTTCGGCAGTTTCTGAGATTTTTTGTTTAATCAGCGGTGTGTCGCTTTTCAATTTTATATATATAGATTATAGTAAATATTTTTTTTATATATATAATTTCGAGCTAAAGGTGAAAACTTATCGAACCTCAGCTGCTCATTGTTCTCAAACAGAAAAATATACTCGGGTCAAGGGTGTTGACCGTAAGTGATGACTTATTTGTGCTGACTATAATTACCTCTTGCTGATGTCTTATTTGTGCCCATAGTGAGTATGCCATCCACAACACTAGAGTGCGGAGGAATAAATTGCATGAGTATGAGTGTAAGTGTTAAGGTAACGAAACTCATTTATCGTCAGAATAGCAAATCTACTTTTGTTCTATTATTGAAGCTACTAAAAAGCTTTTAATTTTATGTTGCAAAAAATTTGTACCTTTTAAAATACATAAAATACTTACAATACGATATCGTGACAACAAAAATAAGGTGAGATAAAACTGATACAGAGTTGACAGATGATGTTTCCTGAACAGTGTGTAATAGGCTTTATGCGGGCGTCGCGTACCTATATCAGGGGAGCGGTGCGGGGGGTGTGAGTTTATTTTCAATTCCGACAACAATACGCTGTTTTTCTCGCAAACTACCCACTTAAATATAATGCGGGCGATACCGCGTTGGCGATAGGGCTCTTTTTATCTTGACTTTATGGTCCAAACAATAAAATATAGCGGAAAATTAAAAAGTATTGGGTAACAAATCGGATTTTAATGTAACAGGTTTCCGTTCTGTGAGTTATGTTTAAGAAGTGTTTGGGGCTTTAACATTCTTTATTGAGACTTTTTCCTGTAAATTCTGAGAAAATACATACCCACATAATGCCTCCTGTTTTTTCAAATTTATTTTTTGTTTTCCACGTTTTGAGCTTCTTCGTTAATTTTTTCACAATTTTTTTTATATTTTACCCTTGCACCTACTGTTTGTTTATATTTACAATTTGTTTTTTGAGAGTATTTCAATAATAGGAAATTTACATTGCCTCACAAGCTGTCATTCTAAACTAACTTACATTAGACGCGTGTTAAAATTATAACTATACATAGCCAACGTATAAGTAATAAACTATATTTTGTAGATTTGTTGTTTGTATCATTACAAAATTTGAAATGAAAATAATTGACTCATTTCCTAGCAATCACTAGTTAAAACTAACTAAGTCAAATGTGGAGTTTGAGTTAAATGTTCTTGTGACTAAAATTTTAGGCTTTTCTACATGGAACTTGGCACCCATTTAGATTTCAATTTTTTTTTATTGGCACTTATTTCACATTTATGTTTTTGATGAGATACTAACTTACTGTATTATTTTACACTGCTTCTTCAGCAACATTGACTAAGAGCAGATTCAACCAAATAAAACATTATGAAACCGATAACAACACTAATAACAGTAAACCTGTTATTAGTGTTGTTAAATTACATCAAAATTACATCAAAATTAAAACAAAATTTTCTCTTTTGACTTACGTCCGCTACCCAAGTCTCTGACGGAGGGTATTTTATTTAGAAATATTGTTTCGGGATACATGCGAACGTCCAATAGACAGCCGACGTAGCACAGGTATTGAGTCGAGGGGAATGATTTAAAACACCCTGTACGTAGCTAAACGTACTTCATTGCCTCTTAATGCCGCGGGGAACACTTCTATGAAATAATGCTTTTCTTCTATTTACCTTTTTCCGTAAAAGTTTGCGTTTTAAATATCAGTTTAGATATAAAGGCGTGTACATAACATAAATTGATAAGTATTGTTTATGCCTGATCCATGAAAAGACTACGCACTTTACTTTATTCAAGATGCAAGCAAGCGTCAAATGACGATAGCGTGTACTTGATAACGAGAGGGAATTGTGACTTGGAGAGAAAACCTAATAAGTCACTCATCACAAAAAACGTACTGGAAAGATGTTAAAATGAACACGTATAGATGGAATTTAGAAAACCCGTCGAAGTTTCAATCAGCTCATATGAGCCCTGTCTCGGTACAAAGGAGGGTGGCAATAAAACAGAGACGTACCACCGCCCGCGCCGCCCGCGCCGAGCGATAAGTGACGTCACTCGGGCTGTCAATTAGCGTACGAGCATCGACTGGTACATGCGAAGCCAATCACTGGGCTCACTGCTGATACAATATAAATACTTTTTGTATCAGAAGTACTTAAGGTAAAAAAATAATGGGTGATGTTTCGTCTGTATGGATTGTTGAAAATTTTTGTATTTGATGTGAAATGAACGAGTGGAAAGGCAATTGTGAACCTTATTGACAAATGTATGGATAATATGGATGGATAACTGTAATGTAATTGACGGTCGTTATAATGTACATACTATCTATTGATATTGCTCAGTAAGCCTGATAAAATGTTATTTGTTGTTACTTTAGTAGTAATAGAGTAGTTACTCATGGTTACGGATAGATTAGACAGTGTATCTTAACGTACCATCTTAGTAATTAAATTGCTTCTAATCTTTATTTTCATTCTAAACATTTCAAAAGATTATGTGAAATACACCAAAGCCATTAAAACATCCAGTTTTAATACTTAAATATAATATACATATGTAACAACAAAACAATAATATAATACAATCGATTCAAAAGTGATATTCGTATCAATTATGTTTAATTATTTTACGTAATTATGCTATGAAAAGGTTTGATTAATTTTATTTTTACGTCGAGAATAAATCTTCTTTATTGTAATAATATATATGTACTAGCTGCCCGGACAGACTTCGTTCTGTCAAAAGTTTTTTTATTTTGAGATATAAGCTATCCTATCTTTCAAGTTGGATCAAACTGCACACGGTGTGCAAATTAGATTAAAATTGGTTCAGTAATTTAGGAGTCCATCGCGGACAAACAACGTGACACGTAATTTATATATATTAAGATAGTAGTATATGTATATAAGTTGATAATAATTTGTTTTCAGTTTGAACGAGAGTCACAACCAAATACCGAAGGCATACTGCCTATAGACTTCGCTCGCTTTGTCAATTAACATTGCCTGCTACATAATAATTATGGAACCACTTTATAGCTCCAGACTCTAGCATACTCTAGTTAAATCTAAATTTAACAGCGTTATTACACATTATTAAAAAATAAAACTAAAAGGCAAATATTTGTCTTTGCTTTTTTGTTTTGTTAAAAATTAAAAAAAAATTAACACCCTTTATCGGCACGAAAAAGCTTTTTTGATTTTTTAAATTTCTTTTGATGCAAGCTTTCGTCTTATGTGCGTTTTTATAATTCCACGCATGTTTATCACTCAAAAGCAGTGATAGCCTAGTGGTTAGAACGTTTGTCTCCCGAACGAAGGGGCCCGAGTTCTTATCCTGGTGCGCACCTCTAATTTTATAATAATTAGATTAATTATCGCTTGCATCAATGAAGAAAAACATCGTGAGGAAACCTGCACACCAGAGAGTTCTCTATAAAATTCTCAAAAGTGTGTGAAGTTTACCAATCCGCACTTGGCCAGCATGGTAGACTATGGCCTGTACGTACCCCTCACATTGTAAGCGGAGACCCAGAGCCCAGCAGTGGGACAATTATGGGTTGTTACTTTGCTTTTGCTTTTTCTATAACTCATGGATGATCTTTTAATTTTTTTGCAAATTTCAATAAAATACTTAATTAGCGATAAGGAAACATTTCAATATTTTATAACATAAAAAAGTTGACCGGCGAGTAATATTCACTTCAGAATATCGAGCACATTTTTGTTTTGTAATGTCCAATGACAATGGGTCAAGGTTAGATTGATTTAAAAAAGACAGAGGGTTGACAGATCAATATGTCAGGAGATGGCTGATGTAACGTACAGCTGAATGGGTAAACGCACAAAATAAAAGCTTGTTAATAAAACTTAAAAAACGATACTTTATACTATACTTGCATCTTGCGTAGCAAAAGTACGAAATCTGTCCACGAAACGGCATCGTCGCGTTTGTCAATTGCCTATGTTATAATATGTAGCTCTATTGGTAGTAAAATATACTAGGCTAGTAAGTGCTCTCATCGAACTGAGGACACAAATATCTGAGGCACATTCCAATACGCTGCGTTAGATTTCAATAAGAGACTGGTATTTAATCAGAGTACTGAACTGGTATAGAGTGGTCTAATAGCTTCCTAGAATGACAGAGCCGCTTCATAAGACGATTGAATTAATAAGGTATTTTTAACGTAAATATGTAGTTTATCTTTTTATGATTTCAAAAAAGTTAAGTAAATATATTCCTGTACATCAAATGAAACAAAAACGCACTCTTCGGTATTCATAAATAATTGATTAATTGCAGTTAATTATGCAAGCATGGTATTGCTTAAACATCAGTACAATCGCACGCGTAAAACAATTTTACGCTTCTACCTCACTTAACATACAAAATATGCGCATGGGATGATTAATATCCCGGACAGTGGTTAAGTAGGCGGTGATTATGCAAATTATATCTCGCCTAACCTAACCTCAATTTGATATAGGGTTGTCGCTTCGATAGGATCCGACAGGATAATCCGGGATTCCCGAATGTGAGAATTTATAAATGTAACAATTTAATTTTACCCTCATTGTGCTAATAAATTTTGCATAAGCCACGGTTTTACGGCATTATTGAAGAATAAAGGTCATATGTACTCTCTAGTTCAGTAAATCTAGCTACTAGCTACGTTTAAATCTTTACTGAACCAAAAAGTGGTACAATTGGCGGACTTAATGCTTAGTAGCATTCACTAACAGTCAATCTTCAGGATGTGCAGAGAATGGTTGAAGGCTGTACAAAAACCATACAAAACAATAATTTAAATATCAATTTATAGTAATAACGAATATACTCGTATATGGGATACATATCAATTTATTCCATGTATTTTCTTTATCGGGAGTGAAATGTTCAACTTACCTGCCTGTTTTTGTCTAGTTATTTTATAAATTCCTCGTAACCAACCATGGATAACTTGGTCTAGATAAATCCCTATTATTGTTAGAAATGTTAAAGTTTGCGCGGATGTTTGTTAGTCTTTCACGTAAAAACTACTGGACGGATTTTCATGAAAAGCACAAGATCTGATAGTTTTTGACAGCTGCTAGGCAACTGACTGGCGGATTATGGATGGATAGAGTAATTAGATAATTTCAAACAACTCATTTTCAACGTAGTAACCAATGATATGTATGTACAAAAAGAGTTAGCTAGAGGGCGCTGAAATTAAGACAGTCGCATTAAGTCAGATGTAACGATTTCATTACGTTTGACAGCTGCTTTTGAGTGTTTCAGTCTAAAGTTGTCATCAAAATGTATGAACATAACATATCTATAGTAAAATATCTTTGGTAGTAACCCTAACTCCAGGGGACTTTCACTCTCGCTCGCTTCGTAATATGCTTATTAATTTACTTCATGATACGATTACGGAGCAAATTAAGATGAATGTGACGCTGGAGGGTCGGTTATTGAACTAAATATATCTTGAAGGGTTATGTCTTGTGATTTTGTAAGCAATTTTGATTAAGGACTTGTTTTGATTATTTCCTTGTTATTTTGTTGATTTCACATAAATTAATATTTATGGAGTAAAACATAGTGTCAGCATAGTATTTATTTAATTATGTTATGTTTAAGATTTTGCAGAAGTATATTTTTACAAGATGTACCAAAGTTACCACAGATATATTATTGACAGCCAAAAAAGATACAAAAAAAAGATATAAATAAAGTCCTGGCTAGCAAGGTATAAATACGTCGTTACATACTATCACAATTTATAGGATTTCATTAAGGTAATCATTAATATAAAACTCTATATTGAAACCATTTCATTCTTCAATGAGCACGCTATCATTAAATCCCATTTTCTCGCAAGCAATAAAAAAATCACAGTAAAAAGATAGCACACATAGACCAGTGTTGTTCCAATATTGTCCAAAAAAATATGGACCGATCATTAGACTTAGATCACGCTTGATCCGTCACAAACTATTCTTCTAAAACCGTTGGAATAAAACGCGCCGCGAACAATTCGCCCGCAATCGGTCACCGGGCGGTTTTTTCCACCGGCCGACGACAAATCACAGTTGGGAGTGTTCTTAGTTTACTCATGTCACATGTGTCGGGTTGAACCATTTGTGGCCGGTCGGGGACAATAAAAAAACCGGCCCGTTTTGTGATCTATTCTCTTTGTAATCGCAACTATGAATGACTAGTTGTGTTAAAATGCTTCGGTTGGACGTTTGAAACGTGTTTTGTGTAGAGTAATTTTTTTTTGTGAATTTTTCTTTTTCGTGTACTTAACTTTTTTTGTTGGTAACGCAAGGATAAAACAAGGTTTCTGAATGATATTGTCATTTATCTTTCAACGATACATACTCGTAGAAAGATTTATAACATACAAAAGATGTAAGATATATGTATGACGGATAGTCACTAGGTACAGGGTATCATAACCATATCATCCGCGCAAAATTTTTATATTGGATGCCAGATTTTGTGCCAAGTCAAATATTGTCTGAGCGCAAGAATGTTCATATTGTAATCGTAATTTTGCTTCAATAAATTAATTATTCTTCTCGATTTCCTTAATTATAAGTAACTATCTCCAATACTTGACTTTAAAGCTTTGACCCGATTATCGCAATAAATTAGCTATACGCGTTACTGGCCAAATAATTGATTGACCGGGCGCCGTTCGCCCGGTAAACGATATAATTGATAACAGCGAGGGGACGGCCGTTGACCCCCGGGGGGCACTCGGATGGCACTATTGATTAGAATGAGATGTCTACAGTGCTTGACGGTACAAATACCTTGAACACCTTAATCGTTTTTTGTCTGACATTTTTTAAGATTATTGGACAAGTCTAATATAGGTACGTATTGTTTAAAAATTCAATCAGTCAATTTACTAAAGCAAAAAATTGTGACTGTGTTATAGACAGGTAAGGAATTCACTCATCTGAATGAAGCATGAGTTTAATAACAGCTAGGTACAGTAGGTTCACTAATGCATAAGACGTAATATATCCTACGCCCCAACTCAAGAGTCACTAGAGGTTAAATTGCTTCTTAGTACGGAATTTGTATTGTGATTCTTTTCTAAGGAGCGATTAAAGTAACCGTTAGTGACTCTGAGTTACAGAATGATGACGACCCGTGTGGTGCAATGGTTATCATCAGGACCGCCGCAACAAGGGTCCTGGGTTCGATTGCCAGGGAGGCGGTTTGAATGATAAGTTTGTATTTCTGTTCTCGGTCTGGGTGTGAATGTTCTTGTCTAGTGTGTTGTCCATGGCACCCACGACACAGGTAATCCTAGTGTGAGGCTATGAGTGTGAAGCGTTATTATTTTGAGTTGGGGCGTTGGGTCCGTGTTAATAAACTGATCTCGGTTCAAAAGCGCGATCTCAAAACTTACAAATGATATTTTTACATACGATTTAACATATTTCAGCATCTCAAACCTTCAGATTCGCAGAGATCTTAAGATCGGTTTATGGTAATAAAATGGTATGGAAAAGTACCCTAAAAATAACCAAAAATATCTCCCTTAGTTTATCCCCCGCTTCAACACGTAACAACCGAGCGGAAACTACGTAGCACATCAGAAATTCAGTAATTTAAGCGTTATCAAAGCGATCACAGTCGACTGGGTCCGCCGGAAGTCGGCGCCAAATTATCCGCGTCGCTCGGACACCGAAACTACTGGCTCTATATAGATCTACGCGAGTGTAGAGCGAGTTCTATGTGGCGAAGAGCTAGCTCTATTTCCATGGATGGTACTAATGTGCTCACCACCTTGGACCACATCTCCACTTACCATCAGGTGGGATCGTGGTCAAGCATTAACTTATTTATGGAAAAAAAAAGGTTTCCGTGTTGTTTAAATATGTATATCATTTTTAATGTTTCTGAACTGTTGCAGGATTTTTTTAAATCATAAAGTGGAATTATGTATGTAATCGTCTGAACAATTGTAGGATAAACTATTTTAATTTATAACAGAATGACGTATGTAATTAAATATTATGAAATAGAAAAATCGTGTACCCTGTTGCGTTTAAAAATAATGACATAGCTATTCTTGGTTCGTTATTGATGCATCATTGCTTGTAAAAGCTGAATCAAAACGGCTTTTTTATATCATATTTATATAAATATATTATCATAGTAATTTTATTTATATTATTGAATAATAACGGATTCGTCTGTAGGAAATTCGCTAAATTTTGGTAAAACGTCTATTAGAAAATATAAATAACAGGAATGTAATAAACAATATGCTAATTAAAACAATATGCCATCTAACAACAATACCTCTTGTTACCGCAAAAACAACACAAATAAATAATTAACACACACACACGCACACTTTGTGGCCAGTCGTAGCAAGCTACGGCTGCAAGCGGTCTGCTACGGCGTAGCACGAAATATTATCCGTAGCACTGGAATAATCATTTTAGGAAGTTGAACTTTTGAAAATTGACTATACTGAAAGTGGATATTTTAAGAATCGTCCTTTTGGGATTTAATTGTTTTGGAAATTGTCCTTTTGGGAGCTTTGAGGTCTAAAGGATAGCTAACCAAGTAGCTAAAGGACTCTACCAGTACGAGCTGTTTGTTCATCACTTTAGTACGGCATGTTTTTAAATAGAATGTTCTATACATGCTCGGTTAGAAACCATCTCCACACCGCCTCCAGACTGCCTCCGTTCCTACAACGGTGGCAATGTGTAAACCTTGACCGCCTCCGCACCGCACCGCTTCCGCTCTGTAAAGTAAAAAAAATATGTAAATTAAAAAAAAATACTTCCCATTGGCACATTACTCTTTTTTGCTGTTTTTTTTTTATTCAACGGTTCTTATCCTTTCAGTTTTAATTCACATAGCTTTCCTATTACAACGTAGATAGTTGTATTTCAAGGAATGGATTATAGAAATTAATGAATTTAATTTTTATTTAAATTTTAAATGTAATAATATTACTCTAACGCATTGGAAATTATCTGTAATATTAGATGTGAGTTGAATAAATAAATTAAATAAAAATAGTTATGCTTAGTTGTGCGTAGTTGTGTCAATAGGAACACTTTTTGGGATGGCACAACAAGTTGTGCATACGTAGTTGGTATACAAGGAAACCGCGGTACAGAAGGCTCCAACCACGTGCATAATATGACCATCATACTACCACCTACAGAGCTAAGAGCTCTCTTAAGCCCAATGCATACGTAACGGTTTTTTTCCCGTCCCGTACGGGATTCCACTGCGTATGCACTATCGTATACATTTTCTATGAAATGATGTCTCCAAAACTTCACGTCCCATCCCGTACGGGTAAAAATCCCGTTACGTATGCATTGGGCCTTATTTAACGAAGCTCTACAGTCTACACAAATAAATATTAATCTCACCCTGTATATGTATAGCTACGGCGTAGCTCCGTAGCACCGTAGCACTGTAGAACCGTAGCGCGGCTCGTAGAGGCGGCCAGCCGTTAAACGGATCGTCGTAAATAACGCCAGGCTACGATAAATGAATAATTAACGGACGCTAACCGTTTTACGGCGTACAGCGACCCCTAGCATAGCATTTGTGATTTTACGTAATCGTCTAATGGACTATTAGGGATGTGATGTTATGATTTTGATGGCTTACTAATTGTTGGTATTACTACCGCGTAGCTGCTGGGTTATTAATTTTTAGTGGAGGATTTATTAGGGCGTTTTATTACGTGGAATAGTAGTAGAGTAGAGTTGTAAAGGAGTTATAAAAATATTTTTAATGCTAACGAGCGAACGAGTCATTTCATGGTAAGTATGAAGTGCACTTGGCATTAACAATGCGTTGCAAACCGAAAATAAAGGGGCAGATTAAATCAAATCATTCACCATTTTATCTTCTCTACGACAAAGTACCTCCCTGAAATGGTGGTATATACAGGGTTATTTTATCAAGTGGGCGTGGATAGGCAAATTCGAAACTATGAGGAATAGCAAAAAGTGATCAAAGGAGCCTTGGGGCCGATTTTGATAAAAACTAAAATTACTGTATCATTAGATTTTAGAAAAAATAATATTCCTGTCCTGGAATCGAACCCGTTGATTTACAAAAAGACTTAACTACCCTGTATTATTACCCCATTCGATAGTGTTGCTAACAAGGATCTAATTCTGGTAAGTAATAACATACGGCAAACTTAAGGAAAATATAAATAATTAATTTGAGCACATGTATGGTAAAAGGTATTGTATTGTATTGTACCTTTCGCTATACCTCATAGTTTCGGATTTGGCCATCCATGCCCACTAAAAAAATTCATCCTGTATAATACAATAATTATTTTTTTTTTACTTGACTTGATAATGTAATTGAAAGAGTTATGACAATATTATAATATAATAAACTGGTCATCAAAAAAATCGACCCAACCATTTCCTTGTTCAATAATGATCGACTGTTTCACAGATAAGCTGTTTCACATGTTGATGACCAGTATACAATGTTATGTTCGTGTGAGCACTCGTCATCAGATCACATGTCGATAAGATCTTGTATCCACACATGAAGTCCATTCAATGGAGTCCGTTCAATTATTCGAATCCGCTCACGTTTCAATGGCGAACGTCTATTTGCTCAAAGGCTCATAAATTGGGAGAATGGACGGGACATCTGACATCACTGAGATAGGGTCGAATATCACTACTGTGTTGCCGATAGATAACCCGGTTCTAAGGCTCGTTGCACAAAGAATAGTTGAGGCTACTGTCCACAGCGCTTCGGTTGACAACATGCAAGCTACGTACCGAAACATAGGCAATAGGCAATAGGCAAACGTAATGCCGCTCCGTGGACAGATTTCGTACTTTTTAACCATCGATGAAAAACGAGGGGTGTTAGAAGTATGACATGTTTGAGTATCTCCATAGATACTCAGTATGTATGTGCGTCATCGTAGCTCCCATACCGATGAACCGATTTTGAATTTATTTATTTTTTTGTATAAAAGGTGACTTAACCAAGAGTCTCCTTAGCTGTTTAGTGTAAATAAAACTGTCGGGGGGCTTTTTAAATTTTAATTTAAGATTATTCTATACAAGATGCAAGCGAGCGATAATTGATTGATAGCGTGCGTATGACATGCATCTACGTGAACAGAAAGCCTTAGCGATCGAAAGATGTTTACGACTGAAAGTACTGCCACAGTATGGGCTACAACCTATTGATGAGCAGAGTTGAGCCCACTGCTGAGCACAGGTCTCTCCTCTTGAGGAGGCTTGGAGCATACTCCACCATACTACCCCAGTGCAGATTGGTGATGGAGTTACTGGCCAAGTGTAGAAAGTTTTCAAGCTACCCGAAGACTTTCGACATGGTTTAATTACGCTTTATTATTACTAGAAATCCGTTCTGCAGTCAAAATTCGACTGTAATTGTGAAATTCAATTCGAGTTGAGATTGACAATTACTTCACATTGACGCGTTTAAGTGATTATGTGAATGTGAACTGTGCCAATTTTGTACTCCTGTAGATACAAAGTTTTTGCTTGACATATTTTTTTTTTTCATGATATTTTCAATAATTTCCATAGGTGACAATAGCCACTTACCATCAGGTGGATAATCAGCTTATTTGTTGGCTATTTCTATAAAAAGAACACGACTGGAATTAATTTCTAATTCAACTCATACTTTTACCATCACCGCGACCGTGTGGGTGATAGCACGTGGCATGGCAACGTCAGTTCTAAGAACTTTGTCTTTATTAGTATCTATAGTTATTTTTTGGAACGAATATTAAAATGGAAAGACAAACAGACAGTAATAACATTATTTTATACAAAACGTAAGTAAATTTAATACATTTTTACTTTATTAAATACTTACCCTAAGATTCTGTATAAATCAAAACTTTATTAACATTTACTATAATGCATTACTTATTTCTATGAATAAAAATATTTTTCTCATTTCCATGTTACATATAAAAGTCGTTGTTTTTACGATAGTTCGTAAAATCTCGATACACATCGCAGTGTATTAGAATATCTCAGTAAGTCATAAACTGACGTCTTGATACATCTACATCGAATCATATTTCCTGCTTACAGAATAAATATATTATAACAGGCGCTCGTAACTTTGTTGCCATAGATGTATTGCGTACAAAGCCCTCAAACTAGGCACCTGATGGTAAGTAGTATTCTAGAACATCATAAGTATAGACTTGAGATCGACTGAGATGAGACTGACTTGAGATTGACTGAGATGAGACTGATTTGATTTGTTATTTCAAATCTCTTCAAAAATTGCGAATTGCGATTGCATTTATTATGTTTTGAAGTTTACTGATAATTAGCGGATCAGATATTATTCGCAGACTTGAGCAATTTTTTACACCATTCAATCCTTACAACCGATGAATATCGATTTTTTTTAATCATTTCATTCCATTTATGTTCCTCAAAACCTCTTAGATCATTTTGAGAACACTGTATTTTAATAGTAAATAACAACGCTCAAACATTTAGTTTTCATGATTTTATGTGATATAAAACTGCACGAAAACACTACATACCGAGTGTATAGATCTGATAATTTCTGTACCCATACATGCATACAGTGATTGGGTCCATTTACCCCGGACGTACGGCACTAGCATTCGAGTCTACTCACGTATCAATAGATGACTATTCGACGCATAAATTGTGACTATGGACGGACGGGATATCGAGACATCGCTCGAATAGGGTTGAATCACAACGTTATATCACGCTTTATAAATGCAATCCCTTAACTGCTGGTTCTGGGGTTGAAGTTGTTACGAGTTCCTCGTTTATGTTGATTTAGTGGGGAAAGTTTAAGTTTTAAACTGATATTACGAATTGTGTCAAGGCTTTCGTGGGGATATCTTCAGTGGAAATTTGCAAAGGCTTTGTGCGATGTACTTAATAACAAGAAACAAAATACAAATGCAGAAATTACAGTTTGGAATAGTTAGTGTAATACTGCTTCATCAAAATATAATAAATAATAAATAACGCTTACACACTCATCATACCCACGAAGTAGGTTTTTACTACCTGTGTCGCGTTTAGTATAATGTTTATTCTAGCAATGTTCTGAGTAATGTTAATGTGTATTGTAAACATGATAATCTGAATTTTACCAAGAAAAAAATATCCGACTTCAAAATAACTAAAAACTAGTCGTCAGATCGAGTACAAATTTAAATGGGATTACGTGACAACAACAACAATGACACCTTTCGATTAAAAAAAGAATCATCAAAATCTGTTCACCCAGTCGAAAGTTCCGAGGTAACAAACATAAAAAATACAGTCGAATTGAATACCTTCTCCTTTTTTGAAGTCGGTTGAAAAAAGGATAACCCCATTGACGACCATTCATTCATTCATTCATTGATTGATTGATTTGACGACCCGTGTGGCGCAATGGCTACCATGCCGGATCGCCGCGCCAAGGGGCCTGGGTTCGATTCCCAGCGAAGCGGAAATTTGAATGATGAGTTTGAATTTCTGTTCTCGGTCTGGGTGTGAATGTCCTTGTCTAGTGTGTTGTCCATGGCACCCACGACACAGGGAATCCTAGTGTGGGGCTATGAGTGTGAAATGTTATTATTATTATTATTATCATTTGAAAAATTAAGAATCTTATTTCTACTATTAGTTTATTATACTGTTATAGCTTTACATTTTTGAATGACCGACTCAAATACAAGTATTATTTTTGTATATCGGCTAGTGTTTGCGATGATGAAAATAACCAAACAAGTTAAAAACTGATCTGTTTTGAACCACTCAACTTTATTACACTATGTGGATAGGATAGGAGGATATCAGTTAAATAGATTGAAATGTGTAGTTACTATCTATGTGTAGTTACTGTCTATTCTGCAATACTTGGACCGAATTTCGTCATACCAATGCTCTTCAGGCAATCGCACACATTATACTAATATTATAAATGTGACAATTTTATGATGATGGATGTATGAATGTTTGTTACTCTTTCCCGTAAAAAACTACTTTTTTGTATGAACAAATTTTTATAGAATTTTGCACACAGGTAGACCATGACCTAGAATAACATTATAGAATAACAAAATAATAACATTACAGAATAACATCTATACATCTATACAAATAAATAAAATTGGAGTGTCTGTTTGCAATATTAAAATAACCGCTTTTTACTAAGTGCATTTGGATGTATACACGTTACATATACCAAAACAACATTTTTTACAATTTTTGTCTGTCTATCTGTCTGTCTGTTTGTTCCGGCTAATCTCTGAAATGGCTGAACCGATTTTGACGGGACTTTCACTGGCAGATAGCTGATGTAACAAGGAGTAACTTAGGCTACTGTTATTTTAGAAAAAAAAGTTTGTCAGGCGATACGAAGTTCCGGGGAAAATAGCCTATACCCTGGATTAATACATAGGTTACTTTTTATCCCGGAAAAGTTCAGGGTTCCCGCGGGATTTGTAAAAAATCGACATCCACACGCGCAAAGCCACGGGCATATAAATCCACATTAATTAATTAAATGTTTCGTTTGGAAACCACTCTACCGCGTGCGAAGCCGCGGGCAAAAGTTAGTACAAGTAATATCTAAAGGACATGACTAATTAAAACCTCCTAAACTTACATGCTTCCAAGGCGCATTTAAAAAATTTAGAACAAACCACTTTGAGTTTGAGATTTCCATTCAGGTTCACCAAGAAAAGGCTAAAATTTAACACAGATAGTTCATTTATTTTTCAAGCAATTGTCTATTTGACTCAAAAGTTCAATTAATAAAGTTTCAACTTTTAAACACAAATAGTTGAAAGTTCGGGGCTGGCCAGCGTAGAGCTTTTATTAAATTAAAATATAATTATGTAAAGAGCCGGTCACACTAATGAGTTATTTAGATAGGCGTACATGATTTGTTGTCACGCGAGTGCTACCAACCCGCTTATAAAACACGCCCACGGAAATGTGGGTGTTGTAAAATAAAAAAATTAAGAAAACACAATCATACCTCCAAACTATTTTTTGTTATAAGTAAAATATACATTTTTAAACGACTTCTTGAGCAGGAGGAGCTTCTAATTTTTTATATGTTTGTTATTTATTTTCAAAACTCGGTTATTTGTCAACCGATTTGAATAATTGTTTTTTCTTTAAAGTATGCAATGGTTCTTCCAGATTGATTCCATATTATGTATCCCATATCATGAGTTTTGATGATGGGATTCTTGAGAAATCGAGGAAATTGCTTAAATATATACAGCCTTACTAATAAAGTTTTATACACGACGTATACTAGAGGTATACCACTCACACTACTAATAAAACATATTTGACAGTTCAGTTGTGTACGTCT
Source organism: Thymelicus sylvestris (assembly GCA_911387775.1). Taxonomy (NCBI): domain Eukaryota; kingdom Metazoa; phylum Arthropoda; class Insecta; order Lepidoptera; family Hesperiidae; genus Thymelicus; species Thymelicus sylvestris. The sequence goes on from OU426893.1 coordinate 14,889,703, forward strand.
GTTGTAAGGAGTGTTTAAATAGTATGAGAAATTACACAGATGTTATTCAGTCGCCGACCCTTGTTTAACAAGCGCATAACCTTAAATTTGACGTGATTTGTTTTTAACAACAATGGATTATTTACATTATTTCGATATTTTTGATGAAATTGATCGTGAAGAACCAAGAAGGAAAAGAAAACACTATAAGAAGCGTTTTGATCCATTTACTTTAGAAGAAACAGACTTTCGAATGAAATATAGATTTAGCAAAATTTATATAAGGAAAAAAGTCGAGTTAATTAGAAGTGACATTGAACTACAATATGACATGAACTAAAATACAATAAAACAGCCAACTATTTTAGGATCATATAAGTAGGTACACTGAGCAAATAACCACTATGGTTACCTACCTAGTAATCATGAATTGTCAAAATATGTCAATTGACGTTTCTAAGGCACGTTCGAAAACTTAAAATTACTTGATAGATTTTTTAAAATAAATTTTCGTTTTAGCCATAGTAAGTACAAAAAACTTGTTTCTATAGATATTAAAAAGATTATTTTACATAAATATGTAAATTTTTCACTAAAAAGTAAATAAATAACATTTTTAGACTTGTATCAAAGTGTTTCTTTAATTTGGTCATCTAGTTTCAAAACGTGCCTGATGAATGTTGCCAGAGGTTCTTGTAGTAACTAAATTATAACTATGCAATGCTTACACAACTATTATTAGTAGAGGGAGTGTGTAACCCTTACACAGGGCTTATACAATGTGTAAGTATACAGTTGTTTAACAGTCGTTTAAATTATTTTTATTAGTAAGGCTAATAATGTATAAATTGTATAACGATGGCAATTTTTTGTTCCACTTTTTATACCTGTACAAAAATGGTCATCATGGCCATAGTTGTCCTTAGCATCTAAAGAAACAGAACATTACACCATAAATAGATTCTTGAAATGTTAACACATTTATGTTGTATAACATGAATAAATCTGAAATAAAATCTTACGAACGGTCTTAAAGCTCTATACGTGTGTAAGTTACCCGAAATTTATTACAAACGAGTATTAATAAAGTAATCATAATTTAAAGTCTTACTTTATATTCTCAGTGGTCGCACCTCAACCCTTTAATGCTGCATTGCGTGGTCTGCGTCGATAAAAAGCTCATCGAATGGTTGGTACTGTAATGGGAGTCAAAGAAACTATTACCGAAAGACCCGCAATATTTTCTGTTAATTCTCTGTGACTAATTTTATAAAAACAGAATTATTTTCTTCGACAAAAATATTGAAAGTAATTAAAATATTAGATTTTTTTTCGAAAATCACATAAAATGATTATGTGTCTATTTCAGGATAAAATTGAAAACAATTCATTACTTTGAAAATTTTCCGACGGCCCTATCCTTACTTTTTATTACCTACTACTATCTATATTTTCTATCACTACACAATAAAAAGTTTTTCACGGAAATAACAAATCATAAAGTGTGTCACGGTCTGTGTTAGGTCTTTTAGAACCAAACAAATTGCTATTTAATGTAAATAGCGTGAATAGTTTCATTGAAATTCTATTGCACACTCGTTTAAAATACAACAGATCTTTGTTCAAATGCCGTTAGTGAAAAACATTGGATTCCTATTTTATGTCGAGTTTTATGTAAACACATCTTTAAAATTGTTATAAAATAATATTTTTTGGAACCTTGTCAGTTCAGATTCAAATCTGGAATGTATCTCTAATCCCGTAATTTAACTCAACTCACTAATTGTATCGAGTTTGTTGGTACATCAAGAGCATATTTTATTTGTAGAAAGAGAAGTGTGACGCAAGAAATTTATGCAATGTAAACTTACTTTTTTAAGCTTGCAGATATTGCAAAGTTGAAGTCACAAACCTACGCATATTTCAATTTAACTATGGCACGTTAAACACTGACAATCTTGCGACGACACCCGAAACCCTGACGATATACTCGTATTATGTATTTGTAACAGAATGGGTATTCTACGGTATTGGTTATTCAATAATATTCCTTTTACTTTGCTCCATAATATACTTTCAGTTATCCAAACGTTCACATCAGTAACAATCTTTACTACTCCGTGATCAGTAATCGAATCCCATAAAATGTCCCACACGTATTATCCTATTCTTATTATTCTTATTCTAAATATTTAGTTTATTATCCTTATTCTAAATATTTAGTTTTTCTTCATGACTTTTTGTATGGCAGCATCTGCATCAGCCGGTCGTTATAGAACCAAAAAGGTCGCTCCCCGACATATACCTACATATACGTATTAACATATACGTATGTTTTCTGTAGTGCCAGTTATTGTTGTTTGTTGCAGTCATTATTTCATTATTCTGATGAATCACGCATGTGTCTAGTGCAGGGATAGGTATGTGTGTGTCATTCCTTATTTAATTTTTTCAGCCCAATAATCATAGTTAGATCATATCACATTGCACAGTGCACAACGGAGTAGTCATTATCACCATTGTCAATATACCAGTACCTAAGTGGACACAGTCGCCCGGTTCATTAATAACACTTGTCAAACACATTCGACGCGATAATTCGTCAGATCATCAATTAGCCTTTTCCATTCGTGTTTGTCAATGTCGCGTGACGATGATGATTGATCTTTATCGCGAGGTGTAAACAAACGTTATGATTATGATGATGGGAGGGAAAAATTCAGTTTTTTAATGTTGAAGAAGTAATAAATAAGTATTAGTTATAGCGTCAAATTTCGTTGATTTTCGTTACTGTTTCTCTATATTTTTTTGTGTGTGTACATTCAAAACACTAAAAACATAATCATAAAATTTTGACTGAATATAAATTCCAATTTTTACATAACCGCAATTATTTTGCTAAGTTTTTACTCAGACTTCAAAATATCCAAACAATATTATTAGTCCTAAATCATCCTTCATTAGCCGTTTTTTAAGACATTTAATTTTTCCTTATTAACAAGGCGTCCATCATCTAGTAGGTACATTTAACTGTTGTCTGAGCAGCGTCCAAGCGCTTTGAGATGTATCTCAAGTCTCAACCTAAGGCACAGCAAGTTACTTCCTCCATTCAAAAGGACTATATCAACGTATTCCGAATTTAACGTTAATCGCTGGCACGAACTATAAATCGCGGTATGGCCGCGGGCGGACTGGACAAAACAACGATTAATACTACCGTTTAACTAACGTTGGGCCATTCGTTACCCGGATATTACAGCTAGTGTTGCACAGTGTCGGATACTTGTAGTTTTACACTGGTAATTTGTTTGGGCTTCTTACCATTAAGAGTGTACGTATTAATAAACCGATCTCAGCTTAAAAGCGCGATCTTACGAACGTAATTTTTACAAACGATTTAACGTACAAATTACAAATACAAATTTCTTTATTTCCAATTATTGATAAGTACAACTATGGTAGGAGTCTCCGTCTTCAACTTTAGTTTGCAGTGTCGTAGAAGGCATATTTCAGCATCTCAAACCGAATTTTGAGATCGCAGAGATCTTAGATGTGTTCATCAATACGGTTTTAATACAAGGCGTGGTTGCCTCAGGGAGCTAACCTTCTTTGTTGGCTGGTAACGCATCGGTTATGCTTATGGTGACTATGGTGCTAGTGATGTCCACAACCGAAGGTGACCACTAATCAGGTGGCTGTGGTTGTCGACTTGTTACATTAAGAAAAGGAAAAAAAAACAGTCATTGGTCAGTTGGGGCTAGTTGAAGAGGTTTAAAGAATAATAAACCACAGTGCTTCGAAGTGAATTAATGTTGAAATTAATAGCCTAATTGGACGTTTCCGTGGAAAAACTCATAACCCAGTTGTTTGTGACTATTCTTTCAAAATAAGGAGTCCTGGGTTCATTTTCCGACAAGGAGACTTTTATATGGTTTAAGTGTGTAAGCGCTTAAAATGTCCCAGGAGCTGCCCAAAAATGTGCAAAATAATTATCTTCTACTCCTCGTAAAACCGTACATTTTTAGTTTACATATATTAAACTGTTACTTATACCTACCTACCAAATTAGACAATTCAGTAGTAAATTTTTTGTAGGAATGTGTATTGTAACCGTCGATCCGAAAAGCACCACTTTCAATTTTCCACATGGCACCCACGCGTTTCTTATAATGCCAAGAGAAATAACAAACACACCTCTCTATTCGCGAAATCCGACCCTAATCTCACGGCGAGATCCAATAAAAATATTAACTTGTATTTTCATAACGGGTCCCGCCGGGATTAGCGTGGAGGTATGATACTTACCTTAGTGAGTAATAAAAGAAATCTACCTAATGTTAGATATAAAAGTTGACGTCGATGTCTCCTATGGGAATGTCGGAACGCTTATTACGGTATCGAAATAGGCACTGATTTCCCCTGCCTAAAGATGATTGTAAAGATGAATGCAGACTGGATTAAGAGAGGTTTAATATTCATTGATTTAATTTTAAAACTAATAATGTCTCCTTTATAACATTTCGGTGCAAAGGTCTTATGATATAACCTAGAATTTAATGTAGTTAATAAGTACTAATAACAAATTATTATACCTACATGGCCTCTATTATGCATTCAAAACGGTGATCTGGTTTCTTTCTTGTTATACAATATTACCTAATTTTCAATGCACTGTATGTATCAAATATGTAACAAGATAACGCGGTTTACAGACGTGAGAACGTTAGAGAAATATACAACGTAATAAAACTCGACATTCCAGCTTTGTTCAGTTTAAAACGTTAGCATTGTGCAACGCCGGAATTATGTGATCTTCACTAAATCACAATGACAAAATAAAAGTATAAACCATGAAAAACTATGGCGATTCTCCTACGCGCAGCGACAACGCTGTGCAGTAGAATAGCACCCTTAGTATGATGATGATGATGATGATGATGATGATGATGATATGACATAATAAAAAAAAGGAAAATCAACAGAATCATTAATATCAATGTATTACAATATTCCATTGTTCTCAAATATTTTTTTGTTTCCTGTTTAAGTAACCTAAGTAAAAACATACACTAACTATTGTTGATTATTCAAGTCAACGTTAAAAAGTACAGAAATAAATTACTGGAATTAGAGATAAATAAAGAAATAATTTTAAGATGGTATGATGATGCTTCTAATAAAATACGCTTCTAATCATAAGATAGCAAAAATGTTGTTCACATCTTAGTAACAGTTCATACATGTAACCTATTATGTAACCTCATAATACTACGAGTGCCTACTCATATCCTCCACTAACTTTACCTCCTAAAGTCTCTCCCCACCTTAAGGCGAAGATTACACCGGCAATAACCGAAAACAATTGGCAGGAGAACAAAGAATTAATATTTTATTAGCAAAGGATCTCTTGATCGGTCTGTTTGTCTTGAGGATAACGTTCCGCGCCTCGCCCCGACCAATTGGCTGGTAATTATTTGCTCAACTTATTACAACAGATACCGCGTATTATTTTGTATCTTATAACATGGATATAGATTGTTTTGTTAGTACAGTGATACTTATGTTTTGAAGGTTAAGGCGCGGTGTGATCTCAATATTCACAAAACTGGGTTTCTTTGATGCTCGAGTATGAGGAAACCCAATGAAAATATCGCACGCAAAAAATACAGAGCATAAAAAAAGGTCTAAAGAAAAACGTTAACCGAATAGAATATCAAATAGTTGTTTAATATTTACAATAAAAAATCGTAATTTGCTGTACAAAAATAAACTTTAGCGTCGAAATTCTCTGTATTTTCAGCGGTAACAACATATTATTTTTGGAGAATATAATAGTCATATGGTTTTATTAAAACTTTAACTGGACAGATATTGAATTTAATGTGTATATTCTGAATTATCTAAGGAAAACCCTCAAATTAAATGTTTATTCGCAGTCTAGTTACATTGTTAGCAAAAATATCCTTTGCAATTTTGAACCCTATTCAGCGACACGTAAATGTAACAGTAGATTAGCGCAGATATGCGGTTGTGTGAGAGAAATCAACGTTTTTAAATCGTAGTCATACAGCGCCTTAACGCGGCAACTCAGAGTCACTAATGGTTACTTTAATCGCTCCTTAGTAAAGAATCACCATACAAATTCTGTATTAAGGAACGATTTAAGTAACCGTCAGTGACTCTGAGTTAGGGCGTAAGTAACTTAAGTATTATTTAATGGAATAATTACTTTTTTCTTATTTATTAGCTATATTTGATGTAAAGTCACTTTTTTGTTTTTAAAATTTAGTATTTTTCATAAGTTGGTGCTTGAATATAGTTCCACCTGATGAAAAGAAAGGTCTCCCTTTTCTAAAATGTTTTGTAAACAACAGTAATTTAGTTAAACGCGAAAAAACATCGCGGGGAATTTCCCGTGTTGCTAAGAGTTTTCCAACATAATACAATCATATAATTATATGTTTGCCTGACTTACACGTGTATGGGTTCTCATGTTTGTCGTTTATGATGTTTTTTTAATAATATATTAAGTAAAAAGATCATTATATTCTTACTTATCTACTTACTCGTTACTTGGATCGCAGATATTTTTCAATATCAATACATCACCACGCGTGACACAACCACAATAGAAACGGTTCACAAAATAGGCCCCCTTAATACCTATCCCACGACACATTTAACGTGATATCTCACCAGAGGCTATAATTTATCTTAACAAAACACTTTAGTCGTTAAGATACGGCGTGACGGTACAGTGCCTAAATCACGCCAGCCACGCAACGAAGAGCGCACTTCGTGTCGTACGACCTTTGTTTAGTGTTTTGCGAAAAAAGTATGTCTTCGATAAAATTTACGCGTCGGAAAACAACTTCGCTTTGTGGTCTACAGTCGATAAAATAAGTAGTCTCCGCGTCGTAAGGAATTCTGTTATGGTTACATACATATTTTCGTGTCTCTCCGTTTGGCCTAATGGTTAGCTGGCAGAGAATGCATTATGCATTAAGCTCGCCATTTGTACCTTAATCCTGTATTGTGGTCAATAAAGATTAAATAAATAAAGACGCATAACACAAAATCCCTAATCCTTACTACTATTTTTGTATTATTATTTTAATTGTATTTCGCCGCAATGCTAGGTTTCTCAAACATCATAATATCGATACCTGACAATACCTACCACCGACCAATGAACTAATATACAGACGGCGCCTCTAGTGTTGCGAGTGTCCATGGGCGACGGTGACTACTTACAATCAGGTGACCATAATTATGACCTACTTACCGTCTGCTCGTCTGCCTGCATATTACATAAAAATATCCTGTCCCATTTCCAGATGTAGGCCTCCTCTATTGGAGATCACTTGTAATTCTAGGTCCTCTGAATTCAGCAAATTCCACTTTGGACTGTTTTCATCAGGTTTTCATCTTACCAATCGGGATCACTCCATCGATTCACGCAACGACACTATCATTTTATTTAATGAAGACCAAAAACTAAAGCCAACCGCACACTGCGTAAATCACGAAGCCTTCCCGATTTTGCATCGCGACCACTCTAACGGCGCGTTTAATTTATACGGGACCATTTTATTGTAGGGATTTATTTTTACCGACGCGTAACTCTACTAACGAGCTAGTTTTAAACGTTTACTGCTTAAATGGGCGTTATGTATGCGTTGTCGAGTTTACTGTGAAATATTCCCAGGGTAGGTATAATTAAATACTTAATTAATGGATAAACTATGGCAGCCGAGAGAGCCAACCTAACGACCCGCGTGGTATAATGATTAACATGCCGGAGCGTCGTCCGAAGGGTCCTGGGTTCGATTCCCAGGGAGGCAGAAATTTGAATTTCTGTTGGCGGCCTGGGTGCGTGTATTCTTGTCTATATCATCTATATGTGTTGTCAATGACACCCACGTCACAGGGAATCCTATGTATGGGGCTATGCGTGTGTAGCGTTTATTTTATTTGATAATGGTTTTATTAGACATTGCGCCCATATTTGTCGGTTTGATTCACCTAATGGCATATTGTTACCAACACATATTATCTGGTCAACTCTCCTGGTGAATATCTCAGGTGAATGCTATAAAAAAGAAACTAATAAGAAATTACCTTACTAACCTGTCCACAGAAAACTTACCTTTACCTCACCTTACAAGTTACAACCAACATTTGGAAACACTATTCGGAATTTATGCATCATTACCTTGGTGCCCCTCGCCTTGAACGTTGGGGAAGCTAATTAAATTCCTAGTGCGGAAATTGTAAACGCAAATTACAAGTATTAAAATTCGTTATTACCGCAATCGCGGTCCTGATAAAGAAATAAATGTCGAGACGATTTCATGGTACGAGTTTTGGAATTGGACAATAATGTTGTAAAAGTAGTCTAATGGCTTGATTCATTACTTTATGATGTTGAATTTTTAGTACTTAATCCTACCTCATGGCAGGAAAGGATGAACTCTTAGATAGCATTGTACTACCTAGTACTTCTTGTGTTGACTAAAAGAGATTTCGTAAATAAACGGGAAGAGCGAAGCGGGATAGTTATTCAAATCCTTCGCAGTATTTTTATGTTTCAACAGACACAATGCTTGGTTTTTTAGAACCATCACTACAAAAGTGTCAACACAAGGGAAAACGCAAGTGAAGTGAAGTGAAGTGAAGTGAACGTGAGCTTATGCTATATCACAGAAGATAATATAATAATAATTATAATAGTACTTATATCGCGTTTTGACACAATCAGTGCGTGATTCTGGATTCATTGTAAAAGACTGTATCCTGTGTCACACAAACCACATAGAATAAAATAAATATGCAGTTATCACATACTGATGTTGTAACATTCTGTGATTTTTTAAGCTAAGTTAAAATACATATTGAACATGCCAAACAAAACTTTGCACCGATTCGAAGCGCAAATCAACTTGTTAAGTACAACGAAGTACTTGGGTGAGATTTACTGAAAACTTCGGAAAAGTGACGCGCTAGGAGCGAAAACTCGCAATCGACACGCCAGCAATAACAGCCAATCTCACTAACTTGCCAACAGTCGTTTCGAACAAATTGTCGCGCAGTCGCAATTGCCGTAGGGTTGGTGGAAAAAAACTCTGGCCAAGCTCGAATACGAATTGCAGACAATGGCGTCGTATTGCGTAAACGTGTCGAACTAATGAGTACTGCGACCAAATTAAAAAAAGCCACATGAAAAAAGTCGATGATCAATAGAAGCGGAAAACCTGATTATTATTTTTTATTGTTTGTTAATGAATTTAGGAGAAATAAACTAGAGAGATATACGACGACCCGTGTGGTGCAATGGTTACCATGCCGGATCGCCGCACCAAGGGTCCTGGGTTCGATTCCCAGCGAGGCGGAAATTTGAATGATGAGTTTGAATTTCTGTTCTCGGTCTGGGTGTGAATGTCCTTGTCTATGTTGTGTGTTGTCCATGGCACCCACGACACAGGGAATCCTAGTGTAGGGCTATGAGTGTGAAGCGTTATTTATTTATATGAAAAAGGACTATCACCATTCATCACAGTTGATCATCGTCATTGCAGGTATATAGATCAGCGACCGCCAACAGAATAGACCTGGCGCCACAGCTTCGTTCTTTAAAGAACTGTGAGCAAAGACGAGAGGAGATTGGACTCAAATGGCTGATGCCCTGATGCCCCTTACACTCCATTGTCATTTGCTAGCTATTAACATAAAAAAACACTTCCGCTTTGATTAAAATTTCCATAACTTCCAAGGCTTCCCACTTTTTAACAAATGATTAATGTTAGAGAAACGTTACACAGCACAATTTTTAGAATGTGATTTTTATGGAAAAAATCGATGATTATGTAAACCTAGCTGCCGGCCGCGATGACCCGAATGACTTTTAGAAATTCTGAAAGGAAAAAATTGGCACAGGTTGACAACTACAACAGTAAGAGTTGACGCTCTTACTGACAAAATATGTGGCATCGTATCCTAGGGAGACATCTTAGACAAACTTTGATTTGGACTTATTTTAATGTAAATTGCCACTAAATGATAATATCTGATGGTCAGTAGACACTTTTCTCCGTGGAAACGCACGACAATAAGAGCTTCCAGGTATGTTGAAATCCAACAAGAAATTAATGGAACCCTTTACTGAATAAATCAACACTGCATTTGAAATCCTTTCGTTTATCTGCTGCTGATTTTAGAAGGAGGCAAATACTGACTCAAGTACTGCTTGTATTAAATCCAGTTCTTAACTTAAATCAGGATCAGACAAAACCTCATGTTTTTTGACTGCACTGACTGACTGACAGGCAGATGAAAAAGCAATGGGGTCACCTATTCGTAAGTGGTCACCGTCGTCTATGGACATGAGCAGTGCCAGAGGAATCGCCAATGTTACGTAAGTGTGTTTTTCATTAATCAGTTTGTGCTACACAATCTCCGTCGCTCATCTAGGAGAAAGGGTAACCATGAATAAAGTCCTAAACAATGAATGAAGTATTCTAGTGAATGGATTTCACAATTGCGTTTACGACATCAAAACCGAAAATCAAGATGTTATCTACACGGATATTACACACAATATCTGGGCAATGTCAGCAAGTAAACGTATCCAAACGGCAGCCCTAGAGGAAGCTGCTACAGAATAGGGCTGTTAAAACGGTGAACTTTCCCCATAACCATTATCACTATCCCGCCCTTTGGACGACACTCGCCGCGTGGCCCAAGTTATGGACGATAATAGACCTTTGAGGTCCGTTACTGAAAAGGAGTAACTTTGTATATGTTACTGATGTTCGCTTTTGTTTAGTTTTTGATATTTATTTTGGAACCCTTACTTCGAGACCTGATTCTGCACACTTTTGTGAATAATATATTTAAATTTAGTAACACTTTAGTCACACAGAATAAAATTTATGTATTAGATTCCTTTGAATCTATTAAGTGCGAGATTCGCCTTTTTGTGTCTTTAATTCTTTTTTAATTCATTCACACCTTAAATTATTGTTTTGATTGGTACAATCGAATTACTAAAATAAGACATAAAATAGCATATTTTGGGTGCTAAGTATACTACTTTTTCATTGGCAAACGAGACGCTTATACTGCAGCCTTAAATCAATGACTACATTTAAAATGTCTACAGAAAAAAAAAACAATTTACACAAGTTTCTTGTATCTTGGACCAACAAATTTCTACTTCTCTATTCCTCCAGGCGACGATTTTTATACGACGTCTCAGTTCGTTTATTGCTGAAAAAAGTAATTCTTAGGGACGAATCTACATAATGTGATCTGTGAGGAAAACAAGTTGTTTTCATTTATTTTGCGTCCATTGCAGGCTCGTGGTATTGACCGTTGTATAAACATCTGGTTAGAGAAACATCTCGAAACATCTAAAATGCTTGTTGGTTTATATTGCCCAATACATAACGTGGTATAACACAATACCCATTTTTGTCCTTTGATCATGCAGTAGAAAGTTAGGGTCATTCTTTCACATCTTTTCTTTTTCGAAACGCATCGGTCCTATCGGTGATTCCTATGGCGCTACTAAAGTTTATGGGTGACCATTACCACTTACCATAAGGTGATTTTTGACTTAAAGTAAGAACAGAATATTTTGTAATTGGACCATAAAATATAATTTATACAAATATTACTAGATGTCGTTACAAAATTGTGTTTTGAACCACGCTGAGACTCTTTGTAAACCATATAAGCATTTAGCCTGGTAAGAGGAATAAATGAGAAAGTTTTCTGCACAAATATGTCTTTTACTTAGACACCAAGTATATAGTGGCAATCCTCCGTGGTAATAATGTCCGTCGATTCGTTTCGGGTCTCCTCAGATCACAATTTTCACACACTCAAAGTCACGCTCGCGATTCGTCACGCAGTGAGAAATTTACTCAGTTAGTCAAATTCGAAGTTGGTCACATTCTCAGTTTGTCATAACATGCCATATCAGCTCGGGTCGTTCAAGTCTCAAATAGGCACGATTGTCGGCCTACAGTAGAACTTAAAACAGTAGCTTTTGGAGGTAGTTTTTTAATAAACTTATCTATTATCTATTATTCCTTTCACACTTCTCTTCAACACTCTATTCGTCGTTTTCTTTGTCTAAGAGCGTCGTTAGCATAATATCAAGTTGTTTATTGGATTCTGCAATTTGTAAGAAAAAAACTGTAGAGGTTGATAATTATCAATCTTTATGAATATAATTTCACTTTTCTTCTATAGCTCGTATTCTATTTTAGTAGTTTATTTTTAAACGTGCTTTCTGGCACTATGAATATTGTATACATTACAAATGTAATAATCCGAATTAAGTTCAATATAAACACCCGCTACTCATCGAGAAGACGCTGAAACTGCGCATCTTTTGCCTTAATTAAAGGTTCTCTAATTAAAATTCCATTCATTTGACCGGAAAAACTCTTTTCTACAAATCTCCCGGTATCTCCTTTACGATCTCTCACTGTCAGCGTTTGTGCTCAGTATCCGATTAATTTACAAAAAATAAAATTTCTCTAGAGTTGCAGTTCTGTAGTCGTAGATTATTTCAAGCTTGCCAACTATTTACAAAGAGCTTAGAAAAATGAGGAATAACAATGTATGTTATGTAGGTTTATGTTGTTGTTATTAGTGTGGTTTAAGCGGAAATTGGAATGATGAGTTTGATTTTCTGTTCTTGGTCTGGGTGTGAATTGTCTAGTGTTTTGCCAATGGCACCCACGACACAGGGAATCCTAGCGGGGCTACGAGTGTGAAGCGTTATTTATTTGTTATTTTTTATATCAACATTGTCTGATCTTATTAGGGTTCCGAAGTAAAATCGGAACTCTTATAGTTTCGTCATATCCGTCCGTCCGTCTGTCCGAAGCAAAGTGCCAAGACCCTTAGCGCTAGAAAGCTGTAATTTGGCATAGATATATGTAGATATTTATTAAAACTCCAGAATCGTCGAATAAAATATTGAAAAACATTTTTTTCAGGGTGCCTCCCCTACAGGTAACGTGAGGATGATTTTTTTATTCGTCGCGTATCCTATAGTGTGGGGTATTGTTGAAAAGGTCTTCCAAAAATATTATGTAAGACCATTATAATCTAAGACCATTCTTGAAATTAGGGGTCCGTTTGCGAAATATTTGACTTTAAAGTGCTAATTTTGATTAGAATCAAGTGTCACCCCCGTACTGGCTAAACGGTATGAGTTGGACAAGTGAAAAAATTCTCAAATAATAGGTTATATGATGAATTTACAAGGAAATCTATCATGGCTACGTTACCTTAAGTAGTTAATGAGTAATACTCGATAATCCTACTACTTTGGTACCCTACATTGCGCGTGGCCTGACACGCACTTGCCCGGATAAGTTTTAAGATATGAGAAATGGTTTTACTTATTTCCAAAAGTATATCAAGCTATTCATATACTAGTTTTATTACAATCCAATTTAACAAGTCAGTCCTACATTACTGGAAACACATTGCACTTACATTCACATTCGAAACGTTACATTCTCATTCGTACATCAAAAACCTACGAATTTATTATTATACGTATGAGCTTTTTTATTTTATTATGTAACTTTTATGATAACCCGAATTTGACTTTGCTTTAATTTTATTTATGTATTATTAGGTATATCTTCTGTGCTTTAATTGAGATTATTAGGTTAAAAGTAGTTACTCTCTATTGTAATTTTCACTAAATAATTTAATCTTAACTAAGAAAGGGGCGGCATTTGCGTGAGAAACTTCTTACCATGAAGGGATAACTAAAGGAATTTAATATTGCCTGCGTTTCAACCTTCTTTTTAAGAATTTAATTAAGTCTTGGTATACGGAAGACTTCATAAAATCATTGAATGCCTTATTACCTTCGTAGGTAAATTAATGCAGCTCACTTAACATTATTAACCCCCGTACAACTAAATCGAACCGCCTCTATTTTGTTTGGTTTATTAACTTGATGTAGAAAAAGATAAATATACTCCTTAAAACTTATTATAGGAATTTCGTTTTTGTTGATGTTGTATTGTTTTGTCATATTTAATCACCTATTTCTATATTTTACGTATTACATTATTATCTAGATAATGTAATTTTCAATACGCAAACTTTATCTTCCATTTTACACTTGTCTTAGGGAATGAATTTTCAAAAATTATTTCTTAATACTCTCCAATTTAAGGAACCTGTACAAAGATTCAAACTAAGTCCATTGGTTTAGAGTCTAAAGTTTAGACCATGCATTGTTTCTCAGTCAGTAAGTTAGCATTTTATTAAACAGACTTATGTACCAGAATCTTAAGAATTACGAAAACAGTATGGGCTCTATTCTGTTTTTGTAATTCGTAATTCGTAGTGATGGGGTAGTAAAAGAAAAACCGTATTTTTATACGGTTGTTAACATTGAATTTTTTCAACGTCACTGTACTTAGTGTAGACCAATGTAAACGGCAGATTCCCCTGCAACTTACCGGTAAAATGTTTGGAATCTAGAGCGCGCGCGCTTTTAAACGGTTTGTCAAAGTACACTTGGCATAGCCGGACTGAAGATATTTTTATATAAGGAGCCCCGAATAGTTTGCGCAACGAAAACACGCCTTCAGTCTCGATAGATTGAATTCGAAACTTGTACATACCTACTGTTTTTGAAGGTGCGAAAATAAGCTGTAGATTTATTTGTATATTTTGTCACAATTTCGATTAGAGTAGATACTTGAATAAAATAAATTAGTTTGTTAAAACTTTTTTAGAATTATTTTGTCTCTCTGTTTTTCCGGGCATAAAACCAAATCCGTGAACGGATTTTGATGTAAGTTAATAAACTTATTACTTATATCCGGCTAATAATTCACAAAGCTTTTTACTATCAATTTTATTAACCTAGATGGCAACCAATCTTACCACATTATGTTAATATCGAAAATAGACTATATCCAAACTATATGTATAAATATCCTTATACTCGTATAATCCAAACTGGGAGCATCTTTTGGTAATGCGGTCATGGATAGCTGATGTAGTTATCGAACAGGAGCCTCGCTTGGGGCCTCTACGCTGAAAATTGATAAAGTTTTACCACGAAAATGATGCGTACGATAGACAATTTAAATATTGATTTTACCATAATTAGAACAGTTATAAGTCTAAGGGCTCGTTTCACAATCTTCAAGTAAGTCCGAAGTAAGCTATTCGTTGGTTAAGTTGACATTTCGTGTATGTAAAATGACACTTTAACCTCACTTTAACCGGCGAATAGCTTACTCAGGACTCTACTTGGAGATTGTGTAGGAGTCCAAGTTATATGTATAGTATAAGAACAGTTATAAGAACGTGACTATATAAGCGCATCGTAATCAATATACCTATATCGCGGAAACTAGTTATATAATATATAATATACCAAATTCCATTTAATTTTTTGATGTATTATCATGAGTAGTCTGCTTTAAAAGTACATCTTAGTTTGTACTTAAATATATTTTTTATGGAATTGGTATGGTAGATTTTCCCTTTGATAAAAAATATAATTTAACAACAATGTCATGAACACACTCACATTAAATTGTGTATGGCATAACGGTTAAGCAGATGGTCTAGAGAAAAAGCAATTTTACTTGGTTTGAACACCGGGTAACCAATGAGGCCATAATTGATTTCATAAAACAAGTCTGTTCATAAATCACTACTCGTACGTATTGAGGGAAAAAATAACATAGTGAGATTATATTTTTGCACGCACAACATTACTCGCCGCAGACGGAGGAAGGCAAGCGTGATGTCGATACAACGGTCGATGTATATCATAATTGGATCGTGATCCTTCCAACCGATAAATTGATAGAGATGTACCGAGCAAGCAATATGTGTACAATAATAATACTTTCAGCATGAGTTCTTCGGAATTCGAAAATTGAAAATGGCCGGAGTGTATTATGCTGTTGGGATTTTTGTAGTGATTTGTCAAGTAAATGAAGATATCCAAGCTTTTAAATTTTAACGTTTTAAATGTAGCTGATAAAATTGGTGCACTGAGCATCAAAATATTTGACTAAAATCATTATGCGCATAATAAAAGACAATCAAACAGATAAAAATATTATTCTCTGGTTCTAATGATGGCCAATATTGGCGAGTACCCCCGTGGTATTCTGTGAGACACTTTACAACCTTTAATACCTAGGTGAGCGTAGTTTACCGACTTGCGATGTTTCGTATTTATAATCCGAACTGCTATTAATTTTACTGTAGCATTTTGTTTAGAATTTACCAAGAAAAAACAACCGACTTCAAAGTAACTAAAAAAGTACTGGTGAGGTCTAGGTCAAATTTAAGTGGGACCACATGACAAGCACCAGCTTTCGAAAAAATAATCATTAAAATTGGTTCACCCAGTCAAAAGTTCTAAGTAACAAACATAAAAAAATGCAGTCGAATTGAATATCTTCTCCTTTTTTGAAGTCGGTTAAAAACGCAGCAACACAGCTCGGCTGTTTTTCCTGTTATTCTGTCAACACTGCGTAATAGTTTACAATCTCGGGTTCTTTAGTTGCCAATAAAATTACTGCCTCAAAAATATTATTAATCGGAAACTCAATTTTTGCAAGCAACTAATATCGTAAAATCGGGTCAACGCCCACGGCTTCTCCGGAATACGAGTGAAATTGATAAACTTTCGCCGAAAATTCGCAAGCCGTCTCAACTTGTAAACCCTCGAAGGGGGGACATCAATTTTAATTTTATGTACCTATTCAGCTCCTCGATAAATATCTGCGCGTAGGTACATCGTTCTGATTGTGTTGTTACGAAGTTCCCGTAGTAATTTTCAAAGTGATTTCGCGTTCCACTTTCAACCCAAACATTTTGACAGATTGCTTATGTCTTAATGGAGTTTGATAATAATAATTTAAAAAGAAACGATCAGAATCAAGCGAATTTTCGTTATTTAAATGTCTTCACTAAGATCGTGATTTTGAAAAGAATAATAAACAATTAAATTGTTGTAATAGAGGTCTTTTTGTGTGAATTATACCTAACCACGAACTCCCTTTCTGTTCTCTTTGTACAATAGGGACGAAGGACATAGTCCAAACATTGGCCAAATGTAAATGAGTAAACGCCAATCCCTGTTTTATTTTTTATGAAAATAGCCGGCAAACGAGCTGACGATCCGAGCTGAAGGTGAGTGGCTATCGTCGCCCATGAACATCAGCAACACCAAAGGATTGATGTGCTGCCGGCCAAGAAATAGAGAAGAAAAAGAAAAAGAACTGGCTTTTAAGCCGTCGTTTGGCGGCTGACTGTCTGAGGCATGCAGATTTTCTAGCGATGTTTTACTTCGCCTAAGCAATTAATAGTCACTTAGTAATCAATTTTATTTGAGTTACTAAATAGAGCAAACTCATATAATATTATAGTCTACTCGATAAGTTCAAAATGGTTGAAAATAGAGATACTTCTCTTAAAAATACGTGCGATAGCTCATTCTGTTCGGAATGATGTCTAGAAAAATGTTTCGGAAGCGTTTACCAGCACGTAAAAAATTGCAAAAGTTATTGACAAAATAAAGTTGAAAAAAAAAGTATTTTGTTTTTGGTAATCACTCCGAAACTATTAATATTTAAGAAATTTTAAAACAAGATTCTTAAAGAAGAGGAAATTTCCAAACAATGACTCGCGACTCTCGAAACTCTATCTCCATTATTTAAAACTTTAATTTAACGCTGAAAATGGGTCTCCACGCATTGAGGTATAAGTATACATAGAGAAGATATCTCAAACAAAATGTGTGTCCCCGCCGGGAGGTTCTATTTTCAAAATTGAGCCCCTGTTCTCTTTTCAAAATCGAACGAATCCATTGGACATTGAAGCCGCGCGGCTTCAATTCATTGGAACATACATTGTGTTCGCGGTGTCCATTCTATACGCTAGTAATAATACTTCAATGTCTCCACGCGGCATTTTTAAGTTGCGCGTGCGGCGTCAAAACCGAGTTCGTCACACTCAATAATTTTTTAAGGTATTAATTATTAATTTAAAAAATAAAAAAAATATGGTGTATTTGAAACACTTCATCAGAGAATTTGCTCCCGTTGGAAATTTTGCTTAAAGTTAATTTTTCAACAAGTTAGACGATTGTTAATTAACTACATTTTCTCGAACTTCCATTTTCATTGTACATTAAAAAAAATGTTTAAGTAATTGTCCTATAAATTTTTCGCTTCGTGGAGCCCTTCTTATATACATGCTTAACGAGATCACGTCATAAAAGTTTAAAAAGTTTTAATAATTTGTGTATAATAATTGTATAAGTTGAACGAAAAATGAAAAATCCAAATTACATTATTGAAAATATTTTTTTCCCAATTTATTATTACATAATCGTTTTGGCATTCATAAAAGACATTTACTGACTTGAAAAAAAAAATTCCCTCATTTTTTTATATTTTTTTTATTAACAAATAGACTATTTCAATGCTTTCAAGAAAAACTTTCTTAATACCTTATTCTTTATAAAATATTATGATTTTTGAAAAAAAAAATGTTCTTAATAATGATATATAATTGTTTATAATCGTTTTTTAATATTTCTATTGTTTGAATAATTAGTCAAGTTTTTTTTCTTAAAAATTATAATTGACCGTCTTTTATAGAAATGTAAAAAAATAATTTTTTTATCAACAATTTCATGGTTTTTTAACTTAACAATTTGTTATAAACAAATTCTCAACTTTTTTATATATTTTTTCTGAAACTCGTAAAAATATAAAAAACAACGATGTATAACAAAGTACAGATAAAAACTTTTTTCAATTTTTAAATTTCGATTCGATAAAAAAACGAAAAAATTATTTGTTCAACTTATAAAATTATTATACACAAAGTATTAAAACTTTTTAAACTTTTATGACGTGATCTCGTTAAGCATGTATATAAGAAGGGCTCCACGAAGCGAAAAATTTATAGGACACTTACTTAAACATTTTTTTAATGTACAATGAAAATGGAAGTTCGAGAAAATTTAGTTAATTAACAATCGTCTAACTTGTTGAAAAATTAACTTTAAGCAAAATTTCCTACGGGAGCAAATTCTCTGAAGTGTTTCGAATACACCATATTTTTTTTATTTTTTTAAATTAATAATTAATACCTTAAAAAATTATTGAGTGTGACGAACTCGGTTTTGACGCCGCACGCGCAACCTAAAAATGCCGCGTGGAGACCCATTTTCAGCATTAAATTAAAGTTATAAATAATGGAGATAGAGTTTCGAGAGCCGCGAGTCATTGTTTGGAAATTTCCTCTTCTTTAGGAATCTTGTTTTAAAATTTCTTAAATATTATTAGTTTCGGAGTTATTACCAGAAACAAAATACTTTTTTTTTCAACTTTATTTTGTCAATAACTTTTTCAATTTTTACGTGTTGGTAAACGCTTCCGAAACATTTTTCTAGACGTCATTCCGAACAGATTGAGCTATCGCACGTATTTTTAAGAGCAGTATGTCTATTTTCAACTATTTTGAACTTATTGAGTAGACTATTACACAAAATCCAATCTAGAAGCTTACAAAAAATGCTAACGCAACAGTAACGCAACAATAAAAATAGCTATTTCGCAATTCAGAGACCAAAACTAGCAATGCAAAAGAAGCAAATAAGGATATAACCTCATTCCGTTGATAAGTTCGGCCCTCAGGGAGTTCTGCAAAGAGTTGCCAGGTTTGCAAAACTCCTTATTTTGTAGGAGTAAGGCAATATGGTATTAGTATCATAATACTACAGGGACCGGTAACTACTCGAGCTAAGCTGGAGATAATACTTTCAGCATTTATTTTTTACAGTATCAGCATTATACAGAAAATAACTACAATAATATGAAGTTTAAACTACTATCGCCGTTATATTACTGTTTACTAGCACTATGTTAAGCAGTCTGGCTGAACTTCTTATAAAGAATACATTACTGAGGTTAATTTAAGTTTAAAAAATATGATAGAAATTTATTTATTGTTCTAAACATTATGCAAAACCTTTTAATTAAATTTTAGCTCAGTTTTCACTATTTGATAACTCTGAAATTAATTTAAAAACTGTGTTTGACAGGTTCTGAAAATTTTGTGATACACCGAAATTAATTAAATTACTTTGGAGTTACCGTTTCATTCTGCATTATTGAATCGTTATTTCGTATAATTAGAATTTTTTTATTCCTAAACATGTTAAGGACAGTGATATTGTATCTATAAAAAGAGGTAGATATGCCAAGAGGGCAATGAAATTAAGCCCGTCTTTAGTCAGGTGTAGCCATTTCATTAAGTCCTTTGAGTGATTGAGACTAAAGTTGTCATCAAAAACTGAACCTCGCAATGTATTTAAGTAAAATATATTTGGTTAAAGACGAATAATCCTGTTCAGTACAAACTTGCGTCCGCCGGCTAACTTCGCCTAAACCAACTTTATTCAAAACGACTTCACATTCTTTCTTTTATTGACCATAAATCTCAGTGAAGAAAAATAAAAAAGGCCTGAGAGAGCTAGCCCGGACAATTTACAGCGCGAATCGGACAGTCCGGGCCGGAATAAAGTTAAACAAGCGAGCAGGGCAAGTTTTAATAAGATTTTGTCGCCAGCGTTGAGGCTATTTCCAATTGCCACTTCTGTGGTTGGCTCACTTTGTCACTAATCTTTGCACAAGTATGAATCTGCCTTTAACTTGTCTTAATGTCCTACCGCTTTTGCATTTATTCTGTGTTATCTCAACTTTAAAAGGCGTATACAGTAGTTAAGAAGTTTCTTTTACATTAACTCGAGAACGATTATTTTTTTCTTCATTTTACTGACGTCTGAAAATATAAGAAATCCGTAGGACACCTGAAACCTTTCCATAATATTTTCAAACATTAGAAAACACACAACGCTTGTAAGCGATAAGGCTGCCCTTTGTATTGTGCTTAGTTAACATGATATTTATAGTGTACAATCAATAAAGAGTTTATAATTAAATAAAACGCTCTACATGACGAGCGTTATGGAATATAGACAATAAAATTATTATAATACATATTTTGAAACCTATAACGATACCAAATCCTATTTTGAAATATTCATTGAATTTTTAATGTTAATAATCTACCCTGTAACAATTTTATCATCAGCACAAAAATAATCTATAAATCAACTGAAAGAAAAGACATCAAAGAAAGAGAGTTAGGAACGATAGCACTTTAAGCGGCCGAGTAATTCGGTAACTTGGTTAGCCGACACTTGGCTCAATCAGGCGGGAGTGCCGAAAAAAGTAGGTCCTCTTAACCCTCTAAAGTACCTCCGCTATAGACAAAACTCAAGCACTCTTATTTCACTTTGAAGCGTTCTGTTATGAGCACATATTGCAGATATATTTTATAGATGTGTGAGTAAAAAAAATATTGCAGAAATTCGTTTTATCATCAAAAGATTTGACTGTTTCAAAGTATAAGTTTATTTTAAGGTAAGTTCACTCTGAACTAGCGATTTACCTTACGTGGATATACCATCAGGTAAACATTACAGTATGGCGCTAAGCTGTAAAAATGTGTTGCGATGTGACAGAGAGAAAGATAGAGTTTTTAAGTGGTTATCCTTAAAAATACTGAATCAATCAGCTAAAATACCAAACTGCCGTAAATCTCATATTTAAAAGAAAATTGCTCATATAAATGTAATGTTTCATGTATTTACCTTATCCGAAATTAAATCCAAACGAAATCATTTCAAAACTGTAAAACTCAAGGCAGCACAGCTTTAATTGAATAAAATCGCACCAAAACGTAGCCAAAACTAACTTGGGAATAGATTCGAGCAAAGAAACATAAGACAACATCTCATTGCGCAATCGCCACCGGGCAACTTGTATCGTGTAAACAATGCAATGTAATAAAGTTGACACACGGGACGCTTTTTCAACTTGAACTGTTGTTATAATAAGCGAACTATTAAATGTATCTGTAAGTAATTATTAATCCTAATATACTACGTGTAAGGTACTAACGTGTCGAACATTGTTTTATAGCGAACT
Source organism: Thymelicus sylvestris (assembly GCA_911387775.1). Taxonomy (NCBI): domain Eukaryota; kingdom Metazoa; phylum Arthropoda; class Insecta; order Lepidoptera; family Hesperiidae; genus Thymelicus; species Thymelicus sylvestris. Next base: position 14,911,767 of record OU426893.1, read on the forward strand.
CTGCAAAAAATAAATGCATGAAAATTATTTGTAAAATAAACATTCTGGTGGCATTCTAATTGAGCACTTGTTTATTACATGTAAACAAATTAATTTTCTTTACAATAAAACACTGAATATGTAGAAGACAATAAAAAAATCTAAAAATTATCGAAAAGTGGTGCGATGTTACTTAAAAACAGTAAAACAGTATGATACACACACTATTAATCTTTAACATACTCACACCCCTGTAATAAAATGGTATTCATAAAAATGACATGTCAGTAAATAACTAATCTTCAAGCATAACTGTTCTCTATCACACTGTCTGTAGAAATGTAAACTAATTAAGACGTAAATTACCTTCTTAATTATTTAATTACACCACATTAGAAACATAAAACTGTACATTATCGCCTCAAATAGAGCGTCGTATGTTTTCAATTAAAAGGCAGTCTTCCAAGCCACAATATAGCCGGCAGGTGCGCCGGTTGAAATTGTTTCTCTCGTCCAATGTAAATATTAGTTAATTAAGTGTAAACCGAGCGGAGCAGTTTCATGACTCCGAGAACTGTTTGTCTCTACATCTACTTAAAAAATCTAGTAGTTACTGTAGTGTAGTGAAATGTTTATTGACGTTATTAGTAACGAGTAACTACCCTCGCTTCGCTTCGACAAATCCTGATACACAAACAGACACACACGTAAAAATGTATAAAATAAAATTAATTAACGCTTACACACTCATACCCCCGCAGTAGGTTATTACCTGTATCGCGGGTGGCAAGGACGACACATATAACACATCACAATCACACCCATGACCCGAGTTCATAAGTAGATACATCTTTCACATAAATATCTGCCTCGGCTGGAAATCGAACCCGGGACCCCTCGCTTCGCAGGCAGGGTCGCTACCAACTAGGCTACAGGGTCGAACAGGATATGAACGGTATTTTCACGGTGAAAGGAAATAATTTTCATTCAGCTTGTAAGTTTGGACCTAAACAAATAAACAATCAGGGCAAGCTAAATAAATACCTACGAAATAAGATTTATATACAACAATGGTAAATGTTTAAATACAACTCTCGCCATGGTAATTAAACTGGTCAAAATTTAAATTATCATAGATGACGCTATACACTTTACATTTCTTATAGTGTAAACTTACGGAATCCTATTACAGAAATCAAAACTCATGTCGCAATGAAGAAAAGGTTGCTTCCATAGAGTTGCTTCCATCAATAATGAAATATGAAATTTGCGTGCTGCCTCCTTTTACCTATTACCATCTTGTTAAAAAAAAGTTACCCCACGTAACATTGCGAGATCTTTGAACCGATAAACGTAATTACATGGCAATATTTTTCAAATCGAATCACGAACTCGTAAAATTGTCTGCGCCTTGAATCGTAAAAATAAAATTGCAATTATACGATTTTACTGAATCGGTTGTAGTGTTTACGTAACTCCAGGTGTCGAGTTTCAATTTCGTTCAGTGTATCATAGACTTTAAAATAAATTATATCAACCAGCCACACAATGACACGGTATTTAATTTTAATTATTAGTTCTATTTATTTTAATAATTTGTTTTATTAATTTCCTTATATGAATCGTAAAAATTAAATTACAATTACACGATTCCAGCGAATCAGTTTTGCAACATTGTGTATAAATAATGATACATATCTACTGTAACAAAGCAGAAGTATATTTTTAATCTAATGCTAATCCTAATTACAAAAAATATCGTCTATTCAACCTCGGTGATTTAAATTTTAACCGAAAAATTTAAATCACCGAGGATTTCAAAAAAATCTAATAGATGGCGTTGACCTAGTATGACACTATTGTTCATTCTCTAGTTTAGGACTTTTGGTACAAACAATCGTAAATCGATCAAGTATGTTTTTTAACAAATAGTAAAATGAAATACAAAATGAAATAAAAAGTATTTACCTACTTTTACTACTTTTCTTACTTATTTACTTGCATTGGTAAAACAAAATTATTATAACAATATATGTTGCAACAGGCAGCGGCGATGTGGGCGTTGCCAGTGGGAAGGTAATATTGTGGAAAGGAAATTATATTTCCGCGGCGAATGTGTAAAAGGTCAACTGTTTCTAATTTGGTGAATAATTGCTCAAAACTTCGAGGCGATACATAAAGTATAGTTTTGTTTTGAAATGTTTATTTTCTTTTGGTCTTATGAATATTTTCATAATCCAATTTAAAATGTTATAAAGTAAAATATTATATTTTAATAGCAACAACCAAAAATTTCTTTAGTTTGCATAACATGCAGATTTTTTTTAAGAACCAAACATTATTAAAGATATCACCGTAATGCTAACTGCAAACCAGACAGCCTAGAAAAACTCCCGTTCTAATGTAAAAGAAACAAAATTTACACAAAACTAGCTGCCCGGACAGACTTCGTTCTGTCAAAAGTTTTTTTTTTATTTTGAGATGTAAACTATCCTATCTTCAAGTTGGATCAAACTGCACACGGTGTGCAAATTTGATTAAAATCGGTTAAGTAGTTTAGGAGTCCATCGCGGACAAACAACGTGACACGTAATTTATATATATTAAGATAAACGCAGGATAAAATGAAATATTACTTGTATCTGTTATTAAAACATTTTCATAACTAAATTTTAATTTTGCCTTTAAAAGTGGCGAAGCGAAGTAAAAAAACAAGTGGCTCTTACGGTGAGAAACTCGCCTGCAGTAATTATTTGTTTATTAAAATTCTTGCACTGCAGTGGGTCAGTTGCTCAGAAAGTTGAGAGGCAAAGTTTTGAAGTGCTTCAAGTATTGTCTTCTCAGTCGAAAAATATGGGAGGGACTAGTTATTGTATGAATATACGGGTATACGAATAAATCCGAATCAGTAACTAAATACGTCACTGTTCTTATAAATATTTTTTTTCATATACCTACGGAGAGAAGAAGAATGACAAATCATTAGCAGTCAAGAATTAATTTGTTACCCACCACCAGAGGTGCCATCCAAAATAATTATGCCTATACTTTTTAACTTGATCTCCACTGCAATCAAAATTACAATTAAAATTACATTAAAATTAAAATTACATTCGTTATTTGACAATAGTTTTGAGAGGGTATCACTATCAACAAATTATGCTGAGGTCTCCATGTTTTTCAAAATCTCCATGCATCTTTATTGTCCATTTTAACTTGTGTAAAATTCTCAATTTCTACATTTCTACATCCCTTTATCTTTACATTCATAGCCAAAACATACTTTGATGTGAAATAAAATGTAATAGTTTTGGCAGTTAATGGTACTATTGATATTAGCAAACTGCAGATTAATTTGTTAACCGCTTCTAGAAAATCAGAACATCTGCGAAACAAATTAGTTCAACGCACCAGGTTTGTACGTTAGGGATTTCGGATATGAATTAACGTCCACGATTTAATAATGTACATATTTTTTCTTTCCTGTCGGTTAAAGGTTGATGCATGTAGACGGGACGGGGACGGGACGGGACGTGAAGTTTTGGAAACATCGTTTCATAGAAAATGTAAACGACAGCGCATACGCCACGGAGGCAAGCACGGGACGAGAACGGGGCACGCACGTATATTTCAAGTGTCAAACGTTCTACGATTTATAATGTCTTCTTCGGCTCTGTCACTATTCGATCGTGATCACTTGGTCCATTACTGTTTCGGATATAAAATAGTTTCGGTTACGGTTACGAAGTTCCCTAACATCCCTATTGTAAACCACCCGTTGTTGGCTGTTGGTGCCCTCGCGCGGGAATTTCATTAATTTTCATTCGTCCAACTTTCGCCTTTCGCCTTCGCTACATAATCAGTTACTCTGCTTTGTAGTTGAAGTTCATCGTTTCAATCGTTGTATTGTATTTCAAAATAGTCAGCTTTTAGCTATTCGAAGTTGGGTCTATTAAATTTGAACAAGTTTATAAATAGATTTATCCGTATTGTGAATGTGTTGAGTGCTTTCTGTGTAGAAGATATCTATTACAGTTTGTACAGGGTTTAGCAATAATAGTGCGGGGAGAATCAAGAAAGTATATTTAAAAGCACCTTTTACCTCAAAGGGTAAAATGATGCTAAAACTTTGTATGAGTATAAAAATAAAATTCGTCCAAGTAACTTGGAATGTATTCTTCTTAAGAAAAAAATATGTATGACATGACTTTAAAACATTCATTCATTCAATATATCCATGGACGCAGTTGTAGGCTCAAGGTTGTTGTAATCTATACAATTTTATTTTATTTTATTTTATTTTCCTGTTATTGGATTACCAACTTAAGATACAGTTTCATCATTTGTAATATAAGTTGTTAATACCTAATCATATTATATCTTATTATTCTTGCAATTACTAGTAACCACAGCATGCTTTACGTTGATAAAAATTAAAATAAAATTAATACCACTAACGTGCGTACAAGCTGGCACCAGAAAATTACAGTTGAGAAGAGAAACTTACTGAGAAGCGAGATATCTGAAGATTTACGACGGAGTTAAAGATTTCTTCACAGATCCTCATAGCAGTATAGTTCCAGAGCGCCACCTTCATAAAGAAGGCGAACACTAGACGGTCACTTGACTCGAAGCTGCAGTGCTACTTGACTATAATCGGAGCACTAGGCTAACCATTCTCACAGCTGCTGAGATCATATGACCCCTTGAACTTTGAATTTGATGACTTCTCATTTTTAATTGCTGTTTCGTGACATTTGTGTAAAACATAAGTGGAAAATGTAAATTATAACAAACATACAGTCAAAATATTGCTTTTGTTTATACGCTTACTGTAGGTAGGTACATTAATGTGACTTTAGATACTAGCCCAACTGCAAATATATGGTACAAGAATTGATTGACCAAGCAATCGGGTTACCTGAAAATTGGAGGGATGGACCTTCAGTATTCAGTGGAATACACTCTAGGCCTTTATTACTAAAGTTTTGCTAAGTATATAGGCCAACAAAGTATAGAAGTTACATTACGTCATCGTACGGAAGGGTAAGCAGAATATTTAAATAGTGAAATAAATCAAAGTTCATTTTTGTTTTAAAGACAACATTAATTTTTCACAGAGCTCGTTATAAAGTTAAGTCAGACGAGCTCGCTACGGGTATAATCGAACTAAGTTCTGATCAACCAGCTCTCGGATGAAGATTGCTAACTTACCCGTAGCTCTGATACGATTGTCTGCTTCAAATTAACGATACGTAACTGTATTAGTTTGAGTAGCTGAGTTAGTTAATTGAACGAATAAAAACGGATCGTGAAAGTGTCGAGCGTTTAGGTTTCCATGCTATCGGATGACTATCGATAAACTGAATTGAACTTAAGTTACTTTAATTAGAGTCTTGTCTTACATGCAAGCATTTGCAACCGACAGCTACTAATGTTGTATATAAAGGAAATTTAGTTTGTTATTTAATGTTTAAATACATGGTGCTAAATCTATCAAGCCCAGTAAAATTAACATCGTAGTACATTTGAGCCACCTGTCAACGTGTACTGGGTTTGATTCCTGGCCAGAAGAGACATTTATGTGATAAATACCTACATGTTGGCTCTTGGGTACTTGGGTACATGTTATTGTCCATGCCACCCGGCCTAGAATAGGATTGTAAGTAGTTACTTTTATTTCGCCTTGGTTTTACACAATTTTACACTACTCTCAAGTTTTGATAAATACAATATTATTATAATGAAGGTAAAACAATTTAATAGTCGTTTCACTGAGATTAGTTGAATAAATAAATAAATAAATAATAAATAATTAGAAAATCCGTGGATGATCTATTATGTACTAACACATTGCTTGCGTTTTCCGGGATTATATAAGTACCTTATAATATGTTACTCTAATGATGACATAGTTACTTGTGTGCGTAATTTCATGAAAATCTGTTCAACAGTTTTGCGTAAAATTTTTTTTTTTTTTTATGGAAATATCCATCCCCAAAAATTTTCACATTTATAATTTTACATAGTAAGATAACATTTGTCTTAAAACCAACGAGCGAATCTTTCATTTAAGAATTCTTACCTAGAAATAAGATATCGCATTTAGTTGCAGCAATAAGATAGTACAACGAGAGTCGATTATGGCGTTGTGCAGGTAACAAGAACTTCTTCGAGCCTTAATAAGCTTTATCGATTTACGTGCAGTGAAGTATGCGGTAGAGTAGTCTGTACTAATATTATAAATATGAAAGATTTGATTGTTTGTTTGCATTGAATAGGCTCCGAAACTACTGAACCGATATGAAAAATTCTTTCACTACTGTGAAGCTACACTATCCCCGGTTGACATAGGCTATATTATATTTTCAAAAAAATTAGGAATCCTTAATAAAACTCCAATGTAATCCAAGGTGCAAATAAGATAAGAAAACCGAAGCAAAGCTAGGGCGGTTACTCGTTTTAAATAAATTGAGCGCGTCGGTGTTCCATTCAATGTAAGGTTGTCTTCAAATAATGGTATTCACATTCAGGCGTCTTCTGGCTCGTCCTACTTTGACGACCTGCATGGCGTAATGGTGACAAAGGTCCTGGATTCGATTCCCAGCGAGGTGGAAATTTGAATCAAGATTCTGGTTGTCTTTGTGTGTTGTCCATGGCAGCCACGACACAGGGAATATTATTATTACTACTTTATGGTCATGACCACGAACTTTATCGCCACTTGTCATGAGACTGTAGGCTGAAACGTTGACTTATAAATATTTTAAACAAGTTACTTAATAGTTTTAAAACTAAATAGGTACAAACTACTTAGGCTCATATGAATAAATCAATCTGGACTCAAGAGCACGATCTCAGATCTCAAAAATTTCACTTTTTCGTATGATTTAACATATTTCAGCATATCAAACCGAATCTTGAGATCCCAGGGATCTTAAAAATTTTGTTTTACTTGTATTTTCTCTACTTTTTTGCCGGCAACTCATCTAAAAGACGTTAGTTTAGGCTATGAATATTAGCCGGTGGCATTTACCCCTTACGATGTCACGCTATTGACATAACAAAATAACAAATTCATATTCATAGACTACTGGGGTAAGTTGAGCCAAGGGATTGAATTAAGGGGATCCTCTTAATCCCCATAAAGTTACTAGTTGGTATATGGGGTAAGTATTGGTATTTAACATTTTAATTGGCTTGGCTTTTTAACCCGACCACTACTGAGCACGGGTTTCTCCACGCTGCTCCAGTGCGAATTCGAAAGGAAAGGGAAGGGTTAGTGCCCAACGATACCAATCGGAAATACACCAATTCATGGGATCACCTGTACAGTTCATATGTTTTATTGATAACAAACATGAAATACCTATTCGATTCATACTTACCTAACTAAATGAAGCATCGAATTCCACTTACTCTGATAGGACAGGTATTCATAAAACCTCTGCAAAATTAACATAACAACAATAACAGTTACATTGCATGTATTATTTTCTATACTCCATAAAATAAATACCCCCGTTGATTGTAATAACCAGTTGGTATTTTAACTAAAAATATTTCGCCTGCGTAGCTCCCATGAAAAATATTTCCTCGTGCGTTCGATTTTCAAAGATGAAATTCCGCAGCACTAGCGCCCTCGGTCGGCTCGGTCGTAATACGACAATAACCTTTATTAAAACCGTCAGTAAAAGTACAATCGAATAGGAATATTCACGAAAAATTTTCTTCTTACCCCCTTTTCGTTGAGCATTCGACGCATTTTGAAGGGGTGGCAGCCCTTCGTGTCATTGGAATCGCGTGCTCGATAAAAAAAAGTCACCCCCTCCTCAATTTATGTTCCTGTAATAGACGGGACGGATAATTCGCGACGGTTCCACGACCTTTTCGTGCCCGTTCCGTTGGCACCGTGGAATACCTCACAGACACGTCAGTTTTAAATTTCTAAAGCAAGCCACAGTTTACGGGGTTGGACAGAAAATAATAACCCAACAAACTCGTGCATTCGGCTGACGAAGCTAGTGGTGGTACGGAACAGCATTGAGAAAGAACATTTTTAACCGACTTCAAAAAAAGCGGCCAAGTGCGAGTCGGACTCGCCCATGAAGGGTTCCGTAGCAGCAAGTAACATAATATAAAAGTTCTTGAAGTTCGTTGTAACTTTGATGGAAGTAAATTGTGGTTTACGATTTATGACGTATTAAAAAAAACTACTTACTAGATCTCGTTCAAACCAATTTTCGGTGGAAGTTTGCATGGTAATGTACATCATAATATATTTTTTTTAGTTTTATCATTCTCTTATTTTAGAAGTTACAGGGGGGGGCACACATTTTACCACTTTGGAAGTGTCTCTCGCGCAAACTATTCAGTTTAGAAAAAAAATGATATTAGAAACCTCAATATCATTTTTGAAGACCTATTCATAGATACCACACGTATGGGTTTTATGAAAAAAAAATTTTTGAGTTTCAGTTCTAAGTATGGGGAACCCCCAAAATTTATTGTTTTTTTTTTTCTATTTTTGTGTGAAAATCTTAATGCGGTTCACAGAATACATCTACTTACCAAGTTTCAACAGTATAGTTCCTATAGTTTCGGAAAAAAGAGGCTGTGACATACGGACGGACAGACAGACAGACATGACGAATCTATAAGGGTTCCGTTTTTTGCCATTTGGCTACGGAACCCTAAAAAGGAGGAGGTTCTCAATTCGACTGTATTTTTTTATGTTTGTTCAGAACTTTGGACTGGGTGAACCGATTTTGAGGATGAAAGCAGGTGCTTGTCATGTGGTCCCACATAAATGTGAACGAGATCTGATTAGTAGTTTTTGAGTAATATTGAAGTCGGTTATTTTTTGTTAGTATTTAGATTATTTTACTATCGCTCTACCCGCGGCTATGTCCGCGTTTTCCGGGATAAAAACTACCCTATGTCTTATTCCAGATTATGGCCTACCTGTGTGCTAAATGTCATGAAAATCCAGTTAGTAGTTTTACCGTGAAAGAGTAACAAACATTCATATATCCTTATATAACCTTTCACATTAATATAAAACACTAGCTTTTCCCCGCGGCTTCGCCCGCGGTAGAGGTCGATTTTTTACAAATCCCGCGGGAACCCTGAACTTTTCCGGGTTAAAAAGTAGCCTAATAATTCAGAGTATATTATATAGGCTATCTCCATTCCAAATTCCAGCCAAATCAGTTAAGTAGTTTTCACGTGAATGCGTAACAAACAAACTTACATTCATATTTATAATATTATAGTATGAATAGTAGGATAATCTCAAGAGACGACAAACGAGCAAAGATGCAAACTGATAGACTATTACTTATCTTCTTGTACTGCCACCTATTAACGTCCGCTTCAAAGAATCGTCGACAGTAAAAAAACGGGGATCCACTTATACTAGCTCTCCGATACAGGAAAGAAAACACATTAAAAAATAGTTTCATAATGAATTAATTATTCTAGATAATAATCCAAATAAGTATGCGCCAAGTAATTATGGCACAAGACAAGGAACAGAAATTTAAACATATCGTTAAAATTTTTGCCTTGCTGGGAATCGATCCCAGGACACTTTGAACTGGCATGGTCCAGTGGTATTGCACCAACAGATCATTGACTATCCACAAGTATCGATGTTGAAATGAATGTAAGACAAATCGTTAAAAAAATGTACAACAATAAAAGTGTAGTATATAGGAAATACATACATATTCCCACCTATACAGTAGAATCCCGATTATCCGAACCTCGATTATCCGAACATCCGATTATCCGGACTTGCGTCATGGCTCTACTTGCTGATTTAAAAATGTTTTACCGCGCAACGAGGCACGTTACAAATTACAATTTTGATACAAGAAGCGTCTTGGTGGCAATGAAAAGATGAAACGATTGCGTCCAAGATCAACTACAAGTTATTTCCAATCAAATTCTAAATTACGTATTATACGTTCACGTCAAGTTTGCCCTTACTTCTCGTCCCGTTCCTCGTACCGCACCTCATTAATTAGTACGGACAGCAACGTTACCCGCGTATTTTTGAGGTCCCGTGCGGCGAGTACGTTCTTGAGTTTGTTGTTGATTTTGATGTTACTTTGTTAAATTATTTTTCTATTGATTTATTTTATGTTGATTTTTGTCGCTTCAATGACTCAAATAGAAAATGTTTTACACAGTGGCATACGTAATTTGTTATTTAGCTTAGTGAAATTATTTGATTACTTTTTTGTCTACAGTACCGTTAGCTGTGAAATCGTAACGGTCGACGAGGGTAAACTTGAAGTAAACGCGTAGTATTATGTGATTCATTATTTCATTATCATTTATCATTATAGCACGTATTTTTTTTATAAAATTTAAATATTGTTTGATTTGAATTTGAAATCGATTATCCGGATTTTCGATTATACGGAATACCCCTGGTTTTATTTGATCCGGATAATCGGGATTCTACTGTAGTTGGCACCGTCCCAAAACTACTTAGCAATTGGAACGTTGCCCTGTTCGTGAAAAATTATGTTTAACTATCAACAGAATTCTTTTTTAACGTAAACATTATACTGGTTATTGTATCTGACAGGACACTATTCTCAAATAATAGTCTTTTAAGACTTAATAAATCAGTCGCAATAGTAGCTGATAGATGTCCGTGCATGAAAGATATTTTAAAAATAAATCATAATAAATATCCTCGTATTTATTTGTAAGGTCTATTTTATTCACTTATGTGTTTTGACAAGCTTCGGGTTATGCTTATTCACCTCCACTAAAACGCACTGGAGCAGCGTGGTGGTGTATGCTTTAGGCCTCTACACGAGGAGAGGAGAGACCCGTGCCACCCCGTGCTCCGTATTAGACTGTTACATAGGTACTGCCGACGTATCTTGGCGCGTCTGAACGTAGGCTTTGCGAACTTTAGCGCATGTAAGACAGAGATAGCGACATGAACATGCTAACGTGTGACTGAGATAGCCGCGTACCGAGCATTGCCGAATCATGTTACTGCGCAGCTTTCTGCGCGAAGTTCAGACGCGCCAAGTCGTCGGCTGTACTGTTATGGGTTGAAGCATACGCTTTGTTTTATATACATTTTATTTTTGTCATATAAAAAATTTCGATAAAAATCCGATCGAATTTTGTGTAGTTTAGTTTTAACGCACAAGCCTACATCGCATAGCACGAACGATAATAAGAAAAAAGAATTGACCTTCATTACAGTAATTGAAAAATACTTAGTTATATGATTTGAATTTGTTAAAATAATAGTGAAAATGAAGTAAAAATCTTCCATAATCACACCCACTCAGTTCAAGCTATAATTAGACGTGAATAAAACCTAATGCAATTTAAAATGTTGTAGGTATAGCAGCTAAGTGTAATTCGAAGTGTTATTTAATTATATTTATCCACACTTTCTGAAATGAATTAAAACAGTAGACTACGAAGCACTTTACACTAAATATTTTCTCTTCTAGTAGCAAAAACAATTGTTCCTTCGTAATTTGCATTTTTTAATCCTTCTGCAATGGTCTCGCCTTAGTGCTATTGTTTTTTTTTTCAGTAGAAACCCTATCTCTCTGTCTGGTTAAAACTACTGTTGTTATTATTCAAGTTGCACAGAAAAAGTAATGACAAACAAAAAAAAAATCTCATTATGAACCCATATATTAACCTAATGTATTCACAGGAAGTTTTGCAAAGCTTCGGAAAATAAACTTACGTAAATTCATCGGTATCTATTGCTAGCCATGTCGTTATACCTTGTTAGAGACCGGAGGACTCTAACTTGCAAATTTTTGCAACATTTGATTTGGTTACTAACCAGAATAACGTATACTGTTGCAGCATACTAATGTATGCTTCAGGCCTCTTCATTTATTATTATAATGATTCTAATGCTAAAAGTAAATTTTAAAACATCATTTGGAATAATCATATGAATCTGTATCCATATCTCGCTTCACCTAAAAACCAACACGAAAAAACCCAGTCTTTCAATAGCGAAATAAGCGTATTAACTTACCGTATCTGACGTAGAAATATCGCAACGACCATTCGTACCCAACGGTGTATATCATGCCAAATGTGAATTTTCAGTTCAAAGTGCAACCATAAGGACTACAGTGCTGTGACGAACCCAAAATATACCCGGAATACAGTGTTCACGGAATAGTTGTCAAAATATGGTCGAAACATGCCTCGGCCGGACAGGACGCTGACCCGAATCGAGGTGTAAGCAAACATTAGATAGAAAAAAAAATCAGTGAGTGTGTGCGCGGTGAGTGTCAGGTGGCGATGAGGCGGGGGGCGGGTGTGCCCCCGCGCCTCTTATCAGGAGATAAGGCGTGTGCGGCTGATAGCGAGTTCTCGTCAAACGCAGGCGAGTTTTCACCGTGACCAGGCCGCTAGGGAGCCAGCGGCCGCCGCCCAGCACCATGTTGCACTCCCTGAACGCACTCGCCGGCAAAATATCGCCGGGCGGCGGCCTCGACTCAAACGCGAACAGGCACACGCACCCCAACAGGAACCACAAGGCGTCGTCACCATCGTCGCCGTACTCCAAGCCGAAGTAAGTGAACATTTTTGTCTAGCGTATCAGATAAAACACTTAGTAGATATGAAGTTTCCGTGTAATCTAGACAAGCATGGCAAAGTTCAGAAAGTACATTATATTACGCGTTTATAGTCAAAGTAGTATTAGTCTTTAGATATATTTCAATTAGGCTCTTGCGTTTAGTTCCTTCTTATGTGTCCCATAATTCCATTTCGTACATATTATCGTACTGGCTGATATTCTAGCAGACTAGATCCTAGAATGTCTAATATGTTAAAGACTCCAGTGTCCTGTTTCGTCCAGTCCTACGACGTCTTGTGTCTCCTTATGTCTAGTGTCTCATAATGTCAAGTGCATTAACATTTCCATTTTGCCACAACGTCAAAAGGCTTAATGTACCTAAGTTCCACGGGACAAATTATTCTTTTTTCAAAATAATTTCTTACTCATTATTTAAACAGTTATTTTTAAGTCTAAGTGCCCGCGCAGACAAAACGTTCAACCGTTCTGAGTTCTGCGTTCTTCGTTTGTGAACGCTTGCGTTCTATTCCGAGAAATACAAAGAACGCGGAACGCAAAACAAACAACGGCTATTCAGCCGTATTCTTTCCGTCTGCGCAGGCTCTTAACATTCTCTAATCAGCTAACTATCTCCGCTTCAATAGTTTCTTACAACATTTTAAAAACGTCTTTGTGCGATTCTGGAATTGCGATCTTAGTTCACTTCTATAATAAGATTAATACTATTCATAGGATCATTCTTGCCTTTTATTTTTTAATTCTTGGATCTCATTGATATTTTCATTTTAAACATCGATCGTTTCTCTGTTACCTGTTGATTCAGTGGACTTCAAAGAGGGAATGTAAATTAATACCTATAACTCTCTAACTCCTGTATTAATCAACTCGAGGAACGTTATTAGGAACCAATTTAATTTTATATTGAAAACATTTTCGATTTAAGAAATTAATCAATTTAGTAGTAGCTTTCAAAATATTTTTAACGTACATCTTAGAATTTTTGTGTTTAAAATGGTAGCATTAGAATTTTACGGTGCATTTTAATTTTGTGAACTATTTTTATTGTTTATGTAGGGGTACAATGTAGGGTTCCAAACTAAAAAGTTTATCGACTATTCTGCCCTCCTAATGGTAAACAACGTATCTGACATTTTTGACGAAAACGAGTTATTAGCATATTCGTAATCAGTGAATCTCGCTGATTACGAATATGCTAATAACTCGTTTTCGTCAAAAATGTCAGATACGTTGTTTATCATTAGGAGGGCAGTATTACTCATTAACTACTTATGCTAACATAGCCATGATAGTTTTCCGTGTAAATTCATCATATATATAACGATTTTTTTTTGAGAATTTTTTCACTTGTCCAACTCCAACCGTTTAGCTGGCAGGGGGACTCTAACCAAAATTAGCACTTGATTGCAAAAATGGTCTGAGAAGATCCATAATATTTTTAAAAGACCTTTTCAACGATACCCCACAGTATAGGGTATGCGACGAATAAAAAATTCATCCTCAAGTTACCTGTAGGAGTACCTCCCTGAAAAAAATGTTTCCAATATTTTATTCTACGATACTGGAGTTTTAATAAATATGTACATATTATATCCATGCCAAATTACAGGTTTCTAGCACTAACGGTCTCGCCGCTCTGCTTCGGATGGACAGACGGACGGACAGATGGACAGACTGACGGACGGACATGACAAAACTATAACGGTTTACTTCGGAACCCTAAAAAAGTAGCAACCTATTTGTTCTTTTGATTGGGCTGGGATTTCTTGGGATTTGATAATAATGCTTTACAGTTTGTTAATAGCGTAACATTGAACAAATCGCTTGGAAATTCACACTTTATCTCGTAAAGCTAAATGCTAAATATAGGCAATAGGCTAATAGGCAAACGCGACGATGCCGCGCCGTGGACTTATTATTTTCGTACTTTACTACGCTACATTCAAGCAAGCGACAATTGACGATAGTGTGCGTATGACCGGTATGACGTACGTCTACGTGGACAGAAGTCCTTAGTGTGTGTCAGAGTATGTCCAAAAGTTTGTTATTCTATTTAACGACGCCATACGTGTATGGTACAGCCCTATTCAAACAAAGATTAGATGGTGACTCAAGGCGACTTCAGGTACTTGTAAGTTATAAAAAAACATAATAGTGTTATCTTTCTGTTCTAGATAACTTGATATAATCAGAATTGCACGATAAGGTGTAATAAGCCATGCGTTGTAGTCGTAAGATGTCTGTGAATTGTGAGCGATAACCTAATTCGAGCGATGCTGAAAGGGCTACCTTTGTTACATAGTTTGTCTTAACACTTCCGTGTGTTGAAGTATTAAGAGATTTCTGAATTGTAAGCGATAACTTAATTCAAGGGATGCTCAACCAGCTTACATCGATGGATAATGGAAACTATCTTAAGCGTTCACGTGTTTTGAGAGATTAGGACGTTTGTAAATTGTAAGCGGCAACTCAATTCAAAAACGCTCAGGAGTCTCACTTGGATTGATGATGAAATAGATTGTCTGGAATGCTTACGTGTTTTGAAGGATATTTATGAATTATTGTAAGTGATGGTTGGTAAATTCAAGCGCGCTGAACGAACTCACTTGGATGGATCATGAAAATACATAATCTTTAGTACTCCGTGTTTTAAATGTTTAGGACGTTTGTGAATTGTAAGCAATAACTTACTTCAAGCGATACTCATTGACTTCACTTGGATGGATGATGGAATAGATTATCTTGAATACTTCCGTCTTTTCAAGGATTAGGATGTTTTGTAAATTGTAGGCGATAACTTATATGCGACGACGACGCGAATATAGCTCGCTCGGATGGATGTTGGCCTCTGAACAGATAGTGTTGAAGACTTCCGTGTTTTTAAAAACCTTATTCAAAATTGTAGACGCTTATGTACGTATTTATGTATAAGTCTAAAAACTATCATGACGTCACTACCTAAAAACATACGAGTAATACCATACCAAATAAATCATAAGATCACAAGACCAATTTAACATCACAAATTACTCTGACAGGAATATCGGCTAACTAGACTCATATAATTACGGGAAACACCATATGCTAAGTAGGAAACCGTAAACCCGACGCGACGCCATAAAGGTGTTTACCGATGCGTGCACGTATACACCAATCATAACGTCAATAATTCAAGCTCAAATAAACAGGCAGATGATGGCCGCTTATTCATTGGACAATACGACCACGACATATTGACGACCCAGTACTGGACTATGGTCAACTCTGTTAAGGTGCTACCCTGCCTACGAATATGCGATATTTATGTGATAAATAATAATTATCTGTACTCGGGTCATGGGTGCTATAGTGATGTCTTTATGTTGTCCATCCCACCCGCGACACATGGAATAAATTCATGCGGGGAGAGATTGCAAGCGTTTATTTATTATCCTCATGTATATGTATTTTTATAGTGTTAAGTACCTAATGTTTTAAAACATTAACTATAGTGCTCATGTGCATATAAGCTTGTGCTTATAAGCAGTAGCACCACTTGAAGTGTAAAGGGGGATAGTTGTCGTGTCGTAGCCGTTTCTTTGTCGTATCGTCCAATAAAAAAGCGACTATTCGTGAGTGACGTCCCGCATTTTGTACTTCACACGCCAGTAAAGGTGTTACATGATTAGCAGGGAATGAGTTTGTTTTGCCTACAAAACATAATTATTTTGTAGTGGAATAAGTAGTTTACTTCTTAGTCTGCAATAATATTAGTAGCAAAATAGTATAAAACGAATTAATATTACTTTAATTATTAAAGTTTTTATTAACCCCCGACGAAAAAAGAAGGGTGTTGTTGCAGGCATGGTCACTTCCATCTGGGCTTTAAGTTGTTGAGCAGTAGAAGAATACTTAATAACTTAGGTCATGAATATTCGCTCGTAGCCAGGCGATGTCACTCGTGATTGATCGATCACATTATGGCCATTTTCCAAATATCTGGATCAGTTAACAGGCAATAACTATCACTTTAATGTTGTGACGTTTTCACAGTTGCTAGGCAATTGACTTGGATTATGGTTAGATAGAATATTATTGAGAACTACAGTTAATCAGAAAAGAGTTCCTTGATTGGCAGTAGCACGTAAGCTATTGAGTCTTTATTAGGATTAGGATTACGGCAACTTAAAGATGTCCTTAAAATATACATACATACCAGATAAAAAGCTTTGCGTCAGAATCACAATCCTCAGTAATAACGACTGACTGAAGAGAGAGAGAGACCAGATAAATATGTAAACCCGTGACTGTTTTAATTTAATTATCGCTTTTCTCGTTAAGGAGTAGATACATCTTATTTATACATCATGAGAAAAACTGTTTATAAATAAGGCTAAAACAAAATATTCCTTTTACGATACATGCCAATCTTCCGTTATAATACGCGTCATGTTTCCAGGTACGCAATAATTCCTACCAATCACGACATTCGAAGAAATTAAAAACAAAAATAACAGCTGTCAGGGCGCCATAAACCGTTATTTATGTATCTAGTAATGGCCCCATGTTGTAGTAATCGATGGGTCCCCCTCACGGTGATGGTTATGGCGTATCAATGGCCGCTATTATTTTGATATTACGAATACGGACGCGTGTTAAAATATACATTGCAGGTAATATGTCTGATAATCGTAGGAAATGTCATTGGGTCAGGCTTAGCAGTTGACAAGAAGACATTTCTATTTTCGCTTCGCTACTATTCGCTAGTTGTTAGAAGGTTGTAGTTGCCAAGCCTCGAATCGCAACTTTTTAACCGATTTTCAAAAAAGGAGGAGGTATTCAATTCGACTGTTTTTTATGTTTTTTTATGTTTGTTACCTCAGAACTTTCGACTGGCTCAACCGATTTTGATGATTCTTCTTTTAATCGAAAGCTGGTGCTTGTTTTTGAGCTAGATCTGAAGAGCAGTTTTTGAGTTATTTTGAAGTCGGTAATTTTTTCTTGATAAAATTCGTAATTGGCTCTTAATATACATATCCTTACGACAAGGGTTAATGATAACTACATGGACCATCTATTTGTCCCATAATATATCACGGGTCATTATCCTAGGAGCTGGATCTGTTCCCGTGGGATAAGAGCTATAAGTTAGTATGGAGGTTCTGTTATGAGTTTAGATTAATAACAATTTTGAGTGCTTTAAAGTATTTATCGCAATAATTCAGAATGTTTCTAGCTGTATGTTTTTAGTGTGTAACCTATATAACCAAAATTTTCTCGAGATTGACTTGAAATATATAACGCCTTATAAAAATAAATAGCAATGATTTAAGAAGCGGGTACTATGTTATAAGTAAACCGAAGAGTGGGTCACTACTCAAACAAAATAAGAACGTTAAACCCATTCATAGTTCTAGTAGCAACAGTCACGTGACATACCCACTAAGGTGCATTATGGTCGTGAAATGCACTCATAACTGGCACAACTCTGTTATTAGCAATTAACTTAACACTGTTCGTGGAAAGTTATTATTAATATAATTCTCCCTTCCATTAAATCGTGTGTTGTTTTGCGCGTAAGTGTTTTGAATTACGTCAATTAAAGTTTTAAAATGGCATGCAAACTCGGTTGGGTTGCGGCAGTACAATGCGATGTTATTTTAGCTTAACTTTTATCTATTCTTTCACAATACTATTTTGATCTCGTTATCCCCCTATTTTGTTTTTTCTGTCAAATACAAAAACAAAACCCTGTCAATTGCGCCCAATGTTGCACCCAAGTTCGTTCAAGTGAAACAAGATTTTTTGCAACGTTTCCGTTTTCTAAATCCCTAAAAACAAAGAAAAGGGAAATATGAATATGAATATCATCTTTAAGTTGAAAATATTTTTGACAATCAATTGAGCAGATGCGCGTATAAAACTCTAACCCCTCAGAAACAACGATAAAATGCAATAATATGTTATCAACACAAACATTCCCCCAAACCTTCAATAACACGGATACATTTACATAGAAATAGTCCCCTGTGAATAGCTTAATGTAAATAAGTTCATGCAAGCAAGGGGGTGTAATTTTTCATCGCTAGGTGTTTGAATCAAATGTTGCTATAATAAAGCTACTAAGTATTGAAGAAAACATTGGTAACTAACGAATAATAAATTAAACAGGTAACAAAAGCAAAACATAATTTAGGTGCTTGGCTATCTATGATGCTTTCCCTCGATACTTTAAATGTCCCTTATCTAAAACCATGCACTTACCTACGCCACCTACCGGATTAGGCATAGCTATAGTGGTGGTGGTTGTCGCACGTCGTTTTAATATATAAATATTTTATCGGTGTCGATGATTAAAATATATTGTAATTCTACTAGATTAGATACAGTGGAAGAGTGGTTACACAAGTATATAAACGTCCAAATCATCCCACGGGTTCTTGTAACCAGAATATACAATACAATACAATACAATTTACCTTATTTTTTAATCCTGGACATTGTCTCTCTGTGCCAATATTCATCATGTCGTAGAACGGTTAGCGCGTCACGCTAACCCAAACAGTCAAACATCTTCACAATCTATCGCATAATTTGTAATATTAGTAAGATTGATAGTAAGTAGGAAAGTAGGAATAACGCTTCCCGCCCACGTCCGACTTTTTGTAGGAGAGATAATCGGACCGATTTTTCCTGCCATATTATTTCTGACTGACTTTTTGTAGGATGCTTGCGTTGCACATTGCTATCAGTACGTTCTATTCTTCTCCTACAAAAAATCGGTCACCGATTATCGGTCGTAGGCGAGAAGCGTAATTTACTAAAGTGAAATTTTGTGAAGATGTTTGTCTTCTCCTCACGCGATAACCCGTTGTACGGATTTTGGTAAAACTAGGCACATAGATAGTTTATATCCAATACAAGAAAATATACTTTACCCCATCCCATTTGTATGGTGGGATGACATTGTCGTTGTAATATCGCTTTGAAACCATTTTTTCATGGGCAAAGCCACGGGCGGTAACTAGTATACATATAAATTTTATAGATAAAATACATCACCCTAACTACCTGCGTCACTCCACCTCCCTACCCGGTATTGTACATTTGGTCTAAGAGCCGTTGAAGATCGACCTTCACCGATCTGATAACTCGATGAGACATATTTTTTATCAAATATAATTTATAAACAAATATGCTTATGATAACTTGCCTATCGAAAAAAGTGTTCATGGCTATTTTTAATTTAATTAATTTTAATCGATTTTTTTGCATCACCTTCACTCATGTGATAACCGAATGAGTTTTATCTCAATTGATAGTTTTTAACACAGAGAATATGCCTAGGTAGGCTTGCCTACTTATTTCTGTTCATGGCTACTTGGCAAGTACATGTGAACAGGTAAGACAATATAGGTAACTACACCGATCTGATAACCAATCGAAATTAATATCATAGGTAAGATATTTTAATCACAAAACCAATCATATAGGCTTGCCTGCGAAAAATCGTTCATAAAATATTATTGCCAAGCTATAAAGTTTTAGAATTTAATAGGTGCGAAAGATAAAATAGAGCGTCCCAGGTCCATGTGATAGAACAGGACACAACATAGTAGCTGCACGCTATAAACCGCGGCACATAAGTTGAACCAAAATGGCTGTCATCTGCGCAGGTACAATTGTAGACAAAAGTGCTAAGGCAAAATGCTCTGCGAACCTCTTAATTTCTAACTCATGGGATGATTTGTAAAGGGGTTCGAACATTTTTGTATGGAACCTGGCAATCGAGCGACGTAAATAATCGACGAAGTAAATGATTACAATAAAAAAGGATTCAGTAATGAAATGTCATAAGTGATATTTCTAAGAGTTTGCATTTTTGAAAAAACCTCGTTTCGTCGGCCAGTGATGAAACTTGTGCCAATAGACGGAGTAAGTGATTACAATCAAAAAGTATTCAATGATGAAGTGTCGTAAATGATATACTTTCTGAGATATTTGAGTTCAAAGATAAAAATAATTATTAAGAAACTCAAATATCTCAGAAAGTATATCACTTACTACATTTCATCACTGAATCCTTTTTTATTGTAATCATTTACTTCGTCAATTATTTACGTCGCTCGATTGCCAGGTTCCATACAAAAATGTTCGAACCCCTTTACAAATCATCCCATGAGTTAGAAATTAAGAGGTTCGCAGAGCATTTTGCCTTAGCACTTTTGTCTACAATTGTACCTGCGCAGATGACAGCCATTTTGGTTCAACTTATGTGCCGCGGTTTATAGCGTGCAGCTACTATGTTGTGTCCTGTTCTATCACATGGACCTGGGACGCTCTATTTTATCTTTCGCACCTATTAAATTCTAAAACTTTATAGCTTGGCAATAATATTTTATGAACGATTTTTCGCAGGCAAGCCTATATGATTGGTTTTGTGATTAAAATATCTTACCTATGATATTAATTTCGATTGGTTATCAGATCGGTGTAGTTACCTATATTGTCTTACCTGTTCACATGTACTTGCCAAGTAGCCATGAACAGAAATAAGTAGGCAAGCCTACCTAGGCATATTCTCTGTGTTAAAAACTATCAATTGAGATAAAACTCATTCGGTTATCACATGAGTGAAGGTGATGCAAAAAAATCGATTAAAATTAATTAAATTAAAAATAGCCATGAACACTTTTTTCGATAGGCAAGTTATCATAGACATATTTGTTTATAAATTATATTTGATAAAAAATATGTCTCATCGAGTTATCAGATCGGTGAAGGTCGATCTTCTACGTCTCCTCTACCAATTGTTCTACGAGTCGTTATTGATCGTTGAATGGTTTTAATATTGCCCAAGTTACACACCACATTACACACACGAAACGACTAGATAAGATAGTACATTGTACCTACACATGGGTACAAAACATGACTAGATTAGTTCTGAAAATGAAAGATTATTATATTATTTATAGTCGTGGCAATGCTCAATGTTTTCTGTTTATAAATCTTTTGGTAACCCTAAAAACTGAGTCTATCCATCCTTACATCAACTTAAGGACGTCCACAGCTGGACATATTATAGGTAGATATCCCAAACCTGCAACTTTTTGCTAGTAATGACCCTAAAAATAGTTATCCAAATCGATTGATAAATTACAAAGTTCTGAGGTTCTAAAAAAACAATCAAATTGAGAACCTCCTCCTTGTTTCGAAACCGGTTTATGTATAAAATCCTTAAGTAACACAAAATAATTATGCTGTTTAAGAAACTGTTTGCCATGTTTGCTGTTAATGTTTACGAACGTGTAAGAATGATTAAGAACACTAACCACAGTAAGAACTTCTACTAGACATCATTAAGGCGTTTATACACCCTAAGTATGCTGTAATATACCTACAGCATTTGAGTGCTGTGGAATCCTTATCATTTGTTCTTGCAATTTGCTTGTGAAAATTCACTATTCCATCCTTTATTATACAGCGGCAGCGCCTAGGCTACTTGCTTTGCTATATTTTTTACCAGAAAATTTATTCTTTATTTAAGTTCTACTTTCAGTTACGCCACTAATTCGTAGTTTTATGTGCATTATTGATAAACATTTCGCAAAATGGAACGCAAAGTTGGATTGAAAAAACCTATTATTTAATAATTATTTGTTGTAAAGTTACGACATATATAACCGTAAATGTGGGTAGTTCACTCTCTCGATGCAGTGTTGTGTCAGTTCAGTATTCTGTTCTGCATTACATTATAACTTGTTCTCGGGTTCTTTGTTGATCGAGTGATAAGTGATAAGGCGTAATCGAGCCATGTACACTCTTATCAGTGATAACGGCACAGCAAACAAGTACTCCGAGTATCGCGTATGGAGATCGAGTACAAGAAATATGAGGTACATTGAATAACATAACCTTAAAATTGTTCAAGTTGTGATTGTGTTAATTTGTTCCGGCTAAAGTTTAGGTTTAGTTGAAGTTTTAAAGTGCGTATTATTTGAGTGTATTATTACTATGGTAATATTCATTTTATCATAAGTTGTTGTGAAGAATAAGTTTCACAGTTATAAACAACTATTTGCTAGTGTAAATATATGAAAATAATATAGAAACCGAATAAACAGATTGCGTGAAGGATGTTTAATTAGAGTGCATTGTTTTTTTAAATAAGTTTATTGAGTATGATGAATTTAAATATTGTGAAAACATATACCTACAATAAATACAAAAATAGAATTTATTCTATTATGAACACTTTGGTATTGATCTATTTCTGATACTATTTTATAATACAAAACAAGTAGATTTCTTTAGAAATAAGCAGTGCCTTTGTACATAATTACCCATATGTTTTGTCTTAATTATATTTTCTGTTGTGTGTACATAAATAAATAAATAAATAAAATAGATATAATAATGTTATTAGTGAGCATGCTAAACAAAACATTTATTTTGCATGTTAGTTGCATATTTTGAAAATTTAGTTTTTGTAATTTGTACAAGTAATTGCCTACAATATTATTGTCTAAGTACGTGACACACTTATTGAAATTAGGTACTATAGTTTTATCTTCTTAATAATTATTATGAGATCTAAATTAGTAAAATCTATCTTCGTTTTTATTAAAGTAATTCGCATGCGTTTAACATGGTAATATATTATTATGCGTAAATACATTCTTCTCTTGAGATCCTGAAAATTGTGTTGCTTTCATTTTATATTCTGTTGTTAAAAAATGGACATTATGTTACTTTCCTAATGAGTAACAATTCATCTCCAACTGATAAATAATTAAATAACTAATGATTTAAAATATACTATTACTTTTTACTGTTAGATAAAATATATTTTTCGAGTATTTCATTTAATATATAGAAGTTCAAGACAAGTGATAATACTGTAGAGGAGAATCATGTTATTACAAGCAACCAGTTGATTCATTCATTGATGACAATGTTGTTTATAAGTAACTCGTACAATACAAATGACGATCAATCTCTATTAATCTTATTCTTAACTAGTGCCTGTACATTGATCTTGAAATAAAAAAGCAATTCTCTCTGTGCTTGGTTCACAAATACCCGTCGGTCGCTCTAAGCACTAAATATCAGATAAACTTCATGACGCAATTTTAAGTCAACATTCAGCAATAATGTTATTTCTTGTATATAATGTACGTAAAAAGTATTTGTTTTTATTTTTTTTATTTTTTTTCCCCCTCTTAAGTAGTTTTAACACCTGCCATCAGTTGTTTCCACATCCACCCAGGGTTGACTGGTGGACAATGCCATTAGGCATTAAGTTTGCCCTTTGTTTTTCCTTTTTGTATAAGGTGACATAAATTTGAATAAATAAATAAATAAAAATAAATAATTATTGTTCTGTTGTTTCAGTGGGCTGAGTATGAACATAAATAACAACAACAGTACGAGCATCAATAACAACAACAATGACGAGAAATGTGACATGCCGGACCCTGACTATATTAAGGTAATTTATTATTTGTTAAATAACTCTTACGCCCCAACTCAGAGTCACTAACGGGTACTTTAATCGCTCCTTAGTAAAGAATCACCATAAAAATCTGTAGTAAGGAACGATTTAAGGAATCGTTAGTGACTCTGAGTTGGGGCGTTAGCTTTCTATCTATACTATCATAATAAAAATTATAAACATTATAAATAATTTTACTTTTCTACGCCATAAATACTTAATGATTTCTTTAAGCATTACCGTAGGTATTGAATATCAGTTATTTCGAAGCCTTCCTACCATGCAACCTAACAGTATCAGTTTCATACATTCCGCGATTCAGTCGATTCACATTTATTTCGGTACACCTGTAGGCGAATCACACACGATGTTTGCGCGTCTGGGTTACACTCATTAATTATTCAAGTAAGAGTAATCCAAGAGGCTTCTAGCTCGCTAGAACATACATCTCTAGTTTATTTTATACCTTAAATAACTTGCTTTACAAACAACAGAAAGATATTCAATAGTTATGGAGATATGTGACATTTTGGTTTCAAGCGCAATACCAAATGGCATGGTCACCGACCTGTTATTTTCCAAGAGGAAAGTGAATCCCATTTACTACGATAAAAATAATTAAATTATAAAAATATTTCAAGTTACATTCTAGAATGAGATTTCTTAGGTATTGTCTTTTTCAAAATATTTTAAACTAAGCAAAAGATTTCATTTGCTTGTAACAAAATAAAAATACTGTACAATAATCACACATTTACTTGACTTATTTTATATCTAGAAATGTCGAACGATGTAGACGCATGGTGAGAATAGTATAATATTTCAAAAGCATGTCGAATGAACGCATTTAACATGACATGACTTGCCAATATGTTATTTAAATTGCATAGTCGCAGGTCGGACAGTCGCAGCCACTAATCAGTCGCTCGCGTGCGAATCACTTTAGGCTCCTCGCTAACCACGCTATGTGTGTAACGGGATTTCTGTTTATATCCAAGCTTTACTGTAAGCTCTTACACGTGGCTACATAAGACCAAATAAATCTTTTGGCGTTCCATGAACTAACTTAGCACTTGGGATATTTCAGACCTTTATTTATATTGACAAGTGTGCACACTTACACTTGTGGCATGGGAAACATAATCACGACATTGCTCTTAAATATCTGAGAAAAAGGCTTATGCCCAACCTGGAGTCGACTCGAACCTGTGCTTGACAAGCGTTACATTTACCCCAATGCCAATTAAGGCGCGCTGTACATTTTGACACATGTCATAAGCATAGTCATACAAATGGGGCTTATTTAATTGCTGACTAAAATCCCATCTGTGGGGCCATCTCAGAATTTTCCCGTGTATAAAGTCTAATTTAAATATAATAATTTATCATCACGCACACCAACACGCGTTACTCTGATGTGCATTAAAATATCATAATCCTTAGATCATTACGAACAACAAAGGCAAAGTAACCGTTCATTAAAGCAGAGTAAAGTGAAACTTCTCCAAATCGTAGCCATTCGGAGTAACACCTGATTCGTAAATCGCGAGAGGCGAACACCAACTCGCAAATTCACAAATGAAGTGATATATTGACTTAATTAAAAAGGTTTCGCGCCACTGCCGATCCCAATTTACCCCTCTCGCCTCTTGGTGCTTTCAATTAGTCACGCTATTTAATAGGGTTTATTGTTTAAAGTTTTGCTTGAAACAAGTATTTTTATAATTTATTCATTGTTAGGGGTTCCAAAGTAAAATCATTACCCTTATAGTTTCGTCATGTCCTTCTGTCTGTCCGAAGTAAAGCGGCGAGACCCTTAGTACTAGAAGGCTGTAATTTGGCACGGACAAACATAAATATTTATTAAAACTCCAGAATCGTAGAATAAAATATTGAAAAACATTTTTTTCAGGGTACGTATTAACTTGTGGTTGATTTTTTTTTATTCGTCCCGTACCCTATAGTGTGGGGTACCATTGAAAAGGTCTTTTAAAAATATTATGGGTCTTTTGAACCCATTTTTGGAATTAGGGGCCTGTTTGTGAAATATTTAAAGTCTTAAAGACGACTAAACGGTTGGAGTTGGACAAGTGAAGAGATTCTCAAAAATAGGTTATAATATGATGAATTTACAAGGAAAACTATCACAGCTATTATTAGGATAAGTAGTTAATGAGTAATATTCGATAAACTTACCACTTCGGAACCCTACATTACGAGTGGCCTGACACGCACTTGCTCGGTTTTATTTTTGCTATCGAGTGACCGATGTTTGAAGTATGGCATTTAATTTATTTAAGTTTACAGTAAAACATTAACGGTTATTTTTAATAACAGAAAATATTTTGCGAATTCGAAACCGTCACTCATTAGATACTTGTAATGTAAGTCACTCATTCCAGCTTTAATAGAAACATAAGTACATACAAAAAAATATCATTGAATAAGGTATTTAAATGCTAAAAGCATCTTGAATTCAAAATAGTGTACACTTACAAACTAAAAAAATTCACTTCGATATTAAATATATGAAATAGAAGTATTTTTATTTTATTCACCAAAGTATTTCATTATAACACTTTGCTAACACTGAACTTGTTTAGAACTTTTCCTTTGATTCATTCGATCTTATAAATTACAGCTTGAAGGATAGTTTTCCCTTGTGATCACTGGTTTGTTACAATTTAGTTCAAAAGTTATAACTGGAATTTGAATAATGTCAGAATTACGGAGTAGGGAGGATCATTCAATTTGATACAACTCGATATTATTAAAAATATATATGTATACTAGCTGCCCGGACAGACTTCGTTCTGTTAAAGTTTTTTATTTTATTTTGAGATGGAAGCTATCCTATCTTTCAAGTTGGATCAAACTGCTCACGGTGTGCAAATTTGATTAAAATCGGTTTAGTAGTTTAGGAGTCCATCGCGGACAAACAACGTGACACGTAATTTATAAATATTAAGATTTCTGCAGATGCTTAAGCCAGCAACATCGTTTAATAACATAAAAATGCTATTAATCATTACGTTAAGATTTAGAGACTGTTACTAAAAACAACTTTAATATTTAATTACTTTTGAAAGTAAATATTTTAAATATTATATCTTCATTGAAATTTTATAAATGTGAAAGTTTTTATAGGTTTTTGTTACTTTTTCACGCAAAAACTACTGAACAGATTTCCATGAAATTTTGCACACAGATAGACCATAATCTGAAATAAGACTTAGGGACCCAAAGATGAATGACGGATTAACCCTTAATCAAATTAAGCAATTGCCTAGGGCATCACGTCTGGGGGGGGCACCAGAAGAAGCACAAATAACCACAAAAAACCACGTTGGCATACGGTTAGGGGGGCCCACAGGCGTGGATTGCTTAGGGCATCAAGTAGTCTTAATCCGTCACTGCATAGGGTACATAATATTATCCTGGAAAACATTTTTTTTAAAGTTTAAATAACTTTGTTAGCATATTCCAAAGGTTCACTACCTATATTTCCGAGCGAGATTTTTAACTTTATCGTCTTTTAGTTCCGCTGTATCTTGCCACGTCTGAACATAGGCTTTGCGAACTTTATCGCATGTAAGACAGAGATGGTAACACGAACATGCTAACGTATGACTGAGACAATACACCTCGTATCGAGTATTGGCGAAATATGTTACTGCGCAGCCTTCTGCGCGAAGTTCAGACGCGCCAAGATACAGCGGCTGTACTATGCACTTCTTTACCTTTCCTCGTCGCATTACTGTATGACGTAACCTTCTGTTCCAGATGTTTGTGGGGCAGGTCCCGCGCAGTATGGACGAGAATGACCTGCGGCTGATGTTCGAGGAGTTCGGTCGCGTGCATCAGATCAACGTGCTCCGAGACAAGATCACCGGGGCCAGTAAAGGTTAGAACTTCTCTTCTCTTCTTGCCAATAAACTTCTTCAGGTCTCTAAGAGCTACTCACACACTTGCACACTAACCCCCCAACTCAGAGTCACTAACGGTTACTTAAATCGCTCCTTAGTACAGAATTTGTATAGTGATTCTTTACTAAGGAGCGATTTAAGTATCCATTAGTGACTCTGAGTTGGGGCGTAAATAACATATAAACAATATTATTGTTTATGATTGTTAGTCGAAAGTTGATCCGTCATAAATTCGATGTTGTTTCACACTACACGGGAGCGGAGGCGCCGCCGCAGCGCCGGTTCAGAGGCGATGCGGTGCAAAGCCGGCTCAGAGGCGGTGCGGTGCGGAGCTAGTACAGAGGCGGTACGGTGCGGAGCTAGTACAGAGGCGATGCGGTGCCGCACCGGGCATACAATGATTTCATGTCTATATTTATTTAATGATAATGCAAATAATAGTTGGTCACTTTTATCCGACATCTTTTAAAATAATAATGATTAGAAACACATGGTTAAAAACCGTCTCCGCATCGCTTTCGGCCCGCCTGCGTATTCTGTTTGTAGAATACCTATTGACACTATTGTACCCTTGAGACTATTTCGAAGTTCGAATATTTCTTTCTATTTTGTCTCTCCACTACCTAGTAGGTACTTCATGTACGATCTACGGTACGTGTTTTGTGTAGTTGTTGCCACGTATGATATCAAAGTATTTTATAAATATTTTTATTACCTTAAAGCACAGCATGTTAATTACTAACGACATTTTATTTAACAGTATTTCAAGGAAGTATTTTTTTCCCATCACTACACAAAATTTGATATCTTATCAAAACGTACTGTGGGAAATAAATATTTTATACTCGTAAATCATTCTATTATTCGCAAACAGGAAAAGGAACAATAACGAAGAAAATAATATAATTGCTTTAATAATTTAGGAAGCATCGTTTCAAGAAATGGGAGAGGTTGCAAAAACATAAATTAATATTGTTTTTGTTCTTCTAGCCTCAAGCTGTCAGGACGCGACGATTTATGTCAGAAGTGTAAAATATTCTTATTTCCATAATTATTTCGATATTGTTAAAACGCACGACGTTTATAATATATTGGATTGCCGTCCAGATGTAATAATAAATTTCTTGGATAAGAAATAACAAAATCCATTAAAAACATTTTTGTGTGATAGGTACCTGCATAGGAAAACAGACAAAAATTACAAATGTTTGCATATTATCGACAACAAAGCATCAGTATAGTTAAATTTTCCCAAAGTTCTTTATTAGATAGTACATAGACATAAATACCTACAAACAAACTTTTCCTTGCAGACATTCGTCATTCATACCCTACACAAGAGAATTCAAAAGTAAGAAGTCCACATAGTATTGTTACCTCATCCTGTAACACAAAGCGAGATTAACAAATATGTATGTTGCCAGAGGCGCAGGTCTATTCTATTAAAACTTGGATAACATATTCATATTTTACAAAAGGCAACTCGAAATCCAACATGTCTACTATTCACGTGATTGTTCTCGCATTTTGCTCCTGTTGCCAGCTCGTCAAGAATTCCGGGATTTTCCGGGAATTCATTCTTCAAATTTTTGCTGTGTCTTTGTTCGTTGAATCGTTCAGGGCTTTCACTTACTGTCCTGATAAGTTATTGTATTTCGTGGAATGAATAACAATTATTTATTATTGTTTAAATTTTGTTCTCTTTCTCCTTAATTTGAATTAACGTGTTAATTCAAATACATTTGTTGAAAAAACGCTTTCTGGAGAAATACTAAATAACATTTTTTATTTCAATTAACATTTTTCACAGACAAAAGATATTTCATAGCCAGTTGGTCTAAAGATAGTATTATTATATATTATATATTAGCACTAGAGTAGTTATACTGATAGAAAGTAGGTAAAGGGCCCAAATAAAGTATATGTATTCTTATTTCTTAGTTAAATAGCCCAGGTAAATCAACGAGTTATGGATATTGTATCGCAGTAACTACGAGTAACGAATGGACAAATTAAATAACAGAAGTATTTACAATAGATAAATTAAAAACAAGACTGGTCACCTGGTCACCTGGTCACGTGGTCACCCTGATTTCGACAAAGACTCCCATGTTACATGTTGACATGCTTCACCTCTTTTGTTTGAAAAAGAACCTTTTGTAAGGTTATATGCTAAAACTGATACATTTGTTGAATTAAACTAGAACAACTCACTTGACTGACTGACCTTCTTACTTTTTAGGCAATTTTTGCATTTCTATAATACATAATGTTATCAGACAAAAATACTTATAAGGTGCCATAGAAGCAAAGATAATATGATTTGACCATATATTTTACAACTTAATAGGTAAATATATCAGGTAGGTTCGGTAATATAATTTTGTTTAAAATAAACTGTTGTTAATCGTTAATTACCTCGTAAATGTATTATTACTGTGAACAGGGTAATGTTGACGACGACTTTTAATTTGATATTGATTAATATTCATTGATATTGATTATATTTTATTTGTTAATATTTTGTATTCGTAAATTGCATTACATCTTGAATATTTAGATTGAATAGAACTTTAATATTAATTCAGTAGATAGCTACCAACTGTGATCAATTCACTAAGTTTTGAAAAACTCTTCTTACATTGATTAACATCCTATACTTTATTATATTACAGCTAGCAACGAATGTCGGATACACAAACAACAAAGTATTTAAGTCTATTTGGACAGCTAGCTGCGTTCATTGTGATTGCAGAAAAATGACAACAATGCAATATGCATACATGGTAAAATCTCCTGCAAATGTGTTTCGTTCGAGTGGGCAGCCCTTTGTTTTAAATGTTGTTTTAATTTTTTCATTTAAGTTCGCTTACTAAATAAAGTGAACTTTAAATGAAAGTTAATTGTCGTGGCGAGCGTTGCTTTAACTGTATAAATAGACTTTACTCTTCATAATGCTGTGCTTATGTTGTATCGTTGCTTCAGAATTGCAGCGTTTTATTATATTTAAAATGGAATTTAATTAAAAAACCGTGGAGTAATTTAAGTTAAAGTAATTTAAGTTACGTGCTTTAAAGTTTACGTACCATATGTCGGACCGACTTTGTCGCACAAATATAATAGTCAGATGCTGATGGCATTTTTCAATTGCGCTTTTAATTTGTGGTATCCTATCATACATTAATGATAAGGCAAACATTTATCAGGCACTAGATTCCGCCCGCGGAACAATGGTTTCACAATCATATAAGCGTTCAAACATCCCACGGGAATATATAAACGGGATACAATTTACCCAATTTTTTATGTCTAGACATGGTCTGTAAGTATGCCAAGTTACAATCCGTACAATCCGCCTAATCCGTACAACGGTTCACAGTTCACAAACTTTGACATATTATGGAAACATTGCGTGAGGCTACGTCCGCACAGACAGGCGGCTTGCTTAGCGCCTAGAGCATAGAGTTTGCATTCTGACTACTTGCTAGGATACAAGGTGGCCGCACTGAGAGGTGGTTTGCGTGGTGGGTCACTAGGTGCCTTGGTCATTTTGCTTGTCGGCACGTTGACGAAATGTCACTCTCAAAAATATCTTACAAAATTAATGAAATAAATGCAACAATTTCTCGTTTCAGCTTTTAGTTTATGCCATTGACATTCATCAATAATATTATATCCATGACAACCCGACCGTCAATGTCATTTTTGCTTCAAAAATGCCTAGCGCCTAGTGACAAAAAACCAACACGTTTGTTTACTTCGATACACGCTAAGCAACTATTTAGGCACCAAGCGCGCAGTGCGGCCAGTCGCGAACACTCTAGAGCGTTCGTTATAAGAAGCTACTCGCTAGGTGACTAATTAGGCTCTAGGCGCTAAGCAAGCCACCTGTCTGTGCGGACGTAGCCTTAGTCTGCTTACGCGGCATTTACAACCCCAACTCAGAGTCACTAACGGGTACTTAAATTGCTCCTTAGGACAGAATTTGTATGATGATTCTTTACTACGGAGTGATTTAAGTAACCATTAGTGACTCTGAGTTGGGGCGTTAAACACTCAATAATGACAATAACACACAATATTGTTTATTATTCTGTAATATTAAGAGTTGTCATTATCATTAATATTTTATCATTCACATTTGTACAACTGAAATTTATGAAAGCACAGCATATATCTGCATCAACCTACATCTGAGATTGTGATAAGCCGACAGATAAAAGTGGAATGCCATGATAAGGGGTTCTACAAAGGTGTATAAAGAGTTCTTCTTCAAGGCCGGCGTTGCATTGGTGACTCCCCTGGTGTTGCTTATATCCAGAGGCTATACCACTCATTCAACCCTTCAGAATGTAAAAAAACTAAGTGAATGGCTAAAATTTGCAGTCTACTTTCGGAAGTCTAGTAAAAGGAGTAGCTGCTTTTTTTAACACTTAACTACCTGGTTGTTGATTGGTAGCGATCATTGTAATGCCGGCCAAGTGGTTAAGAGTTAAATCAAAATACGTAATTTTACCATGCGTAAAAAAAGTGCTATAAAATTATTATTTTTTTATTAAATTAATCATAATAATCAATGAACTTGGTAAACTCGTTCATAAAAATACTTATACATACTACAGCATTGACCTTTTCATGCACTTATTGACTTTTCTTTCCATTAACTTTGGTCTAGACTAATCAAGTTAATTGTGGTTGGTTCGTAATCAAGGTTCAGTAACTTTAAGGCAACTTAATAAGTTTGAAAAACTACCAATACAATTCAATTAGAAAAAAGTAACGAAATTTCTTTAATTCAGATGAAATTAAATTAAGTAATTTTAATTATTCAAACATTTTAATTTTAGAATATTTTCGAGGCTACTGAAAATTTACACAATATTGCCAATTGGTACGTTATTGACTTCATAAATTCAGAATGCTCAGATTCTGGACATCTTATTAATGAATTACACACTCATGCATACAACACACACACTCGCACGATAATTTAAAATGTAAGCTACGTACGTAGCATAGATTTACACAAAGAAAGAATATGTATTGTTAATTATTATAAACACATTCAGAGATCGAACACCTTTAAAAGAAAATGTATTTCTAGTCACAAACTAGATAGTGGACAGGTCATTCGCAACATCAGTTGCATTAACTCCAAAATGGCTAATCGTCTTGTATCTAACGATATCAGACGAACTGCTTAACCCGCCTGAAGCGTTCGAAAAAGTAAGCGGTGTCCCATCCAACTACCGACCGCCCAAACTTATTCAGTAACTGACAATCGACAAAAACCACCACATTATGAACACTACAACTTGTACATCACTAAAACTCAAAGCTATTAATATAATTCCTAACACCCATAACTTAACCAGTGTAGCGCGATGTAGTGATGTGAATTTCGCTCACAAAGCGAATGAGTGACAAGCGAGCCGTACTAATTGTGGGGAGTGCGCTTCACATGTAACACGACATCTGTTATGCACTTAGTTTACGCTCGCTACGCGACTAGCGCGTTATCAAACATTTATTACAACAAACATCTTTACCAAAGTTTGTTTAGTTGTGGTTGTATCGGCACTATCGACAGTGTTTGTAAAATGTATAGACTAAAGCCTGTCTGTCTGTAGGGCCTTTAAAGTCATTTTTACACGAGAAATGGCACAGTGGTAGAATTTAATAAGACCTGAATTCAATTGGATCTAAATTAATTGCCAATAAAAAACTAAGCGCTGCGGCCTCCCGTCGCATCTCCGAAAAAAATGTACATAATAATAATAATAATAATAATCATTTTATTTCGGAAATACATAAACAAATGTTATCCATAGGCGACCGTCACCCAGACCAAATAGTTTGTGTATTGAACCAACTCAACGTTAAAATAC
Organism: Thymelicus sylvestris; assembly: GCA_911387775.1. Taxonomy (NCBI): domain Eukaryota; kingdom Metazoa; phylum Arthropoda; class Insecta; order Lepidoptera; family Hesperiidae; genus Thymelicus; species Thymelicus sylvestris. Next base: position 14,945,649 of record OU426893.1, read on the forward strand.
GCAACTACGTATAATCATACAAATAAAGTAGTGAGTGTAAATTAAGTGCCATTGCCCCATTAAGTGCTATTGTTGTCCATTTTGCGATTAAGTAAATAATGGACCGTGTACCACTACTTACAGACGACAAACTTTTTGAAGTTCTACGTTTACCCCAATTAGAACTACTTAGCATTGCCACGCTGCAGTTTTACTGTGAAATAATTCATGACAAAAAATAACCGACTTCAAAATTAGGGATAACTCAAAAACTACTAGTCATATCCCGCTTTAATTTAAGTGGGACCACATGACAAGCACCAGCTTTCGATTAAAAAAAACATCAAAATCGGTTCACCCAGTCGAAATTTCTGGGGTAATAAACATAAAAAAATACAATCGAATTGAATATCTCCTCCTTTTTAACCGACGAAAAAAAAAGGAGGAGGTTCTCAATTCGACACGTATATATATTTTTTTTTATGTATGATCACGCAGAAATCGGTACAGGGTGGTCCGATTTGGATGATTCTTTTTTTATTGGATAGGGTATGTCCTGAAGTTGGTCCCATATTTTTTTGAAAATTTTATTCCCACCCCAAAGGTACGAAAATAGGGAATGATTGATTATTCACCCGTTTCCTACCCGGAATTTTTACATGTTAACCCCAATAACTTTGTACTGGATGATCCGATTTCGATGATTCTTTTTTTATTGAATAGTGTGTACCTTGAGGTTACTCTTGTTTAAATTTCGAAACAAAATTTTACCCCTATAGGTACGAAAATAGGGGATGATTGATATTTCATCTACTACATTTTTACCTGGTAACAATCTATAATTCATAAAATCAATAATTTATTATTAATAAGAAGTATTATAGCAACTAAAAATTAAAAAATAATTACTTTTTAACAAAAAATAAAACCAACGAAAAAAAAACTGAAAAGCAAAAAATAAAATAAACCATTTAGTATTATAAATTAAGAGCCGAAATTAACGGTAAATAAATAATATAATTTTGAGGCGGTGCCAAACCAATGAAAAAACAAACGGCGAAAAGATATGCGCCGCGCTGCTGCTGCCGTGTGCATCGCATGCCGCTGCCGCGCTGCCCTCATAATATTATGAATTTTATGTAATTAATTTTGGTTGTTTGTTTGGCACGGTCTCAAAATTATATTATTTATTTACTGTTAATTTCGGCTCTTAATTTATAATACTAAATGGTTTATTTTATTTTTTGCTTTTCAGTTTTTTTTTCGTTGGTTTTATTTTTTGTTAAAAAGTAATTATTTATGAATGAATAAGCAAGACACAATGCTAATAAATTAGTATTTATTCTATGAGCGTGAGTGACGCGGACGGCGCGGCGCGAAAGTGACCGCGCGTGACACGTGACAGCTAGTCTCTCTGTACTCTGTAGCCGCCGCGCCGCGCCGCGCCGCGTCCGAGCGGAAACGCGCGTCCGCATACCGATCAACTGTGCCCAGTGTACCCACTTGTCACTCTCCCGCCTAATGGACGATGTACGCTATGCCTGTACTTGCCATAGCCATCGCCTATATTGCACCTACCATGTAGTTTGACGATGTTTTGGTTTTTGGAAGTTTGGATGTTCGGATATTTTGTTGATCACGCGTTAACCGTTCTAAAGATTACGATGAAACGTGGCAAACAGACAGATTATGTCCAGGATTAGGACATAGCAATGATAGCACAGATTTAGTCTGACCGATATGTTCCCCTAAACTATACACATCAACCCGGTAGAACTTAATTTCGTCTTGTGAAACCACTATTCCGCGGGTGAAGCTGCGACTAGAAGCGTATATTATATTGTATATCTGTGAATAAAAAGAGATTCGATTGACTGATAATTATGTTAACGCACAGACCTTTGAGATTTACTTCATAATGTAGAAAAGAAAAAAAAAATGTATTATAGACGGATATGTTTGTATATGTTTACATAGATGCGGACTTTGCGACGATTTCCTTATCGATACGAGCGCGCCTCGAACACTTGCTAGAAGCCTAAAGTCAGTAACAGTAAGCGTATAAATATTCTAAAAGATGTTTAATTTTTGACCGAGGAGCCCTAAAACACTGAAAAGATCTCGATTGTTGAACACAGCCCGCGTCAGCTGGGTCCACTTGTTGAGAACAACTTTTTTAATATCGCCCCGGGCCGCGATCTGAATCCTTCTTTCTGATGTGTAGCAAGGAAGTAGTGAAATTCGACATTTGGTAATCCCGTTTTTTTTTGAAAGTATCAAAAATCATTATCTTCTGTTTAGTTTTTGTTTTAGCTCTTCCTAAACTAACTAGAATTACCTAAAATATAGAAAATAATCCATTCAGGGTGAATGGGGCCGCTTACACCTCCATATATTTTGAGAACAAAATAAAATGATTGGCTAATCCGCTAATACCTTGAATTAAGTTTTAATTAATCTACAAGTTACTTTTTCAATAAAGCAAACTATCGATACACAGATATATCTCAATTAATTGTAAACTGTAACAATATTTCCATCAAAAGTATTACAGGAATATCGTGAATTTCTTATTGCAATCTGCCATAATATTCTTGCAGCAACTATAATATTTTGGACCCGCTATTGGAATCTGAGAAGACTTTGAGTAATAGGCAAAGTTTGCATCCAGGATCTAGTATCACCGGATGCTGCGTGTAATATAAACTGAACTGTGAAACTAATACCAATCATTAGCGCATAGCACCACGTTTGTACCTAGGTACCTATAGCAGTATAATGGAACCAGCGTTTCCATTTTAAACCTAGAATTTTGAATATGTACTACTAATTGGTTAATTAAAAATCGAAATCGGTTATAGTTTAATACGCTATAATCTGGGGGCACGGCAGTGCCCCCGCCAAGTCGAGCAAAAAAGCGGCACGGCCGTACCATCCTTTTCTCGAAGCAATTCAGGCCATTTTCGACCCCCTATAACTTCCTTGTGGATACAGCTAGAAGTCTGAATTTTCAGCTACCAAGCAGTCATGGTATAAACACGCTATATTTCAAATTTCATTCAATTTGATTCAGTAGTTTTAGAATTATAACTAGTCAAATTTGCTTAATTTCGTCACTCACTGACTGACTGACCGATCATCAAAACTCTAAGGCACTTCTAGCAGACATAGAAGCTTCAAATTTGAAACACAATTAGTGTTTAGTGTATAGATCAAGGAAAAACTAAAATATTTTGCAATTTCGCTCCAGTTTTCTAGATATATCAACTGCATAAATAACTTTGTAATCCTATATAAAGGTATAGGATTACAAAGTTACATTTGCAGTTAATGAATCACTGTACCTGTATAACAAAGTTACATTTGCAGTGAATGAATCAGTGTACATGTATATAATATGTGTAGATAGGTACCTAGATATAATGGAATAATAGGTTTAGATAGGTACCTAGATATAATTATGTTCAAAGATAACTTGTAAAAGGAAAAAAAGTAGGACTATCTACAAAAAGAAATGAGATGCCATCAAAAACATAACTTGTAAAAAAACCCAAGTCTCGCAACTCAGTTCTTCTACCGTAAAAAGTTGTGAGATCCATGTAATACCAAGTCGGTTAATTTATTCAGTTCCTACTTAAGGTTCCTTCTGTCTTAAGTTATTACGTAATTAGCTAACCTAACAAGTAACAACATCTTATAGTGACCATATCAATATTGAAAATCTTTTATGTTTTAAATAAATAGATTGACTTGGCAATCGCACTAAACAAATGTAATATGTAGGTAGATATTATTTGTGAGATACATTGTGTTTTCATGCGATGGTCAAGTCGATCTATTTATTTAAAACATAAAAGATTTTCAATATTGTTATGGTCACTATAAGATGTTGTTACTTGTTAGGTTAGCTAATTACGTAATAACTTAAGACAGAAGGAACCTTAAGTAGGAACTGAATAAATTAACCGACTTGGTATTACATAGATCTCACAACTTTTTACGGTAGAAGAACTGAGTTGCGAGACTTGGGTTTTTTTTACAAGTTATGTTTTTGATGGCATTAGGGTTTTGTCCAAACCATTTATAAGAATGTCCAAGCCATAATAATAAATAAATAACGCTTCACACTCATAGCCCCACACTAGGATTCCCTGTGTCGTGGGTGCCATGGACAACAACACACTAGACAAGGACATTCACACCCAGACCGAGTACAGAAATTCAAAGTCATCTATCAAATTTCCGCCTCGCTGGGAATCGAACTATGCTATAAAACTCCATGCACTTAACCTACGCTAAACTATTACAGTTCATTAACACTGCGTTCATTACATTCGTTCAAACAGTTTTTTAATAGTTAAATCATTCTGATGGTTGGATAGATTTTGAAACATCTTATTCTTAGGTTTCAAACAGACGTCAAATATTGCTACAAATATAATTATTTAGCTATGGTAGAAATCACTACATGTGGTCGAGAACAGACGTGTTATTTTTGAGTAGTTGGCACAGTTTACTCGACTACATTATTTATATTAATTGTAATATTTTGAAACGAATACGAATATGTTACAATAATTTTGTTATGAAATTTCATATGTGAAACTACAGACTATGTGAAACTACATTCATAATATATGAGATTATTCCATTAACCATTAACTAGACTTCACAGCTTACACAAGAATCCGTTTATGTGCAAAGCCTACTCGTAACATGTACAGTACAAATTAATTATCTGTCTTCAATGTGTGTATGGTGTGAATATATTGAACCGTCTATGTAAATTGTAACCATTTGTTTTTATGTTTTTCAGTTGAATACATGTAAATATATGTACATAGTAAAATACAGCGTGGAAACAGTTTTTGGAATCAAAATAGCTGAAATAGAACTAATAAACTCGTAATTTTATAATTAAGACTAGCGCTATCACATCCGTGGAAACCTTTACAGAAACAGTTTAATAAGTATGTGGGTTTTTATAACTTGATCAAGTTAAAATTATAACGATATTAAATACAATTATAATCTCGATCAGATATCTCTAGTTTTGACCCAGCAACTCAAGTTTCGGGTTTCAGTCATGTATTTTAGTCGCGATTAGATCGGGCAACGCAACGCGCAATTCTGTCTCTTCTTAATCTTCTCTTCTTAACGGGGCATAAATATACGTGCGTGCCCCGTTCCCGTCCCGCACGGGATTCCGCTGCGTAGGCACTATCGTATACATTTTCTACGAAACGATGTTTCCAAAACTTCACGTCCCGTACAGGACGGGAAAAATTCCTGTGCCTTATGCAGTGGGCTTTAGTCGCAAATCTCAGCACCGTCCAATGTTTCCACGCTGTACAAGTTTGTCCCGTGTCCCCACTGTCCCCAGTATCTTGTGCCGTCGTGTCACGTATATGTAAGTGTGCGCTTCTGTTACAGGATGCTGTTTTGTGACGTTTTACACGCGCAAAGCGGCGTTGAAAGCCCAGGACGCTTTGCACAATATCAAAACATTGACTGGGGTAAGTGCGTTTATATGTTGTTTTAATTACTTTGTGTGACGCTAACCTAATTGTCGAAGTAAAGCTTTACACACACATTTGTATTATAAAACGTCATGTTCTAACATAAGATACATTGCGTACACATAAAAATACTGGTGGGTTAGTTACGAAAAAAATATTTAACGTTTAATGGAAAATTTAAGAAAATAAAAATATAGCTTTTACTAAGCGCTGATAACACGCTAAGCTATGTAAGTACAGGTAGGTACTTTATTGGTTATATTTTGCGAGTAAACCTAAGAGACCATCGGTTACAAAAAACATCAAAATTTGATCTTTATTACTTTGCTACAATTTTGTAAGATTATTATTTTAGGGCGGCATTTAAATCGAAATGTAAAACTTTATCTTCTAAATATTTGGTGTCGAGATGAACCTACTATGGATATCGATGTAGGGTACCTAACTACCTATGTAATTATGAACAGATGTTCATTATCATAAAGTGTTTTTTTCAATAATACAGTAATTAGCAGTCTACCGAATTCTACTTGATCATCGTATTCCTACAAAAAGTTGCTAACGAGAGGGAGCAAGATACATCGTTCAATTATTATGTTGTTTGTTGCAAGTCATGAGTAGGTTACCTTATTACAGGTTCCACGGACAAAATTGAATTCTCATCAGTTACATCGGGATATTATTATGTTTAGTGTTAGTGTCTATTCACACCTGCTGCAAAAACAACGAGACAATGTGGCGACAAAATCACGTACTTGTGTAGTGTCGCTGCGACATTTTGCGGTTGTTGCGACATTGTCATTCAGTTCTTTTTGCACATAAAGAAGCAAAGGTGAACTTAGGTTACAATTGTATTATAGTCTGATCCTTAAATATTCACCTTTGTAGAATATTAATAAACAACAGTGATTACCAAACCATTATTTTATTAATCATTTCAGATATTTTTCATGAAATACCTATTAATTTTAAGAAGGAACCACAAATCCTACGTACCTACATACATTGCTGTTTTATTTAGCTAAAATTTTTCATAATATCTACCTATTAAACAAATGTAGGTCGTTCCACATACCTACCTGAAAGTAACGTCTATTGTGAAAGCACAACAATTTTCATTATTTACCTATTGGAAACGAGCAGGGCCATTCGATTACGCGGCGATTGTTAGCGAGCACAATCGAATTATTGAGTCTTTCGCCCCGGATCACACGATTTTACTAGCAAGGGCTGTCTATGATTGTCAGGCTTAGTGCAGAACACGAAAAATATTTATTTATCTATCCGTTTATATTTTTCGTTTTTTTTTAACAATTCATTGGCCATTCTTGTGATTTTTGTCATCTTAGCAAACACCAATAGATACTATTTTGTTTAGGACCAAAATAGTGCCAATGAAGTCTTTACTGAAAAATATTAACTAAAAATATATTTTGCTGATAAATTAATTTAACAATACGAGTCAAATATCGTCACAAAACTATGTGAAGATTGTTAGCAAGGACAGTCTGACAGCTTAGGACTATTAAGAATAACCCTGAAGCATTAACTGTAATTCTTAAGCTTGGGAAAAACTTTCCGGTAAAATCCGGTAAAATCCGGCCGGATTGAAAATGACACCGGATTGCAATCCCTAATTTACAAAACAATTGACTGACTGACTTGTCAACACTTAGTTCATACTTTTGAAGCAAGAAAGCTGAAATTTTGCAAACAGTGCCTTGGCTTCGCAGTATCATCATGCCTCATGGTATATCAAATCGTCGTGCTCTTATTCCATGTCAACATTATGATCATCAGTTCATCACAACCCATAACGGTTCCACTGCTGAGCTCGAGTCTTCTTTAGCAATTTGAAGGTTATTCCATGTAAATATATGTCGCTATATCGGTGACGTCGTGTTACAGTTAAAATAATAAAATGATTGAGTTGAGACAAAAGCAAAACGCCAGTTTTTCTTTCAATCAGAATCGACAGCCCTATTCGCAGCTCGTCTTCATTCCGGCGATAATTCAATTCTGCCCGTATTATATTATCTGGGTTTTTCTCCGTCGATTGATTCGGAACGGTCTTTGATGGTGGTGGCAGGTAAGTGGAACGGTGTGCCAACTTTGGAATTGGGGGAAAATATTTGTTGATTGGACGAATTGTTCGTCTTATCGTATTTACAGTCTCGGAGGGACGTTTTGTTTTTATTCTCCGATGAAATGCTGAGGTGTCTGGTCAAGGCTACAGGTGGTTTATAGACTTGGGTGTTGCTTCTCTAGCGCTTCTAAATCAGTAGTCACTATACTATGGTTACCTATATTAATTACTTCTTGCTTCACTTGGGAAACCTGTGATTTGGTACTGGCATTCAACAAAATGTTTATTACGTGATTATTTAATTACACGTATCTAATACCTTTAAACGAGCAATTCTTGTATATATACCTATGTATATTCTGGGAATCTCGGAAACGGCTTCAACGATTTTCATGAAGTTTAGTATGCAGGGGGTTTCGGGAGCGATACATTGATCTAGCTAGGATTCATTTCTAGGAAATGTCATTTTATCCGTGTTTTCAGGCAATGAAAAACTGCTACAATAGACTCTTTCTGACATCTATTGGCGAGTAGTTGCTAACTACTGAAGCTACTGAAGCTAAACCATGCAAAGCTCGGTCATCCGGGTACTTACACTTTAACTTGAACTTTACCTTTGTGAAGAGATTAAATTGAACGAGTGGAAACCGCATTTTTGAGATTGGTAGGATCAAAGGCACAGACAAATAGACAAAAAATATCACTATGGCAATTATAGTAGGTAAAGCCTTTGTTCCCTGTAACGTTCAGTTACTAGAAACTTCATCATGCGCCGGGTTCTTTTCGCTATTATCCTTTAACGATATCTGTAATCAGTTTTCATAGTGTTCGCCCACACCGTTGCTTGATAGAATAATAAGTCTGTAGACACAAGATAGATAAATATTTTGTCAGTTTTTTTAATTTTTGTCAGTGCTGTGAAGATTTTTTACGTACACAATATCGTATCTAATCTAATACTAAACATGACGTATGGATGGACTAATTGTGAAAGTGTCAAATGACCATAATTTTGTAATTTGATAATTACACTAATAATAATGTATGCTCAATACTCAATAAAATTGTAAGGCCGTTTTTGGTGTTTCTCCTTGTCACCATGATTTAACTGTATCTTGATATTAAAATATTGATACATGTACGTACAAGTATAAAATGAAACGTCACAACATCAGTAAAGTCGTGTTATAGTAAATGTTGACGAGACGCGAACGAGAGTGATGCCGATCGGCTGTGGCGCGACAGATACAGATGTATGCGTCTGGGTTATGTACGGGGAGAGTTGTGAAATAATATACACGTATACTAGGATACTCGGTACACGGTGCCACGAGATATTTTGATGTTTTGGAAGTGGGACAAAACGATTGTGTAAACGTTAATGGGGATATATGGTTATAATTAAATAGTACCCGAACGTAACCGAATGTGTAAATTAATGTGTGATGAAAAAAATTATAGTTTACTAGCTGCCCCGACAGACTTCGTGCTGTCAAAAGTTTTTTTTATTTTGAAATGTAAGCTACCCTATCTTTCAAGTTGGATCAAACTACACACGGTGTGCAAATTTGATTAAAATCGGTTAAGTAGTTTAGGAGTCCATCGCGGACAAACAACGTGACACGAATTTTATATATATTAAGATTAAGCACATTTCATACATGGCGGACGGTGTAATTCGCCATACTGAAACTTAGGAAATGCAGAAAGCGTATATTTATGGATGTTTTTTAAAACATACGCAACTCATAACCCTGCACTAGGAAACCTCTGTCGCCGATGGCATGGACAAGAGAAATAAAATACCTTGGAACCAATTAACCAAATAAATTATCTTCCCCAATCGAGAATCAGACCCGGGACTGCACTTCCCCCATGTTAACTTTGACCATGTTGATTAAGCCAAATCCATTACGCATTATTTTGAATAAAAGTTTTCTAGTCGCGTATTAATATATTATAGCAAACTTACCTTTCTTTTCGAATGGACAGTTACTATTGTCCCGAATAAGTAAAGGCCTGATCAGCAAATCAGGGTACCAGATACAGTACAAAATTTTCCTTGGCAAACCTACTTTGGACCTACTTTGGCAAAAATTTGAATAACATCGAACACACCTCGTATAAAGTTTAAACGGGCCGACGTGACGCGTCTCGTCGACGCGATGCGACGTCAAGACATCGCAAGCGACGCGTCGCTAGCAGATGTGACGTTAACAAATGTCACGTCGTGCATTTACATGACAAGTGCGGTTGCGTCGTCTCGCTTCACTAAGGGGAATTTGTACATGCTGAAATGTTCGAATCGAGACTTGTCTGGTGTAAATGTCTTCGTGATATTTTTATGTTACGAAAGTGTGAATCTATAAAGATATATAAAAGTTTATGAAACACTAACAATTTTAACCTTAAAACAAATAAATTATAAATAGTTGTAAATTGTTTTTCAGCAATATACCTATATTATAAAACAATTACTATAAATTTGATAATCTAAAAATATATTACATGGAACTGAATGTCTTTGTTAGCGATATAAAAACTTATAGAATTCCTGTAAATCGATCAATTAACCATTTTTAACGCGGAGTTAGATAATCGCCTTTTCAAGGAAGACTCTAATTAAGTTGTCAATAATCTATACTTCTATACTAATATTATAAAGAGCAAAGATTTGATTGTTTGCATTGAGCTCTGAAACTACTGAACCGATTTGAAAAATTCTTTCACTGTTGGGAAGCTACACTATCCTCGGGTGAAATAGGCAATATTATATTTTCAAAAAAAAAATGTGATCCTAAATAAAACTTGTAACATAAACATATACAAATATTTTATATTAAAACATAAGCGCCGAGTAGGGTTTTTAAGAATATAAAACTGGACAGTTCAAATGTTAATTTGAACAACAGAAACTGCAAACCTAAAACCATTACCTTCAAACTTAAAACCAGAGAATCATAGTGAGTGATTTCATTCATTTAGCCTTTTGATAAACGTGTCGTTGAGCTCAGTCAATCGAATATTCTAAATGATACAAACAGACTGAAAACAACAACAAAATCCTCTTTATTGTACACTTTATATCTAGATACATTTTATAATACAGAACTTAGTACAATAGGCGATATTATTACTTAAATACAATAGCAATCTCTTCCAGACAACCTATTGATCTAATAAAGTGAATAATTTTGGAAACAGGGTAGGGTACACAAGTAAAAATAAACTTACATTATTTTTATCGAGAGATAAACGAATATATTATAATTATTAGCAAAACGAATTCACTAAACTTTCGACTGCAATTTTCAATATACCTTCCCACTCGCAAAGACGGCATCTTAAAGCTTAATCGCCCTCCGAACTTTATGGCTAAATAATAAATCAACGTTAGTCGAAGCTCCGCAAAATGGTGAAACTACGAGTACATTTGTGTGGTTCGAGCGAGGTTTGATCGATGACCCGGACTTATGATCGAGTTGGCCGGCCTTAAGTAATTGACTGTCGCCATTAGGAGCTACCAGCCCCGCTAAGGAAAAATCGTCTGCCATTTTTATATCGTAGTATTCAATTCTAATGTAATAAAAAACTTGGGTAAGTCCGAATGTGCACATAGATAGGATTCTGTATTTGTTTTTAATATTTCGACACGAAATACATGAAGATATTGAAAAACTCTGAACAGCTTTGGATTTTCCTCCAAGTAAATTTTAGATTTATTAGGTATCATGTTGTAAAAGTCAAAGATATTTTATTGCAAAGTTATTGACAATACGTTCGATAGTTTTGTTGTACAAGTTTTAAATTTGGAATACTATTATGAATCTTAACAACCTCCAAGGCTTTTTATTTATCTCGTATTTTACAGATGAGGCCACAGTAATGTGAAAAGGGCTACTAGCGAACACAGAAAATATAAAAAAGATAAAAAATACGAGTACCCATAACCCCAAAATGAACAATGTAAATAAATGGAAGAAATGTTTCTTACTAGATTTATATGAGTGTATAACAAAATGGACAGAGTTGTATTTATGTGGTCGGCGGATCCGGATCGGGGCAAACTTTGATCGATGGTGGAGTTTATGATATTAGGATTCCCGGGCCTTAAGTAATTGACTGCCGCCATTAGTGGTCCGCTTGGATTAGGGTACCGTCGGAACAGCTGGCGGGTGTTGGGTATTATTTTGACAATAATCGACAAATATTAAGGCGATAATATCTAATAGATATTAAACTAATAATGTCAACTTAATAATAAATAATTGTCGTTTTTACAAATCCAGATTTCCAGATAATTAAATCAGCGGAACCAGGATAATGAAATAAAATAACTTTATTTGCTGAAATGTGGTTACAAGGTTGGTCAAGTATTATGCAATCTATCTCACATTTGCTATATTATGGCGTACAAATAGCTTTAGTATTATACTAAGTTTATATTATTTATTATTAAATTTTAAATAGAATATTATTTTATTTAAAGTAATTACTTTCCTGGCATAAGAACTTAATGCATAAGTTTCAGAGTAAAAGAAGGAAATTATGCGAATTTATTGCTGACACATTTTAATTACCTATTCAAAATTTAATTTAACTAAACAAATGTTTTATTTTACATACTAGTAACCCACCCTCACTTCGCTTCCGGAGATGAGCGTCTTCAAACAAACAAAAAACGCTACAGCTTTATTTATTACGAGTAACTGCCCTCGCTGTGCTTCGGTTTTCCTATTTTTTTCCACCTTGGGTTACATTATTGGAGTTTTATTAAGGTTCACCGGGGATAGTGTAGCTTTCTAACAGTGAAAGAATTTTTCAAATCGGTTCAGTAGTTTCGGAGCCTATTCAATGCAAACAAAAAGTCAAATCTTTCCTCTTTATATATTAGTATAGAGTATAGATATTAGTATACTCGTTGGTTAACTTTTATTCTACGATTCTAGAATGTTAATAAAATGTATATCCATGCCAAATCACAGCTTTCTAGCACTAAGAGTTTCAGCGCTTTGCTTCGGATAGACGGACGGACAGTCGGACGGACATGACGAAACTATAATTGTTCCAATTTTGCTTCGGAACCCTAAAAACATGAAATCACTTGATTCTCGTAAGTATTCTTGAATATAATGTTTGTTAGGGAAGAAATTAAGTATAACTGTCCAAATAAACATTCTACTCTACATTCATTTTTTTTCTTTCATTAATAGTAACATTTATAGCACAATTTTTACTTGAAGTGTGATTTAATAACAAATGAATCCAAAACGGAAAAGTTTTCAACCTAGATTTTCATTCATTTTCAATCTGAACATCATAAATTAAATTCCAGAACGGAACCAAACATAAGCGAAATATTCTCCCCTGTAACACGTCCAGATATATAATTGATGGTCCAATAATTTCCTTCAGACAGCTCACCTTTATATCTCTATTATTACTTTTACTTGGCTTCTAACGTGCAGATAATAATATGGTTTTGTGAAAAATATACTTAGCCTGAATGTTATATTCTGCTATAGATACTTTGTCTTTATGGCCATTATTTTAAACAATAATAAGTATCAGTCGATATTCAAAGTCGTTTAACATGATACCTCATTATTTATGAACAGTTTGATATGTATTTGATTACAGTTTGACTATGAGAGTCTAAATTATTTTAGTCTAAGTTATTCTATATACTAAGATATACGCAATATGTAAGAAAGATGGCTTCTTCTTTTTCAAAGATAATTTTAAGTCACAAAGAGATAAATGCAATAAAAATAGTTTTTAAATCAGTCTTCAATACTTATGTCCAAATAGCATCATCATTATGCCCGTTTCAGGATGGTCGAGTAAGTTTATTAAAAGCCCTTTTTAACCGACTTCAAAAAAGGAGGAGGTTCTCAATTCGACTGTATTTTTTTTTATGTTTGTTACCGCAGAACTTTGGACTGGGCGAACCGATTTTGATGATTCTTTTTTTAATCGAAAGCTGGTGGCTGTCATGTGGTTCCATATTAATTTTATTGAGATCTGACAATGGCATCCATGAGAAAACCACATAAGTCGTAAATTTGTGTTAAGATGTGCGCGACAAATTGACGAATTACTCAATATCACGCCAACAGATTTCGATGATTCTTTTTTTAATCGAAAGCAGGTGCTTGTCATGTGGTCCCACATAAATTTGAACGAGATCTGACAAGTAGTTTTTGAGACTTTGAAGTCGGTTATTTTTTGTTAGTAAAATTTAGATTATTAACGGTTATACATAGTTACAACGGTTATAGAAATACAGCGCCGTACAGCCGTTTTCCGAACGTATCGATCGGTTTCGGTTTTACCTATTAAAGTTATTGACATGGGACTTCATATTTGAGTTACAAGCTCTGCGACCGACGCAGGGTATTTAGTGTACCTACATTATACATAAGATCGCTTGAATATACTTAAAAGAGTATAATAAATAACTCGGTTTATTAAACACACAAAGATATCATTTGAAAAATAGTTATTAGGGTTCCGTAGCCAAATGGCAAAAAACGGAACCCTTATAGATTCATCATGTCTGTCTGTCTGTCTGTCTGTCTGTCTGTCTGTCTGTCTGTCTGTCTGTCTGTCTGTCTGTCTGTCTGTCTGTCCGTATGTCACAGCCACTTTTCTCCGAAACTATAAGAACTACACTGTTGAAACTTGGTAAGTAGATGTATTCTGTGAACCGCATTAAGATTTTCACACAAAAATATAAAAAAAACAATAAATTTTGGGGGTTCCCCATACTTAGAACTGAAACTCAAAATTTTTTTTTTCATCAAACCCATACGTGTGGGGTATCTATGAATAGGTCTTCAAAAATGATATTGAGGTTTCTAATATCATTTTTTTCTAAACTGAATAGTTTGCGCGAGAGACACTTCCAAAGTGGAAAAATGTGTGTCCCCCCCCTGTAACTTCTAAAATAAGAGAATGATAAAACTAAAAAAAATATATGATGTATATTACCATGCAAACTTCCAACGAAAATTGGTTTGAACGAGATCCAGTAAGTAGTTTTTTTTTAATACGTCATAAATCGTAAACCGCAATTTACCTCGATCAAAGTTACAACGAACTTCAAGAACTTTTATATTATGTTACTTGCTGCTACGGAACCCTTCATGGGCGAGTCCGACTCGCACTTGGCCGCTTTTTTTATTAATAAGCTAATGTACATAAAAGTGTATGAAGTCTTCCAATCGTAAAGTTACGTTATCAACTCTCCAAGCAATGCAATAGTTGTCGGTAACGCTACTAATACAGATTTAACCCAGAATTTTTTAAACTACTACAACATGTGTAAAACATTATAAAGTAGGCGCTAATTACAGACTCAAATGTAACCCCGCATTTTTAGTAAACTCACTTTACCATAAAATATGTAACATAATAAAACTCAAAGGGAAAATTTTGTTTCTAAAAAAATTTGATTAGGGGGCACTTCAATAACGTGTTAGAGCACAAAAATATATTTTTTAGAATTATTGTCTGTCTGTCTGTCTGTCTGTCTGTTTGTCTGTCCGGGCATCACATGAAAACCCTTGAACGGATTTCGATGAAAATTGGTAAAGTTGTTACTAATACTTCGGGTCATATTTTAGGATACTTTTTATCCCGGAAAATTAAAAGGTTTTCCCGGAAAACGGGATGAAAGTTTGTATGAAATATTTTTAAAACATCAACCGATTTGCTTCAAATGTGCAACATAATTATGTTCCTTGTTTAAATTTATGGAATACATATTTTTCAGTTCTTCAAATTTTTGCAAAAAAAAGAAAAGAAAAATACAAATTAATGTGAATATTGCTTATTTATCAAAACCTGCTCCTGGAGGAATCCTTTGTAATTTTATCGTGGGTTTCAGTATATAAATTACTAAATATAATTACTTCAATATAAATTCACCGTTTTTAAAATTTCCTTCTGCAAGAGGTACAATAATTAAGGTAAAACATAATTTCCGTATGCGAAGCTGCGGGCAACGGCTAGTATGTAACATAAAGTAGGAACTGCAAAGTGAAGTAGAATTACCCAGATGGAGGTAACGGGGCTGTTCACATGGCACTAAGGTGACATGAAATATGAAATACTTAACGTGCTCTGACGCCATGAAATATATTAATAAATTCCGCACACCGGATCCGCTGTGTGGACTGATACAGTATGTGTGTTACATGGACTGAAAGATTATGGTAAAGTCACTTAGCACAATGTTTAATTCATGGCATATGAATAGGTTTTTCTTTACTTATAAAGTCTCACAATAACCACAAATGACGACCCGACGTGGTTACTAGGTCGGACCGCCCGCGCCCCCGCGCTGTTCGAATGGTCCTAGGTTTGATTCCCAGCTAGGGAAAAATTTGAATAAATGATTTGAATTTCTGTTTTCGGTTAGACTTTGTGTATTCTTGTGTTTGTGTTGTCCATTGCACCCACCATACAGAGACTTAGTGTAGGACTATATAAATTGTGAATATTTCAAGTGTGCGTTGATGGCCAAATTCGAAACTATGAGGAATATCGAAAAGTGGTCAAAGGAGTCTCAGAGCCGATTTTGATGGAAAACTAAAATCGCATCATTACATTTTTAACCGACTTCAAAAAAAGGAGGAGGTTCTCAATTCGACTGTATTTTTTTTTTTTTTTTTTTTTTTTTATGTTTGTTACCTCAGAACTTTGGACTGGGCGAACCGATTTTGATGATTCTTTTTTTAATCGAAAGCTGGTGGCTGTCATGTGGTCCCATATAAATTTTATTGAGATCTGACAATGGCATCCATTAGAAAACCACATAAGTCGTAAATTTGTGTTAAGATGTGCGCTACAAATTGACGAATAACTCAATATCACGCCAACCGATTTCGATGATTCTTTTTTTAATCGAAAGCAGGTGCTTGTCATGTAGTCCCACATAAATTTGAACGAGATCTGACAAGTAGTTTTTGAGAATTTGAAGTCGGTTATTTTTTGTTAGTAAAATTTCGATTATTGAAAATTCACCCCGTATATCACTATGTAATGTTAGTTTACAATAAAGAGGATTTTGATAATATTCTTAATGCTTAGAATCCCACCTGATAGTATCGTAATACTATCATGATAGTATCGTAATTACAACTACGTAGGATAAAAGTATATCTGAGTGACTGTAATATCAGAAATTATTGCATGACTTTTCATATGATTTTTGTTAAAAGATAATTTGATTTTCGGCTCTATCAATGTCAAAAGTTTTTTCTTAGGTCGTAAGTGTGTGTGTATGTTTGTATGACCCCTACGACACACACATACAGAAACAATTTGATTGACTGGACAATTTATTTTCAATAAATTAAAAAAAGTACAAAAATTATATTATTATTATCGTAATAATATTTGAAATTCCCCTACTTAGAATCGCTCCAATTCCTAATTCTGCATAACAGAATGAATGAATGAAATCACCAAGCTTAAATTCCCACGCCAAATTCCGGTCCCATATTTCATAAAACCCTTCAAAAGGCATTTTAATACCAGCTAATACGGTCCTACGAGTACATTTAGTGGAGATAAAATAACCTTTTTTTAATTTCACTGCAGAAATGTATTGGAAATATTTTTCGATCCATCGAAGTTTTGAATGTTTGGCCGTTATAAAATGTATGTTTATAACTTTGTAAGCGTGAATATAAAATCAATTTTATAACCCATGTAAAACGTAGGAGTTATAATTTTGGTAGAATAATAAAATTAATAATAAACGTACAATAAAATTGTATAATATATGTGTAGATGCTATGAAAATGATAAAAAAGTTACCAATTTTATTTTAAGCTTCTTCAAATTCTTGTCAATATGTATGTAATTTAAAATAGTGCTCGAACTGAAATAGAATCATCTTATTAATAATCTTTAGTTAAAATTACATTACATTAATTACCTGTAATTAAATAAACGCTTAACTACTTCAACCTCGTTCAAACAATGGTTGAAAACTAAATCGGTCCTATTACCGTAATTATGCAATAAAACTAACTGATTTAAAAACTAAGCTCAGTGCATTTTAAGTGGTCTAGTAAAGGACTACGAGTTAGTAGAAAAACTTAGCGATTATCAAGTCCTAATAGCATTAGGTGAGCTTTTAAAAGAGCATTAGGAGTGCGCTCGGGTTTGTTTGCACACGAAATTATCTGTTTGCGAAGCGGCACTAATAGTACTCTAACACGGCAGGGACTGAACAGCGAGACAGGAAAAGGCGCTTCTTCACTGGACATTTAACGACACAGTTTTATAATTCCAGTGCAGCAAGGCTATTCTGTTTTGTAACTCGACAGCGGAATCCATGATGAGTGTCAAAATTCCTATCTTAAATCGTTTGAAGTTCGAGTTCGAGACTCACTTCACTTCGCAAGTGCGTACTAGATGCTTAGAGAATAACATATCAAGACGATGCAAGTTCGCTTTCGAGTCTCTCTTGAGTGAGCTTCGATTTCGAGTTTGTATTTTAGAGAATAGCCCTCCTGGTATTAAATGTTTTCATATCGCCAATGACGGCAGGAGGCATATTTGTATGAATTTGTATTAGGTATACGCTATCTCGTTGAATAACAACAATTACAACAACACTATAATGTCGTTATCGTCTGCAGCAAGGCTGGTGTTGTGACGACAGTTATATTTATGTACGTGTATTGTAGATATACGAAAGCTTCCATGTGTGCGTGTGTGTACATATACAATAGATACATACAGAAGATGTCTTTATCGTGTCGTCCATTGAAAAAATAGCCAAACTAGTGTCATTTAAAATTTAAATTAAAAATACCCCTGACACAAAAAAAAAAAAACAGTAAAAGTCTGAATATGAAATTTACTGAATAGGTACAGTTCAAATCCTTTCATTTGATACCCGTTTATTCATCCCCTCTTCCACCCCCCATAACTATTAAACGGCTGAATAAATTTTCTTCAAATAAAACACTCTCAACTAAGAAATCTTTCAAACAAAAGAAACTAAATCAAAATCTGTTCATCCCTTCGAGAGCTATGATGACATGTAAACAGAGTAACAGACACACACGTCAAACTTATAACATCCCTCGTTTTTGCGTCGGGGGTTAAAAATATCATACACCTTTTCGTCTCTTTCACCATTTCTTATCCCCTGTGACAAAGCACCTTCCCAGAATGAAGGTGGAATGAAATAAATTACGTACATTGGTGTTACATCAGTGATACCTATGATGAAATCGGTGCCGAATTTAGGGCCTATTTTCCTAAATTCAGATATCACTTTCTTAAACAAGTACATTGCTGCTTAAAACAAAAACAAAGTTAACCTTGTATAAATTATGGGGTTATAATATATTATTAGGTTTTAAATTTAAGGAGCCCTTTACGTTAACAATTAGTAAATTGAAAGCAACAAACGAGGTTTATAAATTGTGATATTTTTATTTCTATGATTTTTTTAGTATTTGTTACTTCATTGGAGTAGATTTTTTTTAATAAAATCAGTTGTATAACAAATACATTACCGAATTATACTGCGTCACTTATGATTGAGTTGTTTCTTTGCCACCAGTTTATAACCAGGATATTACAAGTCGCACTTCATATGGTGGGCCGAAAATCTAATATAAGATGATGGATGTTGTTCCCAAAGAAACGGGGAAGGCATGTGAGGAAGATATCGATGAAGATAAACAGCCACCGATTGTGATGATGCTTAGTAGCGTAAATAGTTTGGTATGTAAGAAAAAGGTGGATTAGAATATTCCAATAACAATTAAATTTGACAATAGTTATAATTGAGAATTTAGGGTAATAGTAATATTATAGTTAGGGTAATAGTAATATTAATGTATAATGCATTTTTATTACATTATTTTTCTAAATTTATATTAAATTTAGTTTATCAGTTTGAGTTAAATTATTATAATATTATTTATTAGTCTTGTAGGCTAGATCGTAACATAAGAGGGGTCAAATACGTGCCCTACAAAGGAGAAAAAAAATACAATATTTTTCTGTTTTTATACATTCGTTAAGAGGAGAGGAGAGGAGACGTTCTGAAGCCAAACAGTCCTTTAATTGCCAGTTTAGGTACCATACAAAACGCCAGGCATAAATTTAATGAAGAAATACTGTTATATTTTTCATTGATATTCGTCAAAAGCTAGACGTCAATAGCCTAACGCTGAAGCATGGAGCGAATTCGGTCTGAGCGTTTCGGCTTACGGACTTCGGGCTAATAACATTGACACACTTTATCGTTATAAAGAATCAGTTCTATTTACTTGAACAAATTCACGTTTAACTTATCACTGTCGTTTGTAACTTGAAATTAAAGTTTTGAAACTAACGATGGCATGTCGAAAACACTTTAAGAGTTTGCCAAGTTATTTACAGAGCTCAAAGCTTGTTGTCAAATGTTGTACTATTTGTTTTATAGCAGTAACTTTGGCGCTTTATGAGTTTTAAACAAATAAAAATTATTACGAACGAGTTCGTTTTGTTAATTGTATTTCAGTTAATGAAAGTGTTTAAGGGAAATTAGTATACTAAAGAAATAATTTTTATGTCGTGACTTTTATTTGTGACATTCGGAATTATTGTTACTCATTTTGATGCTTGGAGTGGTTTAACTTGCAGAGAGACAAAATTGGATGTTTATACAAATACTCGGCCTACGGTAAGATTAAAATAATACTGCGCGAAGAGATGGTAGTAGGTCACCAGGTCACCCGATGGTAATAGGGTACTGTCCTATAGACTTAAGTAACACTAAAGGAATCACCGACGTATCGCCAGCATAACCTGCATATTCTTATATTATTACTAGCTACCCGGACAGACTTCGTTCTGTCAAAAGTTTTTTTACTATGAGATGTAAGCTATCCTATCTTTCAAGTTGGATCAAACTGCACACGGTGTGCAAATTTGATAAAAATCGGTTAAGTAGTTTAGGAGCCTATCGCGGAAAAACAACGTGACACGTAATTTATATATGTTAAGAAGATTATTAGGCTGTTATTCAATGCAGTCGGCTAAAAATTTCTTCTAACATGCACTCGTGCATTACTTATATTGTACAAAAGCTATTATCGTGATTACTTATATTATACAAAACCTAGAAGCTTCTAACTAGAGAGTTCTAAACCCTTAAATATTACACCACTGTATTTCATGTTCATCTTAATTTAAACCTTAATGATATGATTAGTAACATTGATAATAATAATAACGCTTCACACTCATAGCCCCACACTAGGATTCCCTGTGTCGTGGGTGCCATGGACAACACACAACATAGACAAGGACATACACACCCAGACCGAGAACAGAAATCCAAACTCATCATTCAAATTTCCGCCTCGCTGGGAATCGAACCTAGGACCTTTGGTGCGGCGATCCGGCATGGTAACCATTGCGCCACACGGGTCGGGTGATGAATCAATGACATGAATGAATCAATTATTCGTAGATATTGATAATATTCATTTTTGTGTAAGTCTTATTAGAATAGCAAAATTCGCGTAATCTTATAAAATTTATATTGAGATCCAACACTAAATTTATTACGTAACACAAAGACGAGGTACATTTCACCGGGTGAGCCGACGACGGTACCCGACCCGGGTATGATTGATGGCGGCCGTGCGACCCGGATAAGACAATGTACCGGAAGGAATGACCGTGCCGAGTTAGTGCGTTGGAAAGAGACATGACGAAATCGGTTCCTGACAATGGATTGGGGTAGACTTTCATTTCTTTTGGCAGCTAGCATTTTCAATCTTGGGAAACACGTTACATTTTCAATTATTTTATTGTACTCATTACATAATCTTTAATATCTGACGATTAAGAGTCAGGAACCCAACTGACAGTTATTCACCCTGTGAAGAATCTCAGATAGTCCGCCTTGTCTCGAATGTGATTCCCAGCCGACGGATAATTATCTGACAGATATTATTTATCTTAAGTGATGTTTGCGACATGTCCTTGTGTATGTTTATGACTCCACGACACATGGAATCTTATTCCTCTGCCCTAGGTGATATGAGTGTTCAAACATTATTAATATTAGGAAGTAATTATATTAATAATCACGGTAGAATTCAGTCATAGCTTTCGTTTTTAGATCTTTCTATAATATTAAATTATGTTCAGTAGTGTTAATGAATTAACTGATTTTAATTTCAACTCATTAGAAGCCTACTGCACGTAACGGGTCTCTTTTCTCTCTTTCTCGCTCTCTCTCGATAAAACAAGACTTATTTTTGTCCTGCTAACGATCATCCATGCACTCCATTACCTGTATCTAATTGAAGTAAAATCGATAATCTTTGATCGATCGATTAATCTCTCATGATCTTCGAAAACTAATATTTAAACTACATCGCTATAAGTGATGAAGGGTCTAAATTATGCTTAACAAAAGTACCGAGATATTACGAACCAAAAGATTCATTACACGAGAATAATCCAAATCCCAAGCGAAATTATAGCCGCACAACCCTAATTCTTGCATCCATTCACCGGAAAGCTCGAGTTTGCTTTATCGTATGAAATAACGAAGGTACGATTACGATTTCCCCATAAACCATTGATATGGAGCCAGGAAAACCAACGGGACCTTGCAAAAGAAATAATTGATGACCACGTAAAAAAGGTTTCCAACTTTGTACGTATTGAATCCAATTTCTTCGGTTAAGCGATCGTTGCTATGCGTATTTCTAAAGACTTACTATAATGGAATTACCGATTTTCGTTCCAAGTTCCTATCGTATTACGAGGGTTTACTTTATATAAAACACAAATGGGTTTTGAGTCGTCAGTTTCTGGATCGACTTTTGTATTCAGCATTATAAGGATTTACATTTGTTATTATGTTTTCATAAATACAAATTGTTTTTATGTTTTCTTTCTGTAAAATATCGTAATATCTCTATTTTATACTTTTTAAGAAAAGGGAAAAACCTTTTGATTTTCTGCTCTAATTTCAAAATGCGAAAAGTGTGTCAAAAACAAGAAAAAAATATTTTATCGTCGAAGCCTGTTTTCATCAAAATTAATTTCAATGTGCATATTCGGCCCGGTTACATTTAAATTATACTCCAGGTTACAGCATACAATGAGTTTTAATATATTCAGTCTTCAGTCAGAGAACCAACATTATGAAGATATACCTATACAAAGAGAACGTTCATGCATCGTGAATATCTTATAATATCATAGATTCACTTGTATAAGTTGAGATAGAAATTTGCAACAGATCTTAGTATGTAAATAGTGTTCTAGCAGATCGAAATTGTTTTCCATAATGTATGAACAGTACACTTACCTATACAACCTTCTGCCCGCGATTTGTCTGCGTGATTTTCAGAATTAGTTTCAAGGATAACAATTACGTCACGTTGAAATAAAATAGGTATCCTGATACCAATAATATGACAATCTATTACAGTCCCACAGATCTTCCATAGGTACTGTCATGTTCCTGAAAAACGTAATAACAAAAGACAGAAAGTATTGTCTATAAAAGCGTAAAACGTATTCGCGTATTGGAATCCGCGAGACGTATGCAAATACTCCCAGCAATATACTTACTTCGCTGAGATCTTTTGTCGTCCAACCTGGATATTGGTACCGGATACATTGATGCTCTCTTCAAAAGCGCAGTGTTTGATAGAATAAGTCGTCTTTCTGTATGTAGAATTAAACGGAATACGTTAAGGATGAAGGGATTTAAAGACGATGCGATAGATTCGTTTGAAGTTTTTTAACACATACAGTTTATTACGTGGCTTTGCTTTTTTTTACAAATTACAAGTTATATTTAAATATGCTGAAATGAATAAATATAATAAGAACAAAAGAATATTGCGCTTAACTAAACTTAAAATGACTAAAAAAATTGTGTGTTTCAGCTCCGACGCACGACTGGAGTTTAACGCCATCTAGTTTGCAATTGTCAAATCGGTAACAACGCCATTTAGTTCGCAATCGTCAGATCAGTTACGACTTACGACGACGATGATGACGATGATGTTTCACATCATCATAATAGGATGTAACAAGATTATTATTATTATCAAGATTATTATCATTAGATGATGTACTATTATCATTAGATGATTACTGATCAGTAACAACGCCATCTAGATTTTGTGTTACGAATTACAAATATAACGCATAACGTAACGGAGAAAGTTTGATTATACTCCTCGTAAAATTTCATGCCACGAGCTTAAATATGTAAAATCGATTCTAAAGGAGTTAGATTCTAAAAAGTTATATGATGAGAACAATTTTAATTAATATTGGGCTCAGTAAAGTCTCAGATTCCGAGATATATTGCAGTTTCCGAGCAATAATTATGATGTTAAAACTCATCACAGTATTTTTTAACATATATTTCAATCCGATTTTCCTAATGTTTAATATTAGTCTAAAAGCAGGCCGGGCACATCTAATATTGTCGTCTCGTAAGCCCTTTGAAAGGAGTATGTATCCGTTTCAGATATTCGTAAAACGACAAAGGAGTAACAAGGCTTTCTTGGGAATGTTTACATACTTTTTGCAACCCGATGCAGCTCTGTCGTTTTGCATTGGTTTAGGAACTTGCTTTAGGAACAAATTTTTGAGGAATTATCTTCTAGGTAGACACTATAGTTTGTACTACTCTATTGCAAAAAACGCATTGTCAAAAATATGTTACTCACAGGGACTGAAAAGCAGAGCAATTTAGGGTTATATAAACTACTAGCTGCCCGGACAGACTTCGTTCTGTCAAAAGTTTTTTTTTATTTTGAGATGTAAGCTACCCTATCTTTCAAGTTGGATTTACCTGCATACGGTGTGCAAATTTGATTAAACTCGGTTACGTAGTTTAGGAGTGCATCGCGGACAAACAACGTGACACGTTATTTATATATATTAAGATATACACAAAATATGTTTGAATATTTTTTATCTTGCATCTGTTGCGACTTGCGATGCATCATATATGGTTTTAAACTACTAACATAGCTACATAAACGCAATGACGTGCTTACATTAAGCTTTAAAGATGTGAATTCTTGTCTTAAACTTTAAAATATAATTCAGTAAGATTCAGTTTATTATCGCAGAACAATACGTCAAATCCCAAACCTCTTAATCTACCTGGGAATAAGAATAGCTGAAATGGAGACACTATTGATCCTGAGGGCGAACAATCAAGGAAATTGAAAGGTCCCGCAGCCACCGGCGGGATCGTTCCTGCCTTGTCTTATCCGGGTGTACATCACATTCCGGGTGAATCGGTCTTTTATTATCCCGATGTGTCATATCATAATAATAATGTGTTCAACATAGCGCGTTATATTATTATACGTATAATGTACGATATTGCATATTGTTAGGTCAGGTTGAATGCTTAGTCTTCTTTCAAAGAAGGTTTTAATAACACTTTAATATGAAAATTTAAGAAAAGTTAACAGCAGATTTTTTATACTTTTTTTACGATCTTCTATTACGAATAGAGTAGTGAGTGTAAATTCAGAACTACAATATACACAGGATAGTGATAAATCTAATATTTTTTGAAAATGAAAATGGTGGAGGTTTCATAAATTTTAAAATGTACCTATAACTATTTCTTATTATGGGTTGATATCTCTCACAACAGTTAACAGCGTTAAAATTAGATACTCATAAGTATTAATATTATAAACTCAATACTCACATATAAATTGAGAAATGGCTTATACGAGTCTAACACGGGTCTCAATCTCACTTAACGCACGGAGACTTAATAAGAATGTTCAGAATGGAACCACTATTGATCCGAATGGCGGGCGATCAAGGAAATTGAAAGGTCCTGATCCCGACCGGGAGCACCTTGTCTTATCCGCCCGTTCATCACATTCCGGATGAAGTGGTCTATCTTATACCCGGGTGCGGTATGTCGAACAGGGCTCTTTACTTTATTCGCTTATAAGAAGACAAAAGGCGACGACAAATTCAACGTCGTAAAATTTATCTAGTTTAGTCCGATGATGTTTATTACAATTAAGTTTTAAATTGAATTGGGTTTTATGAGTTCATTGTTTTGAAATAACTAATAGGTACAATTTCTTTCAAATTTAAAAAAGTTTTAGATGGATAAGTCACACTAACTTATGAAAAATTGGTATGTCCTAATTATTTGAAATCGAATTGAATCAATGCAAAAATAATTAATTTCCAAGTAACTAACATTCCTAAGAGTTCTTCTTTATGGTTTCAAATGTCTTTGTAATTTGCCAACCGGCTGTAAGAAGTTCTAGAAAATAATTATCGCAGCCATTTGTGAAGGAAAATATTGTGAAGAAACACTACTAATTAAGAGTTGTTTTAAATCTGAATAATACTTGGAGAATTTTTCGAAATTCAGGATCAGGTCCTGCAATATTAATCATGACATAACACCTCATTCCGAGAAATCTCCCAGAACTAATTACAACATTTAAGCCATGAGGTGATGGATACGTTCAAACCGATATGAATTCTCTTTACAAAGCAATATATCCTGAAAACAATCAAATTCTGAAAACCAATACGGTCGGTACCTTTAACCGATAGCCCAAACATTTCGGTCCGCTTTGGTTTTCCCGGGGATACTTTAATAAATCGTCCGATTTGCGGTCGGTCCGCGCCCCGCGTAAATTACGTTACGGGCGAAAAGATCCGACTGTTTACTGCGAGTGCATTCCTGGGCTTATCCTTGCCCGGACATTGCAGAGCTTGGATTGTTTTGGTATTCAAAAGAAGTGAAATGATAACAATGTTTTGATTTACGTGTCCTGTACAATTTATAATCGAGTAAAGATTAGAACCATGGCTGATTCTGGCGAAAATTTATAGGTACGGGTATAGAACGCCGTCGATCCGTTTCAGTGGACAGTAGAGCGCATCTTGTTGCTTTCAGTGCCTGATAAAGTCCTAGCACGGTCATGGTATGGTACGCTGTAGTCGATAGACTCATTTATTATAATATTCTGGACATCCTTTCAACCAACCTTCTAATCTTTTGATGGATATTTTCGGTTAAATAAATTGAACAGTTTGCGTCGTGTTGACTAAACCTTGAAAAGTTTATTCGCGTCGTTTGTTCGTCCGGTCCATTAGTTGGGGGCGATTTTTTTCCGCCCTCTAAGTTTGGGCTCGGACACAAAGTCAATGTAGCCGGGTTTGGCACGCCGCCGCTGGAAATAAACAGGGATCAAAGGATTCTCCGAGATTACTTACAGATCGATGGCCACACGTACCTCTGAGTGACATGATCTGCGAATGTGTATTGACCTTCGAGCGATAGTAGGGCAAGTAGGTAGTGTGGGAAGTAAATAAATTACCATCCCATACATTGGTTCTGGCTACTACTTCTATTTTAATTAAATACTACATATAATATTGCACATCATCACCAGGTGATGTTGACAAACTATCCAAATTGTATGAATTCTGTCCAGAGAGAAGCGAAATGTATGTAATTTATAAAAAATATGAAAAAAAAATCAGTGCTCATAAATATGGGTCATGATCATGAGTCATCAGCATGACCCATATGATTATTAGCAAAAACCATCAAAACATTAATAACTAATCTCTAAACTGATCTTCCGAACTAATTACAACCATTAACTTCTTATCCCGAGAGAACAAATCCATTTTCCGGGGTATGAAAATTAGATAAAATTAATAGTTAATTAGATAAAATCTAGGAAATAAACTATTTGTGTGCCAAATGTTATCCAAACCCCTTCAACCATTTTCGTTCGAGTGATTTACATAGATCTTCAATGGTTTTAACCATAAAAACTATTTATTTTGAAAAAATTACATAAAAATTGGTCGAGCCGTTTCGAAGGAGTGCGACCACAAACACCTTGACAATTGACATGAGATTTTTGTACATATATTAGTCCGCGAAATTATAAACTACTTACTAAGTACATAATATTTTTTAAAGGAAAATAAATTTTAATAATCTTCATTGATCATTATATTTATAGGGGTAGAAAGAATCAATCGCAAAAGTTTTGTTAGTTATAGGTATGATGAAACGATTTAGAATTTTAATTATTTAAATAAGATTATTATTTAATATGACGTTTTTACAAAACAATAAAACCGATATTATGTGGCGAAAAGGAAAACATGAAGCATTGTTTAGAAAAAGCTGTGTGTACTTATCTGTGGTTCCTTTGATTGTCTGTGCTCGATTATAGACAACGCTTAGTTTATACTTTAGCCGTCAGAGGTCGCCAGCAAGGGAGCGGGATTTCTTGAAATAATCGCCATCTTATTTTATTTTCATAGCGTTGTGTACAACCGCCAAAGGCGGTCGAACATCTTAAAATATTTAGCCCATTATTATTTAATAAGGATAAGGACAAAAAATAACCGACTTCACAATAACTCAAAAACCACTGGTCAGATCTAGCTTAAAATTAAGTGTGACCACATGACAAGCACTTATTAAATTGTGAATGTAAATAAAGTTGCAATTTAAATAAAAATAATCAAAGAAAGTAATTTACGGGTACTATAAATATTGCATTAGGAATTCCGCTCCGTCTCGCTACCAGCCAACTGTATTGAACTAATTCGGTAAACAATACTCGCCGCCTTCATTTGATTTCCCATGTTGCGGAAACAGGGTTTTTATTTTAAACCGACTTCAAAAAACGAGGAGGTATTCAATTCGACCCATTGACGTACTATACATAGACAGGCTATCTCAAACAAAATGTGTGTTCCACCGCCGGCTTGCCCTCCGTTCTCTTTTCAAACTAGGAGCCTCGTTTGCACACTTGCCATAGAGTAACTTTAATTCTAACGGTAGCTCACATAAGTCACATATAAATGTTCAAATTTCTATGTTTGAAAATTACAAAATAATTATGATTTTTCATTTTTCCACCTTCAAAAATGACGATGATTATCTTCGTATAATATTGGCTTCCAACACCTATTTTTACCCTGATGGGGATGCATTTAAACAAATCCGTTCTTAGCTGACGTCTCCTAAGCATAAAATCTCCCTGTATAATAATATTAAATAATATTAATTTCATGTTCATCGGTTCAATAGTTTTTTTTTTATTAATTCAGATCTCTGACACAGACCGTAATCAATAAGAATTCTTGTTGTAAATATCAAAATATAGATACTTCTTGCATTTTGCACCCCGTGACATACTTGTAAAAAACAATATTGTATTGTCATTGTATTCTCTTCTTGAATAAAATGTCTGTCGATTTTGTTCTCTGAAAATGTACGTTTTATTATAATCAATGATGTTGTTATTATAATTCTGTTATTTCAATTTGCTATTATATGATACAGATATCTTCAACACAGTCAGACAGTGTAGGAAAAAGTATTAGTAAAAAGTAAGAAATAATCATAAGTCTATGCAGTGCTGCCAGGAAATCCAGGTCCAAACTCTGGGTTTAGATATTTTCTTTCATGAATTGCGATAAATTCTGATAAATTTCAGTAGATTCTATTAGATTTCGGGTTTATTCATGAAAATATTAAACGGTTGATCGAAGCGAAATACCTTGAACCGTCGTGAATAAGAGTAAAATTAAACAAACTATACAATTTAATTTCATCAAGCTTTGGTTTTTATTGTAGTTCAATAGAAACACAAAAGTAAAATTGTATTTTTTATAGGTACATAGAGACTATTAGAAGTATTGGAACATTTTACAAAGCCGGTTTTCTTCTAATATCAATTTAATTAATACCGGTATTTCTATAACCGGTATTTCTATTATTTTTAAATGGTAATAATTGAACGAAAATTTATTAAAAGCAACCTAATTTATCACAAATCATTCACTGCAAATCGACACATAAGTCTGTCTGCCGTAATTACTACGTACCTATGTATATATATTTACCGTGAAAAACAAAATTAAAAAAAAACCTGCCTTTTTGCACGTTTTTGAATTATTTTCAATCGTTTTCCATTGATTCGTGTCGAAAAACCAACACCATAATACATATAATTGGCCACATCACAAGTAAGCTTATTTAGTCCATTAACATGCAAGTGGCTTGCCAAGTTCAAACGCTCCTTATGATTTTTTCATTCAAAATGGCGGGAACATTGCACAATAATTTAATTAAATTCCTTTTAGTTGATTTAAGTTATTATTTTGTTTTCTTACCGATGATAAGTGATTCCATTAACTTTTTTGTTTTTTGTCGTGCAATTGTGACACGTTCTTATTACGCACGAACGGCATTTTTTCAGTTTTTTCGTAAACAATTTTGACATGCGGCCGCAATGAGCGCAGCCGAGTGACAGCCGAGTGACAGAATGTAATGCAGCCGGCCGGCTGCAATGCACACCCCCGTGCCCGATGTTCGCGGTGTCCCTTCTATACGCTAGTAATATTAATTCTATGATTCGACCGTATTTTTTATGTTTGTTATCTCAGAACTTTCGACTGGGTGAACCGATTTTGATGACTCTTTTTTTAATCGAAAGCGGGTACTTGTCATGTCGTCCCACTTAAATTTGAGCTAGATCTAACGAGCAGTTTTTGAGTTATTTTGATGTTGGTTAGTTTTTTCTTGGTAAAATTCGGATTATATTTCTACCTTCAATTCGTTGATGACGGTCTTAGAGTTACGCACGTCCACTCCGAATTCCTGATGAAATCCGTAAAATACTTAAACGCCCGAAATAACGACCGGGTGTTTTCTGTCAATCTAAATGAGTGCATTGAATTTTATCTTTGGAGAAAGCAAAGTGAATTATAGCGGAGAATTGCGGATGAATGCTAAATCCGGTGTTAGACGATTTAGTATGCAAGAGAGGGTCAGTCGGGCTCGTAATTTTATTACCCACTTCTAAGATTTGTCTAACTTATCAGCGACTATGATTTATTATTGAATTAGAGGAAACGTGTGCGTTGCATGGTGGATAGGGTTGAAAACACTGCTTCTTGATTTACTACTCGAGTTACTCTCATCTGTAGTTAATTAAAACGACTCACGTGAGTTTAGTTTACAAACATATGTAGATACATTCATATATTTGCTAGTTATGTAACTCTGTTCTTTATCATAATAGTCAATCAGTTGTTGTGATTTTGACTCGACTCATACTGACATAATAGGTACCCAAGTGGAACAGAAACACTTTTAATAAAAAAAACTGACTATTATTCTAGCGTAATTATTTTATGTGCCTATAAAAGAAAACTTTTAAACGAACTTATTAAATTGCAAGAAACGATCTTGAATACGATATCGGTGCCAACATTGTTAAAATCTTTACAGTTACTTAGCAGTGATTGACTCGCATTGCCCTTTGTACTTAGACCCGACCAAGCGGGCTTCCTTTCAAAAATGCTAATGATGTTCGAGGGCTTTTCATAATATCTCCCTCGTTCAGAAAACGCGGCACTTACAATTATCTTCCGGTGTATTTGCGGCCATTCTCCCCTCTCTGAACAACGGACAAGGGGTATTTTTCCACCCGCGATCCCTCGACCATGTAATAAGCCTAAAAGGCCTTTGATTCTTTCACCTTTCCCTTTTAATGTATTTTTTTCTGTCACCTTTGACGGGCTTACGGGTTACAAGGAAATATGAATAATTGGCGTGAATAAACTTTAGAGACGGGTTCACTCACAGTGAATATGACTTTATGATTTAAAAATGAAGCACTGTATCTTACGAACATTTTAAGACGTAATAAGTCGCCTTCATTGTACCTAAATATGTTTCAAGTTGTTGATATCTGCACATGGAATGTACAAAAATATATCTTTTTGACGGTAAGTAAGTACTTATTAATGTAATAGGTACAGCTCAAAACAATAATTTTTGACGTTTGGTACCGCTAATCTTAGAAATGGCTGAACCGTAACATCTAATGTCGTTTATTTAAATCAGTTCACAAATAAATATGTCAATTAATAGAATCCAATCTCAACATATCAAGTATCGGTACTGAGGCATTGGTCCCGAAGGGAAACGATAGTGATTTCTAGTCCTAGTTACTAACATACAAAAGCATAAACTACATACTCGTAGATATAACACTATCATACTAGTAAAGGTAAGGCTATGAATATATAAAGGTAAAGTCTATGATATCGTAGTATAGACATAATGTCATAGTCCCGACCGAACCATTTTGCTTTGTATTGAAATAATGAAACAACAAAACGCTGACCCATTTGGTCGACATTCCGTCTTTGATCGCTTACGACACGATATTGAAAGAAATAAAGGAATGTATTGCTTTTCATTTATATACCTGACTTTTATCTTATCTTAATCGATTATATTCCATGTTGGCTTGGTAATAATGTATTTTTCTTATTTTAGCGTTGGTATTTCACACGGAAAATGTGGGTTTGAACTTTGAAACCGGTATGCACTTCTATCCATTATTTCTGGATGTTAGTAGGTAACACAGACATTGTCTGTGGTAGGTAAAGTAAATAATAACAAACTTTATGACCTTTTGACATTTGCCATGCAACTAACTTAAATATTGTGGAATTTATTATTATGGATGCATTTCTATGTAGTTGTAAATCCCTTCAACGCCTCCTTGATTCGGAGGTATGTGGAACCTGATATAATATTGTCCTTAAATAGCTGTTGTCAAATTATTTGGTTACTAGGTCTAGATCTTTGGTCGGTTTAAGACCTTCTGTGACCTTTTACTCAATCAATCCAAACTGAAACAACATGGAGTACCTATCTATGTATCCTTGATTCCTAGAACTGGCCCCGTGCCCTGCAAACCCCGCTAATAGATTGTTCATTGATTCTGATTATTGTCATACCATGTACAATAAATTATCAATCTACTATGTATAACTGACGCGTGTGTTGAGAATCTTCCGGCATAGAACCACAGGTAGCCGTCAGACAAAGCCGGTAATAAATTAATTTGCGTTGCCGCTAATGAGCCCGCAGCGCCCGCCTTGGCTCAAATCGTCACACTTCATTTATTTTTAAACGGCGCGTCCGTTTGAAATCTGAATACGTACATCTCGTACCTACACGTAGCGCGTAGGTAATTACGTGTCATAGAGCGAGAAACGTTACATGAAATAGACATGCAAATAAAATCTTTGAATGCAATTCGAAATTTGATGTTTCATTTACTGCAGAAGGAGCATGTTGTT
Organism: Thymelicus sylvestris; assembly: GCA_911387775.1. Taxonomy (NCBI): domain Eukaryota; kingdom Metazoa; phylum Arthropoda; class Insecta; order Lepidoptera; family Hesperiidae; genus Thymelicus; species Thymelicus sylvestris. The sequence goes on from OU426893.1 coordinate 14,978,439, forward strand.
TTCTTGTAATTATGATTATTAAATATCTAGTCCTTTGCTATACAACCCGTTGCTGAAAGCTGAAGTCGAATACAGCTCCGAATGCTTGTGGATAAGTGGGAATTCCACGACACAAAATCAATGTTGTTTCTAAACACCCCGCGCCAACAATATTTTATCCACCATAACATTTTATCATTAATCCTTCTTTGTTTTGTTCGATTTTTCGTCTTTTGCAAGATTTGTTGATAGAGACAGTTGATAGAGACGACTAACTCCTCTACTTATGTACATTGTACATACGATAGTACGAGTATATTGAATAGTTTGATATGCAAGGAGTTTCTTTACGGCTTTTCTTCTCCTCCATGACAAAGCACCCTTCCGAAGAGCTGGTAGATAAAAAAATGACTGTATTTATATGTAATTTTTTTATCTACCAGCTGTTTATGTAGTTTGACTTTGAATAGAATAGTCACAAAATACTTTGTAATGCCAGTCTAGCCAGCGTGGCAAGAGTCAGCCGCCGAGCAACTCGTTGAGTTCCAGCTGAAAGCCAGATTTTTTCTTTCTGAACCTTTTTTCTTGATCAGCAACGTATCGGTGGTCTCTTTTACGTCCATGGTCAACGGTAGCATACCATCACGTGGACCCGGGTTCGTCAGCTGCTGTCAAAAGGTTACATAAAACAACTTCTAATCGTCACCTGGTCTGTGGGCGATGCAGTCAAAGATTTATTTTGAGTGACGTCGGATCGATAGACTCGCTGACCTTTATAGGCAGGAGGATTGTTCAATGGCTCGATACGAAAACTATATTGAGACGCCGCGCGCCGCGACGCCTGCTCTGGTATAAACTTAAACCAATGATATTATAATGTAAAAAAGAGGTAGATATGTCACTAACGTGCCAACGATGAAGAGCGTAAGAACAGGCGTAAAATGTCTTCGTGTATTATACCAATGTGATTGGTGTAGTGAAAAAAAAAGATAAACGTGTGTGTGTTGTAGCTCTTTTCGGAACAAATTTTTTGTTGATTTGTAAGGGCATAACGTATCTATATTTTTTGAAGATCCATTGACATAAACAGAATTATTGTAAACTATTAGCACGTTAAAAAAAATTTGACGGTAGGCTCAGATCAGTCAGACTTTAAACGTAAAGTCGTGCAAGTTATAGCTAACTATGTCCAGGTGCGAACTGCCAAAAGTTTTAAACTGACAATGAATTTATATTTTATTTTTGAAGTAAAATAAAGACATAATTATTAGTGTAATTGTAATAAAAATTAATTTAAATCCATATATTTCTAGAAATTGCAGAATTATAGGTTTTAAATAAATAATTATCCCCTTGAAATTAATTTAAAATAACAAAATGGCCTTTATTTATAAAACTTTGTAATTCATTTATTATTTATTGTGACGTATATACACATGATGTTACGTATATAATGGGTTTGGGGTAGAACGCTTACAACTTAAGCAAGTTACAAATATAGGTACTATAGCCTCCCAACGTTTCGCTATAGTTGTATGAAAATGAACGGACTATCAATTTATCTTCACTAAATCTAAAGTAGTTCAGAGATCATTAACATTCAACGGTGATAAATTATATCGAAGACAAATTAAACACCAAGCCCATTAATTGTTTGTCTATCCCCCTGTCCGTGTATAGATAAACAATTCAAACTACAATGGATACCATAGAACGTTTATATTCCTTAGCATGGTAGGCGGAACCTATCCGTCCGTCTAATCCGTTATTCATTAACTATTTTCTTCTTCCTTTCATTCCTTTAATTTCCTTGGCCCTCTTCCCAAAGGTTATCTGAAATAGATCGCTATTTAGCGATAAGATCGCGTTTTGTACACAAATATCGTTACTTTATATGTGTCTCTTGACTGTTGATTGTGGTGTACAATAAAGTGTAATAAATAAATAAATATTTTTGTTTTTGAAAAACCTTTTTTACTTTTAAATGGATATTGAATATTTAAAAATCTGGCCATCTAGGACAATTTGCTAACGCGTGAAAAACGATAAAGATTGGCATGAACGATCGCGTAATGTGGTTAAGGAATTTAAATTCAATCGATGTAAATGACACTTACGCCCCAACTCAGAGTCACTAACGGTTACTTTAATCGTTCCTTAGTAAAGAATCACCATACAAATGTACTAAGGAGCGATTTAAGTAACCGTTAGTGACTCTGAGTTGGGGCATTAATTCCTTATAAAATATATCTCGTGCAAAACTGTATGCATACGAAGGCATTTATGTATTACATATTCTTCACATTAATTGGATACCTACATTTTATTTTTACTTGCCTTCATAATAAATATCTGGAAGCCAATCTATGCTTATTTTACACGTATGAAATATCACATTATTTATTTTTTACTACGAGTTCAAATTTTCATACCAAAGCTATATTTTCCGACACAGGTGAACATTTAATTCATTGAAAAATGTTCACACACAATACAATAGCTGAGCTGTAAAACACCCAAAAAAACTATCATGGCCGCTGGCAATGCAACACTCGGACAAAATTTACGGTTTATAGGTGAGATGTTGACCATTCAACCAACTGACAGCGGTATTCGTAGTTACGATTCAATACCTATAAATTTTTGGATCGCAATGAATAATATAAAGGAATGATGAGTTTGAATTTCTGTTCTCGGTCTGGGTGTGAATGTCCTTGTCTATGTTGTGTGTTGTCCATGGCACCCACGACACAGGTAATCCCCTAGTGTGGGGCTATGAGTGTGAAGCGATATTTTCTTTTTATGTTTGTGATAGTCACATTCATGAGGAAGGGTATAAGCTATATTATTATTAGTATTAATACTTAGGTACCCGATGCAAAGCGAGGGCGGTTTAGTCTTAATAGGTAACAAATAATTATAGACTCTTGTCTCGCATTTCAAAACCATGTATTACATTGGAATCCTAGTGCTGCGGTCTTGTGCACATACACTTGTATACGTTCAGCAGTTCACTACATAATGACTATTCGAACTGGAAACTCAATTCTTTAGCCAGACTGTACTATAAAACGCCGATAAACTTGTCAGCCCCGCAGTGATGTGAGTTATTACGCCGTAAATTATGTCTCCTCAATCCTCGATGTTTTGCTGTTTGAGTAAATAAAGTAGATATATTTTACGCTGATTTCGCATTGTTTGATTTTTTACTGACAATTTACTCGATAATTTTATTATCTTCTAACGATCATGGATAATGAGATTTTTCTAAACAAATATGCATACTTACCTACATAATTATAATAGTATAAGAATTTATAGTAATTAGGTACATTACAACAGAATTAGGTTTATAAGCATAAATAACAGATAAATGGTGCTCTGTAGACTAACGCTTCCCGCCCACGTCAGACTTTTTGTAGCATAGATAATCGGGCCGATTTTTCCTCCCATATTATTTCTGACCGACTTTTTGTAGGACGTGTGCGTTGCACTATTGCTATCAATACGTTCTATTTTCTCCTACAAAAAATCGGTCACCGATTATCGGACGTGGGCGAATAGCCTAATGGGTAGTCGCTTTATTGCAGGTCATGGACTTATGTATACAAACACTAGCCATCACCCCGTAGCTTTGCCCGCATTTTCTGGATAAATAAGTGCCCTATATCTTATTCCAGATCATGGATTACCTGTGTGCCAAAATTTCATTAAAATTCGTTCAGTAGATTTTGCGTAAAAGAAAACATTTAAACATCCTCACATTTATAACATTAGTAGGACAACCCGAGAAAAACAATAATCTACTAAGTATATAAATGTTTGTCCCCTTCCACACATCGAACCCAGAATCTTGTCACTAACTGCTGACTGAGTCACTAACAATGATCAATGCTACATCAAAAAAAAAAATTCTTTATTGCCACACAAATTCAGTGAAATAAACACTTAAATCTAACTTATCCAGTAACATTACTCTAAGCTATACAATACATTACTAATTACATTATCCCGTTATTGTGGGCAAAGTGGGAGTCTCAGCTTCTGCTAACACGAGAAACCTCATGCAGCGCTGTACAACATTATCAACATTAATATTCTTCGATACATTTACGCCAATGCATGATAATTATTCCCCAAAATTTGAATTTAATAGAGCAATATCTATAAGCCAGATGTTATTGTTCATAGCACAAAGAGCATCCTTCAATTCCCAATTACAATATGAACAATGAATTAATCAGCATACAATATACAGAGCATAGCTTCCTCCTATCTCTCGAGTCCAATTCCCAAACAGCGGCCATCTTGACTGACCTTACCCGTGATCCAATCAATGTCACGCGTGATGAGTATACCAATTAGTTAAGGGTCCTAGGATACTGGAGCCGTGATTGGTCGCTGACGTATCAGTTCTGTGCGGATGGAATCTATTCAAACTCATGTGGCTATAAACTGAGGGATTAAATGCAAGGCGTGTAGATACGTCTCTGTCTCGCTGTGCCTGTGATGGCTTACGAGGATATTGCAGGAGAAAATTTTGCATTTTCCGTATTTCGTAGCTGGAACTTTGTTAAGTTTGAATGGAGAGATAATGCAGATGTTCGATACATGTACCTTTACTATCCTATGTTAAACTCAAGTTGGATATAGGTAACAAAGGACCTCTTCTAATAAAATGGCTTAATCCTAAATGAATCATATGATGTCATGACTCTTCTGATTGGTTTCGAACTATGTGGCCTGTTTATGATTTTAGCCGGTTCATCTATTACCACCATCCTTTCATTTTCATCATCTCCCTTTACAAGCTCATGCTGAGCTCTTCACTAACGAACTTATGGACGTATCGTTGAACTGTCAGGCTCAGTTTCATATACTCAGTCCTATTTTAGGTTCGTTACACATTCACTTGTGCATATCGACACTTACCGCCAGGTGGACGCATGCCTCACACTCAAAATTAACAAACAATTCAAGTAGCCAATAAAACTCAGCAATCGTAAACAGCGAGCGTTCATATCGCCATGTTGTTATTCCATTGCGCTCCGGACTGGGGTCAATGTGATTCATGTCAAATTAACATAAAAGCATCGTCGCTGTCCAATTCGTTGTGACAAACCTTCGGGGTATAAACAATGCGCCTCTATTTCAATTTGTTCGCACGTGCTCTTAACAGGGACGCATTTATTTACTTTGTTTATAGAACATAGAGGATATGAATGAGTTTGGATCATTATTTAAATATTCTGGTTAAATAACGAGGAAAAGTTAAATAAATTTAGTACAATTTCTTTTGAATAACAGCCAATAAATGAGCCTCGGGATGGTAAAGTGGTCACAGCAGTCCTTATCTGTAGTATCAGAGGGTCACCAATCCAAGAGAGAAACACCAAAATCGTTTATTGATTTCCTCTGTTCTGCAACTTCAGCCAACATGACTTATCACAATACACTATAGCTAATATGAATATGACTATCACTAATATGTAAGTACACTATAGCCAATATGAATATGACTTATCTCTTTATGCGATCATTTGAAGTTTTGTCAAACGTCCCCTTAATTTTTAACACTAACGCCCCAACTCAGAGTCACTAACGGTTACTTTAATGGCTCCTTATTAAGAATCACCACATAAATTCTGTACTAAGAAACGATTTAAGTAGTCATTAGTGACTCTTAAGTTGGGGCGTAAGTAGAAGTAAGTTAACAAGGAAGAAGAGAAAATCCCTCTCCTTCGGATTATGGACCTCTTTGACAACATTTTCTCGTGTTCATTGGTTGTATATTGCTTGTCATGCTCTCGTGACTGCCTCGTAAAAAACGGACGTCAACTTGTTTGCCCACGAGGCGACATTAGTCTGCGCGGCTGACAAATTGTTCACTTTGTTTAATCTATGCACTCCTGTCAGCCATGATTGATGTCACATTGATGTTCATCTTTTACATAGATAGGGGATGTCGTGTCTAGACCATGGCTGACTTTAATTGTTTGTTAAGTTATTCAAAGTTATGGCAAATTTTACTTGTTTTAAATTATGAAAGTAATGATCCAACATGGTTAGAGGCGATGGAGACTGGGATCTTAAGCGAACTTACTCAAATATCATCTATTTAATTAACAACAATAGGCATGAAGACAGATTTTGAAATACTGTTCTATATTGTTGGGAAATATATTATAATTACAAGGTATATCACATCTCCGCAAAAAAATAAGGTTTAGTATAAAATAAAACCACTTCAATTTATAAGTTTAAAATTCGCACCAAAACACTTCAAAAGTGTCATGGCGTCGCTTGTGACGTCACGCCTCAGTAAAGTAATAGACAAGATGTCATTGTCAGTATTGTCATATCCGTTTGTTTACTGAGGCGTGAAGTAATTCGCTCTGATTGAGACTGATTGGCGTTCAAGATATAACGGCGGCTTGCCGTATTTTGTAGTTTTATTTTATCAAAATATTGTTAATCTCGCTCATAATAATAAATGCGTGTTTTGTAATCCATTACAATTTCATTAAATAAGTACATAATTTAAGTGATTTGACTTACTGTCATCATGCGTATAGTATTTTTATGATAATAATAATAGTATAACCAACTAGCTAGCTGAAAGGACAGGTCACCCAATTGTATCAGGTTATTACCGCTAAGTGATATCCATAACACGCGTAATCTATCAAATAATGTAATTAAAAATTATTTTAAATGCAAAAAGCAAGAAGATTATATGGTTCCGGAAAACATTAATAAAAATAAGTTTATAATGGCTTTAAAAGTTAACTTGTATAACAAAGTGCCCCAATTCAACACCGCGAACCTTCCGCAAACAGAGCGCAAGTCACAACCCGCACCGAAATCCGTGACAATTTGTACGTTGTCGCAAAGAACAGACGGTCGTCTTTATTAACCGGAGCGCAATATTCGTCCACACGTGACAAATTGTTCACTTTGTACACTGTTTGCGGATGTCACGCGTGATTGATGATCATCTGTGCCTAATTAGATAAGGGATGTTCGCAGCCGGTCGCTGTAATCTCGGCGTCTTGTGTGATGGACGGTGTAGACGGTGTAGTGGATGCCGCTGGGATGTGAGATGTGATTGCGAACTTCCCAGATTTCTCCATGTTCCTGTCGCATTAATTGAACTTGACTGATTCGAAAAGTCAGAAAAATGTAGAGAGATGTTAAAAGAAAGCTTCCATAACGTAGTGTACAAGTTGTACAACCTAAAATGTTATAAGTTTAAAACAATATTCACAAACATCCATTACATCCGCCAATTGTAATTAATTGCGTGACTCGTCAATAACGGGTAAACAAATAAACAGGCTTTCAAAAAGTGCTTATCGATGGGATGTGTGCATTTGTTTTGGAATTTATTGCTATTTGTGCAGTTTGAGGTACTATCTAGTCGAATAAATAGATAGAAATAAAAAATAGACAAGGAAAAATAAATAAATCAAAAGTGTTAGGTCCATAAAGCGCACAAGACACTTTGTTCAGGCAACCGTAACTTTGTTAATACGAAAAAATTAAAAAGTCATTTATAGCGGCAAATGTTAAGCTTTATTTATGCCCATTATTTTTGTTTGGATAATGTTAAGTCTGAACAAAACCTAAGTACGGTGTACAGATTTCACCTTAGACTAAACCATAACTAAAAGTACTAAAACCGAACTGAACTAACTTAACTTTCTTGTTGTAAGATGTTGTAATTTTAACGGCATCTTAGTAGGTAGAAGACTTTTCATGGCATTTCAGTGTACTATCTTATAAATAAAATGAAACCCCTGAATCGGAAACCGTTAAAATTACTTCAGTTACTTCAGTACACAAAAAGCGGCCAAGTGCGAGTCGGACTCGCCCATGAAGGGTTCCGTAGCAGCAAGTAACATAATATAAAAGTTCTTGAAGTTCGTTGTAACTTTGATCGAGGTAAATTGCGGTTTACGATTTATGACGTATTAAAAAAAACTACTTACTAGATCTCGTTCAAACCAATTTTCGTTGGAAGTTTGCATGGTAATATACATCATATATTTTTTTTAGTTTTATCATTTTCTTATTTTAGAAGTTACGGGGGGGGGGACACACATTTTTCCACTTTGGAAGTGTCTCTCGCGCAAACTATTCAGTTTAGAAAAAAATGATATTAAAAACCTCAATATCATTTTTAAAGACCTATTCATAGATACCCCACATGTATGGGTTTGATGAAAAAAAAATTTTTTCGGACGGACGGACGGACGGACGGACGGACGAACGGACGGACGGACAGACGGACAGACAGACAGACAGACAGATAGACAGACATGACGAATCTATAAGGGTTCCGTTTTTTGCCATTTGGCTACGGAACCCTAACAAGAAGTTAAAAAATCCAAGCATGATGATGTTGGTAGATGTTACTTGTAAATTACCTCGTTAGGTACATGAACACCCAAAATTAACAAAACCCGAGAACATACATAATTATTACAATTATTGTGTCATATCATTGTCTGGGGACCGAGGGGATCGATACCCTGCCCTGAACCAGGAACAAGGGCTTGGCAGGTGGGGTCATTAGGGGTGTGACCATGTATCATTAATTATAGAATTTGAAAAACAAATTATAATAGGTTTCATTATAATAATTTATTGTATTACGTTTGTTTTTCATTTATGTACTTTCTGTCACTTTTATTAAGGGTAAAATAGAGGCATTCAAAAACTTTGAGGAGAGCAATGATCGAGCAAATACATTCAGGATTCATTCAGGAATAGAAATAAAACATGCAACAATTCAATGCAACATAAAAATTCACGACTAATACCAAAATAGGTACGTTAAATCTGTCAAATTGTTCGACAGCTATTGGAAACGAAAAGATTCAGAAATAGAAGTTTTCTCCAATTTTCTACACTGAACACGGAAATGCCTCGCTGGCCTGAATAGTCCATAACTTATATTTATTTGAAAGCGTAATGGAAAGAAATGAGTAGAGAACAAATAACTGTATTTCAGACTCGTAGCCGCCTTCACTTCACTTTGGGGAACATATGCCTCAATGCCCACTCTCGAGAAAATGTTTCAAGGAGATTTTTCAAATTGTCTTACTTGTGTTGCCCATGAGTATGAAAGCGATTTTTTTAACTGAAATAAAAGTTACGACAGTAGTGAAAACTACGTCCAAATCAGTGAAGCAATATCCAACATTAGTGGGAACAAACGCACAGTCACAAAGATGCAGAATTAAAAATAATCCTTAACCAGTACATTAATAAATATCTACTATTACTACTCTCAATATTAATTTTTCTCAAGATTTTTCATGTACAGACATCGATCACAATGTGTTGTGTTTGTATTCAAATATTTATGAATGTGTGCTAAACTAGCATGGTTCAAGTATGTGTACCATGGCCTTATGTATGATGATTAGATCCAACCTATAAACCTGGTTCGTCCCAACTTTCCAAGTATCATATTTTCCAGTCCATCCCGTAGCTCTTCGAGAACTAGGCACGCATTAGGCAAATATTTTCGTTCGTCCAGCGCTAGTACGTTACCTGCCAATAGAAGGCGACCATTACTAACGCGCTGTCAGTCGCCGCGGCAGTAAAAATAAACCGGGCGTTGATTGACATTAGCTCTGGAACTCGGATGTCGACTTCTGCTGAACCACGAGATATACAAATGTGTTTAGAGAGTATTGTCGGTGTATTGTTATGTGCTTCTAAAGTTTCTGAAATTTCTGAAAGACATTATTATACTTCGGTTGGCCACTGAGTACCAATCCGCGCTGGAGCAGCTTCTCAAAAGGAGAGACCCGTTCTCAGAAGTAGGCCATTAATGGCATTAACGGGTTGAAGCCACAAGACACTATATACCGCAGGTTCTCAAACTTATTTCTACACCACCCCCCAATAAATTCAATAATTTTCTAAAGCCTCTCTAAAGTGTCTTGTGAAAAATAAGTACCTAAGTTGAATAGTTAGTAACACGAGCAATGAATGCGGTATTTAATTTTTTATCACGTGTATGACACTAAAGTATTTTTCGCTGCGCTTACAAAACCTTCATAGGAAACATTCAATGAACAAAATATTGCAATATAAATGCTTCCCCTCTTCAACACAGATACAACCAACATAAATATACAAAGTACAGCATTCCCACGATAAAGCTTTCAGCATGACTTCACGCGCCCAACAAATGGAGTGACATTTTAATCTAATTACATTACGATGATATGGTTTATTAATAACGAAATATCAAGCGATGACACGTTAATTCACCAGCCGTGTATTAACGCCGCTTCGACGCTCGCACAAACATACGTAGCTATTTAAATTATTCGTAAACATTTGTCGTGCGACGTCAAGTGTTGTGTAAACAGGGAGACGGTGCAGCGATGGCCAATGAAATATCTGACGAGTTTCATTAAAACTTTCGCGCGGCGAATTTACGCGTTAAATTTTGTTATAATCTTTGTATCTAACTATCTACCATACAAGTTATGGAAGTTTTCATTGGTGCAGGTTTCTTTTACACTCCTTCTGCTTCACTAAAAAAAAAGAAATTGCATTCGCATCGTTTTTCAAATTTAAATTTGTGTTAGTTCTTTTCATAGCCTGAAGGGCTTATGAAAAGCAGTCGGACCACCTGATAGATCTTAGACCTTTTCTTAGAGTTATTGTAATTTTACCATCATAAACTTCATCTCCACATTACCACCAGATGGGATTGTGGTCAAGCATTAACTTATACTAATTGTAAGTAAAAAAATAACCAAATATTTGAAATATTAAAAGTTGCTTGCCAACGGCTTTACAAATTAAGTTTATAATGGTGTAGTAATTTTCAATGTCCACAAAATTTAATTCATTATTGATCTATTAATATAATATGAAGAATGCCTAAACACTAAGCATAATCATAAATAATATAAAGCAATACGCCGCGGCACAAACAAACATCAAGTCACCATAAACGCCGCCTTTGACGCAGAGTTCTTTGTGCATGCTTATCCGTTCTCATGGCAAAAGAATTTCATAAGGAGAACGGAAATCCCCTTTGATTCGTACACATTCCTTGTGAAAAACCCCCGGCTTTTCAAATAATATATCCATATTTGAAAAGCTCGAGTTTTTCATTTTTTCACATGCATTTCCACGTCTCTTTGCCCGATGATGCATAAATGTTACAGCGTTCTTATTAGAGCAATAAAAGTCATATTTTTTCAGTAAAGGTGCTGATTTTAATGTTTCTTCAAAGCAATTTAAAAGCTTCTAAAGCTTATTATTTTCATAGGATTAGTTCACAAAGGTAAATGTAGTAATAAATCCGTGATCTTTTAGGATGATAACATTGATAAATACATTTTACTCATATTTTAAAAGTAACGATCTGCCCGCGGCTTTTTCTGCGTCTATTTTCTATGGCCTAAAATTATTTTTTGCATTTTCAAAAACTTTTTTTTATGAAATCAAGACTCGTTTGATTTTCAGGTAGGTACCAATAAAACATGTTAAATTTGTCTGTACACACAAGTTTATCGCAAACATAAATGACATCTGTGAAGGAAAACATTAAATAACCTAAATATGTATGTACCTAGAGTGTATTTATCTAAAACTTTTTTTATTTTGATTGTAATAAATATACTAAACTATAACATGCAAAAACATTCTTCTAATATACAAAAACTTTTATTAATTCTAAACCGTACTTACTATGTATCCTAAAATAAATAATTATCAACTAAAGGATCAAAATTGTTTAAGCGATCACTAAGCTCGAACTTTAGCCGTGTGTGCGTGAAGTGAGTGAACGATGCACACAAACATAGGTTCGCAATGAATATGCCTAAACTCTATCGAATAATTAATTTTCTGCACGGCCTCATAATATATAATATCGACGCTTGAAAGGCAAAAATTACCAAGCGACATGTTGGAAACTTTACACTAGAGCATTTTAAAGTTTTTAATTTTAGAAAAAAAATCGTAAAAAATCGCTGAAATTGTTTTTAAGTTACCAAGCGACAACGAAACTCTGACTAGCATCAATCAATCATATGATCGATCGACGCAGAATTTTTTGTTAATTTAGTGATATTTATATAACTCAATATCGCCCAACATGTCGCTTAGTAATTTTTGCCTTTCAAGCGTCGATAGCAGTGTAGCTCGGTATTTTAATTTCATTATTTTTCTTTGCAGATGCATCATCCGATACAAATGAAGCCAGCTGACAGCGAAAACAGAAATGGTGAGTGCTTTTATTTGACATTTGTTATACTTAGAATACATACAATGTACTCATACTATTTTTTTATTATTCATTAACTGATTTATTCTTTTAAAATGTTTATGTTTCTCGCGAAAAGACTTCTGTATTCACCAGACTCATTGCAATGTGATAACAGATGACTCCTTGAGGAAATTGTAGTATAGGTACCTTTAAAATAATGCTAAATCTAAAAGTGAACACTTAAAAAACCTAAGATCAATTTGACCATTACAATTAATGAACCTAACACGCATGCCTATAAATGAGTAATTCAGCACAGATAAGCCTACAAAATGAAAATTGTAACCCACTGAAAATTCACCTGTAATCTTGTTTATCCTTTTATCGCCAAAATGGTGGGATTAGTTGGAAATTATGAAATATTCAAGTGCATATAAACGGCATCGGGTGCACGTTAGCTCTACGTAATAGCGCAGCTAAATTTTCATGACCTCATGATTACTTGATACTTTAAAGTTCAATATACGATTATATCATGTCCTATTCATTTTGTAGTGACTAAGGACGGTTAAATTTATTATTATGTATTAATTAATTTCAACCATTCATTTATTATTAGGTACTCAGTCATTTCATTCATTAACATCGGAGAAATTCCTACCAGTTAATTTATATTAGTAAAGTACCAAATAGAAATGCTCATAGCATAGCGGCTTGTGGCGCGGTCAGTAGTTGAATGGGTGACCGCTAGGAGCAACAAATATTGGATGCTACCGTGCTCCGAAAGGCACATAAAGTCGTCTTTACGCCTGGTTGCTTTATTTGTATAACAGTCGTTAAACCTTGTCAGATTTGAGATAAGTAGTCGTATAAAGATATTTAATGTCCTACTAGCTGCCCGGACAGACTTCGTTCTGTCAATTTTTTTTTATTTTTTTTGAGATGTAAGCTATCCTATCTTTCAAGTTGGATCAAACTGCACACGGTGTGCAAATTTGATTAAAATCGGTTAAGTAGTTTAGGAGTCCATCGCGGACAAACAACGTGACACGAAATTTATATATATTAAGATAAAATAAGTTACAATTTGTTTTTAATGTAGTTCTTCGTAATAGAATCTTTTTCTTAAGTATCTTGTCTCTGAAGTAAAGCGAAAGTTTTAATGAGATAATGAACGCCATATTGAATTTATCATTTGCAGGAATGAGTTTGATGATAGTGAATTTTATTGAAGATTAAAATTTTTGCTCATTAACGAAATTTCTTACACTACGGTCCAATTAACACGATCTTATCTCACACGCACTTGAGTGCATTATTAAGAAATAAGTTGAGCTCTAATAACTGTATTTTTCTCTTATAATTAAAATCCATATTTGTACGTAATAACTGTCACTGATCCATGTCTGGCTGTACGTAGAAGATATTTGAGATACACTATTACGTGGCGATTTTTCTTTATATGCTTTGTGCGTTTATTCTCGCTAATTTAAAAAATGGCTTAACCTACTTGAATGTAGTTTTCACTGGTATTGTAAGAAGCCTAGAGCAACGTTTGGTGTTATTAACTCTTTATTTCATAACCCAAATATACACCCTATTGATTTAAGCGTATCGTTATTATACATATATGCTAATACAGATTTACATTTCCCTCATTATATTGTGTCTCTCTATATTTTGTAGTGTTAGTAAGGGATAGCTATAGAAAATATCTAACGATACCTACACCACGAATAATACAATCGCCGTGTCAAATTCTTTACAGTAAAATTACTCCCGTGCTCTGATTATGCAGATTATATTGAGCGAAATTATTGCAACTGGAGACCCGCTCTGCAGGCGAAATTCGACCGTAACTCAATTGGTCAAACTTTATTTCACTTTTACATTGTTGAATGTACTATTTTCTTAAAATACAAAATACATCTAGTATTCTAACATTATTTTATTACACAAAATTTAGGTTTCAGGCTTCAGCCAATGATTTGAAAAGGAAATATGTATAGGCCTATCAGAACCTTTCACACAATCTTCATACAAGAATAAATCGTCTTCTGTCTTACGAATTAATGGAGATATTAAATAATATATGTATAGGTTGACTTGTTATGTATGTTATACTACGGATGTACCAACTTCCTTCTTAATAATATTATAGAGTTGTTTCTTTACGGCTTCTCCATGACAAAGCACCTTTCTGAAAAGCTGGTAGATTAAAAAAGTACGTACATAAGTGTATCTATCATACCTTATGTTATACCTTGTTGGTGTCTTCAAGTCAAGAGTGAATAGGCTTCTACTAAGTTAGTGTGCTTTACCATCCAAGGCTTCATTACTGCTTACCATCAGGAGGTTTTGTGGTCAAGCACTAAATTATTAGGTTTAAAAAAACCTACATGAATAAACAATTTTTAATTTTTAATTTTATAAACTTGAAAGTTTTTGAGGATTTATTTATGGATTTTTGATACTCTTTCACGCAAAACTGCTAAACGAATTTTCATGAAATTGAGCAAACAGGTAGACTATAATGTGGGATAAGATATAGTACAGTCACCTGCAGAGAAAAGTAACCCATCTCTTAATGTGTGTTTATAAACAGATGGGTTACTTTTCTCTGCAGGTGACTGTACTTATTATCCAGGAAATTGGCAAATCCGGGGTCAGAGCGCTAGTATTCTATAACTCGCGATTTGTATACGACACACGTTCATAATCACCGATTGTAGTATACGGCCCCTGAAATATTAATCCATTCAATATGCCGCGGTAAACATTATTTATAAATGCGTCGTTTGTATGCAAAGTAATATTACGATTACCTTTCATTAAAAGTATGTCGCAACAAACGTAGTGAACTCGTGTATTACGAGTAGGTACCTATATCTCACCGCTGGGCTTGGTCAGATAATATAATTGGAGTTAAGACCACGAACGAGGACACTTTTGCCCCAACTCAGAGTCACTAACGGTTACTTAAATCGCCCCTTAGTACCGAACCTCCATACAAATTATGGAAGGAGCGATTTAAGTAACCGTTAGTGACTCTGAGTTGGGGCGTTTAAGTAATAGGCAACAAACTGGTAGAAAGACCACGTTGAAGTGACATTGTCAGTATCACAAAAGGCGTTGTAGAAGCGCTACGGGCCAAGAAGGAAGCGGTAAATCGAATAGCTTCTTATATAGGATGTTCCAAAAATTACGCAAGACTTGAACTGGGTGCCTTTTTGCGGGGTAAAGTCCTTTCCAACACAAAGATAAAAACTGTTTTAAACCTGACAGTTCAGGGTTAGTAAAAATAGAGACGTAGATATTTAACTAGTTAACTTTTATTATTGAATGGATTTAAAAAGTAATGTAAAAGTTTGTGGACACTTCACGTGTTTCTAACAAAATATGGTAACAATATTGATTAGACCATGCTTTTTCGAACATTAGGCTGGTCGAGTGTGTTTTGTGGACCCCATAATGCCGTTAGTGTTAGAATAGAGTGCTCCCTATCCTATACTAAGTACTCTATATTTCAATGATGAGTTTTCCAATGAATTCAAATCTATTCATCTGTTCATTATTTCAAAATTCAAATAAAATAAATCAGATACACCCCGCACTGGGGTGTAATTAGGGTTGCCAGATGGTCAGGATTTGTCTGGATTGTAGAACACGCATCATAGAATATAATAATGTCAATATGTCGATTCCCTTTTCACAGACCAATTTATTTAAATTGGGACTGTTACGCGAGAATCACGCATTATAGATTCCGGATTCTTAATAGGTTTTGACGTGACCGTTCTGTTTTAATGCGTTTTTTATTGAACTGAATGGCATCGAAGACATATTTTGCTGTTTTATTTAGCGTTGAAAATACATTGTTCAACAAAGATCTTTTGTTTTTTTGTGTATCTTGAATTCTTGATTGACTTGCGTTTGAGTTTGGAGCTTTGGTGATTCAATTTAGGTTTATTATAGAGAAGTAGTTCAAATTGTTCAAACAGCCCAATGACCGATCATGCTCATTATCTAAACCAAAAATAATACAAAACTTTATTTGTTTGTTTGTAATGGATGAACACAAAAACTACTTGACTGATTTCGAAAATTATTTCACCAATACAATGCTCTATTATTTCTGAATAATGTGGGCTATAATATTTTTTTTAGATTAGTGATTTATACGAAAACCAAAGCAACGCGATGGTGGTTATTAGTCTGAAATATTAGCGTTATTTATTTTCTGTAATCGATCAGCGAAAGAGATAAGACCACCTGAAGGTATGTGGTCACCGGCCCTTGTGGACATCAGTGTAACCAAAGACAGATGTTGATCTTTTACCTAACACAACACCGTTAATTTACCATCAAATGGGATTGTAATAAAAAAACCTTGTACTAATATACTTACATTGAACAGCACATCGAATTGCTTCTTAGTAAAAGAGTTGCATGGCATATGAGCGAATAAATATGATTAAATGTACCTAGTATTAAATATTTGATATAAAAAATCCATGGTATGATTGGTATGAAGCGCGTAATAGGCATAATTGAGGAAAATGTCAAACACCAGGTAAATAGTACACTGAGAACAAGGTAAACTTTAACTATACACGCGTACATTTTACATACATTCGGTATAAGCCTGACAAATACAATAGGTACTAGAAGTTGACTGCGAACCGTGACTCTATAATTCAGTCTGAAACTGCCTCGTCGCTGAATTGGCTTGAAAAAGGTGTGCTTCACAATGGCGGCTTCTGTATCGAGCGTAGTGACATGACGTCGTACAGGACGGAGCTCATTAACGCAGGTGTGGAGGGGGAGGGGGGGGCTGAGGTGACACAGACGCGCGAAGAATGACTGATCGGCCGTCAGCGCGCGCGCACCTCTTTATACGTGTTTAGTAGTGTCCCGGCTGCGCTTGAATGCAGACGCGTCATGTCGTGAAAGTGTTTGTGCAGTGAAGTGTTGTGAAGGATGCGCGGTGAGGCGGGCGGCGCCCGTGGCAAGGCGGGCGCTGGCAGGTCGAATGGCAGCTACCCGCCCATCAGTGCTGCCTATTGGCTCCCACCGTCGAACCCGACCCCCTACCACGTACCAGGTTCGTTCCACAAAACGATACGTATCGCACATCGGAATACAATCATCGCAATTTTAATGATAAGCTCGCTTCACGAATTGTTGGCGCACGGATAATTTTATGTGTGCAAAATTTCGAACCACCGCGGTTGTGGTTTGCGAGGCTACTGTAATTCAAATAAGCAACGATTCGATTGATAGTGATATCGGAATATCGGTCTAGACGTACTCGTAGCACCGAGCAGTTGACGGTTGTAGGTTATATTTTTTGCGCTGAATTTGAAATCGAAAGCCAACACGACATTGACCGATATGCCGGCTGAAAAACAATACCGTGTTTCCAACGCGATTTCGTAATAAATTGCTCTGGTTCGTTTCGGATTCTTCGGTATTTTAGTCTTTCCCAGTCGCGTTTACCGGTTCATTTGCGACAAACGATGTGAATATTTAACAAAGTGCTCGTTGAGTCATGAGCGGTTTGTACTAAAACACCTTGTTATCGGACCACTTTGTGTTGTACAATTGAATGCTTTTTCAGGTATTATTGTGCTGATTAAACACGGTTTATCGTTATTGCCTTTTTAATAGCATCTTTAAATATTAAGATACATAAATTGGCTGCCTTCTTATGCAAGGCGCTTGGAAACACAAGAGAGACAACCACGACCGTTAAAACTACCTGTGCGAGGATAATTTTTAAATATTTTAGTTGATATTTTACTATATTTAATCAACTTTATATGGGTACAGTCACCTGCAGAGAAAAGTAACCCATCAGTTCACAACGCAACATGCAACGGAAAAGTTGCTGTTCATATATTTATTAACAGATGGGTTACTTTTCTTTGCAGGTGACTGTACGTTACACCCATTAAATTACCTTAAAACTCCTGATCCTGCCAAAAATGCTTATATCGCTATTCTTATTGGAACCCAACCAAATACTTAGACGTATGTATACTACATAATCATTTAATTATTAAATATCTCATTCTAATCTCCAAGGATCTAAAATTAAAAAATACGTTGAAATAAGTAAGTTCATAAAAACTAAAGAAAGGTTAATTAATTTGATACCACTTTGACAAGTGAAAACTTTGAATCAAAAGAGGTTGCGAGCCAGGGGCGTAGCTACCGCCGTATCAATTATACGGGGCCCCTAGCGTATAGGGGCCCCCAGCGTATAGGGGCCCCCATTAACACTCCCAAAAAAAAGCTCGCCAGCGGCCTACGACCGCTACAGTTGGCACTCCTTTTATATTTGACAGCTAACGTCGCGTCGAGGGGACCTTATATCAAAAATTGATATGGGGCCCCCTTAGAGCTAGCTACGCCACTGTTGCGAGCGACTGTCATATGGGAGAGAATTAGTATGGATAGCCTCAGGATCTCAGATTATTCACAAATAAAATACAATTATATTCCTCTTTGCGAGTTTATATTTTCAATATTTCCAATAATACAATATTTTGCTATTTTTCCAGCTTGACAATGAATGACAGTGATATTGTTCTCAAATACTATGGTAGCCAAATTAGGGTTGCTCATCTACAATGTACAAATGTGAGGGTTGCTACACATTCATTTATAAAAATAGGCTTACAATAGGTATCATTAGTTTATCTATTTGGCCATATCTGAGACCCCGTTTGAATTTTGTTCTTAATCGTTATATCAGAAGAAAAACTAAAATACGCATTTTGTAGTTGATCGCCATTATTTTGTTGACAAGAATTTCTGGCCCGGCCTCCTGGCCGGTTTGATTCCTATCAGACCGGCGATTCCTCGTTTTGCAGCGTTACTAATCAAGAGGCAGAATCAATATAACATTTTTAAAGTTATATAATATATCATTTGCTTCGGTGAAGGAAAAACATCGTGAGGAAACCTGCACATCGCAGAGTTCTCCATAAAGTTCTCAAAGGTGTGTGAAGTCTATCAATCCGCACTTGGCCAGCGTGGTAGACTACGGCCTAATACCCCTCACATTGTGAGAGGAGACCCCGAGCCCAGCAGTGGGACAATTATGGGTTGTTGCTTTGCTTTTTTTAGGTACATCAGTGACCAACTATGTAATGATCATATTTCGCGAAGCGAAGCGAGAATGGAGTTACTAGTGCCCATTGACTAGGTAGTAATTTTATAATTAACTTTTTACGAGCATTTACATTCTGCAACTGATTGATAAACATCTGATTCAGATAATATTTTGTAATAGTAATGCGCTACAATATACTCAATCAACTCTTATTACAACTCACTACTGTGACTCTACCTACATAATTTAAATACCTACTAAAGTTTGAATAATATAATGCAAATATTATACGCTAATTTATACCAAGGAGAGTCTTACGTAATTAACTATTTGTAGAGTCACTTAGCAATAAACTGTGCACGTTGAATTGTTATTGCATGCGATATTGTAATGAGGCACAAATTTGCCCATTTTGTATTGTATTTTATTACATATTAAATAACACTGGCTAATTGAAAAAAGATATTCGTGACGATTAGTAATAATTTTTAATGGCTTGGCCTCAACCCATTAACAAAGTACTAAGCAGGGGTCTCTTTATAAGGAGGCTTAGAGTATATTCCACCACGCTGATCTAGTGGGGATTGGTGGAGGGGTTAGTAGCCAATCTAGTTGTCGGAAGTTCTCATGCAGCTCGAGAGCCTCCGTCATGGTAACGTCTATTATTATTACGATAAGAACTGGGACCCATTGATTTATGTGCGCTGCGAATAGGGTTGCCAGATGGTTGAGATTCGTCTGGATTGTTCCGACATTTCACATGATGTCCAGAATCCCAAAAAAATACAAAATGTCCCGGCAATTCACTCGATTCAACAGAACGCGTTTGCCGCCGCCGGCTACTTCAAAAAAAAATTTTGTCCCGACATATCCCGACTTTTTGAAGTTTTGTCCAGATATTTCAGTCTTGCCATGTGGCAACCCTAGCTCCGAAGCAAGGAAACGCATTTTTTTTGTCAGTAGATGCCCATCCAACTACTGAAAACTACGCCCCTGCCGCTGCTTATCTCGGTCGATTACTCAGGATTAACCCAAGCTGCTGTGCTATGAGCGATTCAGTTTCGATCTCTATCCTATTTAAGTTTCATTTATTTATTATAGGGTGTCACAATCTTTTGGGTTTGTCCACTGCAACGAGCTTTCTCCATCAATTCACACCACAAGCTACATTCTCCTTAAATCCTTCTACTTCCATCGCTTCTTTGATTTATAACTCTCCGTATCTAGGTACTTCCATCAAATCTTTGATCTAAGAGATCCTCATAGACATCGTTGGAACTGACCTTTATTTTTTTTAACTAACTTAGTCCCCATGATTTAATGATGTGGCAACATTCGTCTCATTATGTAGTGTTACCATTAGAATTAAATACCTTTGAATGAACCTAAAAGGCACTAGTAAATGCCTGTTATTACTGCAATTTACCAATATTACCGTTTAGCCGATCCTGTAATGAAGATGAATGCTACGATACCTAATTTGCTAAAGTCGGGTCATCCGCTTGTGTCCGGAGCGAATGATCTGTACTTGTACTTGCGTTTACGAAGTGCATTTTGTTTTATTTACTGTCAAGACTCAAGACCTATCCTATTATATTTATAATTAGCTAATAATAATCCTGTATATTTATTGTCTGTAGCCCGTGGTTCAACTTCGAGAATAAGTAATTTACAGCCCATTTAAATCCTTATTTTATGTAAATAGCCGAAAAATTAGCTTAAATATGATCCATCAGTATCATGAAGCAAATAGATTATACACATATTATAATAATTATAATATTATTTTTAGCTATATACATTACGTATAGCTTGAAGATTGTTTTGTCTTTAACAAAATTACTATGACTACCACCACTCCACAAAGTCTTTTTGATAAGAGAAGAAGCGGCGCAATATCTGCGCATATTATGTCAGTAATTCTGGTAATCTCCAAATATTTTGAACCAAAGTTTTGAGACGGTGATTGATTACAATTAACTACCCACTGAAATACCGCAGCAATACTTTGAGAATAATTAGCTACACTTCACTAACTAATCGTATTTAAATAGCGATTGTCTAATTTAACAGAGTAACAAACGCGCAGAGTAAATATCACTGTGGAAACGATATTTAAAACAGTTTATTCCTGTCAAAGTTGGGAGAGCTTAGAATTGTATGGTTCAGAATTACTAAAGTGACGGTTTTAAAATAACAATAGGGTCCAATTAATGTTTAAAGCTGCAACGTAATATTTTACCTTTCTACTCAAAAATTATTTGAACTAAAATCATAAAATTAGTCAACTGAGAAAATAATTGGAGCCAATTTCCAATCGTCTTAATTTAAGCATTTAAATTAATTGATACGAGTTTTGAAGATTAATTTTGTGATCCCATTAAGTTTTTATAAATCAAAGATAAATACTTTTTACGCTTAAAATGTACATGTAAAAACACTTTTACATTATGTCACATGAATAATAAATTCTCAAAGTTTTGTAATAAAATATTGCATCTTTATACATTTTATCTCACATTTTTATAGATTAACTAGCTGCCCGGACAGACTTTGTTCTTTCAAAAGTTTTTTTATTTATTTTGAGATGTAAGCTATCCTATCTTTCAAGTTGGATCAAACTGCACACGGTGTGCAAAGTTGATTAAAATCGGTTAAGTAGTTTAGGAGTCCATCGCGGACAAACAACGTGACACGTAATTTATATATATTAAGATTAGAAACACATATACGCTTGCACACTCATACCCCGCAATAGAATTCCCTGTGTCACGGGTGGAATGGACGCACTGATTACTCTATTGTTATATTACTCTATGTTCTGTACGCACATTGAGTGACAAAAATAAGTGTGTATTTGTTTCCTTGGTGCATTATCCTCGTCTCGTGCGCGCTCGGTAGCTAGCTCACTCCGTAGCGTCCGAATAGTTGTTACAATAATTGATTGAAAATGAAAAAAAAAATGAAAAATGATTTATTCAGCAACCATCATTACATACAATAATTTCAGTGCACTAGCTCCCACACTAGGATTCCCCGTGTTGTGAGAAGCTAGGATTCACTCTCTCGTAACAAAAGTGGATAGTTGGATACACAATCAAATATCTTAAAGTTAACCAAGTTACACAAACTTTAGAAAATTTACAGCAAAATATTTTGAATAGAAAGGTAGCTACAAATAATAAACTATGCCCTTATTGTACATGTGCTATATTATGTCATCACCAATAGATATTTATTAGGATATATATGTAAGTATGTATATTCTGTGTATGTAAAATAATATTATATATGAAATTATATATATATAATAAATAAATAAATAAAAGAAATGAATAACAATAAAATACTTTTCATATCACTGTAGTTTTAATAATAGCCTCCGTTTCAGTATAATCAAGTTTTTTAAGCCAATTTATGACCTTTTTCTTACAAGAATACCTTGTGCACCTTAGTAAGTCTAAATTTTGATGTAGTTTGTCGTAGACAAGAGGTCCGAGATAATTATATGACCTATGAGAAAATGCTTTATGTACTCTGTTTACTGGCCATTTATCCTTTCTTAGGGATCTAGTAGATGTTTTAATAGACGAAATAGCATTTTTATGGAATCGCAGTACCAGTGCTAGTATATACAACTGTCTCACTCTTAGGACTTGAAGTTCCTTATAAAGTGTATCAGTAGGGAAACGAAACGGCTTATTGAAGGCAACTTTTAGTACACTTATTATATTATAATAATATTATGGAATCTAGGTTTACTGTTTTAGCATTCAAGTTAACACTGTTTTAATACATAATACTACAACTATGTAGATAAATCTTCTGTCCATGTCTAACGCATGCCAGAAGAGATTTAAAAATAAGTATCACTTTTTTAAGTGAAGAATAAATTTTACTTCTTCTTCTTCAAAATTGTTTAAAATTTTCTTTTATTGTATTAACTTGTCTTCTATTAATTTGTTATATTATTTAAATATATATTGTAAAGACAATTAAATAATAATGAAATAATAATAACTATTTACTAGTTATGATAATTAACTTGTTTGTTATTTTGTCCCACACCTAAAACCTTTTGATACGATTTTTATTACTCGAAAGTCTCGAAACTCGATTACTCGAACTCAAAACCGTATAAGAAACAATAATATGAAAACAATGAAAAATCTAACGCTAAACAACAACAATATAAAGTGAAAAATATGAATAGAAAAATTACAAAACTAACCTTGTAATCAAGTAGTTGAAGTGAATCACGTGACGTCTAACCGCACACCGCATATCGACATTCAGTCAGTCCCACACACGTGACACGACACACATCACACACGGGATTTCACACACGGCAGTTACGGCACACATTACACACGGGAGTTTTGTTAGCAGCTGTACGAGCGTCTAATGATGTAGGTGTTATCGATAAGCTCATGTGACGGTCTCTTCCTGTGTTGTGACGTTGTGATGAACAAATAAAATTAGAAGTCGGTTAACAGAGCAGTTCCAGTAAGCACGTAGTTTAAAGTAATACCAAAGAAGACATAATAGTACTTGGTAATACAAACAATTTGTTTTTAACCGACTTCAAAAAAAGGAGGAGGTTCTCAATTCGACTGTATTTTTTTTTTTTTATGTTTGTTACCTCAGAACTTTGGACTGGGTGAACCGATTTTGATGATTCTTTTTTTAATCGAAAGCTGGTGGCTGTCATGTGGTCCCATATAAATTTTATTGAGATCTGACAATGGCATCCACGACAAAACCACATAAGTCGTAAATTTGTGTTAAGATGTGCGCGACAAATTGACGAATAACTCAATATCACGCCAACCGATTTCGATGATTCTTGTTTTAATCGAAAGCAGGTGCTTGTCATATGGTCCCACATAAATTTGAATGAGATTGTTTTTGAGACTTTGAAGTCGGTTATTTTTTGTTAGTAAAATTTAGATTATTAAAAATGGTATTAAAATAAGTTGTCAAGTTTGGACCTTATAAAATCAAACGATCTGAAGTAAGAAATTAAAAACTAATTATTAAGTTACTGTGATGAGTCATCAATAGATAGTCATCACTGATGAATATCTGTTGATGTGATGTCTAAAGTAGCAATTGATAAACATTTATCTGATCGTTTTTTGTTTACAAACGGACAGGACATGAAAAGACGTTCCAATCGCCATTGTGATCGCGTCGGACAAACAAATATCTGGACGGACACATATATATTGTGCAGATGTTAGTGCATTACCGAATTCGATGATAGCAGCCTTTCATGTTATGATGTTACACATCCTTACTATGTCTGTCAATTCTGGATTAACTACAGGTTTATACCCGTAAGGGATTTGCGAGAGTCATAATAACTGCATTCTCTCTTGGCTCCTAAAACGTAGATGAACGATAGAATGATTTAATTTAATGTCCCCAAACAAACAGACCAGCAAAGGGTTGGTCACCGTCATCGATAAATCAGAACCACCAAAGACATCACCGATGCATTCCTCAGTGCAGAACAAAGTATTCTCAAACTAACAAAAATAACATGGTTATTTTGTTCACCAAATATACTCAGTGTGTCTCCTTTCTTGTCATCCAAACAACATCAAACTCTGAAGATAGAAGAAAGCACTCCGCTTTAAAGACGCTTTTTTACGTCTATTAGCTTTTGCACCACTAAGGAGATAAAAACTCCCAACACAGTAAATTTTATCCGGACTCTCAAACTTACACAATCGCATTTTATTACAAAGGATAAACTATTACTTAAGATGCCAGAAGAGCTCAATCAGCGGGCCGCTTTTGAATGAGGTCGAAGCGCGCTTGTTGAAATTAAAGTAATCCGTCGGGATAACAGTGCTTAAGTAAATTTCAATAGAGTTTTACATACTTATGGCAATTTTCTTAGTCTGATCAAACGAATAAATGTGACTTAATCAGTATACCTCAACCGATACAAAATTACAAAACTAGAATGTGAGATGACATTTACTATTTTTAGCTTCAGTTTTTAAACTATTATATTATTATTATAAAGATGTGCTTACAACAGACACTGTCATTCAACGGGCCGGGCCATAGTGAGTGTGAAACCCCTGTTCAAACGTTTATCAGTGTTGTTTGCACAAGTGCTACGCGTTACGCAACGCCACGTCACACACAAGTATGGTGCGTTATGTTTGCGTTATACGTGCGTTATGCACTTCAACTCACGTTAGTGACGTTATTCATTAGCGTTAAATATGAATCGCAGTGTCGCACCTAGGATTGCCAGCTGGCTAGTCTGAAATATGAGAAAGAAGAAAGAAAAAAATATTTATTTACGACTCTAAAGAGCACAGATTTAAATAATTTAAGAAGAGAAAAAAACAAGATCTTAAAAGTAATACGAAACAAAAAATCAAACATAAATTTAACAAAACAAAAAAAAGGAAAAAGCTTACAATTATTAGGGTAAAAATACCCTACACTAAATAAACTAGAAAATCTGTGCTGCAGTATATAGTCGCGAAATGGACCGAACTCAGCGAAAGCCGTGATAATAACGGCACTGATTTTCAGTTCGGACCATACAGGAGTCTGTAGCTCGGCCAACTGCTCAACGCGCGTTCAATTACTTACTTATATCTGGACAAAACTTCAAAATGTCAGGATTATTCGGGACATTCTGTATTTTGTCGGAACTTGTCTGGACATCATGTGAAATATCGGGACAATCCAGACGTATCCCGACGATCTGGCAACCCTATTCGCACCGCATAATTGCATTAATGCAATACGACACTTTTAAGGACTGCAATTTTAAAGTGTTTGTTAATCTGTTTTGGTGGTAGGTGTCGAGTTGTTTTTGAATTCGTTTGCAGAATATATTGGTAGGTTGATAGCAATATTTTTTTCTACGTATTGTGAATTGCTATTTTGTGCATATTATCTGAAGCAAATGAAGTAATCTATAAGACTTGCTACTAATTTAATATAGGTACTATTACGATAATCGTACCGCAATAAAAGTAACATTTGTAATTGTAGTGATTCTCTTAATTATTGTAAAGATATGATTTATTACATATCTACAAAGCTATGAATATATTATCTACGTGTTGACCAAGTTGACATGGCAAGTTCCATAACTTTGAAAACTTTGACGTACATAATCATTGTAGGCACGCAGTTTCCTTACGAAGTTTACTTTTGCGAAGCTGAAAACTTATTTCTATTCGTATTAGATTACGCACATACAAGATAACTTACTTGACAGCATAAGTTCATAGCTGATAATTTGTATATACCATGTAAGCGATATGATACGATGAAAAAATATCGTCATCCATCAGTATTTATAACGTTTGCACTCTGATCTTAATGTATTGACTACGGAATCCATAAAACCATATTATATCAAGTCATATGCACCGTTTTTGGAGTTTTTGCATTGAGACAGATAGAAAATGTTTTTATTATAATTGTAAATAATTGTGAATAGTCCAAAACTACACTTGATACCCAACATTATCGTCACCGTCATTCGATACCTGATGTAGACACAGCTGGCTGACTCATGCGCATCAACGCGACATATCAATTAATAATGATATTTAATACCTGCTATGACTAGATTATAATTACTTTTTACGTAATTAACCTACAAAACGAATCTAAGACGAATTACCTAATGTTATGTCGTCAACGATGGCTATAGACATTCCTAATACAAAGGGCGAAAACGCAATGTGAAAACGAAAATGTAATGTGACAAGGTACTAAAATGTTAAGCTACTTCTGCGGCCGACTGTACATGAAGCGATGGATCACAATTCACATCTCTCATTATCTCATCTAATCTCAAAATCAAGAATCTCTTGCATCGATAATAATGTCGATGCGATGGTGTCTCATAAGAGAACACTGATATACCTACTTTTATTTCAGTCCTGTATAAAATAAATAACCTATGAAACATAAATAATAATATGGTGACGTCATGATGCTTTATACGAATCATTACTATAGTAACATATAACATTGTATATTGTTGTACTTAAGTATCAATGTCTAAAGTCCGCACGACTAGGTGATGTCGTTAAGGCGCGGTGTTACCTCAATATTCACAAAACTGGGTTTCTTTGACGCTCGACTACGAAGAAACCCAATGAAAATATCCCACGCAAAACATTCAGAGCATAGAAAAAGGTCTATAAGAAAAATGTTAACCGGACAAATATTGAATTTAATGCGTACCTATATTCTGAATTATCTGAGGAAAATCCGCAAATTAATTGTTTATTCCCAGCCTAGTTACATCGTGCATCGTTAACAAAAATATGATTTGCAATTTTCAACCATATTCAACGTCACGTAAATGTAACATTATATTTGTTTGAGTGAAATCAACGCTTTGAAATCGTAGTCATTCCGCGCCTTAATAAACATACTTATATAATAATATATATACATAGATGTGACTTGTGCAGCACTTATATTATCGCGATCTTTATCTAACTATATTATGTATTAAGTACAGTCACATGCAGAGAAAAGTAACCCATCTGCTTATAAACAGATATGTAGTAACAGATGGGTTACTTTTCTCTGCAGGTGACTGTACAAAGTGATTCCCTTTACTGTTTAAGGGAAATTGGGGGACGATCTGATTGTAAGTGGTCACCGTCGCCCATGGAAATCATTACCTAACACCAAAGGTATTACCGATGGATGACCAAGAAAAAAAACTTCTTTGGACATTGCATTGCTGTGTCCCTGATATGCGTGACGTTATAATTTAACAGACTCTACTGCATGACCCATTCCTATTCACCCTTACTGGGTCACCAGTTGCTGTAATAGTAATAGTAGAGCTTCAATTACCATATTCATGATCAGACCAGCTCGACAATGTTATAACATTATTGCATTGCACCTACTGGAACATCGTGTTCAATCAAATATTGTTAAGGAGGTCAAAATCAACGTGTGAAATTTGGCACCCCACGCTAAACATAAAGGTAAATATGCTTATGAAATCATTTTCAACTAATTTGCGGAGTTCACAGTACAATGCTCGCGTTGAATCTCCCGACGCCGCGGTCGTAGTACCTAACGAGCTGTGTAAACGCTACAATGTAAACGCGACACCGCCGTGAATGGCACAAACGCCGACTCCCGTTGACTAGTCATTTAGGGTTGGCACGTGACGTGTTTAATTTTTTTTTTATCGTGACATAGTAAATGATTCATTGATATTGTGATGTCTGTTTCGGAGTGCTCCGTTGAATATCGTCAGACATTTTTGACTCTTTCGAAGATAGCCATCGTAAAAGCATATTGGAGACGTTTTGCCGTTATTAACTCGATAAACTACTACATATACGAAGTAGAATGGCGGGGAACAGTCCATGCTACTTTAAATGTTTACATAAAGGAGACTTGAGCGTCTACTGGGCCATAATAAACCACAATCCATTACTACTCTAAGAACCAATGGAAATGTATCCGAGTGGCAACCCTATTGTTAACTGGAAGATTCATGAGCCATCTATTCTCTAATCTAGTCTCCGCTCCTGAAATAGGACTAGTGTTCTACAAATGTTCTATTTGCAAAATGTTGTTGGTACCAAAAAGCACGGATTGCATTATCTGTGTTTCGTATTTAAACTCGAAATTACACCAAAAAATGTATTGACTTTATTTTTATAAACTGTATTGTCTACATTAAAAATATTACGGTACAAATGGCGAACTTAATGCCTTATAAAAAGTACCCGGATAACCGATAGATGTCAGGAAGAGTCTATTGTAGTAGTTTTTCATTGCCTGAAAACAAGGATAAAACGAAATTTTGTAAAAATGAATCCTAGCTAGATCGATTTATCGCCCCCGAAACTCTCTGCATACTAAATTTCATGAAAATCGTTGAAACCATTTCCGAGACCTAGAATATAAATAATTATACATACAAGAATTGCTCATTTAAAGGTATTAGATCAGACTTAAGATTACATTAACTAGGAGTGATTTTTGGGGTATTCCTGGGGTCTTATTTGAAGCGCATGATAATATTCAAGTCAAACTATACCTGAACAATAAATGATAACGATTTTTTATATAAATACTTGACAAAATAGAAAACGATCCACCAGGTAAGTTTACCATAGGGTTGCCATCCGTCCTGTTTTCCCAGGACATGTCCTGGTTTTTGTAGTGTCCTGGGACGTCCTGGATAGTTTTTAAGCAGCGTCCTGGATTTTTTAATTTTAAAATTCGTGTGCCTCTTGTAAAAATTTTTACGTTACGGGTGGCCTCACGGCTCGCAAGTAGGGCATGGATACCGGAATTCCGAGATTTCGCAATTCCGGAATCTCGGACAATTTTTCAGTTCCAGAACTGAGTGTTTCAATATCGTAACTCCGGTATTCATTGTTACTAAACAAAATAGATATTTCGAGTGTTTATTTATTTCTGAAGGCACCCAATTATCCAATTCTCTCTATCCCTTGTGTACCCCTCGCGCCACCATTATTACCTTTATAGATAGCTGACTAAGAAATTGTAATATTTGTATGAAATCAATCTTTTTGTCGTGTTCAAAAGCAGCATTTGATTCAAAAAGATTTAGTTGTAATCCGTAAATATTAAAAATATGCTATTATGAACATATCTGATGAAACTTTAATCAAATAATTTATTTTATTATGCATCCATCTGTCCATCCACCTGCCTTTAGAGGTCAACTGCTGGACATAGGCCCCCTCTAACTTGCGCCACTATGACCGATCCTGAGCCTTCTGAGTCCCGCGGATGCCCACTGTTCTTCAGGCCGTTAGTCCATCTGGTCTGGAGACGTCCTGTACTTCGTTTTCCGAGACGTGCCATTGGGTGGGCCAGTGGGTGCCATTCGAGGACCTTTCTTCCCCAACGGTTATCGGCCCTTTGAGCTATGTGGCCAGACCATTGACAATTCAGCCGGTTTTGTTCTTTAGAAATACCGAGCATAGCCCTCTCCATAGCATGCTGTATGATTTTGAGCTTGTGGATTCGGACGACAGTAAAGCACCACGTCTCGGGAGCCGTATGTTATCACTGGCAACACACACTGCTCGAATACCTTCGACTTCAGGCACTGAGGTAATGTTTTGGACGACAAGATATGACGCAGTTTCCCGAACGCAGCCCGATTTGGATTCTATGAGTGACTTATTTCTCGAAGTTCGATTTACCCATTTCTATCATATATCCCAGGTAAATGTATTCGTCTGTAACTTTGAGAGTAGCGCCGTTAACAACAATCGGTACGCGTGTGACATGGACAAACATTATTTTCGTTTCGCCAGGATGACCTTGTCATCGGCATAACGCAGGTGTGTGATGTATTCGCCATTGATGTTAATTCCACTTCGTTTCCACTCCATCAGCTTGAACACGTCTTCCATCGCAGCGTTGAACAGTTTTAGGATATAATCGTCCCCTTGCCTGAAACCTCTCTGCAGCTTTAGTCTTCCAAGGTAGTTCCAGTATGGATGACGGCTTCAGACAGTTTTTGGAGAGCCACTAGGAGGGGTTTCTCTCAGCTCTCAGCAACTCGATAGTGATACCGTCATCTCCCGATGCCTTGTTTTTTAAAGCTGTTTGAAAGCCTCTCTAATGTCACACAGGCTGACGTCCGGGATGTAGTGTCTATCAGGTCAGCTTAGCTCGTTCGACCATCCCGCGGGGAGCTGGAGCTTGAGAGGAGGCATACTACCGTCCGTAGTATGTCTCAGTTTCTCTCAGAACTTCGGGTTTCAACGAAACCATGGTGCCGAACTCGGTCTTTTATGGTCGGTATTTTATCATATTTGTTGCTTATTATCATAATTATATGTTTAATGTTATCCTGATTGATAGCGAGCTATTGTTGCAATATAGCTTTTTGTTTTATTGTATTTGTTTTACTGTGATAATTATGAAGACATTTACATAAAGTAATTTTGATAAAAGTATAAGAAACTCTTTATAAACAAACTTAAATGAAAACTGAACACTGTATAAAAACTAAGTTGTCTGTATAAAAACTAAGATTTTACTCAATATGAGTAAAAAATCTTAATTTTAATATTGTTAAAATCTTAATTTTTATGAAATAATGAAAAGTTCATAAAACATACTTTCAAACCATTTATTTCATCCTCAACTTTTTTTTTACCCGGCTGCCAAAGGGATATGATGTATGTATGTATGTTTGTATATATGTAATATTTTTTATTACCTCATATTTTCCAAACCGCTTAGATAATAAGGTATCATTACATTGGTTTTGATAACCCAAGTGTTCTGAGATAGGTGACGTTAAAAAAACAAATATGGTGGCTGTGAGATTCCATTGTTTGAATTATCAAAAAATAAAAATAAATAGAATAATGCAATATGGGTATCAAATTAAAGAGCTTTTCATAAAGTTTTCAAAATAGTGTATCATAATAGTTTTTTTTGATAGCAGGCGGGTTTTTTTTTTTATTTTTTATTTCAACAACCAATATCGGAACTAATTCCGGAATCTGGGGTCAATATCGAAAACCAATTCCGGTATTGAGTATAGTTACGATATCACATGGCCTAATTGCAACTCTATTACTGCGTCCTGTTTTTAAACTGAATTGTCCTGGTTTTTCAACTTCAAATCCTGGTTTTTTAAATTTGAGGTTGGCAACCCTAGTTTACCACCACCCATCACCAGCCCTAAACTTGTAACGAAGCCTTTGCTAGCCAAAATTTTGAAAGAGGTAACCTTGTCTCACTGACTCTCCGTGACTGCAAACGAAACCGATACAATAATTCTACGAGAGTGATAGCAGTCAGATATATCAGATCAAATATTAATTTTCCTTTTGAGGGGCTACTGGGGGAGATTTTGTTTTGAAATAAATAATACCCATGTGCGAATGTCTCTAAGTTTATTTTTTTTTTGTAAAAATTTTATGGTGTGAATAAATTATTATTAAATAAATAAATAAAATAAAAAGGTCAGGTAATCAAAGCACCTACCCCATATCAACATACGACTACAATAATTCGTTGTGCCATATAGTATCAAATTAACTGACCGATTACGTCATCCTTAATTGGATATCTCATTAACAACACGATGTTAATTGTATCATTTATTAATTACATAGTTTAATGGAAAATTAAATGAGTTCCCCGAATTAGGTTGATGAGTGTATTAATTATTATCAGCTTAGAATATTATAAACTATGTTCAAATACAATTCAATTATTATCTACCAACACTATTGGATGTACGTTACGTATGTTTCGAATTTCAAAAAAAAATTTTTATCTTAAACTATTGTAACTGTCTCAACGAACTTCGTATCGCCTAACAATCAGTGAAAGTACTTTATTGTTACTTTGAAGGGATGATTTTCCGAAAAAATGTATTAAAATATTTTTTTGTTAATAACTATAAGCTTACATAAAAAATTCATGTTTGTAACTCTAAAACTGACGAAGTTGATTTGTATGAAAGTGACTTCCAACCCCTATTTTAACCCCTTAGGGGATGAATTTCCAAAATTCCGAAAGCCTAAAGCCTTCCTCGATAACTGAACTATCCAACACAATTTTTTTTCAATTCAGACCAGTAGCACAGTACATACAGTACTTTAACTCGGCCCTATTCTTGAAAAACTTGCCTACAGCCGCGCGGAGCGTAGCCGCGCGCTAGGGCTGTCCGCCGACAGTCGACTTGAGTTTCTTTGTAGTTTTGTATTTAAAAATGTTATATTTTCTATTTTAATAAATGCAATTCATATATATCTATACAAATAAATAAAATTGGAGTGTCTGTTTGTAATATTAAAATAACCGCTTTTTACCAAGTGCATTTGGATGTATACTTGGTACATATACCAAAACAACATTTTTCACAATTTTTGTCTGTCTGTCTGTTTGTTCCGGCTAATCTCTGAAATGGTTGGACCGATTTTGACGGGACTTTCACTGGCAGATAGCTGATATAAAAAGGAGTAACTTAGGCTACTTTTATTTAAAAAAAAAATAGTTTGGTGCGATACGAAGTTCGCCGGGTCAGCTAGTTGTGAATAAAAAGGAAGTGTTCCATAAAAATATATGTTGTGTTTTTATTAGTACTGTGAAGGTTCGTAAGCCTTCAGTATTGTATTAGAGACAGAGACTCTCAGGGCATGGTAAGTTCTTCTTGCAGGTTAAGGTAAATAAAAAAGGTACAACTGTCCAATTCTATAAACTTTATACCTATTGCTAAATTAATTTATAACATTGAAATCAAAGTTACAGTAGCAAGTAGCAATAACGTTTTAATGACAAATTAGACGCAAATATTCAAATTACAATTATTACAAATTACAATATTAGGTACAATTATTTCCAGACGAGATTCATAGATTCGTCATTATATTCTTTATCACGTCATTCATATTATATTCGTCTATACTACTCCGTCTATTGACACATATTTCATCACTGGCTGCCGAAACGATTTTTTTTCAAAATGGCGGTACTTGTAGCCTGTAGGTATGCCAACTAGGTTCAATGGAATTTGATTGAGAAGAATAAATAAGTAACAGTTCCACCTAATAAGGATAAGGAGTAACCAACTGTAAAAAGTAGCCTTTAGTGATTTAAATACGCATCATAAAATGCGTTATCATAAGATGGTATAGTATATGGCGCAGATTCGGTATCAGTTATTTTTTTTTTTTAATATTTTGCTAATATTTATTTTCAAATAACAAAGGTCCATAAAAAAATATCACCTGTCTGGCAACTCTGTTGTACTGACAGTCCTAACCTGTCATTTACAAGTGCCAACCGCCATTTTAGGTTCGTTTCTTTAATGGCGCGAGTAATACCTACAACTTGAGGTACTGTAAAGTACCATTACGGAGGTCGCCTATCCAATCCATTCAATGTCCATTTTCTGCAAACGTTGCATTTATTAGTTTTTTTTTTATGTAAATAGCCGGCAAACGAGCTGACTATCCACCTGATGGTAAGTGGATATCGTCGCCCATGGACACCAGCAACACCAAAGGCATCACTGATGCGTTGCCGGCCTAAAAAGAGAGAAGAAGAAGAAAGAAAGAACTGGCTCTCAAGCCCCCAGCCGGAACACGACGAGTCGTTTGGCGGCTGACTCATCATACTCAAGGGTGGTAACTATCCAGGCGAACCCCATGGAGATATAATAATAGTACCTAATAATGGTATTAATTAACAATTAAAATCCATATTACCAATATAATCCGTCGAGGGGCCCTACCACCAGCGGGCTAGATTTAGTCGCCTTTTACGACACCCATCCGGCGTGGGATTGGGGTTAGTATTCTAAGCCACCCCAATACGGCAAAAGTAATAATAATCAACCATTTGATTTTTTTAGCCCCTTATTTATAAATCTAGGCATTTTACTCGGTGGACTTATGAAAAATAAACAATTTAGGTACCTACTTATTGCAATACGTACTTGTTTTTATTTATTTATCCTACATGCACTGATCTCCTTCGGCAGGACCAAAGACCTTGAATATAATAATTTGATTTCTTAATAATAATTACAATACAATACCGTAATAAAGTTGATATTAATCAATGACGCAATAATTATACAATACCTACTTACCTACAAGTTACTTACCTACAATAAGTATATATGTATATCTACCTACAAGTACGTATTACATATTATATTATATTGTATAGTATTATATATACTATATAATACGTACTTGTAGGTACGTATATAAAAATAGTCTTACCTTTGGGAGTCTCCAGGTAATTTAAACAATGATATTCCTGGGTGACTTAATGTCGTATTATAACACCCAAAAACCGCACAATATTTTGTATTCCTGTTTGCCATACTTATTAAATAGTCACACGCCGCACACGGTCACCACAGCCGCCGTAAGGAACTAAACTAAAATAATTTGTTATTTGTACCGTGGACCGCTCGGCCTCGGCCGTGGCTCAACCCGCGCTCGTTCGCCACAGATACTGCCCTTTACTTAGGGTTGCCAACCTCAAATTTAAAAAACCAGGATTTGAAGTTGTAGAAACCAGGACAACTGAGTTTGAAAACAGGACGCAGTAAAAAAGTTGCAGGTAAAACTATAGATCTAAGGTACCTGCGTTCGGGGTGGGGAGCGGGATGGGGGGGGGGTAAATGGGAGCCCCCCACTACAATTTTTATGTCCCGGAAAGTTATAGTTTTCGAGTTATGATTTTTTTTGTAAAATCATAATACACAGGAAAAACCTTGGGTATTTCTTTAGTATCAGTGGAAGTGGGGTGGAATTGAGGGGAAGGGAGGGGTTGGGGTAAGGACTTCCCCCCCCTTAAAAGGTAATATGTGAGGAAACACATAGTTTTTGAGTTTTTTTATTTTTATTTTGAGGATAAATCTGTGAAAACTGCTTAATATTTATCATAAACTAGTCTAAATTACTGTCAGGTTGTGGAGGAAGAAGCAAAATTTCGACTTCCGTATGGGGAGACACTACACCACTTCTACTATTATTTTGGAAAAATAATGACACAAATAATTATAATTACAAAATTAGATTATATTAACGTCTCGGAAAACGAAGTATAGGACGCCTCCCGACCAGATGGACTGACGGCTTGAAGAACAGCGGGCATCCGCTGGACTCAGAAGGCTCAGGATCGGTCACAGTGGCGTAAGTTAGAGGGGGCCTATGTCCAGCAGATGACCTCTAAAGGCTGGTGGATGGACGGATTGATGCATAATAAAATAAATTATTTGATTAAAGTTTCATCAGATATGTTCATTATAGCATATTTTTGAATATTTACGGATTACAACTAAATCTTTCTGAATCAAATGCTGCTATTGAACACGACAAAAAGATTGATTTCATACAATTATTATTACAATTTCTTAGTCAGCTAATCTATAAAGGTAATAATGGTGGCGCGAGGGGTACACAAGGGATAGAGAGAATTGGATAATTGGGTTCGTGGGTGCGTTCAGAAATAAATAAAAACACTTGAAATATCTATTTTGTTTAATAACAATGAATACCGGAGTTACGATATTGAAACTCTCAGTTCTGGAACTGAAAAATTGTCTGAGATTCTGGAATTGCGAAATCTTGGAATTCCGGTGTCTATGCCCTACTTGCGAGCCGTGAATTTTAAAATTTAAAAACCCAGGACGCTGCTTAAAAACTATCCAGGACGTCCCAGGACACTACAAAAACCAGGACATGTCCTGGGAAAACAGGACGGATGGCAACCCTACCTTTACTACACTTATTCCGACTTGCGTAGGTATGGCGCGCGTTTCGACCGTTTGTATGAAGAGCGACTACTGTATAGATCTATATACTGTGCCAGTAGTTCCTGAGATTAGCGCGTTCAACCAAACAAACTCTTCAGCTTTATAATATTAGTAGGTATAGATTTCATCTTAAAAGTATTTTTAATGGCCTCACTCATATGTCACCGGTAAAACTAAAAATGTTGGTGTCGTGACCCTATTATTTGGAGTCGTGAAGGATCCAACACGTAGCGGCCTCTTTCGAGTCGTGATACTATATCACGCTAAATTGATGTATGAGTATGTAATAAGTCCATATCCGGTTAATAATTATAATCCGTGTTAAGAATCTCCTTGGGTTAAACTTACGCGGGATTAGTCAGTTGACGACAATTCAACTGAAACGTTAGATTTTATGATGACTGAAAATAAGGCAGACTGGCACTTCCTTAATGAATGCACCCCGAAACTTAGCTTAACAACCTTATTTTAACAATATGTTAACAGTCTAACGCTCCTCGCCCACGTCAGACTTTTTGTTGGACAGATTCCCGATTTCCTCCGATTCTTTTCCTTATTCTTTCTGACCGACTTTTTGTAGGACGTGTGCGTTGCACTATTGCTATCAGTACGTTCTATTTGTCTCCTACAAAAAATCGGTCACCGATTATCGGATGTGTGCGAATAGCCTAAAGCGTAATAGCTCGCGAACTAATAGTTGTCGATGCGCGAGCTATTCGGCTATTCCCACGCCGCGACATCGGCCCCGAAACATAAATCCGACTGCACAAGTTAAATCGGTGACCGTAACGCGAATAGCTCCAAATCCACTCTGTTTGATCTATGTCTCGTTCAGAAACTTGCTAACGACCCCTAACCGGCACCGCGCCTTTGCATGACAGTAACTTTTAATTGAGTTCGAAACAAAAGACGCGAAATGGACCCTCGACCTGGAATCCCGAAAGACGCGACAATGATCCCCATTGTAATAATGATAGTTTGTAACGATCGCGTATCTAATCTAACTAGTTTGCGGAGTAATCTTATTAATTGCTACAATACTGATGTCAGTGCTAACCATACATAATCTTGCGTTTGTTTGTTAGGTGATATTTTCGATGTTTCTGATGTCTATGTATTGTCTACAATCTAACACGAAATGGGAGTTATGTCATGATGTCATAGGTGATGGTAACATTCATCACGTCGCATCTATTTAGCAACTAATGAATAACTCTACCGCTCAGGAGCGGTCAGAGTGGCGCAAGTTAGGGGAAGTCTATGTCCAGCAGTGGACCTCCAAAGGCTGATGGATGGATGGGAATTACTCTACCACTGGTGGTTTCAGTCCTTTCATAATGAAACGGTAAAGACTGTGGGTATAGCCATGGTAAGTAAACACAAGTTGGAACGCACATTTTTCAGAGTGCCTATGTGAATGGTTATTTTCTCACGATGTTCGACAAAGCAACTATGATGTAGGATTTTAAACTTATACCGCGGACACTGAACATTTTAAATGCAACGGTTACTCACGATTTGTATTTTAAAATACCGATATTTCAACCCATTTACACGGATACAATAATTCAAAATACGCACACAGCCCCCAAATTATCGTATCGATCCCGAAATCCCCGCTACAACTTTAATGTGAATCAAAGTTTGTGGAATTACAGTCGCAGCGAATTGCAAATGTTAGTTAGTCGTACACTCTACACTCCGATTTCAATTTCGCAAATGAAAATTCGACTGTATCCATTAGTATCGAGGTTGGCTCACGCTGGCAATGTCTGAATGTAGCTGTTTAGCTGTTGCAGTGAATCTCGGCGCTGCGAAGCGAATGTAAAGTTTACTTTTACAATTTTGTAAAGTTTGCGCCGTTTGTTTCGTTTACAGAGCGCTGGCGCCACTTGTTGATCGCGATAGGATCGGGTGCTGTGATCGTTGCGCCTGTAAACACGTTGCCTAAAGACGTCTAGACTATAAAGACGTAAGATAAGAACACGTGTAAAAATCACGAAGAAAAAATATTTTGTTGATATAGACAGGTGTGTAATGTAAACACGCCTGTACAATCATTCATCATACTTATTATAAGTATTTATAAAGACAGCAAAAAAGTATAGTCGTTACATTTAATTAGCACACATACACGCACAAAAATGTCCTATATAATATACATACACCAATTCACAGATCGAACGAGCTCGTATAATATTGAATTTTTTTTTTCTTCCTATTCTGCAATTTCAAATTTGCTACTTATT
Source organism: Thymelicus sylvestris (assembly GCA_911387775.1). NCBI lineage: Eukaryota > Metazoa > Arthropoda > Insecta > Lepidoptera > Hesperiidae > Thymelicus > Thymelicus sylvestris. Next base: position 15,017,348 of record OU426893.1, read on the forward strand.
ATAATTTTCAATTCATTAACTTATACGTTATTATCAGATTCGTACTTCAGGACCCAACTTTGTGCTTAACATTGTTATTCACGCTACATTTAATCTACGATTTTGTCGTCGTTTACAAACTAATGTCTGATATGAATCTCGAAAATGAGTGTAGTTTGGCCAAAAACTATAGAAGTGACCGGACGATGCTATGCTACTAATATTATAAATGCGATAGTTTATTCGTGAGAATGTCTGAATGTTTTTTATTCTTTCACACTATAATTCAACGATATCATAATTTAAAAAAGGGATAGATATGTCACTAGCTCGCCGACGATGAAGAGCGTAAGAACAGGCAATTGACCGCTCTGCTCGTAGTCGCTCTGTCAATACAAGACAATACGCACGCTTTTGTTGTTGTCAGAAGTGATTGACATTTAACATACAGCGTTAAAATGTCTTCGTGTATTATACCAATGTGATTGCTGTAGTGAAACAAAAGATAACGTGTGTGTGTTGTAGCTCCTTTCGGAACAGATTTTTTGGTTGATTTGTAAGGGTATAACGTATCTATGTTTTTTTAAATATCATTGACAGGTAGACCATATTCTGAAATAACAATAGCCACGGGCAAAGCAATAGTGGGCGATATAATAACCATTGGATTAGCAATAGCGAATTAATATAGCCTAATGATATATTTGTACTGTAATTATTTGCATAGAACGCGTATTAATTGATAAAGGGTATACAGTCGTACCGTATGCTAAATTAATCCGCATCCTGATCCTGGTACTGTAATAGGTATGTTTATTAATAGACTGATTCTTGTATCGTTTTATTTATTCATTTACTGAGTTTATTTACAATTTACGTTAATTAACTAATGGTAGAGATCGTCTTCCTTAAACGTGGGGGCACGTTAAAATATTTGTTATAACGTGTAAGTGCCGATATTTAGGAAACATTAAATAAACGTTTGGACTTCAGGTTATAACAATAGTATTTTATGTACTAATTACATGATTAATATATTAATAGACATATTAAAATCGAATCAGTAAAAATATTAAAATCTAATCAGGCCTTACTTAAGAAAAAAATCAAATTAATCATAAAATAATAATAATATAGACGCCCTTGTAGCCTAGAGTGTAGCGACCCTGCCTGCGAAGCGAGGGGTCCAGACTCCCATGTTTGATTCCCGCCCGGGGCAGATATTTATATGTCATGGGTGTTATTGTGACGTGTTATATGTGTCGTCCATGCCACCCGCGACACAGGTATAAACATACTGCGGGGGTATGAGTGTTTAAGCATTTATTTATTTATTTCATAATAAATTTTAATCTATATCGAATACTCTAACTCTACAATTTTTTAATGTAAAATGCAATGAGTGATTGCGATGCCAGTAACAAACAATAAAATACATAACGTCATTGTATTCAAATAGGTAATTTAAATGGATTGCGTTATCCTTATAAAATAAAGCAGCACTTTAGTACATCACTACATATACTGGCAGAACTGCATGCGAACAGTAGTGAGGCAATATTTATAGTTCCGTAGCGTAAAGTAGGCTATACTGACTATGGCGTACTAACCAAATATCGTAGAACGAGTACATCAGAGTAACTATCTATCCATATATACTATGTATATAGTCGTAACTTGGTTTTAATATTTATTTTCATTTTCCATCGTACACCTAAACTTGGTATCGTCACTACAGGGTTGACCAATGTGTAAACAAAAAGCCAATCTAAATAAAATACTAGATTTATAAAGCACAACTCATGAAATTATTTTACCGGATAACGTGTTTGTCAACCGGCGTTACTACGAGTATGATAAACGGAGTTATGACAATCAGTTGTGAGCATGTATACGCTGCGCATGTTTCTGCTAACTAATAAATAGTCAACTTCATTAATGTAGAAGGTATAGGTAGCGATTTCCTCTGAGATGCATTGATGTTTGGTTAATAGAAAAGTTCCCTTAGTAAGGTAGAGCAATTCGTTATTTTACCGTAACCACCCTTCTTACGTATTTTTAGTCCTAGAAGTAAAATATTATGTGATACATTTTGGAGAAATTTTATTCTAAAATAATTCTACACAATTTTCATCTCTTGATCAAATAGAGCACCTAATCTGTCTGTAGACCCTAAGTAAGGCTTAATCAAGGCCTTTTGTCTAAGCGTTTTTGATTCTGATAGATTTGTGGGACTAAGGTTTGCGACAGTGATGGATTATGATAATCTATTCTATTACGAACATATCTAGAACATTTTAAATATTTGAACTTTATATTAAAAAAATCTATAATTATATCATCAAAACATCCCAATCTCTAATTTGTGTTATGGACTGGTTAATGACCATGATCTATATTTAAAAAATATAAAACAAAATCAGTTTAATTTCCATTAATTAATAACTGAATCAAAGGTTGACGTACGAACTATTAAATTGAAAAGAAAGTTGGGTTATTGTATTGCATAGATAACAGGGCCAATTTCCACGTCCGCTACGATGGCCGCCCGCTCAAATATTTACTAGCGGCGATACAATCCACGTCGGCCCATGAGTCGAATGTGAAAACTTTATGTACTCTCCATTCTTTATAGGGATGTTCTGACGCTCAATAAAAATCGCCCAAAATGGAAAATGTACTAAAACATAAATGACGGCTGTATTCTACCGTGCTCTCGTACCGAGAGGGTATTGAGCTAGCTACGAAAATTTCAGATTGTTGCCATGTACTGTAGGTATATGTAGCTATTAAGTATAACTCACTTGAATATTATACAGCGGGAGCAATTCTTTTATAATGAATTTTGAATTCGTTATAATATACTTCTATCACGATTTTTACTCTTGTCTAAACCCAAACCTTCGGCAAGGGAGACTTTGACTCTTAAAAAATTAGCACTAAAGTTCAGTGTCACAAACTGATTTCGAAGTAGAAAAAGGGTCCTTTACAGCACAACCGAAACATAAAAAATATTATCATGTTCAAATATACATTGTATTGATAGATAGTGAAGCTAATACGGAACCGACACATCCCTACCCCGTAAAATAAAAGTCAGCCTTTGACACGACCTATATTCCCTGAGCAATAAGGTTTAAAGCATCAACGGAATAAAAAATACGGTCTGACGAAACATTCGCGGGGAAATTGGTTTTAATAATATAGTGGCGTTTCATCAGATGTTGTTTGTTTGTTATTTTGTGTGATTACGTGGATATTGGTGAATTGTATTATTTTATTGACACTGACGATTCTTTAGTAAGATAATTTTGATATTCATTATTAATTCCAAAAGTCTGTCTAATAATAATCTGTCTATCAATAAATTCAATAATTCTTCGAGAAATGATATTTGTAAGAGTTTTGTTTATATACTTTTGAGCGAATGCCAAATCATAATCACTTTTTATACAAACTTACAGCCGTACAACAGGTACTTGTAATTATTATTTTATTTGTCTATTTACAAACAATATGTACGTATAACTCGATTTTTAGGCGAGACTCTTTGCAGTTGGCCTCTATTTAGTAGAAACTATTTCAGTACATTTTCTTTTAACATAAATAATATATTTTGGAAGGTGAATGATTCAGCAAGCCAAACAACCTTTAGCTAATAAGAAAGTAAATTCAATGTGACTCTCTTTTACCCCTCAGAACGTACCTTATTAAATTGAAATAGCTGAGTAATATAATTATTACGTAAAATGTAGCGTCTAGCCATTCCACTGGAAAACATTTACATTAAAAAACACTTAATAATAGCTGTCTCCTTCGCTTACAGGTAATCAATACATGTCTACTAAAATAATCCTTCATCATCGAATTGAAAAAAAATGAAGAACTTAAAAATGAAAACAAAAAACACTACAGGCCAATGCATACGTAACGGGTTTTTTCCCGTACGGGACGGAACATAAAATTTTGGAAACTCCCCTGTCTGTTAGCCAGCACGTTTGGAGTTGGACAAGTGAAAAATTCTCAAAAATAGGTTATATGATGAATTTACAAGGAAAACTATCACGGCTACGTTAGCTGAGTGATAAATAATCGATAAACTTACTACTTCGGATTTCGGAACCCTACATTGCGCGTGGCATGACACGCTCAATAACAATCAACTAAGTAATAATATAGATATTTGATATCATAAAAGAAAACAGAAAGAGATATAACTGCAAAGTGTGAAGTATTTATAAATCTCATCACATAATTATATAACACGCGAAAGAATTCATCTTGTGCAACGCAATGGTATTTACGCGGAAAAAATGTGCGTTTATTATGATTCTCTGAAGAATACCATTCCATTGTGACGTTTAAATTGGCTCTGAATATTTCACACGTCTCTGTTATGCCGTGATAATGTAGGCTAGATGGATAACTGGTACTGATAGATGAATTACTATCACTGCTTTGTAGATTTTAATTACAAAAAATCATTCGCATCTACTTACGTAAATCTGGTCCCAAAACATTCTTACTTTGCATTATAATTTACATCAGATGGAATTTTAGACAAGTGCCTATTAATTTTATAATGTAGGTAAACAAATTTATAAATTTTCATCTATGACCCGTAATTGTCTAAATCACACTCTCTAAGAATAATTTTAAAAGTAAGATTTTATGTATGTATTTCGGTTTTAACCTGGCTAGTATCATGTTAGTCGCAAACTACAATGTATGTTGCGATTAAATATAAACAAAATAAGTGATTTAAGTCAAGTTTATTTATTTACTTAAAGTAAATATACTTTTTAAAATGTGAAATAATTATATATTTATTGTTATATAATATTCGATGATGATTTAAAAATAACACGCGTTTCATAAAGAGAAGAACAATATTTCGAGTATAAAAAATATCATGTTAATGTCCCATTAACACACATCTTTATAGTAACTCATTAAATAAAATTAATGGACGTGTACTCTACAGCAGATACTTCACAAAAATTAATCAGTTTGAGGACCATACATCTCGCACTGAACGGGAAAAACTTGTTTTTAAACTAAGATAATATTATCTAACTATCTTAACTATGACATTTTTATCCATTGTATGATATGATTATGAGGAGTTTGGAAAAAAATTATGAGAGTAAATTTTTTACGATGCGACAGCCAAAAAGCGACATGATGAAATCGCGTAATACTATTACGGTGAATTAATTAATTGAAATAATTTAAATTGGTCGAAGAATTGAGGAGTTATACAAATACTACATGACTAACCTACTATAATAATTATGATATTCTACACATTATATTCTAAGACTATTCAAGGACGTGTCCCGCTTTTCCAACAACAGATGGTGGTATTATCTATTGCCCATATAACCCTCATCGACGAGTCCCATTGACCCGGTTAGCCGGCTAACAACTGCAGTTGCATCGCAGTCATTATACCGCCCGTGAGGTGATTCGTTCAAGGTTACAGTTTTTATACTTTTTATATTTATAAGTACGGCAGTGAATAGGACGTAGTTCGCCTGTAATGATTCATTGTGATCAAAGTAATCAGCGTTTTATAACTTAGGTAATAACCACAGAAGAAAATATAATAGTACTTAGGTAATACTTTAATTCCTAGCGATAATATATTACCGTCGTAACTCTGAACTATGTATAAAAAGTCGTGTGAAATAGTTTATAGTACCAGGTAAACATGACAGTAAGAGGATTCCTATACGAGCTACTCGTACCATCGTCGTCGGAGCAAAGAGAAAACGTCTGACATCGCAACTGTTCAAACAAAAAACATTTATTTTACAATGTTTACTTGAAACATTCTAAAATAAATGGCAGGTATTTGATATTACTTACAACGTTTTCATGCTTCTTCATTACAAAGTTATTCGTGAATAAGTATAACAATACGATGAGTATAAAAAGAAGGCAGAAAAAGTTAAATTACTTACGAAAATATAGCAGAAAAAGTTTAGTTTAGTGAATAGCCTCGATTTAATGTTTTATTTGTGATATTTATTATTTAATGTAGACTGAAGAAAAATAAAGTACAATAATCCGTGGTAGAATCCAAATATTAACGTGTATAAGTGTGTAGGTATAAGTGGTAATCAAAGTGGTGACAAGATGGTATTCAAATGCATCATACGCATTTCCGACCAAAACTGTAGAGGTTGAATGACTCTGTACTGCGTTTCCAATAATGCATGCGATACGTAAAATAAAACAATATTTTCTCCGAAATACATTTAAATTATTATTAAGTTAGTATTAGTCTACTTTGCAACAATCCGCGTTTAACATGTATGATGGTATATACTTTAAAACATGCGTGGCACCTCCCTCCCTCCCACAACGGAAACATGCACTACAATAATTAAACGTATATACCAACATACTATATATATAACAACATACATATATCAGGTCACTTACCCTGATGATGCTCCGTTTCGGGGCGAAACACGTGTTGGTGCTGGTATGTATGTTGGTATATACGTTTAATTATTGTAGTGCATGTTTCCGTCGTGGGAGGGAGGGAGGTGCTACGCATGTTTTAAAGTATATACCATCATACATGTTAAACGCGTATTGTTGCAAAGTAGACTAATACTAACTTAATAACAATGGATTTCCGCAAAGTAACGCCTGATACTATTAACATTTAAATTATATCAAAATGACCCCAAACTACTCCAGCAAAAGTAATTAGTTCATACTACAGTAGCCGTAGTGGACCGCTAGGCTGAACTGCTAAAAAGCTTTTGCCTTTTCCGTGTGAGAGCAAACAATATTGTCTATGCTAAATACGCCGCGGCGCCGCCGCCGTGCGCGGTTGTGTGCCAATTTGGTTAGTACAAGAATGTATTCCAATGTAGTGTACGTTTCTACCACAGAATAAGTAAGCAGTAAATAAATAACATACATCCATCGTCTTTGAAGTAGGAAAAAAAATTGATACTGTCTACATTGAAGTATTATTACTAGCGTATAGAATGGACACCGCGAACACAATGTATGTTCCAATGAATTGGCGCCGCGCGGCTTCAATTGCCAATGGATTTCTTCGATTTTGAAAGGAGAACGGGGGCCCAATTTTGAAAATAGAACCTCCCGGCGGGGACATACATTTTGTTCGAGATGTCTATTCTATGATATTATACTTCAATGACTGTCTAGTGTCTTGACATCGAGTCATTTCGATAGAGTCACAAGATACAAAATAGTATTAAATAGTATGAACCTGAGGTATGAACATAAAAGTTTTACAGCCTAATATTTATTTTTTTATTTACTTAATATAATTTTCCTTATCCTATTTCACGAATTTTTAGAACGAGTATTATGCTTGGAGTCATAGCTAACGTTAAATTTTGCTAACAGTTATGCAAAAAGAATAAATGGGATTCAGAAATCTGTCGCTTATTTTCAGGTAAACACGATTTACTTTTGGAAATCGAACCTGAAATTCCACTGAGCATGTTTCATACATGACAGTTTCAACGTTTTGATTTTGTTTATTTTTAAATTTCACTCATTGCTAAACAACAACAATTCCTTGTGCCGATTGATTGCCACTTAGTAGTCCAAGATGAAGGACACTTAGTAACCCCTTTACTAAGTTTCCTGTTACATTTAAGTAACACAATTATACCTCTAGACACCAACACACCTTTGTTTAAACATTAGTTCTCGCTCCAACTTTGTGTTACATATTAGCGCAAAACAGTCGTGACTCGTGACAAGTTCATTCGATAACAATCACGGTAATACGGTCGTGTGAAGTGGAAACACCAACAGTTGTGGATAAACATTGTAATAGATAAACACGAGGTGTAATTACTTAGCGTATTCATGTGTATTAAAATCAGGGTCTTTGAGAACAGATCATCTGTATCGTATCTTACAAGCATACGAAGCAATCCCACTACTTTTCTCGCAATTGTCTATTGGTCTGCTTGCGTTTTGTTCAGTGTTTGCTTAGATATGGTTCGATTCTCAAGATCGTACTGACTGCTCATTTCAAATCGGGAACGAGGTTCCATCAACCACGGAAGCGTTTAAATAAATCGCTTCATGTTTAATACGGGAATATACCTTTAGATACAACAACCATAAGATACAAGCTACCAAGAGGAAATCAAATACTTCTTCATTGCACTTATTGCTTGTTAGACATCAAACTTCACAGTTTACGATACTTCACAGATACATATATGTATATCTCCGTCTCTTTTCCCTCTCTTTTTCTCCTCTCTCTTCTCTTTCTCTCTCCTGATGTGAAGCGAGGTTTCTAGTCAATAATAAGTTCCGTCAAAAGCTTCGATGCAATATACCAACAATGTTATTATGTTATACGAGTACCAGGAGTCAATAAATCAGTTGACGTCGCGCGCTACATTCGGTTAATTACGTTAATGGGTGTCGATTTTTCATCATAATTTCACCAGTGATTAATTTGTTCAATTACCGTTTTCTGCGCGCCACTGTGGCGGTGTTGTGCCAGAGTTCGGATCAAACTGTACGATACCTTCATTTATACATTAATGCTAATATTGATGTAATAAGGAAGAGTATCTATTCCTGCTCTTTTCAAGCTCAATAACAGGGTAACATGAGGTAATGGTTACCAGATCTGAAAATGATTTGACCTGGCTAAACTGACAACAATTTTCAACTTCAATAAAAATATACCTATAGCAATATAATTGATGAGAAGTAGCAAATGAATTTACTGTTGCATTTATATAATACAAAAATTAATACCCCTGACAAGGAGTCTTTTTTTCTCCATTGTACCCCATAGGTTTGAACTGTTTATTTAACTCAACACCATAGATGTAAATAAAAAAATTAAATCTATGCTCAACACACACTGTTTCACGGGATCTTGTAAGACAGACGTATATGTACTTGCTTCCAAGTGAATATAATTATATAAAATAAATATATTTAATATTTATCATCAAAGATTTTATTTCCACCCTAACCTCCTATAAGATTGAGATTTTATTGTTTTATTTACCAACATTTTATAGTCTTTTTAAAAAATAACAATAAAAAATAACACTCGTATAAACCGACACAAAAAGAAAACATTTTATTTTAACAGGCCATATAATGTACATTTTTTTCTTTATGGCGTTTAAAGGAAGGATGTCGTAATATTAAACATATTTGCATAAAAGTCGCATGAAATAGACGCGCTGACGACTGCATACATTATACGTATTTAACCCACTAAGTACACGCTTTGCATCTTGTAAGGAAGGCCATGTATTATACTTATTGATAACCATTTTCTCAGTCACATCTCGTAGTTGGTTTGATGTACGTTTCAAATTCAAATTCAAAATCATTTATTCATATACATAGGTATAGGTTGTTCTATCATTACATCGAACATGGTCTACAGTTTAAATTAAGCAAATTTTATGAATCTGTGAATTGAACTGAGACCCAGACACGGAATCAGTACCAACTAAGCTATTGGGTCGATATTTTAGAAACGAAAAGTTCTAAATTGATTTTACTCGCGAGAATCAATCACAATTACGTTGTGATACTAAAGAAATCACGTTGCAATAATATGAAATTGATGAAATTCAATGCTGCATTTGTTACTAGGTGCTATCGAGAATACTATGTAGACGTTCAATGTATAATGTGGAATAAATTAAGCAAATTTTATGAATCTGTGAATTGAACTGAGACCCAGACACGGAATCAGTACCAACTAAGCTATTGGGTCGATATTTTAGAAACGAAAAGTTCTAAATTGATTTTACTCGCGAGAATCAATCACAATTACGTTGTGATACTAAAGAAATCACGTTGCAATAATATGAAATTGATGAAATTCAATGCTGCATTTGTTACTAGGTGCTATCGAGAATACTATGTAGACGTTCAATGTATAATGTAATTATTTGGAAATCCACATCAACGTGCAAAAATGATTTCATAATGTGACCTTGTGAGAGAATTTCTTGTGGCTTCTTTTATCTTTATAATAGGGTTAAGGACAATTATAGTTTTTCACATTATATGGTCTTTTTGCTTGCTAATAAAATTACCAACAATATTGCCAAATGTTTCTTTGGCCTAAGTTATGAAATATTAAATGCTTCAACTTAATTATAATTTTAATTTGATGTGGGGTTTTATATAAAGTAAGAAGTAAATAAAATAAATATTATCGACGCGCGACGGTCATTTTTTATCAAAAGTAGTTAGGTGTCTACATGACGCAATATTTACAATACTACTTGCTGTACTACCTACAAAGTCAAAAACCATAGGTTTAATATTTAGACAATAAATAGGTATTATTGTCTCGTTAAATATGAAATTTTATTACTTATGTCCACTTTGATTAAGAAAAATAATTTACTTCCCGTTTTTTAACCGACTTCAAAAAAGGAGGAGGTTCTCAATTCGACTGTATTTTTTTTTTATGTTTGTTACCTCAGAACTTTGGACTGGGCGAACCGATTTTGATGATTCTTTTTTTAATCGAAAGCTGGTGGCTGTCATGTGGTCCCACATAAATTTTATTGAGATCTGACAACGGCATCCATGAGAAAACTACATAAGTCGTAAATTTGTGTTAAGATGTGCGCGACAAATTGACGAATAACTCAATATCACGCCAACCGATTTCGATGATTCTTTTTTTAATCGAAAGCAGGCGCTTGTCATGTGGTCTCACATAAATTTGAACGAGATCTGACAACTATGTAGTTTTTGAGACTTTGAAGTCGGTTATTTTTTGTTAGTAAAATTTAGATTATTCAACCAATGCACTCATACCACAATGATCAAACACAATTATTAGGATGTCGATGTTATTAATGGTCAAAACCAAATAAAGCCGGAAGCATAGCGATAATAATTATAATACTCGTGCCTAAGCGAAACGTTTTTCTCGAGACGGCATAAAACGTAAACTCTGAAATGAATCGTGTCGGCTGGCGTATCCTTTCAGTTAAAATATAAAATTTCAGTTTATAAGAAAACCACAGAAAAAATATACCGCGTCTGTAGCGGCAGTACTCTCAAGTTACTTTTGCCTCTTATAAATAAACCCAACTGCAAAAATAAGACCATAGATAAAATACGAAGTGATTTATACAATTTTGTTTTCTTTAGTTTTTTGATATTCGTCCTAACTCCCATTGAAGTATATACGCTAGTAATAATACTTCAATGCTAACTCCTTATATTTTGTGTTCATATTTAAATATTCCATAAATAGAAGGGATTCCTGTCTTCCTATTATAACGACATTTATCATATTATTACTTAACTGATTACATAATTATATTGATGTAAATAGATACTTCTATTATGGATTATAATTATTAAGGTTCAGTCAGTTACATATTTGGTCTTAACTTATAGATTTTTAGAGATATTTTTACCTTGAGGCTAAGCCAAATTCCGATGTTCATTAAGTAACCAGTCGAGCAGTCTGAAAAACATTCAAGCATTGCTACTTAATAAAAATATTACAAGAAATCATTAAGGTATATACATAGAGAAGACATCTCAAACAGAATGTGTGTCCCAGCCGGGAGGTTCTATTTTCAAAATTGAGCCCCTGTTCTCCTTTCAAAATCGAACGAATCCATTGGACATTGGAGCCGCGCGGCGTCAATTCATTGGAACATACATTGTGTTAGCGGTGTCTGTTCTATACGCTAGTAATAATACTTCAATGCAAGAAATAATAATTAATAGACGCAAAATAATAATAAATAAGTTATTATAATAAATAATAATAAACGCTAACACACTCATACCACCGCAGTAGGTTATTACCTGTGTCGCGGGTGGCATAGATCAAATCAAATCAAATCAAAATTTTTTATTCAAAATTGGTTTGGTTCACAAACACTTTTTGAAAGTCATGCAAGTTACGCCAATGCTTCAACAAGGCCCTACTGTGAGAGGGCCCGGGAGAAGAAGCAGCAAGAAACTACCGAGTTTTTTTTTTTTCCTGCTCACAGTTACAGATAGCACTTATCATAATATTCTACTACAATCTATATTCATAAAACTCATGTCCAAGCAGTCTTGTCTTTAAAATAATCATCTAGTTTGTAATATCCTTTCGTCATAACACATCACAACACACAACAACACATCACAATCACACCCATGACCCGAGTACAAATATAATATATCTGTCACATAAATATCTGCCCCAGCCGGGAATCGAACCCGGGACCCCTCGCTTCGCAGGCAGGTTCGCTACCAACTAGGCTACATGGTCGACAATTTAATCATTATATAATTATTATATTTCATTATATAATTATTATATTTCAGTTAGATTTCCTTATCAGCACGTTGCATTTAATAATCCCCCGGGATTGAACGTTTGACACATGCCCTCACTAAAACCTGAAAGGATAATAATTATAATCTAATCGCGATAATGTTCAATTTGTAAATATTATTTATAATGTCTTATATAATAAATTACATTATAATTATGTTGTGATACTCGCATCTAAAAACAATAGCACAAGTTTTGTTGCATGGAATACAAATTTAATAATGTTATATTATTGGATGATACGATATACATCTGTTATTAATATGTAGTTAGATACTTGTATAAGAATAAAATTATATGAATATTACAATACATATTATATTTTAGTTACGTCACTTTTACGATACAAAACTTAACTAATCAATTATTGTTTTTATTGTTACAGGTAAGGAATATCATGATTGTATGGAGATGGTATTGTAAAGCAGTTTAAGGTGGGGGAATGAAAGATTTCAAAAAAATTAAAGTTCAAAAAAAATTTATTTTGGTTAACGGGTTTCAATTTATTACATCAGGTTAACAGCTGCGGTATACAGATACTTATTCCCGTTAAAGGTTGTAATAGAACATCAAGTAGATATAGTTTCTTAAAATTTTAATTCCGTTAACAGTCCTAAAATAAGATATAGTTTAGAAAAGGAGAGGAGGGCCGCTAGTTCGCTTGGCTGGTCGTGACAGAGAATCCTTTCGTCAATGGGGTCCGTCCTAACGGACACCACCGATAATTCTTAATGTAAAAATATTAAACTCAGAAGCCTAAGATGCAAATCGTTAAACTTAGTAAACGTCTAAGGTACAAGTGATCAAACGTGTTAGAGACCGAACGTACAAATTATTACACTCGGGGGTAGCCCAAGATACAAATTATTAAATTTGGTAGAATTATACAGTATAAATTATTAAACGTAGTAGACCGTAGATGCAAATGATGAAACTCAGGAGAAGCCCGCGTTGCAAGTTATTGAATCCAGTAGAATTATACAGTAGAAATTATTAAACGTAGTAGTAACTCGGGGGAAGCCCGCGTTGCAAGTTATTGCATCCAGTAGAATTATACAGTAGAAATTATTAAGCGTAGTAGTAACTCGGGGGAAGCCCGCGTTGCAAGTTATTGCATCCAGTAGAATTATACAGTAGAAATTATTAAACGTAGTAGTAACTCGGGGGAGGCAAATGATGAAACTCGGGAGAAGCCCGCGTTGCAAAAAAAAGGAAAATATAAAAAAAACTAGTCGTCGAGCTCAGGTTGCGGACGGAGGTCGACCAGCCGAAGCCCCGGACCACGGAGCCAGCACCTCACGCCGCAGGGTACGTGGGTGCTCCACCTCGACCAAGCACCCCACGCTTCCCGCACGGCCCTCCTCACCAAGACACTCCCTTCCGCTATACTCCACCCCAAGACACTCCTCTCCAAGACACTCCACGCCAAGACACTCCACGCCAAGACACCTCCTAGTATTACAGAAAACCAGGTCTTACAATACAGCTTACACAGTTTCAAACGGCTACTCGACGAGTAAGATTATAATTTAATTATATGTAATAGTTACAATATTGGCCATGGGCATTAATACAAAGCATCAGTATTTATCAAGATAAATCTAATTAATTACTACAGGAACCTCAATAGATCACAACAGTATTGGCTGTTATCCATACACAATGAACGTCAGTCATCGTTCCAAAATTATAAAATATCTACGGCGCCAAACCGAAAGAATTAATTACCGGCATCTCATACATCTTAAATAGTTTATACAACACAATCGAGTGGTCGCTAGCCAGGCAAAACATCTTGGTAATATAAGTATAGGAAGTATAACAAATGGGATACTACAGGCTTAACCAACTATTTATATCTAATTTCCCCAACAGGCTTTACTGAGCTTGGTGGATTCAGCGTACAATTTATGCAACTATAATAAGGTTATTCGACTAACCAAGGAGTCCGACTGAACGCCCTTGGGGGCGGGCGACGCCAGTGCACAAAACACTGAGCGTCGACCACGGCGGCACGCCGACGGACAGCCATGATGGCCCCTCTAGACAGAAGAATACTAGGTTACCACGTTTGATATTTTAGTTAATCCCGCGGAGAAGTAAATGAGTCTCACAATTACCTGGTAAGGGAGGTGTCGAGCGCTCGGCGAGAACAGACGGCCACCGAACACACAGGGCGAAACGCCCACAACGCAAACCTGGGCACAAGAATGAAGGATTCCGTTATTGACACGAAAGCACACCTCTTCTTGGCTGCTCTTACCATTTATATGCGGATGATCTACAAATTTATAAACAAGCAGAAATCACTAATATTAATAGAGCTGTCACTGATATAAACAATGATCTTGTCAGTGTTAGTACTTGGTCTCACAATTTTGGTATAAAAATTAACGCCAATAAGTGCCAAGCTATTGTCATAGGTAGCCCACGTCAGTTAGCCAAAGTTGACATGGATTCGGTTGACTGTATTAAGTTCGAAGATTGCGCTATCCCATATCAAGCTAGTGTAAAAGACCTCGGGATCACTATTGATAATACAATGAATTGGAACATGCAGGTAAGCGAAGTCTGTCGTTCTGTTACTGCCTCACTAACTTCTTTGAACCGGCTCAGAAACTTTCTCCCAACTGAGACGAAAGCTAGTTTGGTTCAAACGCTAATCTTCCCGATAATCGATTATGGTGATGTGTGCACCTTGGACATGAATGAGTCTCACCTTGACAAGCTTGATCGTCTCCTCAACAATGCCGTCCGCTTCGTCTTCTGTCTCCGCAAGTATGATCATGTCTCGTCTTTGCGCTCCAAGCTCAATTGGCTTCCCATCCGTGAACGACGGCACATTCGGTTACTTTGTCTCCTTTCTTCTATCCTTTTTCTTCCCCATTCTCCTGATTATCTTAAATCTAAATTCCAGTTCCTATGTTCCTCCCATGATCGGCAGCTTCGCTCTACCGAATCTAATCTTCTCTCTATACCGCTGCACCGATCTGGGTTCCTCTCCAATTCTTTCTCCGTTCAGGCAGTCCGTCTCTGGAACGCGCTCCCCGAAGGTATCAGAAGACCTGCTAGTAAGGCATCATTCAAAAGGAACCTCAGGACTCTTTTCCTTGATCGTCATTGACATCATAGAAGTTTTCATCTTAGATCTTTTATTTAGCTTATATATGTATTTATGTAGGTTTATTTTGTGAATGTATATATGTATTTGTGTGTATTTTTGTATGTATGGTATGTATTTTTATGTAGGTATTTGTATGTATGTATATAATTTACTTTATTAACCGCCTTTCGTGAATTTCTCTTTTGTCCAATGGTTAGCTGGTAGAGAATGCATTAAGCATTAAGCTCGCCATTTGTACCGTAATATTTATATTGTGGTCAATAAAGGTTAAATAAATAAATAAATAAATAAAGCACTTAACCCGGCTCAGCCGCAAAATAGAAAGATTTACTTACAGCAGTGCTTGCACTACCGCCTCGCGGAACTGATCGAGCACGCCGCGCCACACCACACCGCGTGGTGCAGACCCCGGTATTCCGACAATTTACACAGCCTGAAAAGATTCCTCACATTACTCTCCGAGAACACTTCCGAATCCCGTCAGAAACCCCAATCAGAATCCCCAGACTCACCAAACAGCCAAAAGGCACACCGGGACCAGGTGCACCACGATTCACTACAGAACAGACCAGCACAAACAGCACGTCACGATATTCTCCAGCAAACAGACGCCATTCCGTTCAACGGCGCTTATATACTGCCCCAATCTCACGCACAATCCACCAATCGTGGCCGTCCCCGTATGCGGGACCACGTTTCGGGGTTCACAAGAAAGGCCTGCACCGAGCCCAGGCTGCATTCATCCCACAACAATGAACTCGAAAATGCACTTTAAAACAATTAGTGATAAGATAACTCTTGAACGTCACTTGGAAGGAACGTCACAACATCGAACAAGGATAAACAGCCGTCACCCGCCCCAAGACAATGGGTTACCAGCGAAAGGGTTGGGACCGCCGTGCACACTAGACGAAGAAACCGGGTTTATAAGGGGAAAAATTAACCGCGGGCCGTTGAGCTGCCAATATGATAAATTATCAAGTTAGGTCAATATAAAGCATCGGTTCAGTGCTCGGTCCAAAAAAAAATAAACAAAACCATCGGAAGCGAATCTGATGTCCACGAGACAAAGACACTCCTCTTTAGCTTAAGCTATCCTCAACCCCAGCCTAGCGGCGCTGTTTTTTGAGGGTTATAACATCCGGTAAATGTTTGTAAATAAAAATAAAGTAGGCCGTAGAATTTACTACGGCAACAGGGTTCCACCCATAGTTCAGAGATCACGGCAATCGCCGTAGCATTGGCAACACCATAGACAACTCCCATCCTAGACCACCACAGACTACATTGTTTCCAGCACCGATTCAGCAACGGACCAAAAATCAAGGGAATAGTAGGATTTAATATTTTAGCCTTTAAACACGTTACTAACCTTTTTATGAAAATTACAAGCTTCAGAAGTCCCAAACTAACAAAAGATAAATATACGCTACAATGTGCCAGAGACAAGAGGCTGAACAGACCACAGACTACAGATCACGAACAGAACGATTTGGTTCGCCGTCAATTTGTCAATCTGTTGTAGGTCTGTCAAACGTCATCAATATCCGATTGTCAGTCTTCACTGTCAACCGGCTTGTCACCGATTGTAAACAAATCATGTTGAAATTGGTTATGAAAGTAAGAAATCTATTTATTCAGATTAAGATAATATGAAAGTAAGCTATTAAAGTGAAATTGGGACAAGGACAGTTCAATTACACGGAAGCTAATCTAGTTCTCGTTGTATGATGTACTAAATGGATGTTATCAAAGGTAAGATTTAGTGAGATTTACTTCAAGACAAAAAAAGTGTTACAGTACCCCCTTCCCCACCAGAATTTCACGAGGGAAACGAGAGAAATTCACGCTGGCCCTCCAGCGTTTCCTCCCCAACACAGCACCTTCAGACTGCAAGACCCTAATCCTATGTTCAGAACTGCCGCTATATGTCTGTCGAGCCGTATACAGTGGACCCGCTACCACAACACCAGCACACTGAGGGGGCCTTCGACAAACAGAATTCCTAAAACGCGATGTACCTATAGAAGAATCCGTAGGGATAGGGCATCGCCTCGACTCCGCAGCAGCGACTCTCATATGATCAACCCTAACACAATTCAAACCCTTCCGCACTTGTGGCCTAACATTCCTTCGCTCTATGGTTAAAGCGTTAGACGGGCGTGCACAAGAGACTTCACCTACACTAGCCTCCACAGGCTTCCTCGATCCTGCAGAACCTTCTGGCTTCACCAGGCGCAGCACCTCTGGCGCGACCTGAAAAGCCTTCCAAAAGTTTATACCAAAGAGTAACGACGTGGACATACCCGGTACGACGTAAAATTTAATCACACGCAAGACCCTATTTACCACAACAGGTAAAAACATATAACCTGCGACAGGGGAAGCAGACCCAGTTGCAGTAACAATAGAAGTAACCCCATCAGGGTTTTGTATTTCACAAAACTCCGTGAATTTATCAACAGCAGCACCACCTATGATCGAAATTTCCGATCCACAATCCAGCAGACCAGAACAGGATACACCACAAATGTCAGCTTCTAAGTAAGGACGAGCATCCTGCGAATCCTTCGACTGGACAGTATCACATACTTCCATACTAGGCTTACACTTAAAGAAGTTACGTATATAACCACACCACTCACGCCACTCCTCAGCAGAGGTACGCTCACAACGACGCTCCACACGTAACACAGCAACAGGTTTAGCAGCCGGAACAGGCCTACCAGCAGCAACAGGTCTATTACCAGAAACACACTTTGGGCATGTGGCAGCAGTCACGCCCTTCTCACCACACCGAAAACAAACTACACTACGCGGCGCAGTACAATCTCTAAGGGCGTGGTCATTTACCCGACACCTCACGCAAAACTTCTCTACCACCTTGGCGACCGCTTCACAGCGTGGACGTGCCGTCTTGCCTTTATACGACAGGTCAGGGGCCACGGCATTTGACAGATTTCTCGGGGGCTCCTGGAAGCAATCCGCCATCTGCCGCGCCTCCTCCAGCTGCCGACCATGCCTCTTCAGGTCCGCCCACGACTGTATGTCCGCATTGGCCAAGGGGATAGAATACGAGGGCCTAATATTAAATCTCACAATGTTTAATTTTTCAGCATCATCCAAAGGCTTACGCAACCGAGAGAAATAGTTACGCATAATGCTCAAATACGCAGAAAGAGACTCATCGGGGCCTTGAGTCCTCGAACGGATCTCCTGAAGTAATCGATGGTCATAATTAAATGGTAAAAATTCTTCCAGCAAAGCAGACTTCAATTCCTCCCAGCTCTCTACCTCATCACAGATACCACGATACCAGTACAAAGCCTCCCCAACAAATAACTCCGCTGCAGAATTATACAATTTCTCGTTCGAGATGTTCCGGGACCTACACAACTCCTCTATCCGCACGATGAACTCCTGTACGCTGTCTTTACCACTAAACTTAAGGTTCAGCGACGAGACAGATGAACCGCGCTCGCAGGTTACTACCGGAACCATCCCACCAGATTCCCTCTCAGCAGACGTAGAAGAACCATCCCCGACAGGCTTAAAATCAAAACTGCTAGTAAAGGTGAACGTCATACGGTCAACCCTATTAATCAAAACAAGTAGTACCTTATCCAATCGGTCTTTAAGAGGCCGCGTCGTCTCAGTATCCGCCACGACACGACTCAACCGATGAAAGAGGTGGTTACATAAAGCCTGAATCCGATTTACCCTCTTGAGTGGAAGGGGTTTCTGGTCGAGAAGCTCCTCCAACTCAGTGGCTTTATTTGAGATTAATTTTAATTCAACCTCCACGTCACCCTCGAACTCATTTACTTCATCACTTGGGAGTTCCTTCGACAGACGAGACACCTGTGCCCGCAAGCGTTCCACCGTGGTCTCAGGTACCGCACCCCGGACCGTTACCTCATAAATTAATTCCTCCTTGTTAAGCAGGTTGAATTTAATAGGACGTTCCTCCGACATCGTGGATAGTGAGTAAATTTATATTAAGTTTAAATATAGAATAGTATAAATTATAGTACACGGTTCAAATTCCACCAGAGTTGTACCAGTAGGGCGAGAACTTAAGGATAATTTTATCAGTACAGCGATATACAACCAGAATCCAATACAAGTTTAAGTTACACAAAAATATAACGACCAGCCAATCCGTCCCTGAGCGAAAGACCAGCGGCGGGCAGAATCTGCGCGAACTAGCGAATGCCCCACGTTGGGCGCCGATGTAAAGCAGTTTAAGGTGGGGGAATGAAAGATTTCAAAAAAATTAAAGTTCAAAAAAAATTTATTTTGGTTAACGGGTTTCAATTTATT
Source organism: Thymelicus sylvestris (assembly GCA_911387775.1). NCBI lineage: Eukaryota > Metazoa > Arthropoda > Insecta > Lepidoptera > Hesperiidae > Thymelicus > Thymelicus sylvestris. The sequence goes on from OU426893.1 coordinate 15,037,132, forward strand.
ACATCAGGTTAACAGCTGCGGTATACAGATACTTATTCCCGTTAAAGGTTGTAATAGAACATCAAGTAGATATAGTTTCTTAAAATTTTAATTCCGTTAACAGTCCTAAAATAAGATATAGTTTAGAAAAGGAGAGGAGGGCCGCTAGTTCGCTTGGCTGGTCGTGACAGAGAATCCTTTCGTCAATGGGGTCCGTCCTAACGGACACCACCGATAATTCTTAATGTAAAAATATTAAACTCAGAAGCCTAAGATGCAAATCGTTAAACTTAGTAAACGTCTAAGGTACAAGTGATCAAACGTGTTAGAGACCGAACGTACAAATTATTACACTCGGGGGTAGCCCAAGATACAAATTATTAAATTTGGTAGAATTATACAGTATAAATTATTAAACGTAGTAGACCGTAGATGCAAATGATGAAACTCAGGAGAAGCCCGCGTTGCAAGTTATTGAATCCAGTAGAATTATACAGTAGAAATTATTAAACGTAGTAGTAACTCGGGGGAAGCCCGCGTTGCAAGTTATTGCATCCAGTAGAATTATACAGTAGAAATTATTAAGCGTAGTAGTAACTCGGGGGAAGCCCGCGTTGCAAGTTATTGCATCCAGTAGAATTATACAGTAGAAATTATTAAACGTAGTAGTAACTCGGGGGAGGCAAATGATGAAACTCGGGAGAAGCCCGCGTTGCAAAAAAAAGGAAAATATAAAAAAAACTAGTCGTCGAGCTCAGGTTGCGGACGGAGGTCGACCAGCCGAAGCCCCGGACCACGGAGCCAGCACCTCACGCCGCAGGGTACGTGGGTGCTCCACCTCGACCAAGCACCCCACGCTTCCCGCACGGCCCTCCTCACCAAGACACTCCCTTCCGCTATACTCCACCCCAAGACACTCCTCTCCAAGACACTCCACGCCAAGACACTCCACGCCAAGACACCTCCTAGTATTACAGAAAACCAGGTCTTACAATACAGCTTACACAGTTTCAAACGGCTACTCGACGAGTAAGATTATAATTTAATTATATGTAATAGTTACAATATTGGCCATGGGCATTAATACAAAGCATCAGTATTTATCAAGATAAATCTAATTAATTACTACAGGAACCTCAATAGATCACAACAATATTGGCTGTTATCCATACACAATGAACGTCAGTCATCGTTCCAAAATTATAAAATATCTACGGCGCCAAACCGAAAGAATTAATTACCGGCATCTCATACATCTTAAATAGTTTATACAACACAATCGAGTGGTCGCTAGCCAGGCAAAACATCTTGGTAATATAAGTATAGGAAGTATAACAAATGGGATACTACAGGCTTAACCAACTATTTATATCTAATTTCCCCAACAGGCTTTACTGAGCTTGGTGGATTCAGCGTACAATTTATGCAACTATAATAAGGTTATTCGACTAACCAAGGAGTCCGACTGAACGCCCTTGGGGGCGGGCGACGCCAGTGCACAAAACACTGAGCGTCGACCACGGCGGCACGCCGACGGACAGCCATGATGGCCCCTCTAGACAGAAGAATACTAGGTTACCACGTTTGATATTTTAGTTAATCCCGCGGAGAAGTAAATGAGTCTCACAATTACCTGGTAAGGGAGGTGTCGAGCGCTCGGCGAGAACAGACGGCCACCGAACACACAGGGCGAAACGCCCACAACGCAAACCTGGGCACAAGAATGAAGGATTCCGTTATTGACACGAAAGCACTTAACCCGGCTCAGCCGCAAAATAGAAAGATTTACTTACAGCAGTGCTTGCACTACCGCCTCGCGGAACTGATCGAGCACGCCGCGCCACACCACACCGCGTGGTGCAGACCCCGGTATTCCGACAATTTACACAGCCTGAAAAGATTCCTCACATTACTCTCCGAGAACACTTCCGAATCCCGTCAGAAACCCCAATCAGAATCCCCAGACTCACCAAACAGCCAAAAGGCACACCGGGACCAGGTGCACCACGATTCACTACAGAACAGACCAGCACAAACAGCACGTCACGATATTCTCCAGCAAACAGACGCCATTCCGTTCAACGGCGCTTATATACTGCCCCAATCTCACGCACAATCCACCAATCGTGGCCGTCCCCGTATGCGGGACCACGTTTCGGGGTTCACAAGAAAGGCCTGCACCGAGCCCAGGCTGCATTCATCCCACAACAATGAACTCGAAAATGCACTTTAAAACAATTAGTGATAAGATAACTCTTGAACGTCACTTGGAAGGAACGTCACAACATCGAACAAGGATAAACAGCCGTCACCCGCCCCAAGACAATGGGTTACCAGCGAAAGGGTTGGGACCGCCGTGCACACTAGACGAAGAAACCGGGTTTATAAGGGGAAAAATTAACCGCGGGCCGTTGAGCTGCCAATATGATAAATTATCAAGTTAGGTCAATATAAAGCATCGGTTCAGTGCTCGGTCCAAAAAAAAATAAACAAAACCATCGGAAGCGAATCTGATGTCCACGAGACAAAGACACTCCTCTTTAGCTTAAGCTATCCTCAACCCCAGCCTAGCGGCGCTGTTTTTTGAGGGTTATAACATCCGGTAAATGTTTGTAAATAAAAATAAAGTAGGCCGTAGAATTTACTACGGCAACAGGGATCCACCCATAGTTCAGAGATCACGGCAATCGCCGTAGCATTGGCAACACCATAGACAACTCCCATCCTAGACCACCACAGACTACATTGTTTCCAGCACCGATTCAGCAACGGACCAAAAATCAAGGGAATAGTAGGATTTAATATTTTAGCCTTTAAACACGTTACTAACCTTTTTATGAAAATTACAAGCTTCAGAAGTCCCAAACTAACAAAAGATAAATATACGCTACAATGTGCCAGAGACAAGAGGCTGAACAGACCACAGACTACAGATCACGAACAGAACGATTTGGTTCGCCGTCAATTTGTCAATCTGTTGTAGGTCTGTCAAACGTCATCAATATCCGATTGTCAGTCTTCACTGTCAACCGGCTTGTCACCGATTGTAAACAAATCATGTTGAAATTGGTTATGAAAGTAAGAAATCTATTTATTCAGATTAAGATAATATGAAAGTAAGCTATTAAAGTGAAATTGGGACAAGGACAGTTCAATTACACGGAAGCTAATCTAGTTCTCGTTGTATGATGTACTAAATGGATGTTATCAAAGGTAAGATTTAGTGAGATTTACTTCAAGACAAAAAAAGTGTTACAGTATGAGGTATTTCACTAACTGTAATTTTCTTATTTATTTATTTATTCTATAATTTATGCACGCCATACAAATAAAAATATTAAGCTTATAGAATGAATTAAGTGATTCAATACTCTATGAAACAAGAAAATCAAACAAAAAGGCTTATGATGAGTCATAAAATAGAGCCGAAATCGCGCAAATCGTTATTTAATCAACGCCTCTGGAATACCAAAACGTAGAAACAGAAAACAATAAGCGCCATTTGTAGGCGAGATTAATTTCATTAGCGTTCGGGCTTTTGTTGTTGCCATAATCCGGCTTGGTGTTGTCAACCTCCGCTGTAATGCATGGGAGAGTCATAAATTAACTATTTCCCCCTTCGGCCCGTTTGGTTTAATATCGCCAATAACACAACTTTTTCCCTCCCGAACCCCACCACGTATAATTTCCCAGTCCTGAATTATAACTCAATGAATCATGGCCACACCGTATCGTTTTTCGGCGCGCGGGTGAAAATGCGAATGGTTTATTTATTGCCACCGTGCCGTTCTCGGATCGCGCGAATTATTTGACGTTCGGCGGATCTGAATAAATACTGAACGATTGAACGAATGAATGGTTTGTTTTTGCCCGCTACGGAACCGTAAGGCGAGCAAGATCATTATCGTGCAGTTCAGTCGTATTTTGAGGTAGCTGTAGATAGTTGCGTGATCATAGATGAGACAAATTATGAGAAAATTTCTACTAGTTTTGTTTTATTTTAAAGAACATGTAACTAAAATATTAATTCATGATTTTAATTTTGTATTGCACTAAGTAGCTTATGATAAAAACGGCTAATTAACAGTATAGAAGTTTTTATTTCATATGTTTGTCAAATTAAAAGTTAACCTTATTTGTTTAAAAGAAAATATTGAAACAGCGGAGAACTGCAAAAATAACATTAATGCTTCAATTATAAACAAGGCTGTTGCATAAGTTTGTCTATTTCGTGTTCAAATAAAAAGGAAAATAACAATTCTTGTATCTTATTATCTGGCTGTAGTCTTTTAATAGTTCCTCATACTTATCTTTATTCCGATCGCTACGCCAGTTTTTACCGACAATTACATACGAGTATGTGAAAATGTTGACTTACTCCATGAGTCACTTTACACTAATTAAATAGAACTTTATTGCGAACTGTTGGAAGCACCTGTTTAAAATGTAATATTTGAACAATAAGGTTTTAACGTTTTTGCCTCGTTATCACTAACTGATTACTATGTAAATGGGTATAGAACACGATAAGCATACTTTACTTAACATGCGATAAACTAAACGCTTTACCTTACCATACGTTGTTGTAGCCTTAGAGAATTGCGAATTTTCTAATGTTCGGATTGGTCGGGCTTCTAACATATACACTATAGGATAGGATGTTTATTTTTTTTATCAAATCCGAATCGATCTATGATAAAATATCTGTTTTAGATATAGACGAATCTATCAAACAGCCTTTTAAAGTCCACTGCTGGACATAGGCCTCCCCTAATTAGCGCAACTCCGACCGGTCCTGGGCCCTCTGAATCAGGCGGCTTCCCGGCTTCTTTAGGTCATCAGTCCACCTGGTCGGGGGGCGATCAGATATAGACGAATATGATCACATAACCAATGTTTTTTGCACCCGAGGCTTTCAAGAATGAATTCTGAAGTGAAGGCTTGTTACTAATTGTAAGTACGAGTATATCGACTTATGATAATTGTAATGAGCAATTTATATTTCCCGACTCAATAAGCAATATCCATTCGCCTACTTTAGTTCTCATTTCAGACACAAAGGCGCTGTACTTAAACACATAGGAATTTTCTCGATGACAGTTCCACATTCGATGGGGGACCCTCGCAGTGAATGAATGAATGGTTTGCTTGGAATGAATGGAATGAGTGGTTTGTTTTTGCGTTCTGCGGAGGCATTGGCGCGAGTGCGCCCGTTATTGGTGGTCGATGTGCACTTTGCTGAATTAGCGCGCACAATACACATTGTGCATATTGAGATGCAATTGTGAATGGGACGGGTATTTCATGTTGGTTTTTAACCGACTTTAAAAAAGGAGGAGCTATTCAATTCGACTGTATTTTTTATGTTTATTACCTCAGAACTTTCGACTGGGTGAACCGATTTCGATGATTATTTTTTAATCGAAAGCTGGTGCTTGTCATGTGGTTCTACATAAATTTGAGCAAGATCTGAAGAGTAGTTTTTGAGTTACCTCTAATATTGAAGTCGGTTATTTTGTGTCAAGAATTATTCTTCGTTGCAACAATGATAATTACATTTTTCATATTCTACACTATTTGTCCATTTTGAAAAACTTTTCAATTTTTTATAAGTATTATAAAAATAATTCGTTACTTGCCAAAAACTTTTTCTACAAAAAATACTATGTACTTACAATAATTTTTAATTACATAATTATTATCATTACCTAAATTTCAAATGAATTTTCCAGCGAGTTTTTTAAGCGACATCGATCGCCGTAAACGACAAACTCGTTATCGCGAAAGGCTTGATAACTATGCAAATAATAAATGAATCATTAAACGGAACGTGTTAAGTAACTGAGGATAATAGTCGCGAGGAAGTAAAACTTATTCATTGCAATAAACTATCGGTTACTAAGCAATTTAATCCGTCAATCTATTCTATTGAGTTATAAAATCATTAGCAATAGCCATTTTACGATCATCATTTTAATACGTACCATAAAATTAACGTAATAATGTTATGGTTTGAATTAATTCTAAACACTGTTGTAATATTTTCAAAGTACTTCAGTTCCTACTTATTTTGGCGAATCAAAATGTGTTAAGTAAATCTACGTACCAATGATATTATATTGTAAGTACCGACATAATATTCATCAAAATAAATAATTTTGGTTGGCTAGGGTGTCATATTATAAGTAAATTAGACGATAGCCACTTACCATCAGGTGGATCGTCAGCTCGTTTGCCGGCTATTTTCATTAAAAAAAAATTAATTCGAGTAGAATAGACTTTATAGCACAAAAAAAATTGCAGAAATTGAAATAAGTATTCGATATTAATAAGAAAGAAATCAGTGGTAGACATTATTGAGAGTTTGCCGGTAACCGCTATACCTACCTATAGGTACTCTCAAACAGCTGAGTGTTACTTCAACGGCAAGTGTTATCTTTAGAAACTTGTTTATAAACTTTGTTAAATAGATCGCTGCCCGGGAAAAACTTCTGAAATTTCCGTTCTCTATTAAATTCCTTCAGAGGCTCGACGCTGCATTCAAAAGTGCTGTTAAAGCTTTAAGTTACTCTCACTGTCATACATGAATCAACCATAAGGCTCAGCGCAAGATATGGGTACGAAGATAGTGTTGGTCAAAATGCATCGTATATTCGACTCGTGCATTGACGACCCGTGTGTCGCAATGGTTACCATGCCGGATCGCCGTGCTAGAGTTCCTGGGTTCGATCCCCAGCGAGGTAGTATGAATGATCGAATTTCTGTTCTCCATGGGTTGTCTCTATGCGTCCATGGTACCTACGAGACCACGATACAGGGTTACTTATTATTATCGTATCCGTAATTTCATACCAAAACGTGTCCATACAAACCAAGCTACAGAATAATCTCCGCTCACATGGGTGAGGATTGACTGGCGGCGGCAGCGGCGGCGGTGGCCCAGTACGGCCCCGCGTCGGTATTCGGTTCCCGAATGCCCGACCGTTAAGTGACGCCACTATTTATACAACGCACCGACGTAAAGTGGACTCCACGGTGTGAGCTCTTTACGCGATGTCGCTTCACGACAAACTATAGGTAATACTAATGAGGTTGCGGTGGAATTGGAGGTTATTTCGTAATAGGTGGCAGTAGTTGGTTATTGGTGAAAGATAATTAAATACAAAAAGGAAAGAGGAAGATAATATTGCATCTCAACTCATTCAAAATTGTTAACTGTTTGTAAATAAATAATGATGGTACAAAGGATTCCATCCATCCATCATAAAAAATACAGTATTGCAGGGGTTATGTTAATGACGCGATATCGTAATATTGCTACCCTGTCTAACCTCTGTTACTTTTAATGCATACCTACTTATTAAATTATTAAACCAAAAATGATGCACCTAATTGTGCTGTCATCAAAGGAGGATTTATTGCGTAGGTAGGTACTTAAATATACAAAAATAAATAAGGTTTTTATTACGTTAGTGCGCTTTATCACCTGACACATCTTTACTTAAGAAGTAGGCTTTTTATCAGTCAGAATATGCAATGCGTCGTAAAGCCAATGGGTATAAAGAGCTTTATCCGTGCGGCATCACCTGTACTAAATACCAATTGTTCGAACCAAGGAACGGCACCGGGAAGGTCCAAATATACCGGGTTATTTTGGTCCCGGCACTAATGAGCGATGCGTCATACTAGATTTTTGAAGACAATACTCGAAAGTATTAAACGTTTGCTATGCTAATGGTTGCCGGCTGAACAGTCGTGAATGACATTTTTTAAATGAATTTATGTGGATGTTGCAATGATGCTTTTTTAAATTTTAAATTTTTTTAAATAATACAAGCACTTTTCATATTTATAATTTGTTTCAAAAATATCCCTCATTTCGGTATTTATTAGTACGAATTAGTTTAATTAATTATGAGATGAAGGTTTGTCGAATATTTTACTACATCGCGAATCTAAATAATTTTACAAATTTTCTAAAAGAAGTTTTTGTATTTTATCCATCTGTATCGCGTAATTTAAAGGAACTAAACGCATACAGATTGTACAGATATAACGAAAAGATTCAAAATTATTTTCTCAAATTGCCTACCAAAGAAACTTTTAAAGTCCTGAGACTCCAGAGTTGAGGTCCTGAGTGATAGGTGTTTGTTTTCAATTCGTGGTTGCTTCTGTATCTCGACCACAGAAGACATAATAATATGTCTCGACTCAACTTCTTCGCCCATGTCCATACAAGTTCATGTGGGGTCAGTCATAAACCATAACTGCTCTCAAATTGCGTCGAATAACCATTAGAAGTGTTTCAGCAGAGAAAGTTATCATACCTTTATGTACCTTATGAGAACTTAAAGATATATTCAACGATTCAAAATATATTTGGCTTCATTTTAACGAGTGTTAAATAATTTCTAACACGCATGTAACTCAAAAAGAATTAGGTGCATGCAGGATTCAAACTCCATCGCTTTTGAATCTCTTGACTGCTTAACTTGGTCAAGAAAAATAAAAACTACAACAATCGTATCGTAATCGTGTCGTGTCATCGTGACGGACATCACGACATGCCATGGTATCGGAATGGGCCGCACGTCCATCAATCAAAGTCCAAGTGAACCACGCCCACTTTGGCAATAATATCCATTGAACGCTTTTCACGCCGGACCTACCCTAATGCTATGCGGTTGGTTTAACACAACAGCTCAAATTATACAAACACATACACGTCATACACATATAACTATATACCGAAACGTGACTTTTCATTAACTGATTCTTGTGATAGTGTCAAGTAATACTTATGCCATAGAAGTCTTTAAAGTACACTAACGTCAAAATTCTCATACTCTTACATCTTCTATTAAAATCTCAGTGCCAAAAATAAAACGTTTTCGAATCCCTATGTCGAGATGGAATTTATTTATCCCTGACCTATAATTGCGAGACAATGGTCTTTATTTGGAATAAGACCTTCTGCAATTAGGTTAGTCACTAACCCCTCCACAAATGCAATGGAGATGGGTAGAAAAGTTTCTGAGACCTTCATTTGCGAGAAGAATCCAAATAAACCTGATCCGTAAAGTTGTGAAAGATTTTTATAAAACTCGTAAGTATTTGGTGATGTCAAATAAAGAAGCAATGCCTCGCAAAGCTTCAATCAGAGTATGAATAGTATTGAGGTTTAATTTACAAGCAGCTGCGCTATTGGTGGCAATAAATATTCAAATAAAAATAAAAAATCTCTGGGAGACGTTACAAATTACATAATTGCACCGATCACACCCTACAGACCTAATAACCCATTCTTTGGTTTTAATATTCACGTACGAACGAGAACGTAGCGACAAACGCACGAGCGAGGGAGTGAAACGGACAGTTTAATGAAAATCGTAGCGGTATATAAAATAAAATTTTCCCTACCCTCATAGCATACCGTAGCGCCAAAGAAAAAGCAACCTTATTCTCTGCACAGCAAGGATCAGGTGAGCAGTAAAATTAGTGTTGTACAATTTGATCCGTTGACAATGCGAGGTGAGACGGTGAGACGCTCTATGATGGATACCGGCTGCCACTAAAAGGTATTGTGTGACGTCATGCGATGGCACGCTAGTGTTGTATGTATTTGAAAAATATGTATTAGTTGTTTTGTTTGGAACAGTAGCTCGAGCACGAATATTTGCGAGAAAGTATTCGTATGGTTAACGTAAGCAATTTGTCAAATTTGTATGGCATTTTAGTACCATTTACGCACGATAGGGGCGCTTTTGAAAAAATGCCACACAAATTGCTTACGTTAACCATACGAATACTTTCTCGCAAATATTCGTGCTCGAGCTACAGGTTGCCAAATACAGTCGAATACTAACTTTCTCAATTTTTTTATAAAGCTTTAAAACCTGAGTAGGTTATAGTTTATACATATTATTATTAAATTGAATTCAATTTTATTAAATTTAAGTCTCTCTGTACCAATGATGTCTTCTGTATGATTCAGAATTCGTTTTAAGTCTTGTACCAATACAAGGATAATAAAAATATTGGGTTTTTTTACAATGACTGACTACGTTTTCTGTCTACGAGTGTTCTCCCAGTGCTCAAAGTTCGACATTAATCAGTATCGAAAATTTGCAATTTTTTTTTACTTAATTATTTAAGTAATGTTCCAGTCCAAAAGTTCAATACCAATATAAAGCAATAAAATATAAGCCAAAGTAGTTTCATTGATGACACTAAAGCTACCAAACAAAACAATAAAAAATCGATGGACAGAGTAGAAAAGGGAGTGCCAGGTTATGAGTTTAAAACAAACGACAAAAATTCATCGTGCACACAATTTTTAATTGTAATTCAACACCATGATGACAGCATTATTTGTGTACTATTTCGAAAACATTGAAACCGGACACCAAATGTTTCGTAGACAATTGTTGCCAACACTAGTTGTCTTTTTATCGAGGAACATTCGTGTTTGCATTTCACCAGTAATTCATCGACATTGGAGCTGTATGTACTCGCTAGGTACAGTCAGCAAACATGATACAAAAATATTTTGTGATGTTTTATAATTACAGAATATTTATTTTGTGATATTAAATATCAATATTAAATCATACCTTACGTATATGTGTATCATATAAAATTAATAATAACACAAACTTTCTGTAGTGATAAACACAACGGAACGTTTTTGTATCACGCCCTGCATCTTTTTTGCCGACTGTACCTACACTCGCGGAGTTATGAAAGAGAAATGTCAGCGATGACGTATCACTCAAACTGAATAAAATAATGTGAGATATTGTTTGAAGGTAGTATAATTTATGGTGAAGTAGTCTTTCAGACGATATGAAACTGGTGCTCTAGGCGTTAGGGTTACTTCACAGACAATTATGTTAGAAAAACTTATATTTTTTGTATGCAATACAGTGAAAAAAAATTGTACATTAATTTTGTTTTATTTAATCAACATTGTAATTAAAAATGACAACATGATAAAAACATTGTAATTGAAGATGATAACATGATAAATCCTACCAATTACAATTTTCATTTTACATTAGGTATAAGCTTTTACTAAGTTAATGTACTCTCCACCTTGAACCACATCTCCACTTACCATCAGGTCATTGTGGTCAAGCATTAACTTATCTGTGTAAAAAAAAATACATTGTACGTTTGATATGTGCGTTTGACGTTTCACGACCTACCAAAGTTTGCTTTGTATTGATATCAAAACTATTTTATTGCACCGGGATCACCCGCAGTATGAAAGTAATTCAATAGAGTGCATCTTTTACGAACCATTGTTTGGTCGCCCATCGAATGATACTTTATTTCTCTTTCGTGCCAATGTACTATACTCGTATATTAATCAAATGAGAATCAATAAAGAAATAAAAAAGTCTTTTGTGCGGAACACTGGGATATAAAACAGCAATTTGTTTATTAGGTAGCTTTTACAACAAAAAATTAGTTAAAATGGAAAAACGGAGCCAATCTCCGGACCGACTTGGAGAAATCACCAGAGTATTGCTGCTCAATGCAGATACATTTGTTATTTCTATAGATAACCTCAATTTGTGTTTATTTTCATGAGATATTCTTATCCTTGTATTGCATGACACGCGTCTTTGGACACAAAATTCGTGCGTTATACCTCATCTGCTAGATGCAATTGTTCTCTTTCAATGCAACGGCGTACAGTTCAAAATCCATAACTATGATGAAGTGTGGATTGGCCACACTCCCTACAGAATTACATGACTAACTCTCATATTCCCTTGCGATATTTTTCTTCGTTGAAACAAGTGACTGTTAACTTCTGATATGCACAAAGTTTGAACAAATAGATGTGCATGTAGGAATTGAAATAACCGCGTATAATGCGTATTGCCTATATTTTCTATTATTAAATAGTTCCTTCATACAAATAACGCTCCTAGCTACACTAGGAGGAATTCTAGTAGAGAATGCGGAAGTTTGTCATGGGTGCCATAGACAACACACAAAGATAAGAACACACGCACTGAGATTAAGTAAATACATTTAAAGTCATTATTTAAATTTCCGCCTCCCTGGGAATCGAACCCAGGACCCTTGGTTTACGCCACATGATTCGTCGTAACTATTACGATAGGTCGTGGCACTTGCAGCCAAATTAAAGGAGAAATAAAAAAATAACGCTTCACACTCATAGACCCACACTAGGATTCCCTGTGTCGTGGGTGCCATGGACAACACACAACATAGACAGACATTCACACCCAGACCGAGAACAGAAATTCAAACTCATCATTCAAATTTCCGCCTCGCTGGGAATCGAACCCAGGACCCTTGGTGCGGCGATCCGGCATGGTAACCATTGCGCCACACGGGTCGTCAACTAAGATAAGTGTGATACGTCTTCGTGGAATCTCCGGTCGGTATTCACGTTCGACAGCCAGACAGCGCCCTTATGCGTCATCCAAATTGGCATCTAATCACTCGTTGCAACTCACTTCCCACGTGGTCTTACGTTATGAGAATAAGAATTCAATCTCCATTACCGCTTGCCCCACGGCACGGCAATGGGAACTGTATCGTGGGATCATTTCGCGTAAAAACTACGCGACGCCACGCATAGCGTAAATTAGCATGTTTACGCGCGAGGTATACCTATTGAGTTGGGTATTTCTTCTATTGAAATACCTAATATTTTTGAGGTTATTCCTTTCAATTTCAAAAGGTATTTTTTATGCTCACAGTTATGATAGTTTGATTGCGCGATTGCTTCGTAAAGTTATTACTATTGAAGTGAAAGTAACTCTTCATTGCATTTCAATAAACATGTAATATAAAATCAATATATGTAGTTAAAAAATCCATACTAATATTATAAATGTGAAAGTGTGTTTGTTTGTTTGTTTGTTTGTTTGTTTGTCCGTCTTTAACGTCGTAACGGAGCGATGTTATGGTAAGATTTTTTGTGTGGAGATAGGTAGAAGGCTGGAGAGTAACGTAGGCTACTTTTTACCGCAGTAAAACAACTCATTCCCATGGAAAGATCCATTATGATGCGTATTTGTCCATCCATACTATAGTAATATTATAAATGTGAAAGTGTGTTTGTTTGTTTGTTTGTCCGTCTTTATCGTCGTAACGGAGCGATGTTATGGTAAGATTTTTTGTGTGGAGATTGGTAGGAGGCTGGAGATTAACGTAGGCTACTTTTTACCGCAGTAAAACAACTCATTCCCATGGAAAGATCAATTATGATGCGTATTTGTCCATCCATTTTCCATACTAATATTATAAATGTGAAAGTGTGTTTGTTTGTTTGTCCGTCTATAACGTCGTAACGGAGCGATGTTATGGTAAGATTTTTTGTGTGGAGATAGGTAGAAGGCTGGAGAGTAACGTAGGCTACTTTTTACCGCAGTAAAACAACTCATTCCCATGGAAAGATCCATTATGATGCGTATTTGTCCGTGCTACTTACTATACTTCCATATCCATCCATACTATCCATACTTCCAAACTTCCATAATTAATATTATAAATGCGACTAGCTATTACCCGCGGCTTCGCCCGCGTGTTCAAAGGGAAGTAACAATGAGTTGTTTAACATGCATGACTCTTTCCTAGATATCATAACATAATAATTAATTATAATAATTCATAAATAAGTAACAGATCCAAAATTTAAAAGATACTAAGAGGAACCAACTGTAAAACCTATGACCCTCCTCGACCTTCCAACTATAAATATATATAACTTCCAACTATAAATAAAGAAATTCATACATATATGACATTATTATTATCTATAATCCCACCTGATGGTAAGTGGCAATGTAGTCTTGGATGGTCATATACTTACTTTTGATATACTTTATATTTACAGTTGGAAGGTCGAGGAGGGTCATAGGTTTTACAGTTGGTTCCTATTAGTATCTTTTAAATTTGGATCGGTCACTTATTTATGAATTACTAGCTATTACCCGCGGCTTCGCCCGCGTGTTCAAAGGGAAGTAACAATGAGTTGTTTAACATGCATGACTCTTTCCTAGATATCATAACATAATAATTAATAATAATATTAATTCATAAATAAGTAACAGATCCAAAATTTAAAAGATACTAAGAGGAACCAACTGTAAAACCTATGACCCTCCTCGACCTTCCAACTATAAATATATATAACTTCCAACTATAAATATGGAAATTCATACATATATGATATTATTATTATCTATAATCCCACCTGATGGTAAGTGGCGATGTAGTCTTGGATGGTCATATACTTACTTTTGATATACTTTATATTTACAGTTGGAAGATCGAGGAGGGTCATAGGTTTTACAGTTGGTTCCTCTTAGTATCTTTTAAATTTTGGATCGGTCACTTATTTATGAATTATTATTAGTATGTTATTTTATCTAGGAATAAATCATGCATGTTAAAAAACTCATTGTTACTTCCCTTTGAACACGCGGGCGAAGCCGCGGGTAATAGCTAGTTAAAAATAAACTGAAATATTTTGTACCAAAAATATACTACTAGGATAGTAAGAAGAAAAAAATTTCTAAACCTGTAAATTGAAACGTAAATCAAAGTTCCCTAAATTTTCAATAGTGATTACAATCGAATTTGATGACTAGATAAAACACTCGATTATTACGATACACTCGATATTACGTAAATAACTTCCAAGAGGATACTCGATTCAAATTATAATGCCTGCTAACACGTCATGAAAACCTGAGGAACAACGGAAACCGACGCTCATTTATTTCGCTGTAATGATTCACTGCATACCATTTGCATTGCATTGTGCTTACTACTTAGCTTGAGGCTTTATCGATTTAAGACATCTATAATTCTGTACAGTACATATGTACGAGTACAATACTCTTCGCAGTTTACTTTGGTCTGTTAATTTTATAAAGTTATATGCTATTTGCCTGTGTAAACGGTGACATGACATGATCATATCATAAGGTCTTCTGCCTATGGAGAGTCACGTCATAATTCAAATTCAAATTCAAATTCAAAATCATTTATTCGTGTAGGTATCATTGATACACTTATGCTCGTCATTTTTTAATGTACCAGCTTTTCGGAAAGGTGCTTTGTCATGGAGGAGAAGAAAAGCCGAAAGAAACTCCTCAGCACATCTTTTAAAAATAAAATACATTGGTATATTTCTTACAAAAAAGTATCAATAGCCTGTACGGAACTGGTAGGCACAGGTAGCATAGGCACGCTATCGTCAATTTGACGCTTGCTTGCAGCATGCTTACATCATTACCTTAGTGACTGTTTTCTACAGCGGCATCAATAAAAAAACTATTTTTCCCGCCCGGGGATAAACCCACAACCAGGGCCGAGCGCCGCGACCACAACTTATTTATATCCGTTTACACACAACTTGTACCACGTAACAACGTATGTGATCGTTTGTGTGCTTATCAAGCAGTGGTTATCCCGGGAATGTGTCACATCGGACGTCACACTTGCTGGCAAGCGTGTCACATCTCACTAGCCCGGTTAGGGTTCGATTTACGATTTATTAATAGTCACTTAGTATTTTGCTTGTAAATTAGTATTACTCGTATATAACGTGTAAAATTGCATTGATAACCATTGAAGTATTATTACTAGCGTATAGAACAGACACCGCGAACACAATGTATGTTCCAATGAATTGGCGCCGCGCGGCTTCAATTTCCAATGGATTCGTTCGATTTTGAAAGGAGAACAGGGGCTCAATTTTGAAAATAGAACCTCCCGGCGGGGATATACATTTTGTTCGAGATGTCTATTCTATGACATTATACTTCAATGTTGATAACGTCCATTTTTATTCTGTGAAGTAATCAATAAATTCGCATACTATGAGTTTATGTACGGTACTTTATTTTCGGCTTATGTAATCGACTAACTTCAGAGCGAAACTTAATGCATGGCCATTAAACTAGTTTAACGTCCCAACTCAGAGTCACTAACGGTTACTTTAATCGCTCCTTAGTAAAGAATCGCCATACAAATTCTGTACTAAGGAGCGATTTAAGTAACCGTTAGTGACTCTGAGTTGGGCCGTAAAAGCCGTAGCGTTTAGTCTGAACGATTAGGTACTCTGAACTGATTTTCATTACGATGAATTCGTCGCTTCGTTGTCAATTTATTTTTTCTGCTAAAGCCTAAACGATACATTTATTTTCCTGGCTATGTGATCACTGCCGCTCATCAACTCGTAGGTCATGTAAAACTTGATCAAATTAGGCACATCTCTAAATTTCAAATTTATTTATTTATGTTTTTTAATAACATTTGCTTTTAATTTTCAAGTAGCCATACTAAGCTGTATCAGTAATGTATTATAATTGAAATCTTTAAATTAATGATTAATTTTATTTTCTCGAAGCTTTTAAATAACTTACATAATAATTAAGCATTGAAACATAAAATTCATGTTACCTTAAATTAGTATGGCTTAAGGAAACATAAGCAATGGAATTAATATTGTTAAGCAAAAAGTACACTAGCGCTACAGAAACCCTAAAAAGAGAGCAAAGCAAAGCTTCCGGTATTGCTTTTATCATCAGTATAATGACATCGTGTTAGTTTCCTTCAGTTTCGTGGCCCGACGAAACTACAGGGACAAGTCAATTATAGTTGGCGAGTCACCGACTTAATAGATATTTCCTGCGGCCCGATTATAAGCTGTACTGTTGTCGGTCTAGGTACCGCAATAACTATTTGCATATAAACAATGATATAATATCTATACTAATATTATAAAGCTGAAGAGTTTGTCTGTTTGGTTGAACGCGCTAATCTCAGAAACTACAGGTTCGAATTGAAAAAATGTTTTTGTGTTTGATAGTCCATTTATCAAGAAAGGCTATTAGGCTATATAACATCATATATCTTAGTAGTTAGTTTTTTCCACAAATTAACGCGGGTTAAACCACGGGGCACAGCTAGTGTACAATAAGATGTAGATGTACGCGCAAAAATTCAGTCAGTCTAATTCAACCACTTGTCGTAATTCATAGAATAATCACTTGGAACAACACATATTTTATTTGATAGTAGATTTTAATTTTCTAAATAATAAAATCACATAATAATATACGAATCATAATGTAGCAGCTATCGCAGCTATAGATCACAACACTGCTATAGCGCTGTTTTGGTTGAGGGTTCAATTCACCCAGTCGCCTGTT
This sequence comes from Thymelicus sylvestris, assembly GCA_911387775.1. Classification (NCBI taxonomy): domain Eukaryota; kingdom Metazoa; phylum Arthropoda; class Insecta; order Lepidoptera; family Hesperiidae; genus Thymelicus; species Thymelicus sylvestris. Next base: position 15,054,321 of record OU426893.1, read on the forward strand.
GCTATCTTTAAGCAATAGTTAACGCAGTCTCAGATATCCAGTATAAGACAGCAAACGTTAAGGTACATCGGAAGTCATGCTGGCTGCATAAAAACTTCTGATAGGTACTTGGGTTTGCTTTTAAACTCCCCTCCAATCCGCACTGACACAGCATAGTGGCGTATGCGTCAGGCCTTCTAAATTACGAAGAAAGACGCGTGCCTAATAAATGAGTCTTGAAAGGTTGATAGAATCTAATAAAAAGTTACAAACATTCATCAACTACAACACTACAAAACAGTAGTAAAATCACCTGTAGTTCTAACGCTTCCCGCATCAATTTATTATTAGTCCGCTATTTTTGTTCGGAACGCTTGTTAATAAGAAAAACAAACAAAATTGCGTTTTGTTTGTTTGTTTGTTCCTTTTGATAGACGCACGGCATCAATCTGGTACGTCTTTGTTGACTGCGTGATTAATTGCGTGACGTGTCACACTCGCGGCTCGCGGCCGTATTGTGGTCGGGGATTCAAATTGGCTGCTTGTTGGTTGCTTATAAAATTATTGTAATGTACGTGTATTGTATTATTCGTTCATGTATTAAAAATTAACACTAAATTTTAATACAATAGTTTATATTATATTAGGATACTAGCTTTTGCCCGCAGCTTCGCCCGCCTGAATGTTTTTTTAGTTTTTACGAACATTTCAGTGAAAGTACGATCAGGATCGGTTCAACCCGTGGAATTTCGGGATAAATAGTAGTATTTGCGTGAAAGAGTAAAAAACAGACTCTTTCACTCACATTTCCAAAAATCCTATCTTAGTGCTTCCCTACACTCCAGAAGGAACATACCTACATGTCAAATTTGAAAAATTCAGCATCTTGCGCCCAGTAGTTTCGGCTTTGCGTTGTCTGTCAGTCAATCAGTTACTCGGTAACGGAAGAGTTCTATATTATAATGATTACAATAATATTTAAAATACTAACAACGTTACCCATGAATATTTATTCATTTAGTTTACCCATGCAGTAATGTGGGGAATAGTGTAAAATAAATGCAAAAACATCAATAGGTAGAAATGGGACCTCCAATGGTAGAAGTGGGTGAGTTTAAACTCAGAATTTAGTTTAAACTGCTATTGATATTACGGGCCTAATAGAAAAAACTTGAAAATTTGCTTCATACAAAACGTTCAAAAATGCCTCGAACTCGGATATAAAGCCCTATTAAGCCATTACTCTTATATCAATAAAAAATAGCAAACGGCAAACATAATATCCAAACATTTTGTAAGAAAATGTAGATGTTATCACTTAGCGGTGCGCGAGCGTGCGGCGGCGGGCGGCGGCAAATTATGCCACCTTGATACACGAGTGCTGTTTGTTATACCCATGTTCACCATTATGTTACATTACGCAACTTCATACAGCTAACACATTTTCACACATCCGTTAATCTCATTTTACGGTGTGCGGCGATTCAATGTTTTATAATTTACATGAATGTTACGCGAGAGATTGAATGAAGTGTTGACTGTTGACTGTTGATGAATGAGTGGAGTGACGTGTTTTATTTAATCTGTACTGTCAGTTGATTCCCGCACGGATCGGATTCGAATCCTGGAGATCAAGTTTTTCAAAGATTTGGTATTAGGTACTTGCGCTATTCCGGGATAATATAATAATGATCTACCTGTGTGATTTTCATGAAAATCCGTCGAGTAATTTTTGTGTGAAAGATTAACAACAAACAAACAAACACAGTCACAAATTTTGACATTTATAATATTAGTAGGATAATTCCCTGAGATCATAAAGGAAAAGAGAATTGGTTTTGCCCACAAATAATAATGTGATGATTCTTAAAACTTTTCATTTGTAACATTTAGTTATACATAGGTACCACATAAGAAATAATAGTACTTATAAATAAGTAGTATAACTATAAATAACCTATAAATTACTGTAGTGTGTAGAGGTATGGCAGCATATATTTATAATTAGGTATGTGAATTTATCCTGTTATGATTGTTGATTAATTAATTGATTATAATAAACAATTAATTGAATGTTATTCTTGTTTTATGTTATTGCACGGGAAATTCAAATTTGAAATTAATTCTTATGTGAAATAATAACGGTACCAGGCAGAGTAATGTAGAGATTAGAGATCTTATGTACTCCTTAGGAAGCTTTTTATATATTTAGAATTCCGTATTTTTTACGGTTCATAATAATAATAATAATATGTTTATTTGCGATAAAATTGGTACAGTTAAGTTGTTGTTATCTTATTATTAATCTTCAAACACAGTGTGGTATGCAAATACAAAAATATAATGTCAACATCAGTAAATTACCTTATTCATGCAATCCAATCCAATTCATTTTCTATTATGTCAATTCAATATTAATGTCAAATGTTTCTTAATAATTAAAATAAACTAAACTTAAACATATGTACATCATCCACAAAACAAAAATATCATAAGCTAAAACGTCAATTTGTAAGCATGCGAGACTAGACTTCCGTGGTAACATACACACAGATAATACTACACAGTCATATTTTAAAGGTCACAGTACAAATTTAAAAAAGAAGAAGAGAAAGACTTGGGTTAAGGAGTAGTTTATTTAAATAGTCTTTGTTTTCTTTTTGCCACAAAAATGGCATCTTTTTATAGAGCTCAATTACATTATCAGTATCACTTCTTTCTCTTTATTACACGCCACGCGACAATAATCTATTGTAATTCAACTACAAAAACGTCCGCACTGTATGCCCTTAGGGCGACGACTGAACTCAGTGAGCTCCCTTACTGCCTAACAGCTATTTCTTGCAGGATCACTACCCGATCGTCAGGCCTAAGGGAGTAAGGGAGATCAGGTCGCGCCGATCGCCCTAGATCGGGACCCTTACTCCCTAGCTCTTATTACACCACGCTTAGATAGGGTAAGGGTCCCTTAAAATTGGGTTATGATTAGGCCTTTAAATCTATGAAATCACTAACATTGCAGATAAACTGACATAACTTTCACACAAATCGCAAAAGTTAAATTTAAGCTGCCCAAACCTTTGAAAGAACAAATAATTGCACAAATCTGATCTTCGGACATTCTAATCCTTTATAATTAAACGATCTAATATAATCAGTTCTATCGAACTAACAGGGACGTAATACTATTACGGATCCGACGTCAATAAGTCCATTCCAACGGTTATCCGGACCGCAAATTTAATATCGAACGAACGAACGCCCGACTGGATTTGTGACTAAAATATCAATTGCCCATACGATACCGTCTAGCTCTCACCGTAAAATATACTTAGCTATTACATTATCAAGATTCAATTTGCAATGAACAGTCGCTGCTAGAAATCTCTCCGATCCCCATGTTTGAATAATTTAAACGCTACGGGACGGTCGCGTGACCTCTCGTGCTTTTCACTGTGAGATCCTTCGTTCATTGTGTTATAGTTAACGTTTAGGATATTTATATAACTCCAGCTCGACATCCTACAAATATTTTAAATGTGTAATTTGAAATTTAACACATAATTAGACCATGGTCCGGAATAGGATCCCAACAAAAACATTTTCATATAAAATGTTGCCAAGATGAGACCATATAGCTCTATATCAAAAAGCTATCAGATCTCATGTAGAGCCAACCTTCCGTGCTATGGAGGTCACATCGGGTATTAAGTAGTCTTCCCCTAAGTATTTGCATTATCAATATTGAACCGACATTTAGATTACCTGTTTGCTGACTGAGACGCTAATCTCAACAGTTAATATTCGGTATTATCCCTACTAATATTATAAATGTGAAAGTGTGTTTGTTTGTTTGTCCGTCTTTCACGTCGCAAAGAAGCTGTTATATGGTATGGTTTTTGTGTGGAGTTAGTGAGGAGGGTGGAGAGTAACGTAGGCTACTTTTTACCGCGGTAAAACATCCCCATGGGGAGATCGATATTTTGTTAGTTACTAGATATTTAGTTCCGGATTTTGTTAATAGATGGCGTTAGTAAAATTCCGCGGGCGAAGCAGCGAAGCTGCGGGCAAAAGCTAGTATCTAATAATGAAGCAGTTTAAACAATAAATTTTAAGATAAATCCATACTAATATTATGAACAGGAAAGTTTTGTTTTATGTTTGTAACGGATTAACTCAAAAGCTACGGGACGAATTTCAATTTTTTTTTCGCTGAAAGAAAACTGTTTCCTTTTTGAGTAACATAGCCAATTTTTTTTTTAATTTGGGAGTTCTATACGAAAACCGAAGCAAAGCGAGAGCAGGTACTAGTCTTAATATAAAAATATATATTGTTTAGACAGCTTATTAAAAAAGTTAGCTACCAATAATATTTTTACATCTCATTACACAAGTCTGGTAGCGGGAATCGTGACTCGTATTGCATCATACTTCAAGGATAATGATGAATGTATCTTCGATATACAAACTGTTGTTACATCATCCTTAAATCACAATTCCGCACTAAAGTCAAAGTCGGAAACGAAATGAAATTCAAATCGCTTTGGGATAACGCCACCTGAGTTTGTTATGACAATCGAATACGGAAATACCTCGTCTTATCAATATTAACAAGTATTTAGTTAGCTGAAGCAGTGATAACTTAGTGGTTTGTTTGGGTTCCCGCCCAATGGGTCTGGGTTCTAATTTTCTGATTTTTCTAAGTTATGTGAATATTAGAAGAATTTGTTTCGATGATTAAAACCATCGTAAAGAAAAGGGTCCCGTACTTTTTTTCATAATCTTACTAATATTGTTTATGTGAAAGTTTGTCCGGATATATGAGTTAAATTACTTCACGGTTTTTCATAAAATTTCACAGGTAGGTAGACCATTATCTGAAATAACATATAGGATACTTATCAAGTGCAGTAACTAGATCTACAAATACTTTTATCGCATCTTTTCGGAAAAGAGCTACTTTATTCCTCGTAAGCTGAAATACGTCTTCAAACCCAAGGATTAAAAGTGCATTTGGATATTGCTAGTAAAAGTTCCAATCACTCAGGATTCTACTTTAGATTCTACTCTACAATCCTTCCCTCCGCTCTGGATTCAAAAGGAACACTCTCGCCTTAAAAATCGTTGTTCGATTGCTAGGTAAACAATCTACGATTAATTACACCATTAAATGAAATGGCAGTATTTGGGTGTGTAGGTACCGAAAAGTCAAAATTACCTCACAATTATTAATTTTATTATTTTCATGTATTTTCCCCTCATAACCAAGCTTATTCTAGAGACTTGATGATGCCATTTTTATTAGTGTTGCAGACGTATAATGTAAAGCAACAACCCATAATTGTCCCACTGCTGGGCTCGGGGTCTCCTCTCACAATGTGAAGGGTATAGGCCATAGTCTACCACGCTGGCCAAGTGCGGATTGGTAGACTTCACACACCTTTGAGAACTTTATGGAGAACTCTCCGGTGTGCAGGTTTCCTCACGATGTTTTCCTTCATCGAAACAAGTGATAATTAACTTCTAATACGCACATAATATTTGAAAATCAGAGGTGCGTGCCAGGATTTGAACTCGGGCCCCTCCGTTCGAGAGACCAACGTTCTAACCGCTAGGCTATCACTGCTTTTCTAGACGTATAATGTAACTAACGTATAATATAACCTGGCAAAATGGCTTAAAAATAATTAAGTAACGCGTACAAATAAATGCCTACTAACATTATTAAAATGTAATCTACAACGACATTTAAAGCACTAAAGCGTAGTTAAGATCGCCGTGAGATAATTACTTGATATGTCGCCGAAACATACCGAAGTGAAGTTGGTAAAGTTTACTGTTTAAATTCAAACGTCTTCATCGAGCCCACATCGAAAGAGCGGACGCGGCGGCGCGCGCGCATTGCATACTAACATCGGCTTTTAATGTGGCAGCACACTGAGGATTATTGGTTTATATATTTTTTAACTTAATAAGATAGTTTTCGATCACAATTCGACCTGGTGCCTGTAAGATGCAGTCTAAGATGGTATACGCACTAACTTAGTTAAAGCATTGTCGCTCTTTTTTTTAAACTCCCACGTCATAGACAGGAAAGCAGCCGCAGGGAAGCTATTCCTGTCGTTTGTGATACGCATAACGAATGACGAGGTAAAACACGTCGTCTGAGTCGACAGGGGATCGAAATGATGGCTAGAATTTTCTTAACATCTTTTTGGTTAATATTTTCTGTAGATAAAAACTCGACTGATGATGTCGTTATTTGTTTCAGGTATGTATTACTTCTGAATATCAGCTGCAGTAAAATAACATTAAAAGGGCAAGTAATATGTATGTTTTAATGTATATGCAACATAATTGGTTTAGTTGAGGTTTTACGTCATAATTTCCTTATGATGTCCTCTGAAATTCTTTGAAATGGGCCATTTTTTTCTGATCTAACACAAAAATGCACTGGGATTTTACTGTATTGTGAATTGTATGAGTATTCGTGAATTAGACATGACAAATACACACATACTAGATAAAAACATTTGTCTGTCATCTATCCTGGCCGGGACTCGAACTCGGAACCCCTCACTCAATAATAATGATTTAATTGCTGGAATCTTTACATTGTTATTTTAAAAGTTTTTGTTATTTAGTAATATTATTACGCGTTTCTAATAAATCAAACAATTATCCGTTCCCAGTGTGTATCCAGCTCGCAGATCAATAACCTGCGCAGGGCGACACATATTCGTGTCATGAACGCTGGCCAGAGTGGCCAAGCCTCGGCTAGGGTCTCATTGTTTTCTCCATCGGGCATAATGGCTCGGTTTACATTTTAACAGATTCTGTACACCTCCGGTTTGAGTTATAGCTTTGTGACCGGTGACGTCACTTGGCACGCTCGGTTCGGTGACAATTTTATTACAAGAACATGTCGATAGTAACTCCATATACTCGTATAATAAATTAATAAATTAATAAGTACCTTTATGTACATACATTTGTCCAAAATAAATGTATGTGCACCAAACGTGTTTCACATCAAAAATGTTTGATCTGTCAGCTGTCTAATTAAGTTATGATGGCGGTGTTTGATTGCTTAAAAGATTGTTTCATGAATTGCAATACACAACAATAAGTAACTAACAGTAAGTTAGAATGTCAATGTAATAAAATAAATGCTCTCGGGTGCAATTTTAAGCCTTCATTTTACCTCTTATTGGTTCTTTAGACTTCAAACCTATTGACTTCGGTTGTATCTGCTTATACATAATTATGCCCCCTTATTCATAAATATAAAATACTAGCAAAGGTATAGAAGGCTTGTAAAATGTTTTGTTTCTTTCACTCTTATGATATACGATAAAAATAAAACATAACAAGGCTTATAAAGTTGTTTGTTTCTTTCACTCATAAGAAAAACGATAAAGTTTAAATAGGTTTATTAAGCGTTTACGAAGAAGGCCGATGGTATGTTAGCGTTACATAAACCATACAAGATCATTATTACACGAACGACACGTGACGTCCGCGGTTGACCGCCTGCCGCAAGTACCTATCTCGCATCACTAGATTGAAAGGTCTAGCGACTACTAGCAACAATCCTACGTCGATCAAATAGAAATCAATAGCCTTTATGATGATTAGACAGGTGAGATAAGCTTAAACTCAATGTCAACTGTCTTCACCTACAATCCTTCGAAGGAACTGACTGAAGTGTGAACTTATTCGATTAGGGTTAGATCTAGAAAGCGAACTTACACTTGGGACTTTGGTCAGACAACATCACATCATCTAATGTACTAGTTGAGTGACACTTTGTTAATACGAAAAAATTAAATAGTCACATAAAAGAGCTGACGTTAAGGTTGAATTTGGACCATTATTTTTGTTCGGATAATTTCAAGTCTGAGCTTAGCTTAAGTACTGTTTATAGATAGCACCCTAAGATTCCAATATAATGTTTGTCCTTTAGAAGTATACTTTATACAATGCTATATCTGTGAAAGTATACAAAGTGCGTCGTCAGTCAGCACCGCACTAGCAGTCACCGCCGCGCCGTCGGCAGTAGCACGGATCACCGCGTCGCGCCGCGAAATATTCTCACCCGCGAATCGTCAAATATAAATAAATCACTTGTATGTATAGGGTTCACAAAATGTAGACATGACTCAACATAAACCATAAAACTTATTTTTGTTTTTTATTATGATTCTTTATTGAATTATTTGATTGACCATCAACTATTGGCAAAAAAATGACGAAGGCCCTTGGGCGGAATGAAAACTTCCGACACTCGGGTTGGCCACTAACCCCTCCACCAATCCGCGCTGGAGCAGCGTGGTGGAGTATGCTCTAGGCCTCCTCAAAGGGGACCCGTGCTCATTAGTGGGCCATTAATGGGTTGTAGCCATTGAATTATAATTCGAAATGAATAATTGTTACACCATCCTAAATTATAATAGGCCCCGAGTACCTATATCAGTATTCCATTTAGATCTAGGATCTAGGATCTAGATCTAGGTAATCATTTATTTATTCATCTCGTATTTTCTGCAAGATAAGTAATAAACAAAGATGTAATTACATCATACTTCTGTTTATGTGGTTAGAGACGAAGCTAAAATTACAACATACGGCGGAAGATAAAAAAATCTTCTTTGTTATTTAAATAAACTTATACAACCTAGATAGGTACGATTATAAAAAAATATTCTTCTTACAATAATAGCTTCACATAATACCTAAGCGATTATAATAAAACGTATCGTTTGATGTGTTAAGATGACTAAACAAACGTTGAATAATAAGTACATCTATAGTAAGCATTTCTATTTATACGCGATAAGAAAGTGTACACATAGATGACCTAGAGCCATTAGCTTTACGATGCCTCTATTTGCTGACAAGCCAAAAGTGGACGAAATGCGTTGACTTAACGGGAATACGACTGCCAACGAATTAGTTTCATTAATTTACGAGATTGTATAATATTGACGACCCATGTGGCGCAATGGATACCATGCCGGATCGCCGCACCAAGGGTCCTGGGTTCGATTCCCAGCGAGGAGGAAATTAGAATGATGAGTTTGAATTTCTGTTCTCGGTCTGGGTGTGAATGTCCATGTCTAGTGTGTTGTCCATGGCACCCACGACACAGGGAATCCTAGTGTGGGGCTATGAGTGTGAAGCGTTATTTATTTATTATTTATATTATTATTCACAGATATTGGAACGCGTATTAATGATATATCAGATAATCCGCATTAAGTACCTAATTTTCAACATTGCGAGTACCTAATTTAGTTTTCAGTAGGTATACCTGCTAAATTGAGACTGATGATAATTTTCCAATTGGTCTGCATAATTTTGCAATACAATCTATCATTAGGTATACGTATTTAAACGGTTAGTAAATATTATGTTTACTGTTTTATAAAGTAATTTATATTTTAATTAATTCATTTAATTCTGATAACCCCCATAAATAATGAAGTAGATTAATTGTAATTTAATGACAATGGATCTCAACAAAGTAACGCCTGATATTTTTGGATATCTAAGAAAATGATAACTGATGAACTGACAACCCTATTCGTATGTTAAGCGGAGCGCACATTGGCGCCTCGAGGGTGGAAACATTTGATTTAATTGCTTATTCATTGGTCTTGGTGATCTTTCGTTCATTGTTCCAGTACAGATGTTTGATTTGAGAGCATTTATTGGGGTTTAACAGAATTTGTGTGACTTAACACTTGAAATCCGCTACTTTATGCACGTCACTTTTTATGCGTGGAAAATTGTATTGATAATATAACTCAAAATAATGCTGCTTTATGGCAAAATGTCCAGTTAAGGCCAATGCATACGTAACGGGTTTTTTTCCCGTACGGGATTCGGTTGTGTATGCACTATTGTATACATTTTCTATGAAACGATGTTTCCAAAACTAAGTCCCGTCCCGTACGGGAAAAAACCCGTTACATATGCATTGGCCTTTAAAAGACTTAAGCAGATGAAACTTACCACTTTTAAAATTGAAAATAGCCAGCAATACAATTGCGAAATCCACATCCAATTTCGTCCGGTAATGATAGACAGACAAAAATTCTTAGTATGTATTTTGGTTTCTATTGATCATATTAAGATCATCTTTCGTTTCTTAATTATCTGTTCTACAGACACCAATCAGTTACAATTATGTTTGACAGATTGCTTGCAATAAATCATCAATTATAAAATAACATTTTCAAAGTAATTATATTACACAGGCGTATAAGGATAATGTTATTTAATTATATGCATCGAAACGTGCACAATAATAACTTATCATGAATTATTTATGACACATAACTCTGTTACATCACACTATTTTATATTATAAACCAATGATATTAAAAAAAATGTAGATACGTTATGCCCTTACAAATCAACCAAAAAATCTGTTCCTAAAAGAGCTACAATACACACACGTTTATCTTTTGTTTCACTACATCAATCACATTGGTGTAATATGTAAATACACGAAGGCATTTTAACGCAGTATGTCAAATGTCAAGCACTTCTGACAACAACAAAAGCGTGCGTATCGTCTTGTATTGACAGAGCGACTACGAGCAGAACGGTCAATTGCCTGTTCTTACGCTCTTCATCGTCGGTATACAAGTCGGACAATAATATCATTGTAATGGCCCGTTTAGATGCGCGCGCGAGCCACGAGACGATCCGCGAGACGCGCTCGTACGCGCGCGTGTGAACAGGGAGCTCGCGTCCCAGACCGCGGCGCGTCTCGTGGCTCGCAGGGCTCGCGTCGGGAGCGGTTTTTTGGGCGCGCGCCAAAGGGGCTCGCGCGAGAGCTCGCGTGGTGTTCACACGCGCGCGGCGCGCGCTTCATTCGACAACGGCTACTAGCGTACGTGTTCTATTGGATTCGTATTTTTCAAAATAAAAATATGATACTGAATGTTAATACTGAATGATAATAATAATAATAACCTAAAACTATTAGTAACAAAACCTCGTATATTCAAAGTAATATTATTATAAAGAAGAAAATTTTGATGTTTTGTTTGTAATGAATACCAATAGCTTTTTTATTTTAAAAAGCCTAATTGTACAGAAATCTACCCATAGTACAATCTACATTGAGTATTTTGCCTATAAATCATGGTAGAAAGGTTTCACTGACTGGATGCCGATGTATTACGTCAACGTGCTCCATCCTTGAACGTTCGAACGCATCTGAACGCAGCGAGCGTGTGAACACTAGATAGCGCTCGCGCGCGTAGGGGGCGTGGCTTACGGACGCGCTGCGAGACGATCCGCGAGCCGCGCGTATAAATGAGCGGTAATAAACAGTATAACATACTCTCTATTTTACCTAGGCCCATATTAATAAACTCATTCGCGGTGCAAGAGCACGATCTGGGATCTTACATAATATGTCACTTTTACATATAATTTGACCCATTTAAACTAGTATGAAACAGATAAACAAAGATCCTAATTTCGAAGAAGAAGCCAAAATTTAATCTTCTTAATATAAATTACGTGTCACGTTGTTTGTCCCCGATGGACTCCCTAAACTACTTAACCGATTTTAATCAAATTTGCACACCGTGTGCAGTTTGATCCAACTTGAAAGATAGGATAGCTTACATCTCAATTTATAGTCGCAATATTATTATATATTATTTTTTTGCAAATTTTTTGATAGAACGAAGTCTGTCCGGGCAGCTAGTTATATTATATTTTGTCGTGATCAATAGTAATTTACTAATTGAACCAACATTCCTTCTAGCGGGTGCTTACTACACGTAAGTTTTGTGTGTGTGTGTGTGTGTGTGTGTGTGTGTGTGTGTGTGATGACAGTTATTTAGCTAACGTAAACATTTGCGGCAAATCCGTATGCGGTGAAGGCTCAGGTATGTTCTGTGCATGTATGTGTAACGGGTTGCCATATTAATAAGATTTAGCCGTATTGGGGCGGCTTTGAATACTAAACCCAATCCCACGCTGGATGGGTGTCGTAAGAGGCGACTAAATCCGGCCCACTGGTGGTAGGGCCCCTCAGAAGGATTATTTATTTATTTATTTTTGTTATTTTATTACATTTAGGGGAGGCCTATGTCCAGCAGTGGCTGATCGATGGATAGATGAAAGCATAATGGCATGTGTGATTACAGGCCAATTATAGGCGTAAATTATTTTCCTGTTTTTCGCGGCAACGGATTGGCTCAATAATTCCCAAACACCACACATTGTAAACAAATCGATACCCGATTTCCATTTCCCAAATTCATCAGAAATTTCGATCAGTCGCCAACCCTGCCCTTGGCAACATAACTCTATCCCTGTCGTACAAACGCGGTAACAATGCAGCTGTTATGCTCGTTTCACACCTCACGCCTCGAGGTAAAGCGATACTCCCTAAAGACGTGTCGTACGCTTGCATACGAATGTGTGCGTTCACCATTGTTCTCTATACTGGTGATGTATAGCTTCCGTGTGTAATATTTAATATTTATAGTGTACGACGTGTACTATCTACATATGTACGGAACATTCTGTCCTCCGCTAGAAAACGCTTGCGGTGTTCTGTTAAACAAATAATATATCTGTCGTGCTAAGTTGCTAACTGTCGCTTTGAGCTAAATTATGATCGCGGTGACCTAATGATTGCGAAGGAAATCTGTGTTATTATAAGTATCATTGAAGTGTAGTCGGACTGAAGGACCAAGTCCAAGGCAATTAATGCAAGGAAGTTTATTTACGCTCTTCATTTGACGATGGCATGCAAGCTGCATAATGAAACATAGTCAATAGTCAAACGCGACGCTACCATCGCGATGCCGCTCCGTGGACAGATTTCATACGATACCTACTTTTACTACGCAAGATGCACGTGGACAAAAAGCATTATTTCCAAATATGCTTGACACGTAAAACATGATTTCTATTTTCTTTTAATTCATTAAAAATTGTGCATATAAGTGATTCGTGTAACAGAGTTGAAAAAAGGTCCCTAATTTTACGGGTTCTCACCGTCCCGTAACAGACGTATCCTACTTAAAATTGTGCATATAAGTGATTCGTGTAACAGGGTTGAAAAAAGGTCCCTAATTTTACGGGTTCTCACCGTCCCGTAACAGACGTATCCTACTTAAAATTGTGCATATAAGTGATTCGTGTAACAGGGTTGAAAAAAGGTCCCTAATTTTACGGGTTCTCACCGTCCCGTAACAGACGTATCCTACTTAAAATTGTGCATATAAGTGATTCGTGTAACAGGGTTGAAAAAAGGTCCCTAATTTTACGGGTTCTCACCGTCCCGTAACAGACGTATCCTACTTAAAATTGTGCATATAAGTGATTCGTGTAACAGGGTTGAAAAAAGGTCCCTAATTTTACGGGTTCTCACCGTCCCGTAACAGACGTATCCTACTTAAAATTGTGCATATAAGTGATTCGTGTAACAGGGTTGAAAAAAGGTCCCTAATTTTACGGGTTCTCACCGTCCCGTAACAGACGTATCCTACTTAAAATTGTGCATATAAGTGATTCGTGTAACAGGGTTGAAAAAAGGTCCCTAATTTTACGGGTTCTCACCGTCCCGTAACAGACGTATCCTACTTAAATCGGAACTGCATTGTAATTCTTGAATTTCATCGATCAAATCGACAATTTTATTTGTAATAAGAATTTGATTTTAATGTATTTAATATTACTCTAACGCATTAGGCAACCTGTAATGTTAGGTGTAATTATGAATAAATAAATAAATAAATAAAAAAAAAAAATATATTTTAATGTAAATATCCGATAGACAAGCAAACGAGCCCCTAATAAATAAATTTCATGGAATCAGTATCAATAATGATACTGAAATCAAATAATTTAAAGCTTTAGTTGCTAACTCTCGTAACATGCTTTAAATTCAGCAGCAATTTACTAGCGTTAACAATTTTGTAACATCGTCTCAAGATGCTTTAAGTTTCGGATGACACGACTACACGTTCGGAATGTGACCGCAATCCGAACCTCAAATTGTACCTATTCTCTGTACGACTCTGGGCGGTGTTGATGAAATATTCACGATGTTCCAATATACGTTCGTATGTCGTCGTACGTGCAATGTGTATATGTCGATGTTCTAATATTATAATTATAAGAAATAAAATATTACCTGTCAATTACATTATTTTTCAAAAATTTGTAGATTATTGTCAATATTGTATCAGAAATGTAATACCCGTAGTAAGTAAAAAAAAAACAATAATTGTTGAAAATAAATAATGGACTTCAAAATTAGGGATAACTCAAAAACTACTCGTCAAATCTCGTTTTAATTTAAGTGGAACTACATGACAAGCACCAGCTTTCGATTAAAAAAAGAATCATTGAATTGAATACCTCCTCCTTTTTTGAAGTCGGTTAAGAACATTTTGGTCACACACATTCAAATATACATAATTGGATTTATGAAATAAATTAAGTGGATGCGTTAAAGTTATTTCAATAAGCTATTTTCATCATCCCTGACGCAAATTTAAATGAACTGTGCAGTAAATAAAATTAAATTTTTGCAAAAACCATCCGTATTGTGAAGACCCACCCTACACATCCCTAAGGGGTTGCTCATTCAACATTCAAGGGGTTTCGGGAACCACTTCAGTCGCTAATTAATATTAAACTGTACCCACCTTAAGGACTTACCTCTTACCTCCCATCTTGAATGGAAACAGGTAAAATCAACAAAATTACCCTACCTCCAAACGCTTACGAAATGAGGTAAATGCAGTACAATGCCACTTAAAATAATAAAAGACGTTGAGAGCTTGAAAGCTCATTAATGTAAAGTGGAAAAGTAACGGGTTATCTGTGGGCTACCCTCAATTATCTCTGCTCTTTATTAACCCCGACGACACCGTAGCTCGGTTGGTTAAAAACAGATATAAAAGACTGTAATATTGATGATAAGAAAGAGAAAAAATATTTAGTCGCAGTATAAGGGGGTCGGTACCCGCTTTTTAAAAATATCGATAAAATGGGATACAATGGGACTGCAATGAACTGCGGACAGTATTAATAACAATAATAATATGTGACACAAAGCTTTTGACGAGGAACGTAATTTATGGATGGCCCCTTAGGGTGATGCCAAACGTGCAAATTTTGAGTTTTAAGTCGCGAAAAATGAGTACACTGCATTCGGTTTCATACTAAAGTCCTGTTTGTACCAGACGGTGACGTTGACGTTTAGTATTGAATATTGACGTCGTATAAAACCGACTCATTTTACGGGACTCACTGCTCAAAAAATACGCTCGTTTGACTTCACCCTAAGGGGCCATCCATGAATGGAAATTACGTTACTCGTCAAAAGGCTTACTGTGGGTTTAGATACCACTTCCGTTTTACTTGTCAATTATCGTCGATGATTTGTTGCTATGGATTTCTATGTATGGCACACACATACACAATATGCACATTATTATGTGCCTTTTAAGATCAATGAAGCTCATGTAGGATT
This sequence comes from Thymelicus sylvestris, assembly GCA_911387775.1. Taxonomy (NCBI): domain Eukaryota; kingdom Metazoa; phylum Arthropoda; class Insecta; order Lepidoptera; family Hesperiidae; genus Thymelicus; species Thymelicus sylvestris. The sequence continues at coordinate 15,069,823 of OU426893.1, forward strand.
GAGTTGCAGGTAAGCTACCAGACCAGACTAAACAATTTTTGCCTAATACAGGCAGTCCTCCACTTACGTCGTTTCGATTTACGTCGTTTCAAGTTACGTCCAACAATTTTTTGACACTATTCCTCAAACATACGTCATTTGTTTCGATTTTCGGCATAGGAAAAATAACAAGCAATTTCATAAGTGCATATATATTTATTTTAAGAACTTACTTTTGATTATAAAGTCTGCATATCCTTTGTTATAAATGCAGTTTTTTTTTATTTCGAGTCCGTGTGGATCCTAACCCTTGAGTTTTACATGTAAACATAATATGAAAAAATATGTCTCGACTTACGTCGTTTTGATTTACGTCGCGTATTTCGAGAATCTAACATGCCGTAAGTACGAGGACTGCCTGTAAATATTTATTGATTTGTTTTTGTTATTTATGTATGATTTAGGTATCAATTGGTCACCCTAAAAATTAGTTCAACCCGTCACGCGCTAAAAATGTATTAAATTAGTACTAGTTCGTCACGACTCAAAAAAGTTACATTTGGTCACATGTAAGTATGCCCATTGCCAATGTAATATGTCACCAACAACACAAGGAATTGATTTGCGAGAGGTTTAGAAAAACCTTTTTGTTATCATAATCATAACAACGTCAAAGTAAAATAAAGCGTGTAAAAGTTATGAAAATTAAATTTTAAATTGTACCTTAATCATAAAAATTTATTGCTTAAATAGAATTGCTAGAAGATATTACGTTGTGATTTATCGAAGCCACCTCCGAAGGTTTGTAATGGATGGCATATGGGAGCCGATTGTTCTGGAAGAATGGGGTCGTTGCATGAAATAGACGCCCGTTCGCTATGCTGGCTCGATCGAGATCCTGCCTGGTTACATTTTACGATGGGTTTGATGTAATGTAATGCCTCGATATTAGTTATCTGTAGTATGCAGAATCGATTGCTGATTCGTAAAAAATCTTAAGCTAATTGTAAGTTTCCTAAGAAGCTCACGCATACATATACGTATAGATAACCCACTCGCCATACTTTAATGAACTTACGTCCTACCTCAGAGTCACTAACGGTTACTTCAATCGCTCCTTAGTAAAGAGTTACCATACAAATTCTGAACTAAGGAGCGATTTAAGTAACCGTTAGTGATTCTGATTTGGGGTCAGGGTCTAATGTCTTGAAATAAAAGCCGTTAGTTTAAGTGCCAATATGATAGGATTAACTTTTAATGATTCACAGAATAACGCTTCAACAAGCATAGCCGAATCCGCCCTTAGCACCATTTCAGTGTAAATTCTGGCAGTTTTAATACGCCTCGATACGTCAAATTCAGGGTAGATATATCTATAATTTCCAAGTGCATTTATGACTGATAAATTGAAAATACGTAACTCCTGTATCTCCCGGGCTCTCAACGCTCGCGTCGGGCCGTCGGACGGACGTATTACACCCGCGGGAATTAATTGTTAGTCTGTTACATTATCGACTATTTCCTACGTACTACCATAATCTATAGACCATAGTTCATCGAAGTCGTCTAGATAGGTCAAACGTTCAGGGAGAGGGGGGGGGGGGGGGGGGGGCAAGAAGAAGATACAACGGTACCGAGCTACAATAGTCGCGATCATAATGCAGCTTGGTAATTTGCGCTTGCGGTGGCATATCCTGCCAATATCTATGGGGTTGGCCCACTGTATTGTTTCTACACTGTGGTAGTATATGTGGTTCAGCTCAATGTTGATTTTAGGTTTATGATATTTCAGGAAACCCAAAGGTATTCATCGAAATGAATAAACTGGTTAATGCGTTGCCGAAACTAGGCCTTATTGAACTGTCGTAGCGTTATTTTGTGAGCTTTACATATCGTTGTGAGTTGCTACTGCCAACAAGCAAAAAATACATAAAACTCCCAACTTTCACTATCAACATTTATAATAATGCCATGAATTCCTTCCAGAATCTACTCTATTGCTACGTCAATGATATTGTAGCATACTCAAAAGTATTCATTTACAAGTTAGAAGCTGAGTTAGAAGCCGATATACATTGTGAAATACTATGAGGCCATACCAGGCCAATCCTAAAAACCTATTAGATTTTTACTGCTGATTATCGATACTTGATTAGAAGATTATATCAGTAACACCCTAATCTACGTCCGAATGTAGCTTAAGACGTTTCAGGGAGAATTGTTTCTGCTATTAAGCGATTTTCTATTGCACAAGCGTTGTTGAAACGCGGTAAGAGATGAGAATTAATGGCTTATGAGGTTTCAATGTTAAGCTCCGTATTAGATGTGGTGTGGTGTAGGTATATTGTTCAATAACTGTGCTGATCAGTGAGATATGAGTAATGTGAAGTGTAGCGGCTAAGTGGGTACTAGACACTACTGGATCGTGGTTTGACAGGGAATAATTAAAGCTTTTTGAAGTGAAAACTTCTTTAGTACGGGGGTGACTTGAAATTTTATGAAACGAAACTGTCCAGTGGAGACTAGAGATGAGTGGAGACTAGGTCTAGAGATGAGTGGAGACTAGAGATGAGTGGAGACTAGAGATGAGTGGAGACCAGAGATGAGTGGAGACTAGAGATGAGTGGAGACTATTGATGAGCGGAGACTAGAGATGAGTGGAGACTAGAATTGAGTGGAGACGAGTTGAGTTGAGTTGAGTTGATTTTACATTCGTCTCATTATCTTGAAAACAAAATTTTTGAAGGTTTCACTTCTACCACGTGTGAATTGCACACATTTTAATTTTTTATCTTCATTGCACGTATTTTGTGTGGATACGAATGTTCAGTTGCTGTACATAATTATGGGCCGTTACCCGTGCACCCACTGACTTCATCCACGTATGGAGCGGCAAAACTTTCACGAGATTTAGAATTATTATTACTAGATTCCGCCCGCGGAAGAGTCGTTTCACGTACGTATAAATGTCCAAATCATCCCACGAGAACGTAGAACCGGGATAAAATCTACCCTAATTTTTTTTATCTCGATATGGTCTGTTTGTGCGCCAACTTTCATCTTAATCAGAGAAGGAAAGGGGCGTCTCTGTTTAAATCTTAATATATATAAATTACGTGTCACGTTGTTTGTCCGCGATGGACTCCTAAACTGCTTAACCGATTTTAATCAAATTTGCACACCAAGTGCAGTTTGATCCAACTTGAAAGATAGGATAGCTTACATCTCAAAAAAAAACTTTTGACAGAACGAGGTCTGTCCGGGCAGCTAGTATAAATATAAATATCGTTGTACAATACAAAAATAATAAATAATGTAAAATCATTTAAAATGTACCTATTAAGTCCATTGAACAAGCGTAAGCGTTCCGGATTGTAAAACTGGTACAAAAGTTGTTAGCAAAATGCTAACAGTTTCATATTAAAGCTGCCAAAAATTCAATTGTGCAATATTGCCGTAAAGAGGATAATAATGTGTTGTTGGCGAAGTTCCTTGGTCGCGCTTGGCACTCGTTATTCTGTGTCACTGGCGCTTTTGAACAGGCAAATAGATTTTGTGATTATAGGACTCGGTAATACGGTCACTACTATAAAAGGAATTAAAATGTTTTTACCTAGTACGTCGTGTCGTCTATCTTATGTATCGATTTCGCTTCCGTGTGGACATCGCTTGCTTGTCTTTTTAACAGACTTCAAAAAAGGAGGAGGTATTCGATTCCACTGTTGTTTGTTACCTTAGAACTTTCGACTGGGTGAACCGATTTTGATGAATCTTTTTTTTAATCAATAGCTGGAGCTTGTCATATGGTCCCACTAAAATTTGAGCGAGATCTGAAGAGTATTTTTTGAGTTATCCCTAAGTTTGAAGTTGGTTATTTTTTTCTATCTGCAAAAGCCCCGACTGATGGCTATTCTGAATAAAATTGGCAGTTCTGTACAGACTGTCATGACCGATTACTTTTTGCTCTCTCATGGATTTGTCCACTGCGATCATCCGTCGATCTACATTCGTTAGCGTCTGAATCCACCACTGCCGGCACAGGGCACTGACGGGATTGACTTGTGATTGCAATGTTTCGTGTCACAGAATGTTCACGTCACATTTTTGTATTTAGCTCACTCTTTAAATCCATATGATCCTATGTGACGGGTTGCGTTTGATCGCGTTTATAAATAAAATTCTACACGTTACGAGACGATATACGAGACAGAAATATATGAAGTTTTATTCGCCTTTATCTGAAGACCGATCAAAGTTACGGTAAAGTAAAAGATGCGAGAGTTAAAATAAAAAATGTAAATAAGGCTACACACTCAAAGCCTTACACAAGGGTTTCCTGTGTTGTGGTTGCCATGGACAACACACAAAGACAAGAACACATACGTCCAGACCGAGAACAGAAATTCAAACGTATCTTTCATATTTCTGTTTCACTGGAAATCGAACCCACGACCCTTGGCGCGACGCAGCGATCCGGCAGTGCATTTTGCTGGGTTACTAATTACCTCACTTAAAAACTTGTAACGTAAGAATGTAACATATTTAGCGCTAATCTAGATCTGTCTGAGTGTCGTAACAGGATCAGCGTATATCTCCGAGAGATTATTGGGTCTATTAAAGATATTAATGCTCACTACAGCTTAGTGAAAGGATATGGAGGAGACAAATTATGTGTTATTCTTGTGATAAATTGCTAGCAACTCGTGAGTATAATAGAAAATATGGAATTCTTCTTTGTTACTTTTCTACGACAAAAGCTAGGGATAAAAGATAATCTCTTTACAGTCGCAGTCGACAAATGAGTAAAGTTACGTAATGGTAAGTGTTATCAGTCGCCAAGATGGAATCGGTAAATCATCTCGTTTCTTAACTGAATAACTTACATACGTTTCATATTTTACAAATACAATCCTACTACTAATATATTATACCAAAATGTGAAAGCCGCGGGCTAAGCGCTAATAATAGGTACATACTCGTATCGTTAGTAAGAATATGCTGAACCTTACACACAATTTCGATCGTTTGCACAATCAATCCCAGCTCTGCATCAGAGTTCTGGTCAGCTTGAAAGTTATGCAGAGATGTTCCGCCTTACAAACACACGTCACGGAGGGTATGCTAATCAGTTGGTCGAGACAGTTGCAGCGGAGTCTACACTCTGCAGCGTACATCATTGCCAGTGGTTGTTCTCGAGTGCAGCGTGCGGGTTACGACTAGGGTCGCCACACTTGCCAGATAGCCAGGAAATCCGGGATTGCCCCAGAATTTATGATTTTAAACTTATATCATCGCGGACGCTAAACCTTTTGAAATGAAGATGAAAATGTTGAAGATGGTCCCGTCATGACCATAATCCAAGTAGCTAGGGCAAAATATCGGTGTAAAATAAAAAAAATCGTGAGTAGGTACCCGTTTGCATTCAAAACGTCCCGAAATTTTCTTCTTGTCGCGTGTCCTAGATAGACTTCTCGTCAATGATTCGACGTCAACAAAAGGACGCTAAAATGAAAATGTCAAAAGTAGCGGCAGTAGTAGGCGGCTGCCAAAACTAAACTCTTTGATCCACCAGTGCGTCGGGTCTAGTAGAATTGTCCCGAAAATGCCAATCCTGTATCTGGTAACCCTAGTTACCCATTTGCATACACTGAGGATGTGTTTGAAAGCGTGTCACTTATTTTATACGCTGTATGCAAGCTTGACCTCCTTGTGGGTCCAAAATTAAAATATAACTTATGCGTCTGTAACCAACTAAAGTCTTATGAACTAGAATTTGGTGTTACTCATCTTAGTATGTTATAGTGATTAAAGGCCCACCATAAAGGGCGGTTATCTACTTCGAAATGAAAAAAAAAACCCGACTGCGTAAAATAAACTAAAAAGAAAATCTCAAGCCCAGTAGTTTAGAATGTTGTTAAATGTAATACTGAACAACTACACCATAGAAGGATTAACTGTCGGGACCCATTTAAATTGTACAGGGCTGTTTGGGAAAACATAAACAAGATTTGATTGGTTGAAGGATGGGTTTTATAAAATTTTATAAAAAAATATTTTACACTGTTTAGTTAGGATTCATTAACTTCTTTAGTGGTCGAAGATCTTGTACCAAATAAGTCCCGTGTAAAAAACTGACTAAAGCAATCGAGATGCGAACACCATGAGTCTGTATTACAAGGTAATTTCTGAATACATCTACTTTTAAATTCCATAATGAAATGAAATTAGTTTATTCGAAGTAGGTTTGTTACAAACACTTTTCGAAAGTCACTCAACGCCATCGCTTCAACAAATTCCTACCGTGAGTGGTCCCGGTAGAAGAAGCGGCAAGAAACTCCCGGGATTTTTTTTTTCCTACTCACAGTTACAGACAGTACTTACTACTACTTATTACATTATTTAATTTAAAAAAAAAAAAAAAACTCATGTCCAAGCAGTCTTGTCATTTAAATACTCATCAACTTTGTAATATGCTTTCTTCATGAGAATACCTTTTACATGAGTTTTTAATTTACAGTATGGCATTTCTGTTAATTCTAACGGGATTTTATTGTAGATTTTTACACATCTACCCATGAACGAGCCACCAGTTTTGTTGAGTCTAAAACTAGGCACAATCAGTCTAGCCTTATTTCTTGTGTTAATATTGTGAACATCACTCTTTTTAAGAAAAGTATCGGAGTATTTTTTAACATACATAATATTTTCCAAAATGTATTGTGAACTAACAGTTAGTATATTGATTTCTTTAAAGAGTTCTCTAAGAGAGTCCCTAGGCCTGAGGTTGTAAATAGCGCGAACTGCTCTTTTCTGTAATACAAAGATTGACTCAATATCTGCAGCTGAGCCCCACAACAACAAACCGTAGGACATTATACTATGAATAAATAACATAAATAATAACACATGGGATCGAAGTCCATGCTTCCAATGACAATTTGTCGAGCCACTGCCCCTCTGATGAATGCATTGCTTGTGAATAATGAATAATGTGTCGGCACAAATCGTCATTTTGTCCGATGAAATGATACTCCAATTTATCAGAAGTGTTGCAACGATTCTTATTTATGTCAATACATAATCGAAAATTGTAAGTCTTTACATTTTACAACTTCTTATTGTAAAATGCAGTAAGTAATTGTAATTATCTGAATTCGAATTACTAGATATGCTCGCCACCCTAATTTTACAAAATATAAAAAAAAAACATTCACAAACAACATTATTTTTTTCCAATAACATTGCACAAATTTAAAAACGTATGATATAACTCCGTCCGTTTTTATAATGTATACGGGGAAAAAACTTTTACTTTCACAGCACGCAGTCGAGAATTTAATTGTGAAGCGGGGAATATTCATGTGGCGACAGCGCACACGCGTCACACGGTGACGTCACGTCGCCCTGAATCACGCTATCGAAGTTTTCAAAGATCGCTATATAAGATATATACAAACGCTCCGACAACAGCAGTTGGGGCTCGGCCGCCTCCCAGGCAACACACCTCGCCTGGCGGGAGATCTCCCTTTGCCAAACTGGTGACCCTCGACAAGAACACGTCGCTTCTGATCACCGATAGCGGCAGCAGGCATCCCTCCCCCCTCACCTCACCGCTCACACCCGACGGACTGCAGCGACCTCTCTCGGCAGACCGCACACCAGCCACGCTGACTCACCGGGCGCATCGCAGCGTACTGTGTCGACGCTTCCTGTGTCCGGCCAGCGACTGCCCCCACCCACGGCCACACGGACGGCTTGAGCGCGCACCGCTCGCCCTCCGCATCAGTCGTTCCACCCTCCCATCCCGACTCACTGCGGATAGAGGGCATTCCAAGGGCACAACGACCTCACATCTCGACTCACCGAAGATAGAGGATCATGGATGGCTGTATCGTCGAGATCATGTATCGACCTCCGGTCTGAGCGGGGGGGTGATGTGGCGACAGCGCACACGCGTCACACGGTGACGTCACGTCGCCCTGAATCACGCTATCGAAGTTTTCAAAGATCGCTATATAAGATATATACAAACGCTCCGACAACAGCAGTTGGGGCTCGGCCGCCTCCTAGGCAACACACCTCGCCTGGCGGGAGATCTCCCTTTGCCAAATTCACATTCCGTATTACTTTTCAAACGACCTACACTCTGCAGACCATTTTTATACAACAAACTTCACAGAGCTTTGCGTGACCGACCGATGGTTGTAGTTTGTACAAAGGTGTTGCGCTTTCAAATCACAGGCCCGGAGCGTATCATTATTAAAACATTAAGCTGGCACCTACCACTCTTATAATAGGTTTCCATGTGACCATTAATGATTGTATACGAGTATAGCATGTGAGTTAGTTTTTAAATCCTACAATGCTACTACATACATAAAATTATTGTTAACCAATATTAATCATGATACAAAAAAATATATTATAGTCTCGTAAAAATAGGAGTCGTAGAAGTAATTTCCATTACAGTGGTTCTTCAGTTCACTTTCTCCAGGAGGTGCCGAAAATCTTCGAAGTAACCCTTATAACTGGTGATTATATAGAACTGATATTAGGTTGGCAAGAGATCGCAGCCTTTGGGTACAAAATTTACTATAGAGTGTAATAAATAAGATATTTCACACATTCATTTTCTCTAAAGTTCATTGAACCCCATTTCACCAATTGAGAGGTAACATTTACGTCACCTGTACTTAATCCCGGCGCAATACATACACCGCTAGAACTGTTAGCGCCGCGCCGTGTCGGATCCATCACGCTGACTGGAAGCAGCAACGTTCACGCGTTAAATTGTAACGAGGATACGTAGTGCGCGCAAATCCACGGGGCTTAACGTGAGCCTCGTAAGGGGAAATACATCTTGTTTCTACTAGTGTACGGGGAAATGATATTGTCCGTTTGTAGTAGTACCGAGTGAGGAGACTCGGGTTCAATCAATTTTGTACGAGCACATATCAATAGGTCGCTGGTTTATCCGGTTTGAAGGACCAAAATGAATAACGTTTATGTTTTTTTGTTTTAGTAAATTTAGTACAACCCAAAACAATAAACCAACGGCATCCATCACTTAAATAACAATAACGATTGTTTTTTTATGGAAATACCCGGCAAACGAGCGGACGATCCACCTCATGGTAAGTGGCTATCGTCGCCCATGGATATCAGCAACACCAAAGGCGTTACTCATGCGTTGCCGGCCAAGAAAGAGAGAAGAAAAATAAAGTAAGAACTGGCTCTCAAGCCCCCAGCCGGAACACGACGAGTCGTTTGGCGGCTGACTCATGCTCAAGGGTGGTAGCTATCCAGGCTAACCCCATGGAGAAATAATAATAATAAAATGCCCTTGTCGTCCATTGTCAAAGAAATATTAACATCGACGACGTATCACAAATAAAAATAAACACCCAATCACGCTACGTGAGCTCAGTTCGATCCTTACAAATGAGGCAGTCACACGCTCCGCAATACACATTACACCTCACACACCTCACAGGGGGTAGCAGGACATATGACGAGCTGTACGCACTAATCCTCCAAGCTTAACCTGAGGACCCATTGGCACACAATGTCTCCTCACGTGCAAATCCCGCACTCTTGTTTTAATTCGGATCCGAGACGAAACAAAGGCTCATTCAGACGAGCTATTACTGAGTAGTCTGAGTATCAAACTAGCTGATGGAACTTGTTGATGTTTTAGGATAATATTTTTTGGGTTTTTGTAATATAAAGCTCTTAAATGGGTTTGATAGTGTTTACAATTACTATGATGTTGAAAATTGTGATATTTACACGATAAAAATTCATTGAAAAAAACTATGAAAATTTGACGGGTGCGATTACTACCGGTAGGCACTTTATGAAATTTATCCCATTACTAGTATTAAAATTTCAAATTTAATCCTGTTATTCCGAGAGACTATAGTATAAATGATGATAATTATTGCCAATTAAGTCTGTCATCTGAACCCGACCTAATGGGGCGTCTGAACAGGCGAGACTACTCGATCCCCAATTAAGCCGCTCTCGATACCCGGCATTATCCCGAATCGCTCGCCGAATCGATACTCTCGCACGAATCGCCATGATCCCGAATATTGACACTAGATATCGAGAAAGCGGTGGGTTGACAGTGGCGTAGAATACTGAAACCGTGCAGAGTTCGTTAGGAAACTCTAATATTGAGATTTTTTTCATATTTAATTGTGATTTGTTTAGTAAACTGTAAAAGGTTAAGCTACCTATTATCTTAGTAATTTACAAGTACAGTAACAAGCTTTGAATAGCAGATTGTAATAAATCTATATAATTATATATTATACATAAAACACAAAAAATGTTTGTACGGATGTCCTTAATAGACTCTGTAACCATTCAACCGATATCCCTCAAAATGGTTTCATTTGAAAGCCAATAATCCGAAGGTGGTTTGAAACCACTAAAACAATGCATTAGGCACATTCAGTCCATTGATAAAGTTGACGTGCATAAACAGACTGTCAACATAAAAACACTGATCTGTCATTGTCATCAGATTTTTTTAGCGTAGTGGAATTTCAAAACACACTGCGTAACTACGCGGCGTTGAAGACGCTGGGTATCCACTAGTAACTTATAAATAGTTAGGTAAAATAAATTTTGAGAAGAAAGGTTGTTTACACTCGCCGCTGACAAATTCATTGAATCAAATTTAACCATATTAATGTGCAACAATTAAAGTGCAGTCAGCACTAAGCCTGTATTCGATGCCACTATAACATCACCCATACCAGTCCGTACTCTCCCGGCCCGTAGTGACTAGCACCCGTCATGAGTCGACCTAGCTTGACACTGCCTAAGTACTATCCATTTATACGATTCTGTTTGCGCCCCGATTTGGAGTGAAGTCCACATGTTTTTTTCACGACGTTGCAAATAAAATTGGTAGGGATGTCCAATTTTGATCTTTGCGCCAGCCGGGAATTTAATCCCGACGGCTTCCACTCCAAACGTAATTTGAAATGCGAGACAAGCCTGATTGGTTTTATAGGACAAAGCTAAAGTTGATAGTTGTTCGTTCTTATTATCGTAATAGGTGCGTTACATTAAATGATTTCCCTTAAGGGACCTGGGGAAATTTACATCTTATTGACCATTGTGAATAATGTACATTTTTATTTTCAAGCTGCCTTATCACTCTCATTACTTTCCATTCCCAGGGAGGCGGAAATTTACATGATGAGTTTGAATTTCTGTTTACGGTCAGGGTGTGAAGTGTTCCGTCTCTATGTGTTGTCCATGGCACCCACGACACAGGGAATCCTAGTGTGGGGCTATGTGTGTGAAGCGTTATTATTATTTAATGTTTAGTATTCTAATTCTTAATAGTTACTGACTAAATAAACGAAAACATAAGACTCTGGATTTTCTTTACTTAAACTTTTTTTTCGCAAATCATGAACTGTTTTAATGTTAATTTTATTTTGTTACAGGTAAGCATGCTGCTGCTTAATTACTGCCCAGGACATCACACAGACATACATAAGTTCAATCTTTTTAATAACTTACATTTTACATAAATATAACATCTTGATCTATTGATTACTGATAATTTAATCTGATAGAGATATCAATAAAGAGATCAAAATTTAAAATATTTGACGTTTATATTAAGTACATCTAAATAAAAACTTAAAGATTGATTTGATTTACAAAAAAAATACTGAAACAGATTTTAACGCATTAAGGAGGTTTAAATAAGAAGGAAATAAAAAATAAAACGTTGGAGTTAGAACAGCTGCTGTCGAAATGATTTTTTAACGTTGCCTGGGACCATCGAAGTCATCGGACCAGGGCACTCCGGAACAGCCAGGACCGTGAAAGTTAACCCTCTCCACAGTTGATATTTCTATTCAAATTAATGAAACAATGTCCCGGCCTGAAGTTGTTACCAACTCTGAACGATGATGGTAACTTCATAACAACTCAACTCTCAAATTGCACTTTACCTTACTGGCGCGATGGCGGAGTCCTTACCTACCTACCTACTGCTCGGTTTTCTCTCGGGTAATATATTACTTGCAGAATTCGATACCTAGATATACGGAGATATTTACGTATAATGATTTTGTCTTCAACACTTTTTCTTCAGCGGAGTATATTTTTAGCCCTCGTTTTTCGGTCTTGTATCGATATTATGTACCTAATAAGTGTTGAAAACGGGGATTACTTTTTCAGCAAAGTTGAATTCGAAATGAACCCTTCCATTATCATTTGGTGTTAATAAAATAATATCTTAAGCGTTTTTTTAATGTACCAAAGTACATCGTTATATTCCATTCATAAGTTGCCATCATGACTGATGTTTAATAAACAGGCCAGAAACATTAAAAAATATTAAGAAAGCAGCTTTTTACAATTCATTACATTTACTTTGAACTGTAACTAAGTTTAAACAAGTCTAAAAACTTTACTCGTTCAAACTTAGAGCTATGTTAGTTCTTATACTTACATACCTCTTCATAATATTATTTTGTTCTATTGTTCACTACCAATTCTGGCAAAACTTGAAAAGTTCCTATTCTTGAAAAGTTTAGCATATAATCAGACAGAACAATATTTATACCTTATATTGGTACCTTTAAATTGTGTAAAAAAATATTTGGTTTTCTCCGTTCCCCATCTTGAAACATGTTGGAACTTTTGGAACGAAGTTCCTTATCGCGCGTTGCGAAAGGGGGCTAGGCGGAAAATTTTGGGACGAAAAGTTGTAACGACACTTTTTGCCGTCGTAGTTTTTTTTTACATAGAAAGCAAGCCAGATATTTTCGTTTCTTGCAGTCAGTACTAGGATAGCAAAAAAAGTACTGACTGCAAGGAACTTCGTTCCATCCGGGTGTCCCTTGACACCTCTCAAGTTTTGTTTTTCATTCACGGTCATATCTTCCATATATTAAACTAGCTCAGACTTCAGACGGCCTTGAATTCCGTATGCTCTAGTTCAAGCACGAGATAATAAAAGATAAATCCTGTTCTATTTTTAAATCCCTTTGAGCCAAGCTACAGTCTTTAGAATTTTATTTTATTTCACCAGCAATATGTGTCATGTGCTCCGAACATTTCATGCTGAATAATAGCATTGTCTCGGCGAATACACGCTCAACACACGCTGCGCCATGCACGCTGCGTCCAACGACAATAACTTGTTTAAAAATGGTTCGGTTTAAAATGATGCATATTGTATACAAATATTTTTGTAGGTAGATAGAAGAATACATTTTTTATTTCTTTAATATACATGCTACATACTCATAGCCTCATACTAGGATTCCCTGTGTCGTGACTCGTGGGTGCCATGAACAACACATTTCGATAAGAGCGCGCTCATCATCAGAAATTCAAACTCATCATTCAAACCGCCTTGCTAGGAATTGAACCCCATATCCTCGTTGGCCCATCGATCCAACATGGTAACCATAGCGTCACATGGGTCGTCAATTTTCATATTGCTCCTGGATGAGTTAGTACACCCCTAAAAATATGGGTATTGAGTACAATTCCGCAGTCAAATTTTTTTTCTTGCTGATTGACCTATTTTACTGCACAACATGTTAAACATAGTTGTAGAAACGATATACTAATTTTTCAAAATACTCGTAATTTAGAATTATGGTGGGCTGGGTAATTACTTATTAATGATTAATTATTAACAATACTATAATGTACTCCACCGGTCTTATGATAAACAGATATTGCTTTCGGAAGCGAAAGTAAGTCTGGTTGCTTACAAAATTAATAATTTAATATCATACTTTCAATTAAATTTTTAATATCGCTTTATTAAAATTTGTTCTCGCCACTGCCTCACGGGTTCTTTCTGTTGTGAGAAAAATAATACCAAGCAATTATGTGTTGAAACTATAAACAAAATATTAAGAAGTTGAAGGAAAAACGTGCCTTAATATGCACAGTAATATACACAGTGTTGCTCTCATTTCTCCTGCTTTTTACTGAAAGGTGAAAATATACGTTTTCCAACGTTTCTGATATAATTCCCCTTCGGGCGTTTAGTAACGCTCGGTATCGCATATTTTATTGTTTTATACTCGAATAGGTTTCTCTCCGCATCAAAGAACGTCAAGAAATAACGCGTACCCATTTTTATCTGCGTGTGTTATAAGTGTGCCAATTTGGGGAGGCATTACAATAGCACCCGATGTGTTATATTGAAAAGCTTCATGTTCCCGGATCCCCCTTGACTATTTCGAGGACTCGCCTCCCCAGTGTGAATTGTTTTTGTTATTGTGTGTTATTCAGATATTGTATAGGTACTAAGATTCAATATACGAGTATGTTTTATGTACATAAAAGTCTATTGTGGGTGTCATCAGATCAGTATTGGAGGATCATCAGAGATCGCGCTATCTTTTGTCTTAAGCTCAATGCATACGTAACGGGTTTTTTTCCCGTACGGGACGGGACGTGAAGTTTTGGTAACATTGTTTCATAGAAAACGTATACGATGGTGCATACGCAGCGGAATCCCGTACGGTCCGTGGCCCGTACGCCATCGTCACCGACGATGTTTTTCCCGTCCCGTACGGGAAAATACCCGTTACGTATGCATTGGGTTTTACTTAATATAAATAATTGCTTGAACTTTACCCATCCGACGGAAAACTGAATTTGTGGTCTATTCAGCTTTTTAAATTTTATCAGATTTTATTACAACTAAATTCAGTAAAATAATTTTGTATAACTTTAACGTAGAGACAAACTCTTGTGTAAAAGTACTTATTATGTTACGTGTTTCTAAATAAAATAATCTTGGCTCGTTTGTAAGTAATGACATAGATGTAAAGTTTTCCAGGTGTTCGTATAAACTAGGATGATAAACTTCTCTCTATGCCTGGAATTTAATGAGAAGACGATACTCTCCTACAACCCCCGCCCTCCCCCCTCCCCCGGGTGAGACTAAGAATGGGGGCTTCGTTTAGAATATTAAGTAGAATCGTTTTTCTCACTTCTCGTTTAAAAGAAATAAAGGCACCTTAAGGTCTTTAAAGGGCCTAGCTAATATTTTACACGGTTTCATTAGTGTTACGTGTTACGTTTTTTTTACGGGCTGAAAATATAAGTGTGACTTACTTTTATTTAGAGTTCAACGCTGTTTTCCTTTCTGTTATTCTTATTCTCTTTTATAAGTCCTTTGGGTTAACGATTGTTTGGTATACATTAATATCAGAAGGAGCGCATTTGTTTACCTATGTGGAATCTGTAGGTTTAACATGTTATTTCTCAATACACTGTACTTTGTTTACGTATTAATTAGAGTAACAACTTGCAATAAAACCCTTACGGTTTTCAACCGAGTAATTAAACTAGAATACGAAGGTATTATCATACTAATATTATAAATGTGAATGTAAGTTTGTTTGTTACGCTTTCACGCGAAAACTATTTAACCGCTTTGGCTGTTTGGAGTGGAGATAGCCTATACCCTGAATTAAAACATAGGCTACTTTTATCCCGGAAAAGTTCAGGGTTCCCGGGGATTTGTAAAAATCGATCTCTGCCGCGGGCAACAGCTAGTTTGCAATAATGTAGTCCCCTATAATTTTGCCTCAACGATTTAACTTAATGTTTCGGTAATCAATATACAAGAACTAAATGTTAATATAACTATAAGGATGACATTTCACATTAACCTTCTTTTTTTTGTGGGTCAGTGCAACGTAACTTTACACAACTTTAACATTTCGGGTAAAAATCTTTTATTCAAACATTTTAATGAAGGTCGGGTCTCCCATAAACAATTTATTAGGCCGTTCCCAAAAAAATGCAGAACGCAAGACGTGGGCGCGAGGGTGTCTGCTGTCCGACTGTCTGCATGAATAAAATACGAGACCAGGGACCGGATGCCCACTGCTTGGAAATTAGACTATCACGTGTTGTTAGTTCAGAAATAAAAGTAGGTAGCAATTTTTTAGAATCATTATAATCCATATTTCCTTTTTTATACGTTATAGCATATCTAACAATAAGATATACATTATAAGTACTATTATTTCTTCTGTGGATATATGTATTCATATGTCTATTTATGCGTATGTGTGTGTGTGAGAGAGAGAGAGAGAGAGAGAGAGAGAGAGAGAGATAGAGAGGGGGATAGGGAGTTTAGGGATGTAAGGCTATACAACCATCTTGAAACCATACCAAATTCTCCGACTCGTGGTGCATCTTGTTTGATCAACGGCTGCGATCGCAAGGTCTGTCAAGCTGGCATTGGCATCGCAAATGGTCACTTAATTTGGTGACTAGACCCTAATTTATTGTAATCCCGACAGTACACTGTACACATGAATAGTGGTAGAGTTTATTACCCACCTGGCTAGCTACGACTCTTCTTATAACACCGATCGTGTAGAAACTTGACGCACAAAATGTTATTCATTTATCTGTCAAATCTGTGCGGAGTTATTTTAATCATCAACATAGCACAAACAGTTTCCGTATAAAGCTAATTCGATTCTTAATTTACAATAAATTACGCCGATGTCAGTCCGTTTGTGTTTACAAATGAAACGCAATACCCACGCTATACCTTTGCATTGAAGAGTGATGCGCAATCAATGTGATCTGAAACCTATTTCAAGGTAATAGAGTTGCAGTTCTATTATGCGGGCTGCTCATCAATAGTCAAGGCCTATATAATAGAAGCTGAAATCAATCGGTGCGAGCATTGGCAGCAGACACAATAATCTGACATGGCCGCCGACAGCTGACAGCGCGGGAGGGACGGACACGATCCCTTCTGACAGAGATTACACTGGTCGAGGATTGAGGACAAGACGGTAACATATGCAGGGAATACTGGTATCAACGTCTGTGATTTAATACTTTTACTCTATGTATAGCACCCGCTCTCTTAGTGGATATTGTCCCCTCGTGGACGCTAGAAAGTTAGGGACCATTCATTAACTACGTAAAGACGATATTTCCTATTTTACCCCCCCTACCCCCATGTAAGGACACGTAAGATATGTCAGACCCCTCCTCCCCCTTCTTACGTAAGATTTTATTTAGTTTTAGAAAGGAATTAACTGCATTAAAAATAAAATTCACAATTTAACGGAAAAAAATTTTAGGCGGCCAGATACAATCGCAATTAATTCTACTCATAAAATATTACGTATAGACATGTAGAAATTCTCCCCTCGGGACCCTTACGTAGTTAATGAATGGCTCCTTAGCTTCTAGTAATGATTTTAGAATAATTTGGAGGCGTTGAGCTGATCTAATAAAAACCGATCAAATGCATGTCTGACCACGAGCAATATCCAGGATTCCGTAGTTATAAGTCGATCGACTAAACTTGCAACTTGCAACAAATATTTATACTATAAAAAGAGGCAACCCTATTCAAAATGATCTTCGTATTGTTGTCGGGCAGATCAGCTGACATGCTAGCAAGATGTCGAGTGAGGTCGGTGATGGCTGCAACACTACGCCGCGCCGGCTTGTCTATGGCTCGGAGCGTACAACGTTTAATATTATTTGATTGTACTCGTGCTCAAAGCGTACTGTTATACACTGTAACAACGCGTGTTAGTTATAGTTTTTTTTATTTTATTATAAGAATTACATATAGGTACTCGTAGTGTGTAAACGTTTTATTAGCGTTTTAACATGGTATTTAATTCCTTTCCAATGAACAGAAATGTTTTGTCAGTCCTCGTGTCAAGGCCCGTGTCATGTTATTGTATAGGGTAACCAAGATTACAGAAAATGCTGAGACTACAGAAAAAAATGATTAAATAATGGAATTGTAGCAGTGTGAAGCGTGAAGATGTTTCAATCAATTTTGCCGACAAACTGGTATGCGGTTATGCAGAAATGGAAATGAAGAACTTGTACACTCTTTTGTTACCAATAAGTAGTACCTAGTTCGAATTCCATCCTGCTGTTACGCGATCATTGTGGCTTATAACCATAGCTTAACGGTTGGCATGGTTCATGGTTTGATTTTCTTGCAAGCCTCAGCTAACTACTAAAACTGTCTAGTTTCTGAATAGCTTTCTATCTCAATAGTTGTTATGGTTAAGGATTATTCATTCGACGACAGAAGAAGGTTCGTAGATATGTAAATACAAAACAGAAGCCGTAATAAAAGTTTTTTTATCCAGAATAAAATTGAACCGTTTTACAATTTTATTCATCCAACACAAAGCGAATAAAAACACCTGCGTATAAACTCCAAAAGGAATAATAAAACGCAAACAAAATTATAATCTGATCAGTATACAATATTAATGTCGCGTTGCGAACAAAATTACGTTTGTTTTCCAGCAAATCTGTTTACTCTTCACGGCTCACGGCTGGATCACCCTGACACTCTTTTTCGTGCTGTTTGTGTACAGTATTGTTCTCTAGTACCTTGTAGTTTTTGTTCGTAAGTAAGAAAATAAGGAAAAACGGATGAAAAACATAATTAACGAGCCAGCAACTTCGTCTGCGGAATGTTTTATCCCAAATTTTATCCCTTAATAGGATTAATTTTCAAAAATAGTTTTTAATCCACTGGTTTAGGCTGTGCGTAGTCTGACAGTATCAGTTAGTGTTTAAAGGTCGATGCATACGTAACGTGGACGTGACGGGGACGGGACGTGTACGAGGTATAATTATACGTGCGTACCCCGTTCCCGTCCCGTGCGTGCCTCTGTGACGTATGCGCTATCGGTTTTATTTTCTATGAAAAGATGTTACCAAAACTTCACGTCCCGTCCCGTCCCATCCCGTCCATTTCCCGGTTTCCCGGGATAATAAGTACACTATAGCTTATTCCAATGCTCTACCTGTTTGCTGAATTTCATGAAAATCCGTTTAGTAGTTTAATACTTTAATCCGTTTAGTAGTTAAGAAACATTCATATACCCTCACAAAGTTACACATTTGTAATATTAGTAGGAAGTAGGAAGATTATGCTGCGATGTATTTAGTACGTACGACTAAGTATTCTGTAGCTAAGTGGCTTTATTATTACGATATCACGATGGAAATTTTTCACCCATGCAACTAATGATCGTGTAAACGTTTGACGCAAGCCGACTGGTTATGAGAACACGTCGATAAATACTTGGTTTCGTATCAATCCATCAAAAATACATCGTAAAGCGTGATGTAGACTGTAGTCATGTTGATGTTAGAGCAGTCCCTAGCTGCTGTCCCGTTTCCGCACAACCAAGCGCCGAACAGAATAATTTCCGTTGGCGCCGGTCCCCTAGAATTGTCCCCTTCGACGATCGAGAAAAAATATTTTCAATTTAATTCGATTTCAGTTTTTGTCAGGTGCAGTGAAGTGAGCTTGCAACGCTATGTTGGCGGGTTCTCGCTCTATTTTTCTTTTGTATTTTCTTTTGCGATTCGAGTCGTTTGAATTGGAAGAAGTTCGATTGCCGACTGCGGTGACGTCACAATGAATTTTTTTTTCTTCTATTTTTCGCTCGCTTTACATTTCAATCTGCTTTCACTCACGTGAACGGTTCTGATTGTGACTTGATGTTTATGTTTGTTGAAATGCTCTAGTTACATTTAGTTAGTTAGTATATATACATATATATATATATATTTTAAGTTACTTAGGTTACCGTGCTAATGTGCGTAACTCGACTTCCGCGCAAGGGATTTAGATAGTACTTGACTATAATTCCTCCTGATTGTAAGTAATGAAGACACTTGTCGCACTGCACTCAGTAAAAGCACAGAAGACATATCTAATGGGCGCCATTGACGATGCGATCGATCGGTTCAAAAGTGCCACTCATGAGCGGTAACAATCTTATGGGCGCCATTGACGATGCGATCGATCGGTGCGATCCGTCGTTGCCGACCGATCGCAACGACGGATCGGTAGTGTATGTTATGGGCGCCATTGACGATGCGATCGATCGGTGCGATCGATCCCACCGATCGATCGGTTCAAAAGTGCCACTCATGAGCGGTAACAATCTTAACATACACTACCGATCCGTCGTTGCGATCGGTCGGCAACGACGGATCGCACCGATCGATCGCATCGTCAATGGCGCCCATTAAGATTGTTACCGCTCATGAGTGGCACTTTTGAACCGATCAATCGGTGCGATCGATCGGTGCGATCGATCGCACCGATCGATCGCATCGTCAATGGCGCCCATTAACATACACTACCGATCCGTCGTTGCGATCGGTCAGCAACGACGGATCGCACCGATCGATCGCATCGTCAATGGCGCCCATAATAGACTGTCACTTCATTCATCTCTTTATTCTTCATTTTTGCCGTCATTCCGGCTAATCACTGTAGGTACTTATTGTGGTTATTTGTTATCGATATTAAAATTTATTTCCACTTCCCATAAATGTAAGGAAACATGTGTTGGAGACTTGAGAGAAAAGAACACTTGGAGAGACTCCATGATGTTCGAGAAGGTGTAAATCCGCTCTTACTCTACGTAATGACTTATGACCTCGTTAACTCACCCAATTTTAAAAGAGAATTCTTCGACTCCAATCCTCTTAGCCCGTATACTTTTGCATCTGACTCTAATCTCCAGACAATAAATCGTCAGACTGCTGTCAATGTCAATTTACTTAAAACGGAGTAAGTAAACAAGTATAATTATGTCTTCTGTGGTAATACTTTAAAAATATCAGAACCCGATTTTTATTCAACTTTTTATCAAACAGAATAGTGAGCTACTGGCGCACTTTGTAGTATGGTATTGTAGTCTCTGGAGTAAGCACCACAGAATAAAAACTTCCAGAGGCAAAGTTATCCAATATCGGCTCTGTTAATCACGTAAACTCGCAATCTTTTAAGCTAGCTTCGTTCCACTCAAAGATTTTTACCATAGATTTGTTATGTCCATACATTACGAGGTTCAGTTTTCGATCCGCGATGACATGTCATAATTGTCAAAGCATAACAAAGAGTAGTCAGGCAGAAGGGACACTGAATGAAACGAATAGTTAGTACATATTAGGCATAATATTATTATTGTCATTTAACATTTTGAAATTATATTACACAACAAAAAACATAAAGTAATTAAAAAATACAATAACTTAAACGAAATTGTGTCTGATTTTGATAAGAAGAAAATAATAAGAAGGGCTACTGTACGCGCTGAAAAGTTTGACCTAAAAGTTAACAGGCATAATATATGTATTTATTTTTATTTTGGTTCCTTTCCCCCAACCCTCGTGTAATAAGGAAGTGGCATGAAAATAGTTCTAGTTATCCAGGATTTAACAAACAAGTCTTAGAATATTAAAAAAAATCCAGGAAAGAATATTGTGTACACTTATTGCTGATAAAATAGCTCTTCGTCATCAAACCACACGGACATAACATCCATAATTTTAGCCGTATTGGGGTGGCTTAGAATACTAACCCCAATCCCTCCCCTGGTAGGTGTCATAAGAAGAGACTTGTGCCCCTCGGAGGAATTATATGTATTGGTAATACTGATTTTAATAGTTCATTAATACCATTATTACTAATTATTTGTTTGAGTCAGCCGCCAAACGACTCGTCGTGTTCCGGCTGGGGGTTTGAGAGCCAGTTTTTGAAGTTATACTTCTTATGCGACTTGCAAAACGTAAAACGTTTAACGCTGCCATGGAGGGGGTATGAAAGCACTGGATAGATAGCGCTAGCTTTTATCCTTTACCTCTTTTAAAATTTAACGTTTTTACTTATACAAATCTCACAGTCTCAACAGCGTGATTCAGCTTCGTGAACAACACCATCTAGTTTGTGCAATTAAAACTGATACACGTTATTAAATTAAATATTTATTTATGTTAAAGAAGTATAACTTCTTACGCGCGTACAAAAGTACACGCACCCTTTTTATTCTTTCTTTTTCTTCTCTCTTTCTTGTCCGGCAACGCATCAGTGATGCAGTTGCTGATATCCAAGGGCGAAGATAACCACTTACCATCAGGTGCATCGTTAGCTCGTTTGCCAACCAGTTCCATAAAAAAATCTAATTAATAGTTTTCTAAAATGTAATGCATTGAAACGATATTTAACCTTTTTATTTTACGAACAATCTAAAACTTGATATCGTAATAAAATTAGCTTAGAGTTCAAAAATTGGGGATATACATATTCATTATAAAAATATTTCATTTGGTTCAATTTGCGAAATGTCTTAAATTAACTTTTATGCCTAGATTTCACTTCTGCCTTATTAGTCTATGACGAATGGCATGTGCCTTAATACATTTATTATTTTAATCAATTTTAAAAGAAATATTATATATTAGTAACAAAATTAAACATAACGTTTTATGTATTTACCTATGGTATGTAACTCCATCATTCTTATTGAATTTGGAGAAATGATTTTTGCAAAATCTCAAAACACAACTCGGCATTTTTGTGACAACTACAGACAGCCTCACTCTGAAGCATCTATCAACTGTCTACAATGAAATCGCTACACTTGACTAGATTCGACTGACTTAATTTCAACGCCCTCTCAGCATATCTACCTCCCTATACATACAACATCATTGGTTCCACTCGTCTCCGCACCACCAAATCCCTAGTGAAAAGCAGAGCATCATCAAACGCCACAATGCTTTTGTTTTCCATTCTAAATCCTTTGACATTCTCAAATGCTTTTATTGAACAGTTACTAGTGAGGATTGGTTGTGACTTACTATAATGTCTTATCAAAGAGCTGGTAGGTTTACAGATTTTTTTATGACCAACGTTTTTAAAGTGCGATTGACTAGTTGATTGTTTTAATTATTGTGAAATGCTTTAGTAATACTTATTGTGAAATGCTTTCGTAATTCATTATTCAAAACTGTGAAAGCACTTTATAGCATTTATGTAGGGTAGGTATGTGATAGTAACATAGAGTTATTATTATTACTATAGAGTGCGGGTATCACACAAATGGAACGGTACGCATCGTAGGCAGATGATCTATAGATACGTATATCGATACGTGTATGACGGATAGGGATGTATCAATTACGTGCCGATCGGCAACGAGGTATCGATAAGTTATTTCGATAACTTAACTTATTTCCTACTATTAAACGAGATTTTTTTATATAAATATGTATATTTATTTATATATTTGTTTGTAATCACGTTCTCGATAACAGCACTAACGATTTCGATACAATTTACAATGTTATGGTTTACGAGGGCGACTAATCGATCTAGCTAGTTCTCATATCTGGGAAAATTTGTTTTCTCTATTTTCACTTGAGCAAGCTCATTTGCCCAGGCACTTATTACACCATTTGTTGTACTACAGTACATTAGTTGTACCTATGGCACCCATAATACCAGATTCTCCTAGTGATGGAGCTGTGAGTGTGATCTATATTGTTGGTTATTTAAAATACGAAAGTCACTCAGTTTTATAGTTTTACACGAGTATTTTTGTTATTTAGACAGTAAATGTTTATGGTACAAACAACCGAAGAAAATATAGACATAGACTCAATTAAATAAATCATCCATTTTAATATTAATCTTGTTTTAATTTTACTTCAAAAATCATGAGTTATAGAAATGTCATAAATATAATACGTTTTTCTCATAGCAAACATTTCAAAACACATTTTAAATATCGACTACAGCGTTGGTCGCATCACATCACTACTGTCTCGCGAAGAAAGCGCGGTGCGCGGGCGGTCTTTCCGTGCCCGCCCCTCACGTCTCCTTCACACCCGCGATGCGTGATTTGTTTTCGTAAAAATAAATATAAAAATCAACTTACCGATGAAATGTGATACTGGATTTCAGTTTTGTGTGTTTCCTACTATCGTTTTTGCAAGATGGAACTGCACATTTGACCATTTTGAAACGTAAATAATTAAAAATCTCTCTAGAACCGCACACCGCTAGCAATCAACCACGACTACAAGCGCTCGCGACGGGAACGTCGTGTTGTTCTCACCCGTGCCTACTGTTCCCACTTCGTTACACTCGCTCTATTACTAATACTTACTTTATGGATAGTAATTTTAGATGTCTCCCTCTTCGCAACAGGAATTATAGTTGTTATAGATGTGTTTATATGCAACCCTGCCTAACCCATAACTAACTGGTTTTAGTGGGTTCATCTTGCGCCGGTAATGCAATATAGAAAACTTTAATAAACTTTAAAAACTAACGTCTGTAAAGTCGGTTTACGGGCGGTAGTTTAACGTGACAACGACATGACAAAACATTGATGAAATGATTGCATACTTTTATAGAGAAAATTGAGCGCTACGGCCGATCGTAGCCGATCGTGCCTCACTATCGCTTTTGCCGCTCTCTCGCTCGCGGAACGCTACATTTTTTCATAGATGCGCCCGGCGCTCATCGTTTTAATAGACGTTATCACGTCAAAAACTTTCAATATAATACAGCACCTAAAACTTGCGTAACATAACTCTGCTGTAGGCTGAGATCCCCGAGGGGATAGCAAAGCGACTCGAAACAACAGGGATACCGTGAAAATCTTGCTGCCCGTGAAATTTCCTTATTCTTAGCGAGATTTGTGTGAAATTCACATCAACCCCAGACAATATTTAGGGTTTATTCGCACTACGCAGCATAAAGTTTCAGAACAGGCATTGCAGAAGCGAGCTTCTGGGAATTATTCCCAACGAGTTTGTTCTTGTTTCGAAATTTCGGCTCAAACACGGCACAATGGCGCGGACTCCACGGTATTGTCTCCCGGAGTGCACAGAGTAATGTTTGTTTACGTCAATGTTGTCGTCACTTTGTTATGTGCCAGCTTTCAAGTAGCTTCTTGCGCAGACAGCACTTAGCTTGCGTAATTTTTGGAACACCCTATATAATATGTAACTCATCATTGTTCCGATAACACATTACGAAATGTATGGGATTTGGAGAATAATGAGAATATTACGGCCTGCTGGAATGTTTGATATATTTCCATGTGCTTTCAATCACATTTTCTTCTAAAATAAAGCATGATTTTTCAGTCTTAATATAATCAAGGTCACCGGTTCTTCTAAGTTGGTAATTGCCGATGATATTACCGATTTCTATGAACGGGGATGTTTATTCACTATGCTTAGTAAAAAAAGATTTTTCAGTGCATGCTTAAATACTGGTGTTGCTAATGTCCATGGGCGACGGTGATCACTTACCATCAGGTGACCCGTCTGCTCGTTTGCCTGCTTAAGGCATACAAGTGACTGACATAATATGAGGTGTCTTGAAAGTCTGTGGGCATAGAGGTATTATTACTAATAATAATACCTCTATGTCTGTGGGTAAGATCTATAAACCGTACTTAGCCTTTGCTCAGACAAAAAAAAATATCCAAACATAAATAATGCTCCAAAATCAACCTTAACATTAGGCGTTTTATGTGACTTTTCTTATTTACAATTTATAATTCTAAAAAAGTAATGGTCCAAAATCAAACTTAACGGTACCAATTTCATCAGTCATCTTTTCTAGTTGAGTTGACTGCTGTCTGAGCAAAGTCCAAGTCTAAGATCGCTTTATAAATCTCACCATGAGACGCAATACAGCAGCTTGATTTTGTATTGTATCATTTGTATGACTTCTCCACTTCTCCATAATGACGTGCTTAGTCGCGCGTTGATTCGATGGTTTGATATTTCGACGTACGCCAGTTCGTCAAGTAACGAATCGAGATGAGTTTTCACGCGTTTCGATTTAATGAGTTCCACTTTTAAAGCGCAAACATGATTTAATTAAGTCGAGATGGTTTTTCTCGTCGCCCTGATGAAGTTTGTACAAATATGTTACATCCGCATCTCTACTTAAATTATCCTGTGATGATTTGTTTATGTACGTAGATAATTAGATGTTTATAGGTTTTGTGGATTATAAATATATGTAGATACAAATACCCAGAATTCAAGTACTTATGGTAAGAGCCGAGAGATGGTTGCCTAAGAGTATTTTAAGCCATACTTTTTATTTAATCATCGAATAAACTATGTTTAGTTAGCCTGCCCTAAAACAAATATTAATGAAGTACCCACTTATTTGAGCTTGCATTTTGTAATTTTCTTTTCCATTCCTACCTTATTCTTTTACGGGACGTGTTTCCCAATAATTCATTTCAATTTCTTACTATAGTTACCCAAACCAGAAGTAAACTCGGAAAAAGCACTTAAATCTACCTCCAGCCCCAAACTGTGTTCCCGGGTCGCAAATAACTTGTGAAGTCCGTTTGTGGCAACGAATAAAACATCATAAATGCTCACATTCTCAAAAATCAACTAATTAGAATCCCACCTTAACATAAATAGTAATTAGTAACATTAACAAACATTCAAGAACATTTTCGTTCTGAAATTACTTGTTATTACGGAAACTTGAGCTAATTTATGCCTAACATAAATAAAGTTTGTGTACCTATAACAACATGAGAACAACTCATCTGTTTGAATATGAGGGCGCTTGAAGTACACACATATGAAGGAAAGTTCCTTACTTATTCCGAAAATTAATAAAGTATACCAATCTTTATTAACTTATTTGCTACTAGTAGGACTAAAGCTATGTCTATAGAAGTGCCATGATAGTGTTGCTTTTTCCTCAAAAGCATGCTTGAAAACCATACTGCATGCAATAACACTTGCGTTAAAACTGGTTTAAAAACAGCGCATAGCTCTTAGACCAGTGCCGATAATTTTTGAAACGAAAAAAAATAATAGTAGGATGAAACCTATTGCAAAAGGAAGAGAATATAACGAAAATTATAGGAAAAATAAATTACGGGCGATCTGAGGTCGGGAAGTGGGGGGGAGGGCCGGTTTAAGGGTAAAAAATGGTTTATCTCGATTTCCGGAAAAACTACAAGTCCTATTAAAAAAAGTTAAATGGCAAAGTTGTAGGTAATAAAAAGATGTACAACTTTTGAATTTACACTTTTTTACATAACCTCAAAATGTATGTGAAAAATTCAAAAAACCACGTTTTTGGTTTTTTATTTTTATCTTTCACTAAAAAAAATCTTTTTTCACGAAATTTGGGGAAAACTTACCTTTGTATGCCATTATCGTACTGTAATTTTTTTGATTCAAAAATATATTTCTTTTCACCTTATTTTGACCTTTTATCGAAAAAGCAATCTTATTTTCAGTCGAACAATCTCACGTCAAAATATCAGATTTTTTAAAAAAGTCGATGGTCTTTTTGTTCGTTGGAATCTCTACTTTCTAATGGTATATAAAAAATTAAAATGTGTGCAATTCACACGTGTTAGAAGTGAAACCTTCAAAAATTTTGTTTTCAAGATAATGAGACGAATGTTAAATTTCGGGAAGATGATAATTGAAGGTTTTACTACTCCACTCCACTCCACTCCACTCCACTCCACTCCACTCAACTCAACTCAACTCAACTCAAGTCAGTCTCCACTCATTTCTAGTCTCCACTGGACAGTTTCGTTTATTAAAATTTCAAGTCACCCCCGTACTAAAGAAGTTTTCACTTCAAAACTATATACAACTATGGTAAATTTTCTCAGAAAATGCAATGAAACGACCAACTATTTTCGCATGTTTTTTGCAATCTCATATGAAATCAATGGAATCCGAAATTTTTTTGCGAAAACAGTTGTCGTTTCATACTTACATAATTGCGAAAGTTATCGTTATGTTTTGCTTACTGCGCATAAGAACTTGGCCGTTTCACACAAATACAACATCGCTAAACACAAATACAACCAAATACCAGTTAAAACTAAGGACGAAATAAGCCAGATAATTATCTAAAGTGTTTACGTTCTCATTTTAGCCTTTTGAAGTTGAGTTAGCTCTTTTAAAACATCACAAAATTTAATGATGTTGTTTATTTAATACTTAATGAGCTTTTAGCATGTTTCAAATTCAACTAATATTTGTCACTGTAGTGTAGTAAGTACTCCAATTAAAGTATACAAAGACTACGAAATGTAGTAATGAAAGAAAACTACGATATTTCTACTTTCTTCACAACATGAAAAACCGAGTGAAGATAGAAGTAAAGAAATACATACGTGCAATTGTAATTTAAATCAGTTGTTCTCGTCTCAAGTATGTATAGAATGTTAAATTTACATGACGCTCTGGAATTATTTATTATTCTACTCTACATAGGATAAGCACCTTGTACCCTTAGATACGTACCCTTAGGCGCCAATTTGACTTTGATTGTTATTTCAAATATTAACAACGATATTTTCTGAAGCTAGCGTTTTTAAAAATGGACTGTAAGTCCCCATTGTGTGTGCTAAAGACCTTTAAGATTGACTAACTTTGGTGGTTTAGTAACATTATTGAACTAAAAGTAGTTAAAGTAAGGGCTTGTACACAAAACTGCGATGCGACGTCGCATCGCAAAAACCTGCGAGCTCGCACGTCGCGTCGCAAGAACTTGCGAATTGATTCGCATCACGCATTCCTGCGATGTTACGTCACACTTGTTGACAACACTTTTAAGTCAGCTCTGAGACAGCGTGTGGGCAAGACGTACACACATCAAATAACGTTTGATATCGCTTTGAAAATACGAAATCTTTTTTGTTACGTTAGAATGAAACGTTTTTTCTTTTTCTTCTAAGATTCTTTATTTAAAAATCAAATCTTTTAATAACAAATTCATATTTTCCATGAAAATAGTTCCCTTCGGCGTTCATAATAGTAATAAATGGGTGAACCCAAAATCTTCTATGTTTCTTTTTCCTGTATCTCCCAAGCATTAACAAAAGTGCACACTTCTTTTTACGATCCATGTCACGATCTAGTTTTCAAAATAGTCGTCAAAGGAATGGTCACCTTATTGTGGAAGGGAGACGCTTTGCCGCACGAAATCGCATCGCAGCAAATCGTGTCGCAACTTTCTGCGTTGCGAATTCGCATCGCGTCAAATCGCAGTTTTGTGTACGGGCTCTATAGGGTGCGCGGATTTTGAGAATACAGGAACACAAGACAAGACAAGAAACATGACATTAAATACATCAACTTAAAAACACAAAAACAAATGTCGTTTAAAATGGCGGAG
This sequence comes from Thymelicus sylvestris, assembly GCA_911387775.1. Taxonomy (NCBI): domain Eukaryota; kingdom Metazoa; phylum Arthropoda; class Insecta; order Lepidoptera; family Hesperiidae; genus Thymelicus; species Thymelicus sylvestris. Next base: position 15,098,834 of record OU426893.1, read on the forward strand.
TATCCAGAGGAATGTAGAACAGGGATAAAATGTACCCTATTTTCTTGTCCCTGCCTTCCTTGCATGGACTCTCGATGCAACCATCTTATTGTTAATCAATAAAGATTAGCGCGTGATGAAAAAATAAACCTCCTTTCATCACTTCCAAATATCTTCACAGACTTTGACATTTACACTATTATGTCTACAGTATGATGTTTTTTTTTATTCGGTTTATAGAGTTAATGTATTACTTAAACATTAAAGTAACAATTTCAGTTGTTCCATTACGTTTCAGAGGTTGTTTATTTATTGAAGCGTTCCACAAGGAATATTATGAATGATGAATGATGTCGTGTTTGGTAAATAAATAAACTATGAAATTATTCTCTTAATAAGTAGGAATGATTTAAATTCATCACGCTCCGACAAGTATTGGCCAAAATATTTACCTGGTGTTATATTTACGTTTTAATTAATTTGGTAATTTAAAATACGCCACTTATTTCGTTATTGGGCACCGTAAGAGGAAAATTTATAAGCAAAATTAATTATTTTTACATAATATTGAGGAAAAAATGTCTGATAAAAACTCTGGTATGATTACATAATGATAATTTCTACAGAATAAAACAGTACAGTAGACGACATGAAAAGCATGAAACTTTGTACAGATATTAACATTATTGTGTTTAATTTGGATGCAATTTTCTAGTTCCCCGAAATAAATGAATTAGAAAATGCTTAACTTAAAGCATATACCTATGTAACTTGGAACGGAATTAATGAAAATGTTTACACACTTCTCACTTCGATGTGTAATATTTGTACCAACGATGACGCAGGCAACAGCAAGTAGATAAGTTACAACTTATAAGTTAAATAATATACGTAACAGTAGCGTAGCGTGGGGCGGGCCGGGGCGGCCCTGGCCCCGGGCGGCACATGAAGAGGGGGCGGCAAGCCACTCGATTTTTAAAGAAGAAAAAAAATATACATTGAAATTAATTTTATGTTAATTGTGCTATGAAAAAAAACAAGTGCATTTTTAATTAATAAAAAATATTTTAAATAATATGGGGGCGGCAAAGATCACTGGGGGGGGGGCGGCAAATTTAAATTAAATTTTCGATCGGCCCCGGGCGGCGAAAGCCCACGCTACGCCACTGATACGTAGATATAAATAAGTAAGAAAGCAAGAAAAGATTACGGGTTATGTTATGTAATCGGTACATCTGATTATGAAGAGGCGCTTGTTACACAGTGATTGTTTAATTTTATCCCGATATTTCGACCCGACTACAAGGATTATGACCACGGCGAGATCACAGCGACCGTGATCCATGTGAATGAGTAAATATCGGTATAAAATATTCGTATACGTCACAGTTAAAATGTAAAATTTCCGCGATGTTATACATGTTAAATCATATTCATAATTCAACTTAAATCATATTGTTCAACGAACGATCGTTACATATTGTACGGAAACAAATTTTCAGAATCGCAGATTTATATGTAAAGGATCTAAAATGAAACTTTATTTATATTCTTCAAACTTTTCTTTTATTTCCTTTACTTTTACTTTGTATGTAAATAAAAGTTATTAGTATTGAGAAAAACATTCTATATCTAAACGTTGATAAAAGCTGGATCAAAAACAGACAAGATTAAGTTTTATAATATGCTGTAAGTATAGTAGAGACATCGGTGATCGGACTTTCTTAAAAGATAAAGATAGATAAAAAACTTGAACTTTTATTACTGGAAAGCATACTGATCATAAGGAAGGAATTTCTCAGTCAAGAATATACATTTTTCTTTTCATTGCATTGAGCGTGTGGACAATTTTCTTGTGAATTCTGCACCCGCAGTCTTTCTGTGGCACACAACGTTCATAATTAAATATTTTGCTTGTGCAATATAGCTGTATATTTGCTGCTGAGAAAAGGCGGAAGACGATAGCCGACATTACAATACAATAAAATACAATATTCCTACTGCAAATATTCTGTATCAAAATGATTTTTTGTACGTCATTACCATTTTCAAACTGTTGGATCTCATTTTTGTTGATTACAAAATTAACATCGGTGAAGTAATTTTAGTGTATCACTAAAATAATAATAATTTTATTATTTTCATTAATATTATAACCAAAGCAATGAATCCACGGCAATTGACAAGAAAATCAGGACAATCTCACTACAAAAGTTTCATTATTATAGTACCAGTGGCCTTTAGGAACATATTCATAAAATCAACTTCACCCACGCAATTAGGTAATTGTTAATGTACCTATGTATGTTTCTTTAGCCTTTCAAAAGGCTGGAACGAGTTTGGTAAAATTTTCAGGGAATCGTCAGATAAGCCAAGAGCATCCCAGCGGGTGATCCGGTGATGTGTGAAATTTGTTAGCTGTTGAATCAATAGATTTTTTCCGTATATTTTTGTTTTATTACCGTGCCATGCGAAGCCGAGGCCGATCGCCCGTAAACCATAATATATTATAATATAAATATTTTTTTAATTATAAATATTTTATTAAATAATATAAATATTACAACAGACTAAAACCCTCAAAATGACAGCGAAGAACATCTGTGCTTCTAAGGAGCGTTTACACGCGGCGTCCGACTCGCGTCACGTCTAGCCTAGCACCAATCACGAGGACAAACGACAAACCGAGGCTGCTAAGTGGAGCTTCATGGCTGTGCGAGGTGCGAACACGTTTCGTACACACGGCACACTAACACACTTACAACCAATTAGCCGCCGCCGGTGATCTGTCATCTGTCAGTGACATACGTTATCTATGATCGTACGGCGATGGCACCATTGAACTATTATTATTAGCGTATACGAGTAGAGTCGACAACGCGAACCCGATGTTTGCGCAATGAACTATTGCTGTTTTCAGTGGATTCAGTTGCTTTTGAAAAGAGAACAGGCGCTCGATTTTGAAAATAGAACCTCTCGGCGCGTCACAAATTTTTTTCGCGATGTCTGTTCTAGTACTTTAGTACATTATTATTCAATAGATGGCACACATCTACGACCGTACCGCAATGATATCGTCAGCGACATGGCATGACAGTACACGACATGGCACCTACACGCGAATGGTGTTTGCAAGGTTAGGTTATAAGGTCGCTACTGTACACTTGGATGCCAGTGTAAAAAATGTTTTACAATTTTACAGTAAAACTACTAAAACCAATTGCTATCTTTTTCCATTGAGATTCCATATTTAATTACTCTAACTGAATTCTTTTATGAATTGTGTAATCATATTTTTTATTTCGATATTTACGTCAAATAATAATTTAAACTAATCAGACAGGTCGCTGCGTACGTAACGTGGACGGGACGGGGACGGGACGTGGACGAGGCATAAAAATACGTGCGTGTCCTGTTCCCGCCCCGTGCGTGTCTCCGTGGCGTATGCGCTATCGTTTACATTTTCTATGAAACGATGTTTCCAAAACTTCACGTCCCGTCCCGTCCTTGTCCCGTCCACGTTACGTATGCATCGACCTTAATTTTTCATGAGTACAGTCATAACTAATCAACCACAATTTGTGCAAATAAAATATTCATTCATTCATTCATTCATTCAACATCTTTAAAATCAGTACTGAATACACTGTAGTTTCATACTGAAATCGTTGTATATCCCGAAAGTGTTAGCAAGCATTTTTCTTAAAGAAAACTGTAAACAAGTTTACCAATGAAACAAACAAGAAACGTTAGGAAGTTAATTCTCAAGCCGGGATGGATCTCGGGTCGCCCGCGGTCGTCTCGTCTTGTCTCATCTCGAACGCGAACTAATTACCTTCTTATTAACGAGTTGCGACATTACTCTCAACTTGTTAAACGCGCGGATGCAGTTGCTAACTATTTTGTTGTTTAATCCGCGTTGCCAACTACTTGACAAATTTATCCCCTTAATTAACCTAGACACAGTCCCTTGCTTGACGGAGAACGCTGTGCGAATAGCGGGAATCTATACTTTATCGCCCGCTTCAACGAGAATAAGGAAGACATAATGACATATTTCAGAGAAAAATGTGACAATATTTTTGATTAATACTTATTGAAGCATTGGCTTGTGTTGGATATTCTAGAACAAGATATTTTTATTTAAGCAATGTACCACACTTGTATCTAGCTTCCACTATATCCTTCCTTTTTATCCCGGGCGCACTGAAGTTATCGCGGTTTCGCTCTAGCGAATGTGAAGTTAGTTCCTGTTTGACCGTCGTAAGGTCTCCGCACCGCATCACCGCACGCGCAGTTTTCGCTGTAGATACGTTTGCAACTTCAAAAAACCGCTTCATATAACCGCTTAAAAACTTATCAAGTGATCTGTGAATCTAAACCGCTGTAATTTACCTGAACTGTATGGTAAAATTACGAAACTGGAGTGAAGACGAACCTGCCACGTGCCACGAGGCGGCCACCAGAAAATTCCAAGTAAGTGCGCCTTCCTATCCATTGGTTTCCCTTATCTCATTGATTTCACCCAATTATAGTTTAGATACAAGCAAGTGGTACAGAGGCTCAACATATTATCATAAAGTATTACGGTTCCCCTGCTCGACCTGAGTTACTATCGAAGGAATTATAAAAACGCAAAACCCGCAAACCGTTTTATGGTTGTAGATTTTGACCAGCAAATCATTTGTTACACCATAAAATTTATGGTCTCTTCGAGCCGGAGCATATATCACAATATTTGGTAACTTTGAGCCGTATATACATATGTATAATTAATATTTATCATTAAATTATATAACCGCATATCTATTATTTATTTAATATATTCACAGATCTGGTCCTTCATTATATATACTTATAGATATTTAAATTACACCGCAAATCTTACGTGCTAATAGCAGTCAGTTAATTATGGAATAGTTATAAAATATTGTATTTATTCCGCATTTATATCTATTTCTTTTACCTAAACCGCATTCCCTTTAGTTTTCCCGCATAACTGGTAGCTAGAACACGTAATTTTGAGTTGCATTACGTATTGATTCAAGTATTTAACATACATTTTATTAATTGTTTCATAGTTGAAGGTGTGTTAAAATATTGTAGCACGCCGCCGCGCCGCCCCGCACACGAGATTCATATTTACCCTCTTGTATCGGAGATTCCTAACGCGCACTTAGCAACAACCGACTATTGCAGTAGGGTTGGCGCTATCGCATACCGCGACGGGTGTATATTGTCAGTACTTGGTTAATAATACGAGTAGTTGTTATTAATATTTTTATCTTATTCCGCACCCGCATTAGCAACTTTTCGTTTATTTTACCGCATAGCCAGTACTTGACGCTTTAATTACACCTCGTTATTATATTTGTTTTCGTATACTTAATACTACGAGTAATTGATATTACTAAGTATTTTTGTCTTATTCCGCACCCGCATTAGCAAATTTTCGTTGATTTTACCGCATAACCATAGTACATCCTAGTTACACCCTGTTTTTTATATTTGTTTACGGATACGTAATAATACAAGTAGTTGTTATTACTAAGTATTTTTGTCACATTTCGCACCCGCATTAGCAACTTTTCGTATATTATATAATATACAATTAATTTACAAGGTCCGTAGAATTTCAATCGAAATACGTTTTAAAACCGCAAATCGCGTTCATTACATCTAATTCAAATTAATTTATTTTTTATTTTTCGTTATGGAAAAGAAGTCTAAGGCAAACGAGAGTGCCGCAATGGACAACCCTGAGCTGCGTTTAATAGAAGCTAAACGCGACGCGTTCTTTGCGCGTTTGCAAACTATTTATGATTTATCGCAACACGCACTTACAGATGAGACTCAGCTTGATATTTTTTTGAATAACGTAACTAATTTAAATAATTTACGCCGCGAGTTTGAGAAAGTATTGGACGAATACAACAGACAAAATTTAGCAATTAAACCTGATTATATAATTAATTATCAGAGTTGGATTTCATTTGAAGAAATGTATTGTCACATAAAGCGTGTTCAAGAACAATGCATCGCAACAACTCAGCCTAGTCAGGAAGTAAAGCCGCAAATCTCAAGGTCGACACCTAAACTACCTCCTGTTGAATTGATGACATTTGATGGGGACATACGCAACTGGCCATTGTTTTATCAGCAGTTTAAAAGCGTGGTCCACGACAATCCGACTTTAACAGATGGTGAGAGGATTGTTTATCTTGTTGGTAAATTAACTGAAAAGGCTAAATGTATTTGTGCCGGGTTACCGCCCACCGCTGAAAATTATTCCGTTATTTGGTCGGATTTAATACGTAGATATGACGATCCGCGCGCATTAGCTTCCACATATCTTAATCAATTATTAGACTTCAAACCGCTTAGTAGTAATACCGCAGCTGGCTTCGACAACTTTATAAATATTTTTAACGCATCTGTTGAAACACTCAAGCAATTAAAGCTGAGTGATTTGACGGACTTTATATTCTTTCATATCGCACAACAAAAATTGGATTCGGAGACTGTTAAATTATTTGAAATTACGCATCGAGATAATAAAATTCCATCTTATAAAACTTTGATAAATTTTGTCCTAGAACAAACCAAGGTTATTTTGCATACAAAACAAAATATAGTTCATAATTCCGTTTCAAATAAACCGCGCAACAAAAATTTTCCTACTCCGAAGATGACTAAGGCTTTTGTTAATCGGGATGGTCCAAGTCATAAAAATTGTGCGTTGTGTAACGATTTACATCATGATCACTTATATAAATGTTCTCATTTCGTTAACAATATGTCTCCCTTTGAGAGATTTAACTTCATTAAAACTAACAATTTTTGTAATAACTGCTTAAGTTCTAAACATAAATCTTTAAATTGTTCGTCGAACCGCAATTGTTCCTATTGTCCAGCCAGACACCATTCATTACTACATTTTAATCCTCCGCATAACAATTATAAAATTGGTACAACTGAAAATCAATTTATTGCACCCGCAACAAATTCCGCTCTCGCTCGTAAATCGCACCGCTTCGAGCGCAGTGATAAGGCGAATGTGCACTCAGACTCGTCGCACTCGTCAGACGCCGCGCGACCGCATTGTGAATTGAACCTTATGCACCGCTCTGATAAGGGTCCCGCTTCTCAAACTATCGCACCGGTCATCAATGCATCGACTTGTAATGTTGCTTGTGACACTCGCTCCGCAACAACTTGTACGTTTTTGGGCACCGCAAAAGTAATGGTTTTGGATAAATTTAATCGCCCGCATTATGTTAGATGTTTAATTGATCCAGGTTCCCAAAGCGATTATATTACCCTCGAATGTTGCAAGCGGTTATCACTTCCTATTTCGTCACAGAATCGCTTCATGGAAGTTCAGGGTATTGGTGGAGTATCCCAGAAGATACACGGTTCCACGGACGTTAAATTCACATCGAGATTTGATAATGGGAAACAGTACTTTATTCGACCCGCAGTGATTGATAAAATAACCGGTTGTTTACCGGACGCTCAGGTTAATGTAGCTTCTTTACCTTTCATAAATTCAATACCGCTCGCGGATGATACATTCAATGAGCCTGGTCCGATAGAAATGCTTCTCGGAGTAAATATGTATTGTCGAATATTGCTTTTTAACAAACTCGTCAGTGATGTGTATGATGGTCCGGTCGCGTTGGAGACTACTTTAGGCTACATCATTTTGGGTGACGTGCCCGTCGTAAACGCGTTTTCAACGTCTCGTACTTTTTGTGCTTTCAACCGCAGTAAGAATACTTAATTACTAATAATTTAAAGTCAACCGCGTTACGTAAATTATATAGTTAGGTATTGTTAGGTTATTAGTATTTGAAATAATATTTATATAATATAATATATAAATTGTATTCTATCCCGCGTTTCACCTGATGACTGCATCAGTCCAGGTTTTTATATACCGCAGCATCCCGTTTTGTACACTGATTGTAATTTACAAAACGACATTTTTCAAATTATTTTGAATTTCCGCATCTTTAAACTTGCATTCTTTGCTGATGTAAAATAGATGTACCTACTTGTGTATTGAAGTACATCCACCGCACCGCAATTCTCAAATAATTTTATTTCGTTATAATTATAACGAGCCGCTAGAGACATAATTATTATAAATACAATCGGGTTAATTTCTGTCTTCGGTCCTCTCCGTTTCTTGCTTTACGCACAAGTGATGGGAGAGAGATCTATATTCCCTTGCAGCGGATATATTTGAGAGGGATGTGTACATGAACGACCTAGCGTCCTCCGCCTCGTCTCTTGAGGAGTCCATTGATGCTACAGATCAGCTCATTATACTATTTAAAGAGGCTTCGATTTAGTTAAATGGACGAGTAACTGTCCGGAATTAATCGCACATGTACTTTAATCTCACCGCCACCACACTGAAGCTGTTTCCTTTGAAGGAGAAAACAGTTTTAAGATTTTTGGTCTCCGCTAGCAGCCTGATTGTGATCATTTTTGTTTTCTATTCCGCAACCGCAAACTTCTCGCACCAAACGCGCTATTCTCTCCACGACCGCACGTTTGTATGACGTGTTAGGTTTGGTTGGTCATAATATTTTATTTTATAAATTAATTATTAAGGACATTTGGTTACTTAAGATAGACTGGGATGAAGCGCCACCGCAACATATTTTAGATAAGTGACATCAATTTGTATATGAGTTACAGCTCATTTCCTCTCCGTTTATATTTTTCCACGTTTCTGGCGTTCGAAATCCCGCGGACTGTCTATCCATAGGGTTACTTCCATCCCATTTTATAAACCATGAACTATGGTTTCATGGATCCGCATGGGCCTCATTACCAGTTGATGAGTGGCCTATTAATTTATACCGCATTCAACGCAACTTCCTGAAGAAAGAACTACTTTCTACATTACTTGCATCGCACAGGAAGATATTATATTTGTGAATTTAAGTTTAAAAATTTTCATTGTAAAATAAATTCCTTAGGAGTACATTTTACATACTTTGGTTTCTTAAACCACTCCCGCGCAATAACTTAATTATCTCAGACCACTTAGATCGGACTGAGACGTTTATTATACGAAATATTCAACGCACTTCCTTTAGCGAAGATATTATCAATATTGAAAAGGACAAATCTTGTTCTACCGTTTTACGCAAATTTTATTGTCAACATTTTATTGATGACAAAGATGGTTTACGAGTTGGTGGTCGCTTATGCTATTCTTCGTTAGGATATTTCACATAAACATCCCGCTTTGCTTCCAGAATCGGGACATATAATTAATTTAATTATCGATTCTTATTATTGCCAAAATTGTCACGTAGGTCCACAATTTTATTATTACTTTCAATTTTGAGACAAAAAATTTGGATTCTTTCCGCACGTAATAGATAGTACGACAACGCATACATAAATGTATAGCTTGTTTTAATTAAATCCTAAACCTTCAAATCTCATAACTGTAGGAACCATTGTTCTTTTAAATGTTGATAACGCACCGCCCCTACAGTGGCCGTTAGGAATCATAACGAAAGTTTTTCCCGGTAAAGACGGTATCATACGTGTTGCGGAGGTTAGGACGAAGAATAGAGTTTATGAGCGACCAGTTGTGCGGCTTTGCCCACTACCCATTGAGTAGTTATTTATATTACAGCTATAATTATTATAATTATTATGTTATAAGTATACATAATCCCGCATCTATATATCCATATATTTAGTTATTTATACCGCTATTTATATATTTTTTCCGCTTTGTTTATAATTTCTTTAAAAATTATTTGTATTGAAGGAGTTGGATTCCTTCAAGGCCGGGGGAGTGTTGGATATTCTAGAACAAGATATTTTTATTTAAGCAATGTACCACACTTGTATCTAGCTTCCACTATATCCTTCCTTTTTATCCCGGGCGCACTGAAGTTATCGCGGTTTCGCTCTAGCGAATGTGAAGTTAGTTCCTGTTTGACCGTCGTAAGGTCTCCGCACCGCATCACCGCACGCGCAGTTTTCGCTGTAGATACGTTTGCAACTTCAAAAAACCGCTTCATATAACCGCTTAAAAACTTATCAAGTGATCTGTGAATCTAAACCGCTGTAATTTACCTGAACTGTATGGTAAAATTACGAAACTGGAGTGAAGACGAACCTGCCACGTGCCACGAGGCGGCCACCAGAAAATTCCAAGTAAGTGCGCCTTCCTATCCATTGGTTTCCCTTATCTCATTGATTTCACCCAATTATAGTTTAGATACAAGCAAGTGGTACAGAGGCTCAACATATTATCATAAAGTATTACGGTTCCCCTGCTCGACCTGAGTTACTATCGAAGGAATTATAAAAACGCAAAACCCGCAAACCGTTTTATGGTTGTAGATTTTGACCAGCAAATCATTTGTTACACCAGCTTGCATGACTTTCAAAAAGTGTTTGTAAAATAATCTAAATTTTACTAACAAAAAATAACCGACTTCAAATTCTCAAAAACTACTTGTCAGATCTCGTTCAAATTTATGTGGGACCACATGACAAGCACCAGCTTTCTATTAAAAAAAGAATCATCGAAATCGGTTAACGTGATATTGAGTTATTCGTCAATTTGTCGCGCACATCTTAACACAAATTTACGACTTATGTAGTTTTCTCATGGATGCCATTGTCAGATCTCAATAAAATTTATGTGGGACCACATGACAGCCATCAGCTTTCGATTAAAAAAAGAATCATCAAAATCGGTTCACCCAGTCCAAAGTTCTGAGGTAACAAACATAAAAAAAATACAGTCGAATTGAGAACCTCCTCCTTTTTTTGAAGTCGGTTAAAAACCAATTTTGAATAAAATATTTGATTATTTTCTGACCACGATTACAAACACGGATCAGACAAGCATGTGCCTACAGCCTACGCGAGCTACGTTTACAAATTGACACAAGTCCACAGTTACGTAGTCACGTACGCAGTGGCATATACACAGGGGATAGCTGAATGCGTGTGGGATAATCGTGTTTGTATGTGTGCTGTTTAATCATTACCTGCTTTATAGCGTACGCAATTAGTGTCGACTTACGGCCGGTCTATTGTATTATCCATTTACAGTTGTGGAACATACATATATGTAATGGAATCAACTCGGCAGTCAAAATTAGGTATATCGTGGATTAGATTTTGGATTGGGGTGTTAACTTAGCGCAATTGCATCGACGAAAAACTTGAGTTAAAATATATGTTTATCTAATTTATTAATTGATTAATACCTAGTACCTACCTAACAACAAATACGTAAGTTGAGGAACCATAGGTGGTCATCCATTCCCACGGACGCGGACGTCAGAAACACCATAGGCACCGGTGTAATAAGTGAGCAAAAATTAAGAAAGAAAGTACAGTATAGCATTTACTTTTATTTTTTATTTATAAACTTAAAACTTAATAATGTACATAGTACCTAAACTTAATATAGTCTTAATTAAAGGTTACCATTTTATTTATAAACGGACGTTCAAAAAGTCGATCGTGTGTTTCAGCCTGAACAGCCTTGCCGTCACAGATATCGCGCGTCACATAACTCGCGTCTAACGACACATTGTCTCCCGGAACAAGAGAACGCACTTCTGCTAACCCTCGGAACGGCTGACGGCAGCGATGGACGGCATTACCACGTGATGGTCGTCGTACGTAATGATGTACTTAAATCTAGCTGCTTAGCCTCATACGTCAGACGTTATGACGACGTTGCTGGCTATTTAATTTGAAAATGTTGAGTTGGCTGCGTAGAGCATACCTACTCCAGCATGCTGCCTGTGAGTATAGGTAGTTGAAGGGATTAGTGGCCAACACAAGTGTCGGAAGTTTTCATGCCGCCCCAAGTCTCCATATTGGCTTAACGTTAATTTTAACAACCGGGCCCGACGGCATTATTGCTCCACGAATAGGATTGCCAGCTGGCAAGATTGAAATATCTGGACAAAACTTCAAAAAGTCGGTTTGTCGGGACGTTTTGTATTTTGTCGGGCCTTGTACTTGAATTTTGTCGGGACTTGTCTGGACATCATGTGAAATATCGGGGCAATATAGACAAATCCCGACGATCTGGCAACCATTTGTCCGAAGCACGGAAACACTCAATAACTTTTAGCCAGTCAAATGTACTAGGTGACTGACACTTTGTTAATACGAAAAAAAAACATTATATCTTTAAAATAATTAAATCAAAACACACTACAAAATCATATCATGGTAGATTTTACTGAAAATGTTCACGACGTGTTTTGACGTCGAAGGTTTTTTCGCGGATCCTGAAACATCGCATGTCCGATTATGCATTTACCCCGCCAATACGCCAATACGCCAACACCAATAACAATGGTGTTTAATTACGCAAATTGCTGAATATTGTACAAGACGTAGCTCCAGCAGTGTAGCTGCACCGTACGCGTTGCATTGTAACGGGATATTAATTGGCCATTAGCTATTAGCAAGTGTATCTGTTGATACCGCCGCCGGTAAATTAATCGCTACGATATGTGTATGCGGATTTCAATATGTAAACATATTCAATACAACCGATGTGTATCTGGTTACGATGTGTAGGTATATGTAATTAATAAATCTTGCGCTATGAAACCGTTTGAGATGTAGGTAGATGTTGCGTAGTGTGAATAGGTGATAGTTGATGAGTGATTAATTTATAACGTACAGCGACAGCATTTAGCATAATTTTTTTATGTGTATAATAATCTGTTGCTTTTGTATCTGTGGTCGATATAAACATTTCTTCTCCTGCTCATACTCCTGCTCTCCTTTGCTCTCCTTTGCTCTCCTTTGCTCTCCTTTGCTCTCCTTTGCTCTCCTTTGCTCTCCTTTGCTCTCCTTTGCTCTCCTCCACACATCTCAACTTATATTAAACTTTCTTGATCTCTGGTACCCGTGTATCCGATTTAAAACTTTTAAGTATCTACTACTTACTTTCTATCACACAAAAAGTTACATGTAGAAAAATCCTTAACAATGTTTTTGTTTTATATCAATACAGCTGTATCAAGTTGACGCACATTCGCGTCCGCTTCCAGCGTTGTTATTTGAACGCCTTATAGAAATAAGGTCAAGGAATAGATAACCACAGAAGTGCCGCACACCGGATAAGTGTCTCATTTACGTGACAACAATGACAAGATATCCATCGCGATCGCACATAAGGAAACTCATTTCCGCGGCTCGCATTTAAGATTTATGGGCCACTATGTAGACTGAGGCTGAAAAGACCTAAGCGCCATTGTAGTGCTACGTAGAGGTTGTAGTGATGTCGTGATTTACAACCGTTTTATGGTTATAAGGTGGAAATTGGTTGGAGTTTTACTTTTACCAAGGTGGAACATGCTATATATCGTTAATCGAGAGAAAATACAATATAAATAAAATAATAGTTGAGCTATTCGTTTCAGCATGAGTCTTGTATGAACGAAAAAATTGATATTTTTATGGTAATGACCGGCAAACAAATATAATATGCCACGTGTGACGTCGATATGGATTTGTGTAACATCCTTCATACGAGGGCATGAGATACCAATGCGATGCTGGCCTAAAAGAGGGGAAGGATACATAAATTTGAAACTATTTTAAAAAACAAAATCCAATAAAATCCATTTTACATTTTAATTTTTTGTCCACATGCACAGGCGTATTTGTATAGACGTATATATTTTATTTTACATGAAATGCAATAGAAGTTAGTCATAAATATTATAAAAGTATTGGCAATAACGTATGGCGGTTAGGTCGTTTCTCAGCGCGTCTCCACACATAGGTACGTGCCTAGAATATTCAAATAACTTTTGTTATATTTACATCGAGCTTTACGACTTTAGACGGAAGGATTGTACGTTGAAATCGTCGCTTTTAACTTCAAGGATACACTAAATCCGTTAAAATATATTTACAAAGTTAACAATGTAATTTAATTAAACAATTGTCTGTGCTTTCTAGTACCACTAAACGTTAATGACTTTTCTATTCAATTTGAATTCTATGAAATTAAATCTTAACAATTTTTAAACTTGTCGTTATTTTGCAATAAAGCCTTTGCATTTGCATTAACGTATTTGGATGCACAAAACATATAATATTAGTATTGCTAATCATATAAAAGTGTGTTATTTTATTTATGAACTTTTAGCATTTCTATTGGCGTAGGCCTCGTTGGTTTTAGGCAGTGTTATCTTCGATCATTAAAACACTAGATTCCCGATAGACGCTTCACAAATGGCCACAAAAGTTAGATCACGAAAAATTGTGTGGTCTTATTTCAAATTAGTACGGTCCAACCTTAAATCTTGCGCATAGGGTTTAATTTGTTATGATGGATGTTGACCAGCTAGCTTCGGTGGTAAAAAAATTGCTTTTTGTCCATGGTTTTGTCATGATTAAAAGGTTGAAATTGTGCTAACGTATTTTTATTTCAACCAGATAAGCATAAACACAGTTCTTGGACAGTTTTCAAGCCAATTTTTGTATGGGATTATGTATCTAGTGTTTTAATCATCGAAGAGTGTTGGAAAGTAGGTTTTCCAATAAATGCACCGATTTTTATGATGTTACAAATTCTTTAGCGGTTCATGACGCAAAATTTTAATGTAAGTGCAAAAACAGACCTACAATGTAGTATAACTTTTGTATTAGTTTTTATTGATTTTATTATTTATCTTTTATACCTAGTCTCTCTCTTGAATTTATGCACGCCAATACCTTCTATGTATTAGGTACTTAATACCTATGTTTCCTTCTAATTAGGCTGCATGGAAAAAATCGCTACGAAGCGACGAGGCCGCCTGTTGTTTTGTACTCCTTATTTATTCTGTTCTCCTTGTATGTTTGTTTATTCTGTGGTGTGCAAACAATAAAGAGTTATCTATCTATCTTACCTATAATTTTTGCTGATTCCATTACCCAAACGCAACCGTTTACACGTCTACAATGCTATAAAACCACTCAGGTACTTTGAAATCGTAAGCTTATATCATACACAGAATTTTCCTGAAAATGATCGTGTGCTGCAAGAAACGAATATTATGAGATTGTAAACGTCAATTTATACATCAGAAGCACGAAAGTCAAATAGCAAACGGAGCTCAAGAAAATATTTTTCGGCGTCGACGTTTCCTCTAGAAGCGTCAAAAGACTCATATCACAATGCAATCTTGAGTTGGTCCGAGAGCTCGGTGGAAAAAAGCCTCAATGTAGCCAGAAAGTTTTCTAAAGGCTATTTTAAAGTTCATTTAAATGAAAGTATCCATGCCGGCATTACAATCTTTGAAGTACTTTAGTTTTATTTTCTTTTACTTGTTTGGTACTCGATGTTCTGTTTAAGCTACCGAGTAGCGTTTCTTGGAGTGTTTTAACGAAATTAAAGTGCTAGTTAGTTTTGTGGGAGGTTTTTTTCTAGCAATTTGCCGAAAGGAAAAGCACGATTGTTTCCAAACAATTATACCTGTATAGAATCCTAAAGCAAGTTTTCAATAAACACCTTTGGTTGGTCCAATGTGAATGTCACGTTTAATTGTGTTTGATATACCTAACAATTTATTGGTTCGATCATTGATAATATTGGATTGACTACTTTGTAAAGTATTTTCCTTTTGTGAAAATAGCTGAAAGATTTATGTATGCGTCTTTCAAAATTTATAATTTTGTTATTAGTTCAAAAAAAGCTATTACTCTGCTATGTTCTCTATATAAGTTACAAAAATGTACAGTCTACTTATTGACATAATATTCACATACAACTCTCGCAACAAGCTTGACGCGTAAAATTCAACATTTGAATCCCGAGGGGGCGAAGCGCCGTAGTCGTACAGGTAAATTGAAAAGGTACAAGCGTCTCTGGGCGTCTGTTACAAATATTTCATGCTCGCGGAATCACCGCGGGATTAACACGAGAGCCATGCCTGGAAAGACAATTTGACGTCTTATTATGAATTCCTTCGCAAATTGGTGTGTAATATGTTACATTATGTATCCCGTGGAGTTCTTCCCAAGTGTTTTATATTCAAATATTCCATATGAACGCATTCTTGCGTGTCAAGAGTTTAGGCGAGAAACTACAATGTAGTGACGTGAGAATTTTATTGACTTTGACTTATTTAATTATTTATTTTATTAACACTTGTTTACAGAAACTCCCGTTTGCTACTAAAATAATACATAATTAAGTATTCACTGAAGATCGACGATATTAACAGTTCATTGAATACGTTCCTAAATATGGATCTCCGACCATTAATACTTCTGGTGTTTGAGATCCGGATCATACCCCTCACTAGTAACAGTGGATTAGTAGCTAACCCTCAAAAAGATTAAAACACCTGCAGTGCAGATACCAAATATAATATTCAGACGATACCGTATTCACGTTAAACAGGTATTTAGTTACCAAACCTGCGGCTTCTAACCATAGAATTCTGGGAAAATCATCCGACATTCAAACTCGGAATAGAAAGCAGGTATTTTGGGAGCAACAAGTCGACGCAGAAAGGTGTACGAACGTCGAGCGGTCAACAAATTGGTGTCTGTCCGGAACTGAAACGACCATAAAGTCCGTCTACTAATTAGAATATTTAAGCTGAATGTTCATGAAAGGGTCCTGTTCGAACAATACAGAGTTACGAATAGAATCGCCAGCGAATGTAATAGACGTGACAGTTAGGATGGAACTGCTATTTGCAGAAAACACGTGCATTGCAACCTGTTTAGTGTTCAGTAAGCTGATTATTATTTTAAATTAAACTAAAATTTGGACACACTATAATTTGGTGATTGAAAATACCATTAAGATTTTCGTGAAAATTATCTGTGTAATATAATTTTGAGTATATAATTTATAACCGACGAAAAAAAAAGGAGGAGGTTCTCAATTCGACACGTATATTTTTTTATTCAAATAATTGTCATTGTTACCATTGCCCTGAACAAAGACAAGAACAGTAACTGACCCTAGGTATACATGTCTGTGAACTCTTTAGTGAATTCTTTGCGAGATGAATCACTTAGCACCAGGTGGCTCGTCCGCTGGTTTCTAGGCTTTTTAGATTAAAATATATGGAGCACAAATTCGGAGCTTATTTTCAACACAAAACAATTCATCGACTAATATTAATCATGGAATCGGTAGCTAGTTACATAAATTAAGCCTTCGTAGACCTGTTGTCAGTCGACGGAATGGATGATGACCTGTAATCAGTTTGAATGCACGAGTAATGTGCACTTAGCTCAAATGACGATTTTAAATGTTAATGCTTTAAGTGCGCCATTGAGTCTGTTATTGTGCTGTTACAACGTCGTTCGTTAAACAATTTACGTGCCCCCTCTTTGGGTCATGGGGGGGCGAATGCGGATGTCAACATGACATGTTTGTATGTTTACAATCCTCCGTGGCGTAATGCCGGATTCTGGGGGATACTTAGTTCGATTCCCATCTAGGCAGTTTGTATATAATGAATATGATTTCAATTTTCGTTGTGGATGTGTATTCGCTCGAAACCGCAAGGCTAAAACTAAACTACATAATCTTACACAATACTTCTGGATTCATAGGTAAATACTGATAGGTAAGCTACAATTGCAGGTCATAACTAAAAATGGGGTAGAGCCAGCATTGCTGATCTTAAATAAATAATGAGTATTTAATAAACAACAGTGATTGATTTCATTAAAGTCAAACCCATTCCAGGAAAGGTGGGAAAAAATATGTCCCTCGCAACATTTAAATTTGGGCTCAAAATTGGGTCTGGCAACAGCGTACGGGACTTTCTGGTCTAAAACTCCAAATTACTTCATAGTATATCAGTAATCATTACTACTGTAGTTATTGATATGCGTTATGTCACTCGAGTGCTGTATTACTGTATGTAATGAGTCATTTAATTCAATTAGTCCAAGTTAAGTTTGATACATAGTAATGCAATAAGTATTAACAATATTTCGCTGGGGCACGGCCGCTACGCCACGTTGCCACGTTGCGCGTTGCTACAATTTAAGACGCTGTACGTAGGGTTGGTAATATATTTTTGAATGTTTGTAGTAGTTTTCAGAATAAGCTATTAGCATGTAGGTAAATTTTAAACGAATAAAGTTTTTTTCACAAGCATTTCAAAAAATATTGTATTTAAGAAAATATTATATAAAGACAAAAACCATCGGTTTTTAACAAAGCCGTAGTTTTTCGCATTTTCTTCTGTACAAGAAATGTATGCTTTATGATTTAATGAGGGTTTTCATTATTTTTTATTCAGTAGAATAGGTAGTTAGTATTTTTTGTGTACCTACTGTACAGTTTAAAAACCCCGAATCCCTAAGTAAACTTCAATAATACATAATAAAATTATAATAATATATTACAGTATGCTTGGCAACCCTAGTTGTACGTAACATAAATTTGGCGATTTCTGTAGTACAGCCCGAGTTTTATAATGGCCGCTCCTGAAATATTTTTTATCGGAAGGTTGGTATATCGTGTAATGAAACTTTGTGTTCAAGACCTTGATATTAAATTAAAACTGTTCTCGCTTCGATTGGAAAACTTATTCCTTAAAATAAAATAGTACCCGAACTGGGAACAACTTATATCTACTTACCAGGCATTGTAAAACTTCAAGTATTTATTAGGTAAGTAAGTATACCATTTTACAGGGATTGTTTTTTTCAATTCTGTATCTAAGAAGCATAATAATTTTACCCCACGAAGTTTTCCTTCACCAAAGCAAGTAATAATTAACTTCTAATACGCACATAATACTTGAAAATTAGAGAAGCGTGCTAGGATTTGAACTCGGGCCCCTTCGCTTGAGAGACCAACGTCCTAACCGCTAGGCTATCACTGCTAACAAGGGCGGTAACTTGTTCACAATACGTAGTCGGTCATTACCTGATTGACCTTCCACATTCAAAGGCAAATACTGAAAACCATTCGACTACGTAATTGACTGGCTTTTATTATTGTTTAACAAGTAACCACGAGTCGTCTTAAGAGTGGAGTGTTATCTGTGGCAGTCGGAACGAAGGCCGCACGTCACAATGACGGTAATTAGCGACTGTATTGTAGTCGGTTAGACGCTTTAACGCGCTGTGAAAATCGTTTAAGAGCATTAGTATTCGAAGGTTGGAGACGCAATTTAGCTGGCTCTTCGATGGACAGATTTATTATGTAATTAAATAACGTTGCGTTCGTTTTTGGCGTTTTAGTTCGTACTAGACGAAATTACGTGTTTATGAGATCTTTCAGCAGGATTACTCATGATGTCATGATATTATCCTTCATCGAAGGAAGATAACATTTTTCATCTTCCTTCAGTTAATTATTCGGTCAATAAAATTATTCGCTGTATACCTACTCATCAGATTTTAATACAGATCCCCCATATGATATCGACGTTCAAAGTCAAACAACTAAGCTATCGCTGCTTCTACCGCCAAATTACGTGTGCTGATTTATTCCAAGTATTTAACGGATTTAACATTTGAAAACGCTTCAAACAATCGATAATTGTGTACACTTTGTTGCGAATTTACTATAAAAAGCAGCTGTGTCCCCGTTCTACAAGTAAACAATCGTAAAATACGTACATAAGTGTTGCGAAATGTCGCATGTTGTTATAATTTTACGTTTCTAATGGACATGTTAATTATTTTCCACGTCAAATGTTCTGATTCAATCTTTGTAAAACAATGTTATGAATTTATATCCAATTATTTATTACTTACGGTGGTATTTATACAACAAATGGACAGTCTCTATACATCTAATACCTTTAAACGAGAAATTCTTGTAAATACTTACGTATATAATTATAATCTGAATCTCGGAAACGGCGCCAAGGATTTTCATGAAATTTACTATGCAGAGAGTTTCGGGGGCGATAAATCGATCTAGCTAGGATTCATTTTTAGAAAATGTCGTTTTATCCTTGTTTTCATGATGAATGAAAAACTGCCACAATAGACTCTTCCTGACATCTATTGGCGAGTAGCAACACTAAAGCTACTTCAGTAGATGGCGTTGTTAAGCAACACACGATTTACGCAAAGCTCGGTCATCCAGATATTAGTTCTTTATGTAAAAAGCCAACAAATGAGCAGACCAGCCACCTGATCTTAAGTCACCTTTACCCATAGACATAGTAACAAGACTAGCATCGTAGTGCTACCAACCAAAAATGAACCTAAGGATCTACGTTAATAGCTGGTTAATAATACGGCTGGCTTTGGAAATCCCGAATTATTTATTGCTCTCCAACATTTCTTTCTAAACACGTTTAAGATTATAATCCTGTGACATAACTAAACTATTTTTTACGCTGCTATATGGAATGACAGACTTCTCTATATAACCGCTACTCACGCTGCAAGGAACCCCGTGTTTTACACCCTAAACATGTGTCGCGCACGATTTATTATTTAATATAAGAAAAACCCGAATTGGGCGTTTAGGGATGTCGAGTGAACGTGACTTATAATGTTGCAAAATCACTGCCAAGTATAGCAGAACACCAGAGTGTCTAAACATTTAATGTTAAGATAGGGTAAAAAGAAAATCAGAATCAAAAACGCTTAACGTAATCTTAAATTAAAATTTAAAAAACCCCGACAGTTTGACTTACACTAAACATACATAGCTAAGAACACTCTCGATTAAGTCACCATTCTTACAAAAAAAAACTAAATCAAAATGTTCATCTGTTTGGGAGCTACAATGCCACAAACAGACATACAGAATACAGATACACAGACACGTCAAACATATAACACCCATGTTTTTTCTTCGGGGGTTAATAAATAGGATAGATAATGTTTAAGACATAAATTAAATTACTTTATTTATGTTACTAGCTACCAAAAGAGCTGATGCGCCTGATGGTAACTGGCAACCGTCCCCCATCAACATCAGCCGTTTTAAAAAGTAATTAGTATTTTCTGCGTTTTTCCTTAAGCTAACTAAATGTATTGAAAATTGTCCCCAGAACGGAAGCTGTTTGTGGGTATGCTGAACAAGAAACTGTCGGAGAATGATGTCAGAGCGCTGTTCTCTGGACACGGCACCATCGAGGAGTGCACTGTGCTCAGAGATACTCAAGGCCAGAGCAAGGGATGTGCTTTTGTCACCTTCGTCTCCAAACAGGCTGCCATCGCTGCTATTAAGGTAACTGTCAACAGCTATTCTATATTGTTTATCCTCTTTCACCAGTATTTTATGCAGACGGTCGATTAAATTAGGTATGGAACATGGATTCCAGAATTCTCCAACATAAAGGAACTGTCGCTAAAGCCTTTTCGGTGGTACAGCAGGCGTCACGATCATGAGATCTTTGACTCAAAAATAAATAACACCCCGTACAGTCCAAAAAAAATCATTTTATGCAATGTAATTAACTAAACCAAAAAATGATTCCAGGCGCTACACCACAGTCAAACGATGGAAGGATGCTCAGCGCCGCTAGTGGTGAAGTTCGCTGACACGCAGAAAGAGAAAGAGCAGAAGAAGATGCAGGCGATGCAGGCGAGCCTCTGGGGCCTGACGTCACCGGCGGTGACGCCTACAGCATACCTAGCGTCAGAGGCAGCGTTGTCGCCAGCGACACAACTGCAACTCTTGCAGCAGTTGCAAGCAGTCGGACTGCAACAGCAACTGCTACAAGGCCAGGGGTCCACGTTGCTGCAAGGTAAGATGGTCTTTCTAAGACTGATGACATTGAAATCAACAATGTTGGCGAAAAACTAAGGGGAACTGTTAGTGCAAAGTTGAAAATGATTCGCTCATTTCGCAGTGGAAAAATATTGTCGAGCGTGGAGCACTTTCTTTTACTACGAAGACGAAGCCGTGCCTTTAATAGTTTCAAGTATTTAGTTGATGTAACCAAATATAATAAAGTTTATGTAGCTGGTACTCAATTTTCCTACTTATACCGTGATATCGGCGATAAGTTTATGATTTTAATAGACTTACTAAATGTTCATGACACCACTCACATTAGTTATGCCAATAATCATATGGAAACAATGAAACAGAACCAATTTTCAGTAATCAGTAATTCTGGTGAGAATTAATATTTTTGTTAGGTCTTCCGATAAATTTTGAGTAACCCATGAATAGCAGATAGCAGGCTGGCTTTACTTGCACTTTAGTTTTTTTGTTAGATGCACAGAACTTTAAAATAATACTGACAATGAGTTTCTTTGGGGAGTATCCATCCAATGTCTTATTAACTACATCGACATCAATAAAAACCTGGCGCTCTCGATTGTATTCATACCGACAAAAATATAGTCTAAGTAATTTCTATTCGTAAATGAGAACGATTCCAGTTGAAGCTCACAAAGTTGAAACTTTTATTATTCCATACAAACGTGTTTGAGTCTTTCAAACGTGCTCAATGAGGCCACTCTCATCCGAAACACCGAAAAACAATTCCGCTAATTTACGTACGCCTCGTAATTGGAAACAAAATTACGACTAATTACGTATTCAGTTAGAGGAAGTCGTTTAATTATTCCCATTTTAAATTCCATCGCTTTTCGTTGGGATTGCTTACATTCGCCCGCGTAAAGGTGGGATTGTGATTAATGAATGTGTTATCTATGGTCCGGCTGTATATTTGTAAGCTTTTATAATAATAGTGTGTACAATTTGTTTTTAAGCTGTATGTTGCTAGATGCTTCTTATTTTTTTTTGTACCCTTAGTGAAGTCAATTTGGCCTCGATATTTTTCAACATCATCACAATTTTAATTTTAATCTTAAGTATTCTAAAATTTGATTTATTTGAAACAACGAATTGACTTCACTAATTTCGTTGCAATTTTATTTCGTGTCGCTACCCATTTTTGTTTTAATCCTTTTTTATTTATTTGCGTTATCTGCTGCCCTCCTAGGTGTTAACTATCAGGAAATCGGTTTCAATGGCGCAGGCCTTAGCGGGGGTGCCGTGAGTGGCGTGACGGGGGTGGGTAACATCGGCGGGGGTGCTGCAGACCAGCTCCAAGGGTTGCTGGCGCCGGTGTCTGTCCAGAACCTGGCCGCGTTGGCCGCGATGACCCAACCCGTCGTGACCCAGGCGACACAAATTGCCCCCGCTGCGGCACCCCAACCTGCCGCACCACAATTGTGTAAGTATTACTGCTTATTGTTACGTAGATTAATTTCGTCCCACAAGCGACCAAGACTGATACGAGACATTTTGCTAATTTGTTTTATGAACCAATTGTTATTTTGCCTGGAATTTCTGAAAATTTTCGAAAATCTTAGTTTATATTACTGAGCTTGTCTTTGGTCGATTTTAGTTTCCTACCTTTTGCCTATTCCTTAAATATAAAATTAATTGTCAAGCTTCTAAAGCCAATGTGCTCTAGACTCTATTCATTTTCTGGTAAATTTCGATTACAACATCAGAAAATAACAACGCAAAAATGATTGGATGTGGAATTGAATCGTTCCCATTTCATTCCTATTGAGATCAGGTTTATTTACAATTTAAGAAAAGGTGAAAACCCTTGTCGAATCTGTGAAAATATCCAGGGCGACACAAATGCCTGGGTGCCAACCTTAATTGACGTTTTTTGCGCACCACCGCCGTCCCTTTCCGAATTTTACCTCCGCAAGACAATTAAGGCTCTATAAATTTCGTCCTAATTGCTTTACCTGTCCAAATCTCTAATTGGAATGTGGCCACGTAGCTTACACGGCAGCTATGGTGGTGCCATAACGATCTTTTTTGTCCCCAAATTTTCCTTTCACGAAAATGAAGTGGATAACGAGCTCCTTATCGTGTTAAGTGGCAACTGCTACCCCGATGGAGATGTTATGTCCAACCTGAAATCAAGTTATTTACTTCGCGCCCCCGGACGTCAAGTGCAAACATCATTAGTGGAATGACGATGAGATTGGTTCATTAGTCGATCGGTCCTTGTCGCTTGTTGGACACGACGTAGGCACATTATTATTCAAGGAATATCATCGCAGTGCCAAAGTTTGTGGCGCAAGTTATTCCAATGAAATGAGGTCACAGATGAGTTGGTCAATCACTTCGTATGGGACAAGTTTTATTATCATATTCGTAGATTTTTATATATTTAGTTTTGCGCCAAAACGGCTCTCGGTCGTGGCACAAACTTCGATAAAATCATGAATTATATTGTACGAAGTAAAGATTTTTTTTCCACAAACTTTCCTATTTCAGGTTGGACTTTTTTACGTTATTGAGAGACTTAAAACGGTTAATTAACGATGAAACTTTTTCACACTTCAGGTCTTCTCGGGAAGACTAACATCACAGGTAAAAAAGTCGAAAGTGTGTGTTTTCATGGAATGACTTATCTCTGTTGGTTTCTTAGATGAATGTAATAAATGAGATTGGAACACTGATATGCTTATATATTATGGAAAAATAAGAACATGCTTTCCTTTCCCTCTGAACTTAATTTAGGTGTATACAATCTCATTTATTGCAGTATTCTAAGGAGGCTTGGTTTGATATGTGCGGTATTGCAGCGAATGTAGCTCTGACGTTGCTTGACTTGGCTTTGTACAGGCTCAATACGCCCGAATGCCAGTGTTTAACTTTTTTTACATTTGTGACATTACGTTTTCTGTATTTTACTCTTTTTTAATTTTTCGATCAAATTCTGGCGCGATTTGCTAGCTTATTTTATTTTTAATAGTGTTTGGCTGTCATAAAATAATTTAGTTTCAACTTTCAATAGAATAATTTATTACTTTCCTACACATCTTACTAAATAGTTTTGTAGTTCGATTTGTAATGTGAAATATCTGCATGGATTAATTTGCTTTTTTTGAAAGTTAACGTTAATTACTAATTTATAGGTTAAACAACTTAATAAATGAACAGAACTACGTTTTCATTTCATTTAATGTAACTCGGCTAAATGGACATAAATTTTAATATCACATCTTTTAATTAAAATCTTTATATTATTAATACGTAAAGGGAATCTTTTGTACCCCTTTTTTTAGAATAATGGAGGCACATAGAAGTCTAATTTTTGGTAAAGTTAAAGTTTATGTGAAGAAGAGGGGCAGAAAGCTAGTTTTTTTGAATAATATCTATGTGTTAAAATTACATTTATTAAAGAAAATAGAGCATTGACAAAATTAAATGTCATTGTAAAGTAACCGTTGAAAGATTGAATTACGGTCGAATTTCGAGTGAAGAAAAGCCTCTAGTAATTTTAAATGTACCTACGACAAACCAAACAAATATAGAGCTCAATTAAGCATTATTATTTCGTAAAATATTTTCCTTCATAACGAAAATATACGAGGAAAATGAACATCAAATTTTGTAGACCACAAATTAACGGTCACAGGTTCTCGTACTTTGAGTATTAATTTTAATGTGGTAAATAAAGGTGAGAAAATGAACCTTTCATGATTTATTTAATAGTTTATTCACTATTCAGCTCTACGACATTAATGAATAACACGTAGGTAATTAATTGATTTTGTAAAGTTTAGGAATTTATTTGAATTAACATTGCTTGATTTATGCAAATGAGTTGTTCACGTGGATTATTTAATCATTCTGAGGTATTAATTATTTAACATTAAAATTAAATAACACATTTTAATTTTATTATGAATCTGATTCTTATTGTTTAATGTACCTGTAATTTAAATACTTAGGTACGTGTTAGGTTTATTTCTTCAGTGCTTTGGCAAAGTTTTTTTTTGTCAATGATTAATTATGTCTGTATTTTTTGTCTATGGTAAAAATACCGCGTAACATGTACGGTAGATGTTATACGTTCTCTGTTCATAACACGTGTTCCGTTTCTGCATGATAGTGCTAAAACTAAATAATTGTTGTTTTATCATCGTGTGTGTCATACTGTGCTGATATTCGATTAGTTGTTGAATTTGATTGTGTTATTGTACTCTGTTGCTCGGATGTCGGTGTGTGTTGTGTTTACTAATAAATATCGAATGTCTTAATGGCATGAATGAGCAAAGCGGTAACATTTTTGATTGTTTGTCTTTGCAAACAAATACCGGCTGGAAATATCTATTACACTTGTGTTGTACAAATTAAGAAACAAAAACACGGAACAATCGGTCTTCCGTCTGTGTATGGAATATTACTTTAACAGAGGTATTAACAATCGGCACTATAATTATCTAATAACATCCACCGTAAATAAATATCTATAATTTCTCAATCTTATCTATTTTATAAGAAGTAGTTAAAGTTGAATTTACTATTATAAACTTTCTTGCTTTCTGTACTTACGGTAGTGTTTGAGAAAATTTGAGAAGTCAATTTAACAGTTAACGTTATGACTGAGGTACCTAATATAACTACTACCTACCTCACATTGACGTACTTCCAATTTACATAACACAACTTAGGTATTTACTATTTATCCTACACAAAAACAAATACACATAATTTCCTATTTCAGATACGAATGGACGAATAAAAATGGGTTCTTCATAGTAGATCTAATAGGCACTATGCAATAGTAACTCGTGTTAGTATAACTTCTTTACGATGGCAGTTTATCCGTACAAAGGATTTTCTCGCGTTCAAAGGGACTCGAAGGGCACATTTCCCTAATTCGGATTGACACGTGTCTGAATGCCACTTTTATTCCTTTAAGTCTCCCCTTTTACGGATACGATTCTATTATGAGTGGTATAGAACGAGTCGTAAAGAAAATCGGAAAATACTCTAGTTTGTCGTTGAATTGTTGGATATGTGACCGCTATTTATTTGACAAAGAAATTGTGACAAAAATATGGGATAGAGATATCGACGATCGTATGACGATCGGAACATGTATCAATGTTCTGTTATTAGTGATCAAAGGTTTCAATATTTGCTTGTGACTTGAGTTATTTTGCTTAAGTAAAGTGAAAATCCACAATATTTTTGCCGTCTTTGTACCTTTGTTGGTACCTAAGTGACGGAGAATTCCGTTGCATTCCCTCATTCATTTATAGGAACGATTTGTCGTTAAGCAGGTAGGTGCATATTTGATGTAGCCACAAAATTCCAAACAAAATCAAACCGAAGAATCGACAACAAACTCCTCATTGAATAATTTAAATGTTAAGTTAAATTTCGATTAGGCTGATCCCAAAAAGTGATTGATTTTAACATCTACATATTTATAATCAAATCAAAAACGTTTTACGTATCATTAATTACCGATACACTTATGAACGTATTTTTCTTAATTTGTTACCATTTCGGAACGGTCTTTTGTAATGGAGGAGAATAAATTAACGACGAAAGAACCCGTAGAGACCATAGGTCTACTGTACTTTACTCTTACGTTCCTAATTACCATCGCCCTACGTTAGCTCTTGATCTACGTCTGCATGTACGATGAAAAGCGACAAGTATATACCTACGGACAACACAACACTATACGACTCATTATAAACGCAACACTGATTTACGCAAAAATCTAGGTGAAGCTCACTTACCTACCTTATCCCAGGTGAGCGACGGAAAGCGACAAGTCGCGATGCAACTCATAAACATATTAAAAGCATCTGAGCAATAACATCCACCAAGTGTAAATGTTAAGAATATTCCTGTAGATGTTGCTACACTAATAATTGCGTACAATGCCGCGTCGCGTCGCTTTGCACCGTTTGTCGCTCACCTAGGGGGGCTATATAATAGTGCATTTTTGCGTAAGTCTGCACTTGGCTTATAATGTTGATATGTTGGTGGCATTGAAATTATAAAATTTCAAAAAACATAATATAACATATATAAAACCAAATATATAGAGATAGCGTCACATAATATAAAACATTACATTACATTACCTTATAACATACATAATTATGTAACATGTACTGAAATGCTACCAACATAATAGCGAAGTGCAGACTTTTGTGAAACTCACTCTAGGATTTCGGCTTTGGACGATGGACTAGCTCCATGTATGTAACCTGGTGCCACTTGCAGGGTCCACCGCCGAGCCGCTTAGTTCGGCGTACGCGGCGCAGTTCGGCTCGTTCGCCGCCGCGCCGCTCGGCTCGGTGCTCGGCTCGGCCGCGGCGGCCGCGGCGGGAAAACAAGTCGAAGGTATGGTGAAGGCCTTTACTGTATTTTTTTTTTAATTATTTTTTAACAAAAGAGTTTACGTGATCTACATTTCCATTTCTGCCCGTTTGTCTATTTGCCCAAAATATGATTTTGAAGATAATGTGGATAGTGTTCATTAGCATAATATAAGTAGGTACTCACAATATACCTACGTTCTAAATAACTCCAAGGGAGATCAGAGAAAAAATGGCTCGCATGACATGAAATACCGAAACACTAAATAGCGATTATAGTAATATTTGCGAGTAGTATATTTTGATCGACTTCAATGTGGGTAGGTACTGATTAGAGTTAATAATTTCAACCAATTTCATGATAATAATATAAGTGTGTAAATATATTTTTCCAGGTCCGGAAGGCGGTAACCTGTTCATCTACCATCTCCCGCAGGAGTTCACCGACACGGACCTGGCGTCTACCTTCCTGCCCTTTGGCCACGTCATATCCGCCAAAGTGTTCATAGACAAACAAACGAACCTGTCAAAGTGCTTCGGTTTCGTCTCGTACGATAATGCTGCCTCTGCGCAAGCCGCCATCCAAGCCATGAACGGCTTCCAAATAGGTACAAAGAGACTCAAAGTTCAATTGAAACGATCCAAAGAACTATCGAGACCATACTAGAATATTCCAGAACTCGTTCCTAGTGAGAAACTTAAAAAAGAAAAATTTAAAAAAGGAAATCTATCGCAGAGGTTGTAAGTTTTTGAACGTTTGTTGTGATGTACCGGTGCACTTGAACTGATGATAGTTCGTAAGGTTCGTTCGAATTTCGAATACGCGAGTCCACGTGCACAGTTGTTATCTAATAAGAATAAAGTTAAGGTTTGTGTCAAAGGATTTATCGTTTCCAAAGTATTCCCCAAATTTGTTTATTTACTTACTATATTATAATAATTATTACATTATTACTGCTATTTTTATTTTATAAACGATAAGTTTTAGTCACGTTAAGCATAAGTTGGATGCGTTAGCGACCGTCGCGATTTGTGAACGCCAAAGAGCTGGTACTAAGAATATTTTCGTTTCCGAACTGAATGTTTGATCGCGTCGTTTTGTGTCATAATTATATTGTAAAATTTAAGAGATAATATTTTCGTCACCCGAAGCTTACCGTATGCAACCGTTTACCATTTACCGATTACAAGACGTATTGCTGTTAGGTTAAGTTGCATTGGTACGTTTCGCGTTTTGTTTGTTACAAACTCGTTCATTGTGTTACCACTTGTTTAGTTGATGTGGCCATTGTCAGTAACAGTTTTAGTCTTCTTTGTTTAAAATTATAAGATTTTAGAATAACGAAATGATCTCAATGTGATCAGTGTATTTATTGTTTCCCTTCACTTATTCTCAATATCGTACTTAAATGTCGCTATTTTTAAAACCTTTCAATTGTACAAAACATTATGTGATGTCAGATTTTTTTCTTATACACATTCGAAAAATCTTTATATTGTACTAACTAAATGTAAATCATTTTGTAAATTTCCAAAGACTAACAAATATCCTTGTATTATTTACTAAAACAATACAGTAACTACTTAATTTTAAATAAAGAATTAATGTGCATAAACGCATTAAATATCAAATAATTGACAGTTAAGTGCGGGTAGTCTAACAAATTTAAAAAAACTGCTCAAATAGTTATGTCAAACTGACAATGACAAGCCCAGGCTGTATTTTTGTTATCTGTTCGTTTGCAGAAAATGTTTTTAAATATTTCAAGAGACTTGCAGCTCCCTTGATGCTGCACGTGTCCATAGGCGACGGTGACCACTTACCATCAGGTGCGACGTATGCCTGTTTGCACGTCGTTAACATAAAAAAAGACTGTTCCTTTCAAAAACCCTTTCTTTTTTTACTTATTTCGGTCATCTTAACATCAAAGGTAGGTACTTCATTCGTTGCTAAGCAGGTTACTGCTATGAGAAATACTGTAAATATTATATAGATCTTTTAATAGGTGCTATATTTTTATGGGGCCCTTTTGTCATTTAAGGGTCCTTTAAAGCTTATTATGTCATTACCCTACACGTAGTTAGCTACACCGGCTACGCGTAACGTAAGAAGCACAGATACCATTAACTGCAAAAAAGGAAAAGCAGTTATTGCAATAGTTTTTATCTTATCAGTATATTCAAATAAAACATTGCATTCGAATAAATAAAAAAGTACAGCCTAGAACAATGTTGCATCCATTAGAAATATAATTTCCTTTGCGTTACCTAATTATAACGATAAAACATCGACCCTTTAGTCAAATATTTTTGTTAGGTTAAGTATTTAATTATAGACATTTTTGTGTAAGTTGGACATTCATTCTTAAGCATATAAATTGTTTTCTTTTTTTCTATTTGTATGTTATAAGTATTCATTCGTCACTTTTTCTCTTATAGACTTTGGCACTTAATCATACCCTCAAAATCTTTCTTTTAGTTCAAATAGCCAACTTTAATCATTAGATATATTAAAACTTTTTTCATTTGGCTATATGAACAAACCTTGAAAGTCGTTTGTTTACTACATTTTGTAGGGTAGGTATTCTTTTTAAAATTTAAAATTATGTAATTAAGGAATAATATATTTTTATTTAACTTTGTATCACGTCATTCATAATTATTTTTGAAAGGCTCAATTGGGAATTTCACTGATAGGTACTCCATAGATAAACCGTAACTGAGTAGTCCCACTGTACGGATCTCTTTCAGCGAGAGAGAGAGAGTACTTGGCCAAGACTTGTGCAGGTCAGTATGAAAAAGAATGTCAGTGAGAATGACCAATAGATATTTTTATTCTTTTTTCGGTTATAAATTATGATTTATGTTACTTGTTCTCTTCGTGTTAAAGAACTGATGTAGACCGTCATTGTAACTTAATTTAGTTGAGTATTATATTGTATTTAAAGAGAGTTTATCGAGATGGGCTTATTGTTTTAGTTAATTTAGTCAAGTTTTTGATGTCTGAGGAAAGACAATATCTAGACTGAATAAGTTTCCTGTCATAGATTAAACAGTTGTGTTGTATCTACTTCAGTTTGTTATTGTCTGTCGTACTAGTTCCTTAGGGCTATAATGGTTCGTTAGTCCACTGTAAAGTTACGTCACTTATGGCCCTTATGACGTCACAGTTCTCGGGTTATTTAAATTCGCTTGACATAAAATGGTTGAATACAGCAAATTGGTTATCCACGGACATTGCTTAGTGTGCTAAGCCCTTAGAGAATTCATAAATCGTTCTTATTTCTTTGTTTAATGTTTATCAATTTATTACTGAAGGGGATGTAGTATGTTTTATATTGTTCGGAATAGTTCTGCCTCTTGGTGTACACATACCTATGTTAAAATTAATAATTTTATGTTGGTAATATTCAAGACGCACAACAATCTGTAGACATTTATACTTATACTGTTGTCTGTTACGTTGTATTGAACAAAACTACGTGAACAAACGTACCTACTTATAAAGCAGAACAAAGTTGACATGTACAGAATCTCCAATTGTGATTATTCAAAAAATGAATATTTTCAAGGTGGCAATTCTATTTCGAACAAAATCCTGGACACGACCACTTTGAACAGTCTGTTTATAGGTGTGATCTAGATAAAAAAATGAGAATATAATGTATAAATTAAGAGGATTTTCTACCTACTTATAGTTTCTCTATACTGTACAGTTGAGAGAACTCGTTATTGTTGTTGTAACAGTAAATGCGCCTTTCCTTCTGACGTAGGTAATAGCTGGCTTTGAAAATGGAATTCGAATGTACAGTTTGAAAATGTTTTTTTTCATTGACAAGAAAAATACAGAATCTAAGAAGGGTGTTGATACCTATCTTTGGGAGAACGCGTCACGAAAAATATTTGAGTTACCAATTAGAAACAACTTAAACGTACGAAAAAAATTCGTGAACATTAGCCGCAGATTTTTTATATTCCTTATAAATTTCCGTACAGTTGGACCTATAAAAAGGTACACACACGTCAGAGCTAATACAGTGAACCGAAGATAAATAATAGAAAGCTGTAGGAAATATTAAAAATTAACAGATTAAATATTTTCCCTCGTATAAAATGTGATTTTTCGCACGATCATAACTGTACTTCGAAATACTAAACCGTAGCGAAGAACGCTCAAAACGCTAGATAGTGACTTTGTTTTCGCCTCATTTAGCTTCTCAACTTAGTTCAGTGATAGCATGCTTGCCAAGGCACTAACTACCGTCAAACTAATTTTAATGAATTCAATGTTGCCAGTCGTGTCGATTTATGAGAAAATACCCTATATACTATGTCTCCATATTTTCTACATTACACCCTGGGAAGTTCTGGGTAAAAATCTCTAAAAGTAAGTATTAGAATATGTAACAGTCAAATACTGTTATTAATTAATTATTGACGTATCATGCCTTGGCAAGTATGCTAGGCTTTCAGCAATAAGCAAAACTATGTATAAGCTTGCGTTATTGTATATCTTCGTAACGCCGTATCATCTGACATGTCACATGTACCGTCAGTTTAATACAAATTCTGAATATTGACAGTAGCGACATCTGCGCGCAACTGAATCTTTCAAACTATTAAAATCTTATATCCGTTCCTGAAACATTTCTTTACGAAGATACGGTAACAAAATGCTACAAGTATATTTTTAAAAGCCTTTAGGTTTTGAATTAATTAAAAAAAAAGATAATTCGAAAGAATTCTATATGAAAAAACAAAAGTCACGGTACCTACAAAGCAGCATATCCTACAGACGCAAAAATTATTTTTACACTATTTCGAGGCACCATATTTAGTAGATTATACAATTGGTATAAAAATGAATAAAAAGAACTGTTTTATACAACACCCGTTTTGTTGATATGAATGTAAATAAATGTCAAGTTGAAATTGCTGTGTATTGATTTCACCTATCCTTTACATCTTTAGTTTGTACGAAAACATCATAGGCTTTAGGGAGCTCCATCCACCCAGAGTCCAGTCCATGTTCAAATTCATAACGGTTCTATGGTGATGGTGGTGGTAGTTTCTAGCTCGCCTTGCTGGCTGTTTGTCTTTTGTTTAGCTGTTGTCACTCATTTCATAACCAAAATGTGAGCGTGTAGAGAGAGGGCTCTTTTTTAAGCCCGGCTATCTCCAGTTTTCGTTTGTCGTACTACTTTTGGGACACCCTGTATATTGCGATTAAATTAACTTTTGGGACACGTCTACTTATCGTCGTGTTCGGATGGAAGACGAATGAGAAGAGGTCTGACGAATCCACGTTCCCCATTTTGGTCAGCAAAAGTTCATTCGTTCGATGCCGCCGCGCCGTGGGAGACCAGCTCTACTCTGATTGCCACAGAGTGGTTATAACATGCTACGGTCATGGAGGTAACATGATAGTGGCATTACGCACATAATCTTGTTCACTACATATTAAGGCTGTGTTCCCAGTAGGCAAACTGCTCGGCCGACTGAGTGAGCCGCAAATTTGTGGCGGACTGAAATTTGAGTTAGCTGCAAACTCAGATCAATTTGCGTGCGTCACAAGCAAACTGTTATGAGTTAGCCGCTTATTTAGGTCGACCGACTGAATTTTCACTTTACTATTGTTGTACGAAGGGAGTGGTTGTCACGATGTGTGTTGGTCACGATGGATATTTTTGAAGTAATTGGTATCTTAAGAGGCGCTGAAAGAGGATAAAAACTGTCCAGCTGTCCGCATGAACAGTTTGCAGCAAACGGACTCACTACGCCCGGCGAACAACCATATCGCCGCCGCCGACTGGAACCGGGTTTGCTGTGAGTTAGCCTGACTACTGAGACTGACTACAGTCGGCGCACGTAACGCTGCAAACTGCGTATAGTGAGCGCAAAACTAGCAAACTGTGGACACTCCATTTCAAATATATGGAAGGGCGTACTAAACCGATACGCCGCAAACTCAGTCGGCCGCTAACAGTTTGCCTACTGGGAACACAGCCTTATAACTTTTGCCGTCTGTACGTCAATACAATGGAATGACAAGGGCGCTTGGTTGGTCACTAGAGGGGGCGCCATTAAGTTGATAGTCGGGGCCCCGTATAATTAGTACGACAGATACGGCGCCTACGGCGGTAGCTACTGTAACTTCCCAGCTAAACTTACAGACACACACTGTAATCGAACGCAGTGATCTCGCGAACAAGTTATTCCATTCGCATCCACCCTTCACACAAATGTCTTTCGCTTATTTACTTTCCTAAATTAATCAAAGGTAAATTAACAAGAAGTTTCTAGCAATCCATTTAAAAATAAAAGACAGAAATAAATAGTAACAACTTTTATTAATCAATGCCTCAAAAGCGTCGACTCGGCGCTCAACGCTCGACTCGCTCATTTTTACAACACTAAATCAATATCAATCCTCTCTACTTCACCCGTTCCCTCTTCTGTCTCACCTTTCTCATTCTTCTGTCCCGAAGTCTGAGGAACTAAACGACTTAGCTTTGTGGTTTTTATTAACCCGTGCTCGTCTGCTAGGGGTAATATATCGCAGATGAGCGGCGACTCAACCCCCAATATGTAGAAGCAGGTTCTGGGCTCTAGAAGGTACAGAGTGACTTGTGCAGGACTGGATGCATTCTCCAGACATTTGAGCTTCACCTCAGTCTGTCTGGGCTTCCCCGTTTTATCACAGATTTCTCCGTTCGAGTAGAAGTGTGAAACCGACGTGCGCTGATCTGGAAAGGATGCATCAGCATTAAATATATTTCGCATCTGGCCATCAATAAACTAGCAACCGGAACGCCAAAGCCATAAATTTGTGCTATGTAGATGGACGCTAAGACGTGAGATTATGGATTGTTTAGGCTGATAAATAAGGGCAGAAAGTTAGAAACCAACTCTTTTTGTGTCCAAAGAGCAATTATTTCTCTTCTAAGTTGATATTGCGTATTATTTTGTTATAATGTGGATTTCTTCAAGAGGTGAGTGAATAGGCTTTTACTAACTTACACTCACCGTCTTGGACTTCATCACCGCTTACCATCAGCTTGGATTATTGTCAAAAACTGTCCTTTGCAAATTAACCCCATTTCCCAGATTCCACCAAAATGAGACGCAGTGAAGGGATTAAATCTGCTCACCTGCGGGCTTGGGCGCCTTCCCCGGGTTCTCCTTGAGCCACTGTTTGTGGGCGAGCTCGTCGAACACGCCCAGCAGCAGCGTGCGACGCCCCCCGCCGCGCTCTACGTGGTACTGCTGTACGTGCCGCCCGTAGCAAAACTCGTACTGCCACCAGCCTGTGCCCTGGATGGGACATAATTATATACAGTTTATCTTTTACATTATTGTACACTATAAATCCTTTGTGTTATAAAACGCTCATATATGTTTTACGGAAATAGCCCACAAACGAGCTGACGATCCATCCGACTGCAAGTTGTTATCATGGCCTGTAGACAGCAGCGGCACTAAACTCACTCTCACATCACTGATGCGTAATCGACCAACAAAAAAAAGAGAGAGGAAGAAAGAATTGACTCTCAATCCCCCAGCCGGAACACGAGACACAATTGTCTTGTTGGTTACTGTAATAAGTTAATTTAGCTAGTGTCATATCTATGACATATAAAGTATCTAGATTATACAGTGTACAGTGGACATGAACCGCTCACCCCATGCAGGCAGTTCTCGCCGTTCAGGAACGCTCGCACGGGCGAGTCATCAAGCACAACCGACGCGGGCTTAGGCAGCGCCCCCGCCGCCGGCGCCCCCGCTCCTGGCGCCCCCACCCCTGGCACTCCGCCCTCCACCTCGCTCATGTCCGTCAGGGGGTGCAGCTCGAAGTTAAGACCCCCATCCTGCATCACAACATTACTTGTATTCGTATGGCCGTTTCTTCATTGGATGACAAAACAACGACACTATCATTTGGTGCTATTACCCTAATTATGTTGTAGTAAGGCTGTAAGCATTATTCATATTCATTGCACTGTTTTAATATAGTCTTCTATAACTTTGCTTGTTTTTATGAATAAAGGGGTTAAGCTAGCTAGTTCTTTTAGACGAAACAAAGCGAATACCATACCATGCATATTGGTGTAGCTGTAGGTACGAGTATACAGAAATAATGTACTAACGAAGCAAAGTGTATGTTACATACATACGTACACATTTTATGTACCATACACGGATGCATTTTGCATTACGCTCTAAACCTTCTCATACAGCAAGTATTAAAGTAAACAACTCAGTATCACAAACTATGAAAAAATGCATAAAAAATAAAACTATGATAAGTGATAACAAGTAGGTAACAACATAAATAAATGCAACAAAAATAATAATTACCTCATCGATTTTCGCAATTTTCAACACAGCAAGGAAATCTCTAGGTTCACTGTCCTGAATACATGCCAGAAGAAGTGTTAAACAAGCAACTAGCATTGCAACATCACAAATTACTACAAACAAAATACACAAGCTCAGAACAAAATTACAAACAACTGCGATATTGTATTGTATGATGATTGTATGCTACTATACGTATATTTATACAAGGTCGAATTTTCAAATCATATATTTTCCATAATTATTTATTTGATTCGAATGACCTATAAATGGGAAAAATAAAAATGGTTTATGTGTGGTGAGGCGCTGTGGACGTAGTAATCTCGTGTGGTGATGGTTTTGAGAGTGTAGGTGCCATTACACTCAAGTAAAAATAATGATTTTTCAATATTTACGCACAAAATTAATTCGCAAGCAAACCCGAGCTGAGAGCGTTGTTTATGAGGGAACGTTCTGTCATCGCGTCGCGACCTTATATGGTAATGTTTTGAATTTTCTTTGCGTGACAGTTCGGACAAGCTCCGCCTACCGAGGCGCCGGACGCCTTACGCTATCAGTGCTAGACTAGAGACGACCGCGAATGCTCGCACTCTTTGCTATTACGTTTTCCTCCCGTCTCTTCTATTATTATATAATTATATTACCACATTTGGTGACCCGACGTTTGGACGGACACGAGAAAAATGCCGGACGGAAAGGACGCGACCGGAGGGGCTATGCCGGATGACTTTCTTCGAACGCTATGGGCTGGCAGGCTGCCCACACACATTTAGTGACCCACGACTACAAGAACTTGTCCCTCCAGAAGACGCTAGCTGATCGGGTACGTCGCAGCCCAAGACGCTTTCTGTCCCTGTTCAAGCTACTGCCCACACGACGGCTTCACGGACGGCTCGAGTGCACATCACTCGCCCTCCGCATCAGTCGTCTCACCCTCTCATCCCGACTCACCGAGGATCGAGGGCATTCTGTGGACATACTTGGCTGCGCAATCATCACTCCAGCAACTCACACGACGGCTTCACGGACGGCTCGAGTGCACATCACTCGCCCTCCGCATCAGTCGTCACACTCTCTCATCCCAACTCACCGAGGATCGAGGGCATTCTGTGGACATACTTGGCTGCGCAATCATCACTCCAGCAACTCACACGACGGCTTCACGGACGGCTCGAGTGCACATCACTCGCCCTCCGCATCAGTCGTCACACCCTCTCATCCCGACTCACCGAGGATCGAGGGCATTCTGTGGACATACTTGGCTGAGCAATCATCACTCCAGCGTTGAAACCAGCATTCATGGCAGCAGAAGACACCAAGACTGGTAACAACAAACAAAAGACCGAAATGGAGCAGACAAGGGAGAAGAAAGAAAAGGTCCAGCAGAAAACCACACGAAGCGGACGCGTCGTTCACTTCCCTAATTACTATCGACCGTAGTAAGCAACGGTCTCAGCCGGGGTGTAGTGTAGGTGCCATTACACTCAAGTAAAAATAATGATTTTTCAATATTTACGCACAAAATTAATTCGCAAGCAAACCCGAGCTGAGAGCGTTGTTTATGAGGGAACGTTCTGTCATCGCGTCGCGACCTTATATGGTAATGTTTTGAATTTTCTTTGCGTGACAGTTCGGACAAGCTCCGCCTACCGAGGCGCCGGACGCCTTACGCTATCAGTGCTAGACTAGAGACGACCGCGAATGCTCACGCCTTTTGCTATTACGTTTCCGCGCTTTTTCTTATGTAATTAATTTCTGTTAACTGTACTCGTTCTTCAAGTTTCGTAATTTCTTTCCGTATCTTCTATTATTTTATAGCATCTGTCCTTGTACATTTCTATCGCTTGCTTGTATATAACTTACGTGCATTAAACGCAATTTTTTGTGGAACATATCGGCGTTTTTAATTGAAGACTCCCGATAGGAAACCCCACAAGAGTGTAGTAGTGAAATAGTAATGTTAATAGTGGTGGTTGGTGTTATAATAGTGATGTTCGGTGAAGTACCTAGTTATGTCGAAAGTCGAGTATAACTGTGTTCAATTTTGAATTTGAAATTCCGATAATACAGATCATAGTTATAAAATAACA
Organism: Thymelicus sylvestris; assembly: GCA_911387775.1. Lineage (NCBI taxonomy): Eukaryota > Metazoa > Arthropoda > Insecta > Lepidoptera > Hesperiidae > Thymelicus > Thymelicus sylvestris. The sequence goes on from OU426893.1 coordinate 15,137,347, forward strand.
AGTGTTCTAAATTAACATAATGGAAAAAGATAAAGAGTTACATACTCAAAATAAAAATAAAAATGATGCTAACTTTAAGAAAATCTAAGAAATTAAATCATTAGCAACAATTTAGTGTTAAAGAATAGATTTCTATGTCAACATACAGCACAAAAGGTGGTAGAAGTTAAAATAAGATAAAATTTAACATACTTATAATTATTCCAGTAGGCCCCAATCAACAATACAAATCAATACAATATAACATCAATGTAAAAGATTTGTACAAAGTATTCACTCTAGAGAACATTTTTTTACTTAAAATGAGTTAATGCTTTACCACAATCTCACATGACATGTTATTTCTTATTTATGGATCTATTTCTCAAGTCATTTATTGCCTACTGGCCTAGTCAAAATTGTTGATTGGAGACTTGGACTCTGTCTAAAGTCTATGAATAAATATAAAGTATCCATGTCAAGGACATAATGCTTACCGACAGCTTAATAGCATGGAACTGCTTTCTAACATTATCAACTTCATACTTCAACAGACTTCTTGGTTTCTTTGGGGCTCCATCCATTGGTATGCAGTTGATTACATTCTCACTGACATCCTTCGGCTTAAAGCTTGGATGTTCACAGAGTGATGGTGATAGAATCACCATCTCATACTCGCACGTAGCAGTCTCCTTGAACGAGTAGACTTCATGTTTGCCATGTACATCGCACACATAACGTACTCTAGTCAGACGATGCTTGCCATTTAAATCGCATATAGTTCCTGTAAATTTTTAATTCAAAATCATTTATCACGGAGTTTTTGATCATACAGTTATAAATATCGATTTTCATTTTACTATTGTTTCAAAGGTGAGGTGGTTTATAACTTTATAATGTTGCTATTATATAACATTACTGTAGGAATAATGTTAGTGGTACTTGAGTGGCAAAATTTCTTGAAAGCTTCATAAGTATATCATAGACTCAGAGCAATTTGTTAAGCTGTCAATTTTTCTATACGAAGATATTCAATTCACTAATCTATGGAATTGCCAGAGATTTAAGACATCAACTTGCTGATTTGAAAAATTATTCTCTTGTATGACAGATACATTATAGAGGAGGCTATATTGTTATAACTCCGGACAAACAGGAGTTTCTTCAGAGGTACTATTACACTCATATAGGAAGTGCATACATAGTAATTCTGGGTGTATTACTTTCTTCTTTATTCACATCCAAATGTACTAAAATATAACATTATATATTTATTTATATTTAAAGAAAATTTACTAGGAACCTTGATCCATAACCATCTCCACATAAGGCAAATTGAGACCTTCCATCTTGGTTGTTTTAAATGGCTCCTTCATTTCTTCGGCTGTCTTCATGGCCGCTTCCAGTTTGGCCATCTTTTCCGAATCCCAATATCCCAGAAAGTATTCTTGTAGGGCCACTTGTTTATCTAGTTGTGACAAAATGAAGGAAAATGGAACAGAAAATTAAAAAATTCATTCATCTAAGAACATTTCAGTAACCTAATTTTTATAACATTAAAAATATAGAGGCAATTGAACAATGTAAAACTTTAATATTGTTAAACTATTTTGATGACAAATATTATAATTCCTGCTGACAACATACATCTTTTTGTCATTTAACTACACTCACCGTCCCTCTCTTCATGATACTGTCTAATGTGTCTCCCGTGACAAACCTCATAGCTCCAGTAGCTCTCCAGTCTGAAGGAGCATATCTTCTGAGAGAACAATGGCTGCAGCAGACGCAGCGGAGACGGCCCGTCATACTCCTCAGTTACTGACGACTCCTTGTTGTACAGCTCTGGGAGGCGACACTCATATTTCTCTTTGTGATGTGTCATCACTTTTAATACTTCTTTATTCTGAAAAATATTATGATTTAGATTTGGAATACACTAAAATAAAATACAAAAGTGATGCCAATATTAGCATTAGAAAGTTTCCTCACTGGGCGCGTTCCACTGGACGCTCACAACACTCACAACGATCAAAATATCATACTAATTTGATCGTTGTGAGCGTTTTGAGCGTTCAGTGGAACGCGGCCACTATGTCTTCCTTTACCGAGGCAAATGAGTTCTAGAATACATATAATTTTTAAAAAGGTTTACAGAATGTATATTCCGATTTTCTTTAAAAAATAGAAAGGCTTTCAAAGCTAGTGCTTTGACTACGAATTCTAATATTAAAATAATGAAAGAAGAGACATATTTTACAAGAAAGTCTACACAATAAAATTTATGATAACAGTTACCTCAGACTTATTGTTCTCTCCGTCTGCGTTGATATCCGAGTTCTCTAACTGGCCGGGCCAATTGATAGAAAATAATATATTGTCATCAAAACCTCTAAAATCATGTTCGATAACATCTAAAACCTCCACACACTTAACAATTCCCAATAAACACAGAGTTAACCACAAGGCCCTCATCGTGGATCTTAATATACTATGTTATTTCAGCTTACAGACACATATTCTTTTAAATATAATATATTTGCAAGTGTAATTTATTGCAAAACAAATCGATCATTTCCTCTTGAAGGAATTGAATATTATACTAGAAATTTAAAAACCTATTAATAAAACTCAAATCGTAAGTAAAAACGTGTGACAAGTATACATTTTAATTTAGTCGGGTTATAATTACTATGAGTTGGTGACTTAATTTGTCAGAAGTTTTGACGTTAATAGCATGGAGAATTGAGGTAGAAGGAGGGCCATCTCAAATGAAGGGATAGTTGGAAAGGTCCAGCTATTTACAGAAAATAGAGGGTCCAATAATGGTCATATCTGAATGGCGCTAGTGTGTGACAAATAGATATATGAATTATGAAAATGAACGTCCCACGACACGACACGACACATACTTGAAACGATTGTTTTTGGTTATCTATAATTTATTCTTTATCTATTCAGAATATTATAAATTGTCTATGGTGTTGTCAGATAAAATTAAAGATTTACAATCAATCAATGTCACTATTGTCAGATCAGTTATGTTTTTGTCAAAATGGCGTTTAGCTTTTCAGCGTTCTCGTATATTATAGCTCTTATTGTAGATGCATTCCTTATATTTTTTTCAATATTCCATGTCATAGCCTTCGATGAGCTAAAAACTGACTATAAAAATCCAATAGATCAATGTGACACTCTAAATCCAGTGAGTAACATCCTAATCTAGAAATGCTATGCTGACTTGAAGACCTTGCGTTTAACCTTACCTTACCTTATGATTTCAGTTGGTGTTACCGGAGTACTTGTTACATTTCTTCATTAATTTATTGTTCCTGCTATCGGGAGAATGGACCACATTATTGATCAACGTACCCCTCATCATTTATCATATACACAGGTAATTAGGTTATATTGTGCATTCAAGGAATTTGTTGCTAGAAGTAGCTGCAAGTTGAGTCACATGATTTGAATCGTCGCGTTAAGTTACCGTTACGTTCTACTAGTTTCGTAATGCTGTGGATTTAGGGAACATGCACATAGTACATAGGATAATTTGATACATTTAATGATTTATCCATTCTGATACAAGATCTCAAGATGACCACAGCTATTTAGGAGATCGAGTATATTAAACAACAAATAAACATCAAACTTGAGCCAATTTTTCTGAGTCACACCTAACAAATTAGTTGGTAATCGGAAAATCTGTGCCATTTCCTCATAATATAAAAATTGATTAAATGTAAGTCCATTGACCCATGGACTGACAGTTTATGATACATCTCCCATCCTCATTTGCTGGTTCAGTTATACAATTTTATTATATTGAAGCAATTAGTGATGAAATAATATAAATTAACTGGCAATGTTTCGGAACTTACATTACTAACAATTTTTTTACATCAATATATTTTCCAGCGTATCCCTAATATGCTTTTAGATTTATAATTGGTTTATCCAAATGTATTATTTTAAATACTATAGTTTGAAAATCATTAACATTTCTAGTGTTGACAATGAGTTCATTGTATTTAATCAAGTCATTAATATTCATTTCAGATACCGAACAAGACCTGTCATGTCAAGGCAAGGTCTCTACGACCCTACAACTATAATGAATGCTGATGTTTTGACAGTCTGCCAACGGGAAGGCTGGATTAAGCTGGCTTTTTACCTGCTGTCATTCTTTTTGTACCTATATGGGTAAGTTAATATACTCTCTTGCATAAATCTTACTCTAAATTCCTGTTTGGAACAAGCTGAGTTAGAATCAAGGATAAGTTAAGGAGTTAAGGATTAAGTTGCTCCAAAACTATTACCACATCTGATAAACTTTTGGATAATATTTCTTTTAAATGACTTAAAATCTTATATATGTAACTGAAACTGTCTTCTATATCTACATAATAATGATAAGCCATTTATTATGAGATTAGGGATAAAATACAGGGGTCAATAAAATCTTAATATATATAAATTACGTGTCACGTTGTTTGTCCGCGATGGACTCTTAAACTACTTAACCGATTTTAATCAAATTTGCACACCGTGTGCAGTTTGATCCAACTTGAAATATAGGATAGCCTACATTACAAAATAAAAATAAAAACTTTTGACAGAACGAAGTCTGTCCGGGCAGCTAGTATCTTATAAAATGTCGCTAATCACAGTGTGCGGCTTGGCATAGGCCACCTCAAAAATTAAATAAACTTGTGTTAGTTTAGATAGGCATTTTAATGATCTTTAGTTTTTTTGATTTGTCTCTGCCCTGAATAGCAGAATAACTATTAAAATATCGAAAAAAATACATGAAAACAAAATTAATATAAATAAAAGTAAATAAAAAAACAAAAGACAACTGTCAACACAATAACACCAATAAAAACAAATGACAACTGTCAAATCTAATGTTGATGCATAAATAACTGAATGAACAAATGAACGAACGAACAAAAGAAGAATGAATAAGTGAATAAATGAATGAATGACTGAATTCAACTTTTTTTACTTTTATGGAAATAAGGAATGAGAGAGAGAGAGAAGGGAAGTGAGGAGAGAAATTTAGGGAGAGGGGGAGGAGGTATGAATTTCACTGGGTCAGCTAGTATTTTAATATTTAATGTTAATAATATAATTTGTATCCATGTTTGGACCTGAAATTTCATGACATTTCATGAAAGCTTGATTCCTGGCTTTGGTTGAGATCATTTTTGCCCAAATATCTATTTTTTTAAGTTTCGCTAAAATATTAAACAACGCTGATATCACATGAGTTATCACGGCAGATAAATTAATAATACCATCAATAAATAAACCCTCATAATATCTCATTGAAATTACATAGACATTAATTAGGAATATGTATAGATTTAAGTCGCAAGACTAGGCACGCGAAATGACAACGAGATGAAGGTGGGACCCTTCGGATTTGGACGACGGAACCACCGGGGACACTTGCTGGCAAACTTCATGGAGAAGGAGGACTTATTCATGATGAACTCCTTCTTCAAGAAGAAGCCGCATCGCAAGTGGACCTGGATAAGCCCTGATGGTTCAACAAAAAGCGAGATAGACTTCATTCTGGCAGACAAACGGCATATATTTAATGATGTCTCTGTGATCAGCAGGCTCAAAACCGGAAGCGATCACCGCCTTGTAAGAGGCACATTAAATATCGACGTCAAGCTGGAACGGTCACGCCTGATGAAGTCTACGCTTCGCCCAACACCTGTCCAAATCCAGGGTTCCGAGGGCTTTCAGCTCGAACTACAAAACCGTTTTGCGTGCCTAGAATCATGCACGTCAGTGGACGAGTTTAACACCAGGATGGTAACAACTGTCCACGAGGTAGGGTCGAAGTACTTCCAGACCCACCCCAGTGGTAGATCTCAGGTTCTCTCAGAACAAACCCTCGGTCTAATGAGGGACCGAAGAGAACTATGTGTGCAATCTCCAACCTCTATGGCGGAGTACAGACGGCTCAATGAACAGATCTCTAAGAGCAGGCGACGCGATTTGCGAATAATTACTTTTTAACAAAAAATAAAACCAACGAAAAAAAAACTGAAAAGCAAAAAATAAAATAAACCTTTTAGTATTATAAATTAAGATCCGAAATTAACAGTAAATAAATAATTTTGAGACCGTGCCAAAAAAACAACCAAAATTAATTACATAAAATTCATAATATTATGAGGGCAGCGGCATGCGATGCACACGGCAGCAGCAGCGCGGCGCACATCTTTTCGCCGTTTGGTTTTTCCTTGGTTTGGCACCGCCTCAAAATTATTTATTTACTGTTAATTTCGGATCTTAATTTATAATACTAAATGGTTTATTTTATTTTTTGCTTTTCAGTTTTTTTTTCGTTGGTTTTATTTTTTGTTAAAAAGTAATTATTTTTTAATTTTTAGTTGCTATAATACTTATAATAAAATTAATAATAAATTATTGATTTTATGAATTATAGATTCAGTCACCAGGTAAAAATGTAGTGGATGAAATATCAATCATCCCCTATTTTCGTACCTATAGGGGTAAAATTTTGTTTCGAAATTTAAACAAGAGTAACCTCAAGGTATACACTATTCAATAAAAAAAGAATAATCGAAATCGGATCATCCAGTACAAAGTTATTGGGGTTAACATGTAAAAATTCCGGGTAAAAAACGGGTGAATAATCAATCATTCCCTATTTTCGTACCTTTAGGGTGGGAATAAAATTTTCAAAAAAATATGGGACCAACTTCAGGACATACCCTATCCAATAAAAAAAGAATCATCCCAATCGGACCACCCTGTGCCGAGTTGCGTGATCATACATAAAAAAAAAAAAATACGTGTTGAATTGAGAACCTCCTCCTTTTTTTTTCGTCGGTTAAAAAACAACGCAAATCGTGTAAAAAACACAATAGGGATGTTGACTAATTTTAGGATTCAATTTCATTTTATAGATAGAACGTTAAGATTCACGAAAAAAATAATCTTCAATTTAAAAACAAAAATCGATAAATAAAAATCATTTTCAAATTTCCCGCCAAAAACCTCACGTGACGTCACTAGCCGATATTCAATACTATCTGTCGACTGAAGTTAGTTGCACTTTCATATAAAATAGGAACAATGACGTCATAAGCTCCAAACGGCGTTTGAGGTCACGTGACAGTGAGTACTATTTTTAACGTTTTAAAATAATTATATTTAATTTATATTGATTGATTTCGACAAAATAATAATATTTTAGGTGTTTAAATGTTTTCCTTGATACTTTAAACATAAATTTATTTTAATTTACTGATAGTGTCAACATCCCTATTGAGCAAAACCGAGGCTCCAAAGTGTTCGCCAGGGATCTCCCAAGTAGCACGCGGGGCTGAATAAGAGTTCACATTTAGCGTACAAGTGAACTTAAAGCATTAATTCATTCTTATATGAGTTCACCTGTGATGTATTAGCTGTATAAAGGCGAAAAATACGCTTAAAGCTGTTTAAGGTCTGTATAAGATGTTAACCTAATATACAGCTAAGGTCTGTATAAGAGTGTAATGTTAACCTACTACTATTTAAATGCTGTTATAATAAGATATCCCGGACGTCAGCCTGTATGAGATTAGAGAGGCTCTCAAACAGCTTAAAAACAACAAGGCACCGGGAGATGACGGAATCACAGCCGAGCTGTTAAGAGCTGGGGGGAAACAGTGGCGCTCCGAAATCTGTTCGATTCCGTCATTAATACTGGGACTACCCCGGAAGCGTGGAGCAGAAGTGTGGTGACTTTGTTCTTTAAGAAAGGGGATAAGACACACACTGCGGCAGATTATACAGAAGACCGAGGAGTATAATCTGCCGCTATGTGTTGCCTATGTGGACTATGAGAAAGCCTTTGATTCTGTCGAGACCTGGGCAGTACTAAATTCTCTTCAGCGGTGCCGGATCGACTACCGGTATATCGAGGTGTTGAAATGTTTATCCACATCAGCAACCATGACCGTCAGAGTACACAACACAGCAACGAACCCCATCCAACTGCAGAGAGGTGTCAGGCAAGGGGACGTCATATCCCCAAAACTGTTCACCGCTGCGTTGGAAGACGTGTTCAAGCTGATGGAGTGGAAACGACGTGGCATTAACATCAATGGCGAACACATCACACACCTGCGATATGCCGATGATATAGTCATCCTGGCGGGATCCCTGGAGGAACTTGGTACAATGCTCGGGGACTTGAACAGCGCCTCACAACGGGTAGGTCTTAAGATGAACATGGACAAGACGAAAATCATGTCGAATGTCCATGTCACACCCGTACCGGTTGTTGTTGACGGCGCTGCTCTCGAAGTTGTAGACGTGTACATTTACCTGGGACAAGTGATCCAAATGGGTAAGTCCAACTTCGAGAAAGAAGTCACTCGTAGAATCCAACTCGGATGGGCTGCGTTCGGGAAACTACGTCATATCTTGTCGTCCAAAAAGTTACCTCAGTGCCTGAAGTCGAAGGTGTTCGAGCAGTGTGTGTTGCCAGTGATGACATACGGATCCGAGACGTGGTGCTTCACTATTGGCCTTATGCATAAGCTTAGAGTCGCCCAGCGGGCTATGGAACGAGCTATGCTCGGTATTTCTCTACGCGATCGAATCAGAAATGATGAAATCCGTAGACGAACTAGGGTGACCGACATAGCTCAGAATTAGCAGGCTGAAGTGGCAATGGGCTGGCCACATAGTCCGAAGGACCGATAACCGTTGGGGAAGAAAGGTCCTCGAATGGAGACCACGCCTCGGTAAAAGGAGCACAGGACGCCCCCCGACCAGGTGGACCGATGACCTGAAGAAGACAGCGGGTATACGCTGGATTCAGAAGGCTCAGGACCGGTCTGAGTGGCGTAGATTAGGGGAGGCCTATGTCCAGCAGTGGACCTCAAAAGGCTGATGGATGGATGGATGGATAGATTTAAGGAAAAATATTGAACTTTCTTACTTGCCTCTGTTTTATCATCCTGAATAATTTAACCAAGAGTTAAAATTAAAATACCCATAATAATATACCCATTTCTAAAAATGGCCGAAACTCCCACCTAGCAACCCTGATAATGTCTGAATAAGTGACATTGGTTCTTCTTACAAGATAAGCTATCGAAATAACAAGTATTTGCATTGAATTGCTGTTATGGACATTGTCATAATGATTCTTGCAATTATTTTCTTATCAAATGCTATAAATATGATAAACTCCACTCAGATTTAAAATGAAGTCAACTCAGTTGTGAACTGTAAACATTGATTCCTTGCGTCGTGAATCTTAAGTAAATATTGCTTCAACAAACAGGTGTCATGGTTTTATAAGTTTGTATGGAACAAATACTAAAGTAGGTATAACATTTCAAACGTTAACAAAATGGTAATCTTTAAAAATATTAGTAGGTGTCACTTTATTACTTCTTAATTACGGAAGTTGTTGTGTGAGACTCATTAAAATTAAAATATCTGTTTCAATTCCCTTAGAGGTCGAATTTAAACCTTTCAACCCCCCCCCCTCCCCCTCTATAAAAAGAATGTCACGATTCACGAATCCATTATCCAAATTAATTAGTAGTTAAATCAGTTTGCTGCAGCGTTCTAAATTAAACTAGGTACCATAAGTTTTTACAAAATACCAGATGATTATAATTATTATAATCATTTGGTAATAAGTACTATACGGTATTTTTATATCTCAAAGGCAGTGATGACAGGCCAAACAAATAATGCTAAGAACTGTAAGTAGGTAGGTACTAGGTACCTATTACATTTGCGGATTTATTTTATTTACCATCTATAAATAACCCGTATTCTATACCTACTGACTAAACGAGAATCTCATGTTGTATTGCACAAGCACAAGTTTTTTAGTTTATTTTTATCTTTACTTTTTTTTGGTAAAAAAAAGTGTAAAACATAGTCACTTTATTTGTTCAATATGTAAGAATTTCATATTGGGAGAATTTGAGTTCCCTGCCATCGAAAGGAATGTAGCAGACTGCTTCCGATCTTGAGACCTTGCCAGGAGTGAGACTGCAGTCATGTTGCACGCGGCCAATGTACAGAGTTTCACTGTTCTCGGTCACGCCACCTCGGACCGCCTCTCGGGGAATGTTCGATCCGCAAGTCTTCACCCAGTCGTAGGGTCTGATGTTTCCGACTAACACCTATAACATACAATGTATTTTTTACAAATAATAACAATACTTATTCCTAAATTATTGTACCTGGTATATTGATATGCGGTGTTCCTCTCCTCCCCACGACACGCTGGCACCGCGATATGAGCTGGCGAGCTTGCCTGGCGTAAGAGCGCCTCTGTACTCCGCCCTGGCCAAGTACAGGGTTTCTCCCGAGCGGTTATAGCCCCCGACTACGGCATCACGGGGTACATAACCATCACTGGCATTTACCCAGTCTAAATTGGAACTATCATCAGTCTGCCCGCTTAATGGAACTAAAAAGAAGATAATTATAACTTAATTATCAATATATGAGAAGATATATTGTAACTTAATTATCTTAGCAAAATCAAACTTAAATATTTTTATTCGAATTAGGTTTGTAACAAACTTCTGGAATGTCACTCTACGCCATTGCTTCAACAAATCCCTGAGTAGTTCCGGTCAGATAACTTGTAGCTAGTGATATTGATAACTTGATAGGTTCTGCTGTGGTTCTGCTAGTACTCGGTGTTAAAGAATGTCAGTTTAATAATTCGCTATATAGTAACAGGACTGCGGAAGCTAGTACTGCTAGTAATAGGTTAGTTCTGTTAGTAAATACCTATAGGTAATCGTCTCTTTGATGATGATGATTACTTCATTAGTATTTGTTCCACTTGAAGTTGATCAGATATGTGTTGCTATCTCTACTGACCGACACTTGTAACAAATGGTATAAGATATACATATGTATGTTACACCGCAGAAATAGGTGAGGCAGAGGCACCAACCCAGGCGAGGCAGATACAGGTTCTACCGTCAAATGTGGCTTGCAATAAATATAAAACTCACCTGAGTTGTCTGACATGGTGATAACAGGAACTCAGTAGTCAAATTACAAAGAGTGCGTCGACTCGCCTGGGGCGCTGGTCTTATGCTTAGCCGTTTTAGTGATCCGTAGCCATTTATATATACTGGAGTTGCTTCTGTTACTTATAGGGTTGCCAGATGGTCGGGATTTGTCTGGATTGTCCCTATATTTCATACGATGTCCAGAGTCCCGACAAAGTACAAAATGTCCCGACAATTCACTCGAGTGACGGGCCGTCCCGGGTAAGGCAAGCGAAGTAGCTAGTCGGCCGTAGTATAGCGAATAGCCGATGCAAATTCGCTCGTCGGCCGCTCTGATCTCTTTATTTGCCAAAGAAGTAATGATTTCAATTTTTAATAATATAGACTTCCCTTCGTCATCACACTACGGCTCAGCTAGTCTTTCTGGGGGACTTTAACGCTAGTCATCAGGATTGGCTGTTCCCATACCAGAGGACCGACCATGCTGATAGGGAAGTTTCGAAGTTTGCTGGTGAAATCTGTGTCGTCATATTCCCTTCTAGACCACGGTTGTCGTGGTACCCAGCGAGTATAGCATTACAGGTAAGCAGATTGGGATGGCATGCGGCATTTCTTTGCATCTTATCCTTGGCGACAGTTCTGCTTCTCTTCGGATGATCTGTCGAGGCGGGTGCCGTAACCAACGTGGTACGTCAAGCAATGGAATACATCATTTCTTTCTGTGTCATTCCCAGCGGTAGAAAAGCTCCCCCTTGGTACCAATAAAGGGCGTGATGCTCGAGATCGCAAAGCTTCGCATATCAGTTCCAAGAAAAAAGCTTTTAACCAAGCCGCCAAGTGCTATAAAACGGCAATACAGAAGGACAGTCTTAACCACATTCAACATATTGACGTAAAGCGGTTGAGACAAACTTTTGTTGGCCTACACTGCCTCCACTGGTAAAATTCATACGGCTATGGAGAAAGCAGACCTGTTTGCCGAAAATTCTCGTCTATGCTGGCAACAACGTACCGCCTCAAATGCCTCATTAATAAAAATAAAAAAGCCTTTTATTTTTGCATTAACATTTTCACATAGACGATTTTCATGCAACATTCAATTATAAATTCACTTAATTATTACAGTTCTTATTATATTATATATTATGATAATTCATTTATATTATATTCATTTATATTATATTCAGTTATTATAAGCAGTATTATGCAAATACCTCATTGCGATAATTTAATGTCAGAAATGAAGAAAAATGGAGAGGCGCTTGCTGTCTCGAAGGCCTTCGATAAGTTCTGGCACGCTAGCCTTTCAAGCAAGCTTCCAGCTTACGGCATAACCCACTTGGCCTTACCCACTGGGTAGAGGACTTCCTGAGCGACCAGTCTTTCCGGGTTCTAGTCGATGGCAGTTCATCGGAAACGATGGCTACAAATGTCAGAGTTCCTCAGGGGTCCTTTTTTTGCCACTCTATTCTTGCTACATAATATTAATGACCTGCTCATGTACAGTATCTATGGGTACGTGGACAGTGGTAGAGAGCTACCTACGGAGTTCCAGGGCGAAGCCAATCTTGTGAGTTTCATCGACACTAAAACACAGACACCTTGGCTTCTACTTATCAGAATGTGTTAAAGTTTTGTCCAGATATTGAAATATGTTCCATCTGGCAACCCTAGTTACATACGTCCCTTCACACCAGCCTAAGTTACTAATCACCTCATTTATTGTCTGCTAACCTCATAAGCCTAGTAAATAAGTCGATTGTTGATTGTAATTTAATTATAAGTAAATATTCGTAATTGTTAGTAAATAAACCAAACCAAACATCCCTCTTCACCCTCTCCCCGCCGCCGCTCAGTCATTATCCCCTCCTTTCTCAGTCATAATACTTCAAATTATGTTGGGAGTACGATGGAATGGATGTCATTTTTAGTAATGGATATAATTACTCTATCCTATCTGGATCACTGGGATCACAGTGTGCTTATGTATAGTCCATTTTTTAGTCAATAGTCCAGTGCCGATAATTTTTGAAACGAAAAAAAATTATAGTAGAATGAAACCTATTGCAAAAGGAAGAGAATATAACGAAGATTATAGGAAAAATAAATTACGGGCGATCTGAGGTCGGGAGGGGGGGGGGGAGGGGGGGTTTAAGGGAAAAAAATGGTTTATCTCGATTTCCGGAAAAACTACAAGTCCTATTGAAAAAAGTTGAATGGCAAAGTTGTAGGTAATAAAAAGATCTACAACTTTTGTATTTACACTTTTTACATAACCTCAAAATTTATGTGAAAAATTCAAAAAACCATGTTTTTGGTTTTTTATATCTTTTACAAAAAATATTTTTTTTTCACGAAATTTGGTGAAAACTTACCTTTGTATGTCCTTAACATACTGTAATTTTTTTGATTCAAAAAAATACATTTTTCCACCTTATTTTGACCTTAAATCAAAAAAACAACCTTATTTTCAGTCGAAAAATCTCACGTCAAAATATCTGATTTTTTTTAAAAGTCGGTAGTCTTCTTGTTTGTTGGAATCTCTACTTTCTAATGGTATATAAAAACCTATACACTACTATGGTAAATGTTCTCAGAAAATGCAATGAAACGACTACTATTTTCGCATGTTTTTTGCCATCTCATATGCAATCAATGAAATCCGAATTTTTTTCGCGAAAATCTCTACTTTCTAATGGTATATAAAAACCTATACACTAATATGGTAAATGTTCTCAGAAAATGCAATGAAAAGACTACTATTTTCGCATGTTTTTTTGCAATCTTATATGCAATCAATGGAATCCGAATTTTTTTTGCGAAAATAGTTGTCGTTTCATTGCATTTTCTGAGAAAATTTACCATAGTAGTGTATAAGTTTTTATATACCATTAGAAAGTAGAGATTCCAACGAACAAAAGGACTACCGACTTTTTAAAAAAATCTGATATTTTGACGTGAGATTTTTCGACTGAAAATAAGGTTGTTTTTTTGATTTAAGGTCAAAATAAGGTGGAAAAAAATATTTTTTTGAATCAAAAAAATTACAGTATGTTAAGGACATACAAAGGTAAGTTTTCACCAAATTTCGTGAAAAAAAAATATTTTTTGTAAAAGATAAAAATAAAAAACCAAAAACGTGGTTTTTTGAATTTTTCACATAAATTTTGAGGTTATGTAAAAGAGTGTAAATACAAAAGTTGTAGATCTTTTTATTGCCTACAACTTTGCCATTCAACTTTTTTCAATAGGACTTGTAGTTTTTCCGGAAATCGAGATAAACCATTTTTTTCCCTTAAACCCCCCCTCCCCCCCCCCCCTTCCCGACCTCAAATCGCCCGTAATTTATTTTTCCTATAATCTTCGTTATATTCTCTTCCTTTTGCAATAGGTTTCATTCTACTATAATTTTCTTCCACTTTTTACCGTTTTTAGAGCTATCGGCACTGGGCTACAAGTCCAAAGTAGTAAATAAATATGGCCGACTGCTGTAATGTCAATAGACAATGAATACGAATGAAACGGGTTTGGAATTATCGAATTAAAATTCGTTAACCTGTTAACGAATACGATTAATTCAAACGAATGATATTAATAGCATCGGTCGATCGGTCGCGGGGGTCGATGTACCCCCCTCCCCCCTAACGTGTGACGTAATTTATCGATGGCCCGTTATCCAGTGGCAGTCTTTATTTACATAATACAAATATATATAAGCTTGTCCGAAAGTATTATTAAGTTGGTAATGGTAACATTGTTACTCCATGTTCAGATAGTCAATGTGAGTTTTTAAATGTTTTCATCATTTTCCTGCGATAGATGGCGTAGTAGCCATGTATAGCCGTGAATGTGTTGTGTTACTTTTGAAGTGAAAACTTCTTTAGTACGGGGGTGACTTGAAATTTTATGAAACGAAACTGTCCAGTGGAGACTAGAAATGAGTGGAGACTGACTTGAGTTGAGTTAGTTGAGTTGAGTGGAGTGGAGTGGAGTGGAGTAGTAAAACCTACAATTATCATCTTCCCGAAATTTTACATTCGTCTCATTATCTTGAAAACAAAATTTTTGAAGGTTTCACTTCTAACACGTGTGAATGACACACATTTTAATTTTTTTTTTATTGAATGTAAAATAATGTATTGCTTTTTGTTTCAGAATGATCGTGGTATTGATCGCAGCGTGAATTCGTAATGAATTTTCACTATCTCCAATAAGTCCTTATTTATTATTAGTGCCCTAACGGAGTGTCATGCAATTTGAACAAGATGAATGTTGTGGTTTTGCGTATTATTGTTACATTATAGTTCGTGGAATGTATTTTAATAAAAAAATTAAACTATTGGTTAGTGTTTTCATCATTCTCATTGTGACAAGATGTAGATTATGGCAATAAGATAATCCTTCATCAGCTATAACATCAACTCTGCTGACCTCTGAGTCCCCTGACCACCAGGCATTTAATCCGGAACAGGACAGGAAGAAATCATAGTCCAGCAATGACTCAGTGGACTGAAGACATGAAGATTCAGAGGGCTCAGAACCGGATAGAGTTGCACAAGTTAGGGAAGCCTAAATCCAGCAGTGGACTTATAAAAGACAAATACATAGTAAACTGATGTCATTCATATGACATACCTGACAGACGGTCGTTTAAAGTTGCCCGCAGCAATTGCTCTCAAATCTCAATAGCTTCAACTCATTTACGACCCACTACCAGAGTCGGCGTTAGGAGGGGCGAGGTGGGGCGACGTCCTAGGGTGCCTTTGGAGGGGTGCCACAATTTTATTGGGGTGAGGAGCAAAAAAAAAGAATTTATTTTTTATGTGGGCGCCACAATATTCTTGCCTAGGGCGTCAGTGGCTCCAACGCGACGCCGGCACTGCGCACTACAGAAAGGTTACACCTTCATACCATCATACTGAATCAATGCTGAATGCTGGAAGGTTATTCCATTACAATACTTCCGGCATGTCCTAACTGGATGCTATGCTATCCAACAAAAACAACGGCTTATCATATCCTCCTAAGCATGGAAACGCTCAGGAATTTTTTGCCACTATACGTCGTCTATTCAACTCTCAGATTCAACTCGACGATGGTACAATTTCCAAACCAACAAAAAAATGGAGTGTGTACAGACTCAGTATATTATCTCTTATTGTCAAGTGAAAGTTTATTCTTTATTCTAAGAAGTGAAAGCATGAAAGACTTGTTATTAGTTTTATTATCACGCAATCAAACAAGACTTAGATAACCAACTCTGATACATTGCTCTGATAACGATATTTTGCAATATCATGCATTATCTATGTATAATGGAGGTAGGTACTAAGAAGGAAGTAGCTATATGTAAATAATACGAGTTATCTTATGCGCCAGTACATAATGCATTAAGTAGGTAGGTATTATTTATTTTTAAATTTTGCAATATTCCTATCTTTTTCTACTCTTACTACCTATCTACAGCTACTTATTTCAATAGCAAGACTAGCAAGTCATCCCTTAAAAGCCATTTCGTTATCTATCATGAGTTCATGACATGTACATAGGTACGTACCTACGTCGATAGCAAAATCAAATTATCTGATTTTATATTCGCTAAACAAAGCAATAGTTTGGGGTGAGTAGTAATAATAATGTAGGTATTTTTAGAATACACTCATGAATGTAAAGCAAGCAACGCTTTATAAGTTTATACCATAACTTCGGAAAGCCAGCGATTGGTAGGTAAGTGCTAGATGTGGATGGGTGTAGCTATTTATATGCTCTATTTATCTCCATATTATAAATTATTGCTTGATCACATTCCCACGTGATGGTAAGTGCGATGTAATCTAAGATGGTGAACGCACTAACTTAGTCTATTCAATTCACCCATTTCTTGAAGACTCCCACCCCACCGTCCGACATCATAGGCAAGCACGAAGACGAATGCAAGCGTACGCATAACGAAAGACGAGGCGAACTTTGGTGTCGCTGAAATCCATGGGCGACAATGGCTAGTTACCAGGTGGTTTGGTGGCCATAAAAAGTCCGTCCGCCTTTACTAACATCATATATAATATCTACTGTTTTTGTTTGAGGTACAACAAAATAAGCATACCACTATATCCAAATACCTACCACATTATTAAGAAATGATAAAAATATTTGAACAAAACAGGCAAACAGTTTTTATAGAGAATTTATATTGTGATTCGGTACTATAATATAAGGAGCGATTTAAGTGACTCTGGTCTCTGAGTGCGAAATCGACGTGCCGTGCCGAGCGACGCTGAGATTTCGAGCATTCGAATTCATAGTCTTTTCACTCTAGATTTTTTTGCGGCATTATTTATAAATTTGTGAAATTGCTGCTATCTTGTACCTTTATGTGAGTACCTACATTATAAAAAACAAGTCTCCCCCTCCCTCCCTCCTTTAAAAGGGTACCATTTTACAGATTTTCTTAATTTTCAGAAAATCTGCGCATAGCAAAAATTCAACATTTATGAGACGGAAAACAAAAATAATTTGTAATTAATACAAGAAATGCGTTATATACATACACTAGCTGTTGCCCGCAGCTTCGCACGCGGAAATTATGTTTATCATATTTGTTCCCCTTACAGAAGAAAATTTAAAAACAGGTTCATTTATATTGTAAAACTTATATTTAGGAATTTACATACTGAAAAGATACAATCACAGATCTTTCCTCCAGGAGCGGGTTTCGAATAATAAAACTAATAATTTTAAACTAAAAATTTTGAAGAATTCGAAATGATGTATTTCATCAATTAAACGTTGTAATTAAATTGTAACAGGCTGATACATGTAAAAGTAGAATATTATTTTTTTCTTTTAATTATTAATTAAAATTAATTTATTAAAAAAATAATAGGTCATATGAGGGATCTTTTTAGGAACAACAGAAGCCAAAACAATCATCTTTATTTGTGTCGTTTTGTCTATATTGTTTAGGTACCTAGGTACTGCCGAATCGTAATGCCGACACAATAAAATTAATTTGTGTAGCATGCATAACAGATTAAGGTCGTTCTTATCGATTGCATTAAAAAATTGTTACAATTTTGACCTTGATCAACAGACTGACACTTCTTGTATCAAGTTTTTTCGTTGAACACTAAGCGTGACTGCTTTATCGTAACTAGAAACTTTAATTAATAGTAATATTAAATGTACAGTACTTTCAGTTGACGAAGAGTCGCATACGAAAACGGACAGTTCTCGCTGCAGCTGTGTAGGTGAGAGCCGCGCGAATCGCGATGCGTCCCGCACTGATTTTTTTCGCGATCTTCGCGCTCGCCGACGGCGCGAGGATTCTCGGCCTGTTCCCGCACATTGGCAAGAGCCACCAGGTATTCTTCGATCCCCTGCTCCGGACGCTAGCCGAACGCGGACACCATGTCACCGTCGCCTCCTTCTTCCCGATCAAAGACCCACCGGCCAATTACACGATTGTCGGTTTCCATCCAGTCCCGAACTTAGGAGTAGAAACTACAGACTTAAACGGTTTTGAGAACAAAAGTTTTCTATTTAAAATACGAGGCAGATTAACAATTTTCCAAATGTTAGCCGGGTTAGCCTTAGACATTTGCAAAAACGCGGTAGCCTGGCCGCCGCTGATCGCCGCATTGAAGAAAGAATATGACGTTGTACTGGTGGAGAGCTTTACCAGCGACTGCATGCTTGGCTTACTGGACGTGTACAACGTACGAGCGCCAATCGTTGGGTTGTCGTCGTGCAGCTTAATGCCTTGGACCGCGCTCCGATTCGGACTCGATGACAACCCATCCCATGTACCCCTAATAACATTCCCTTTCTCAACAAATATGACGTTCTCCGAGCGCGTAGAAAACACATTATCAAACATCTTCTATCGCTATTGGTTCAAGTATGAGATACAAGCGAAGGAGCAGGCTATAATTGAAAAGCAGTTTGGAAGGAAAACAACGCCGTTGGACGAGCTGGCCAGGAACATGTCGTTGCTGCTAGTGAACACGTTTCACCCTCTGAATGGTGTGAAACCCTCTCTCCCGGCTGTCGTAGAAGTCGGCGGAATGCACTTGGAGTCAGTCAGGAAGCCAATACCGCACGTAAGTTATGTAACAATCTATATCAAGACTAAACTTAACTATTGCAACCGCAACATTTTGTAAAATTAATAGTAGGTGGGCGTTTTACATACGGATATGTCGACTCAGTTATATTAAGACAACCCAACAAAAAGTGCGATTTACACAAGTTAGTATAAAAGTATAATATTGTTGAAATTCATTAATTTGTTACTTTTAAAATGTTCTTTCTTATTTTTTACGTATCTTCCCATAATAGTAAGAGAGCTAGTCAATCATTTGACTAACCCACTTCCCACAAAGCTAGAAATTTTTAAAATGATATTTTATTATCAGTCAGTTAAAAAAGTACCGTTCTGGCAGGCTTCTCGTGGTTGCGTCATGGTCGCTTAAATTTTTGAAAATGCAAAAAGTTTTTTTTATCCCACTCCCACAAGGCTACAATTATATGTTGTAATTTAAGTGCAAAAAAAATTGCCAACCCATTTTGAGGGTTGCAAGTATGTGCCAGAACAGAGCAAAGTTATCATCGGGAGAGCAATAATTCATAACCTACTCGCACAAGGCTCAAATTTTCAGGGAACATTCTTTCAATTGTTTAAAAAATAATTATGTAAACAGCCCACGGGCGTAGCCAGGTTTTAGTTTCGGGGGGGGGGGGGGGGGGGTCAAGTTTCCGGGGGGGGGGGGGGGGATACAACGACTAAAAGTACATAAAATAACCCTAAAGAAAATTGAGACTTTATTTTTTCTCACGACGTATGTAGTGCCATCTATTATTATTAGCTAAGTCAAAAAGTTCAAAAACGTGTGCTCCTAAAAATATGTGCGATAGCTCATTCGATTCGGAATCGTCTAGAAAAATGTTTTTTAAGGGCTTATTAGCACATAAAAATGTCAGTAGTTAACTTTTCGGGGGGGGGGGGGGGGTTTTGAACCCCCGAAACCCCCCCCTGGCTACGCCCATGAAACAGCCAGAACATTATAGCGGTTGCAAGTAGGTACCTATCTGCCAGAAGAGTACACAGGGTGAATTTTTCAAGTGAGCGTGTATGGATAAATTCAAAACTACGAGGAATAGCGAAAACTGTTCAAAGTAGTCTCAGGGCCGATTTTGACGAAAACCAAAACTGCGGTACCTACCTATAGCGATAATTATTATCTTTTAGGTACCTACTGCCGATTTTAAGTAGATACTTGTTATGCTGAAATTATAATTGAAAATATTAGTTGCGATATTTTGTGAAAATTATTAATTATGTAGTTAGGTATAATTGTATTTTAATACATAAATGAATTATAAATATTAATTGAATAATATTGTAATGGATGTAATTTAATTGAATAAGTAATAATTAAAGTGTTGACTTAATGATATCTTAAAATCCATTATCCATTACTTTACTTTTAATATTATAAATGTGAAAGTGTGTTTGTTTGTTAGTTTGTCCGTCTTTCACGTCGCAACGAAGCTGTTTTATGGTAGATATGGTTTTTATCTGTGGAGATTGTGAGGAGGGTGGAGAGTAACGTAGGCTACTTTTTACTGCGGTAAAACATCCCCATGGGAAGATCGATATTTTGTTAGTTACTAGATATTTAGTTCCGGATGTTGTTAATAGACGGCGTTAGTAAAACTCATTTGCAAGTTCTGAATCACGCTATCAAATGATTCAATACATGTAAATTACTTAAGTCATTAGTCTAACTAAGTAAAATTAAGTAAGTAGGATTTGTAAAAAATCGATATCTACCGCGGGCGAAGCTGCGGGCAAAAGCTAGTATGTAATATAAATGTAAATGTGTATGTATGTAGTATGTAATAATGTTATTTTACATAGACATACCCTCATTCAGGCTAATAAAAATTTGATTTGATTTGATAACGCTTATAAAATATAATGAAGGTAAAACTTCTAAGTCTACAAAATCACTTAATTTGAACATTTCTATCGGCCCTGCACCCAAGCTTTCAGTGACCCTGGCTTGGCACCCAGAGGTTCCAAGTTTGATTCCCGGTTGAGGCAGACAATATGTAGGTAATATAATAGATGAATGTTTGCCGTGAGGTCCGAGTGAGTGTTGTGAATAAGTTGTGATGACTCATTTTTAGCAAGTACCTAGTCCGGTGTTAGGGCCAACTCAACTTATCAATCAATCAACTCAATAAAATTGTTCTTCTTTATTGACTAGATATTCAGCGCCTGATGACTTTGATTTGTAAAGTCCAACATCGCCGTGTCGTTCGGCAACTAATGCTTGGTGTTGGTATGTACAGTCGGCCGCAGAAGTAGCTTAACATTATAGTACTTTGTAATAGTAACTGTTTCGACGGTTCCCTAGCAACATCTATGACAAATTCAAGAAATATTAATGTTAAGCTACTTCTGCGGCCGACTGTACACAAGTGAAGGTGAACTTTATACAACTGCTATTCGTATTAATAAGGAGTTTGTGAATTTTTCCCGTTCGCGTTCTCACGCCCGCGCTATCTTATGAATAACTCTTATCTATTATTATTATTATATTATACTAGCTGACCGGGCAAACGTTGTTCTACCAAAAAAATTTTAGGGGTAGGGGGATGAAAAATAGATGTTGTCCCATTCTCCACCCTAGCCGATATGCACGCAAAGATTTTCGAAAATCGGTCGAGCCGTTTCGGAGGAGTTCAACTTCAAAAAAGCGTGACAAGAGAATTTTATATATGAGATGTATATCGCAGTAATATCAAATGCAATTTTTTTAATGATTGCAATCCGATAGACAGATTCTTTCGTTTTATGGTTTCTGCTATTTAATATTAATAAGGAACGTCTTTTTAATTTCATCTGAAATAGGCGCAAGAGAATGAGGTTACGTTTGGAAACATAGTAATTAAGCGTCCGTTTATTTTAAATAGTGTTGTATGTATGATAAACGGTCAAGAGGGTAGTAAAAAATTTACCCTACCACCATGCGCAGTACCGACAGAATTGTACCAAATTAAACTGGGTGGTGCAGAGCCCAGCAACATTCGACATGAAGTGTTCACCATACGGATCATAGACTCACTTGTTTTTCAGCAGGGTCCTTGCTCTTTTGGAACCTCTTACACCCCGTTTAGATACCGTATATACTCCTATGATTTCTTCTCTTACGTACATATCCCTACTTCCCTACTAATGTTATAAATGTGAAAGTGTGTTTGTTTGTTTGTCCGTCTTTCACGTCGCAAAGAAGCTGTTATATGGTATGGTTTTTGTGTGTGGAGTTAGTGAGGAGGGTGGAGAGTAACGTAGGCTACTTTTTACCGCGGTAAAACATCCCCATGGGGAGATCGATATTTTGTTAGTTACTAGATATTTAGTTCCTGATTTTGTTAATAGATGGCGTTAGTAAAATTCCGCGGGCGAAGCAGCGAAGCAGGTAGGTATATAATGACTATCAGGTATAAAATAAACAGTGCCTTTATTTATCACTATTTATTTATTTATTTATTCAACTCTATTGTAATTTGTACACCAATAAAATAATACAACAACAATATAGAAGTAGACAAGTGAAGTAGATGAGGTAAAAAAGGCGGTCTTATCGCTACACAGCGATCTCTTCCAGACAACCTTAAGAAGTGGAGAGCTGATTAGAGTAAGATTAAACGAGGTGCACGAATAATATGGAGGAAATTACAAATAACATTTAAGATAATAATAACACAAATATGGGTGACAAGAATAGGGATAATTATTTAAATCACCTTATAATATGAACAACTAATCGGTTATCCGTCAAGAAGCCACGATGCCGTAGACATGCCGTAGACAGATACAGAGATAAGATAAAGAGAATAAAAGACACACATTTATGCTTCGTTTACATTCAGCCCCTACCGCTGCTCCGCGCGCTGTCGGCAATAATTCCCTTGATACTGCCGTGGCAGGATCGAGAGAAGTGTAGTGTTTACATACTGCCCAGTGTTGCCAATGCAAATTTTTAGGCGGCCGTGTACATTAGATAAAAAAGCCGTGTTTATATGGAAAAAGATCAACTGTGGGCCGTGTCCACAGCTGCCAATGTGCGAAAAGCCGTAGAATTGGCTAATGAAATAGGGCGTAGGGCAGCCGTAGGCCGTAGATTTTGTGTTTTTTTTGGGCCTGAAGCCGCGTGAAAGCCGTAGAACACGGTAATTGCCGTAGCATTGGCAACACTGATACTGCCCTACCACTCACTTCGCTTTCGACTTTCGGCAATGGCAGACGTCGAAATAATTACTGCGTCCACGCTGTTTAAAAAGATTTCAAGTAAAAAAAAAGAAAATACGTCACCGTAGAAGATGGTTTCAGCTGTATTGGGGCGGCTTAGAATACTAACCCCAATCCCACGCCGGATGGGTGTCGTAAAAGGCGACTAAATTTGGCCCGCTGGCGATGGCGGTAGGGGCCTTCAAGAGATTGTATTGGTAGTATTGATTTTGATTGTTAATTAATACCATTATGCTATTATTATTTCTCCATGGGGTTCGCCTGGATAGCTACCACCCTTGAGCATGAGTCAGCCGCAAAACGACTTTTTCTTCTCTCTTTCTTGGCCGGCAACGCATCAGTGATGCCTTTGGTGTTGCTGATGTCCATGGGCGACGATAGCCACTTATCATCAGGTGGATCATCAGCTCGTTTGCCAGCTATTTCCATAAAAAAGGTGAATGATATATGTCCATCGTAATAGAACTCTGTAATTATCTACCTACCTAGATAACTGACTTTTATGTGCATTTATATACTTACTTTTTATACACTTACGTTTTTTTTTCGCTTCTAGCAATTCTAGAAAATTAATTATTTGTTCATTGCTCTAACAAGAGGCATATTTGCGGCTCTCGTAAAAAAAAAAAAACAAGAAGACACGCACATTCACTTCGTTCAAGAGCTCGGCGAAAAGTGAGCGACGGACTACGGAGCTGAATGTGAACACGCACTGTCGCTCGCGCTGCCCGTCCTTTGACTTCCGCACAAAAAACCGCTCTTTTGGGCAGCGCGAGTAGCAGTGGTAGGAGCATGAGAAGTATCGTGTTCACATACTCGTCCTGCCCACTTCCCTACCTATACCCTACGCGTTTTGCAGCCGAAACAAATGTAAACAAACCATAAAAATAGTTTTCTAGGGTTTTCACCAACTGACATAAATTTGTACACCAAATGCGTTTTATTTAGACAAACTACTCACTATGTTATTTGTGAATACTTAAATAAGTACATATTGATCGATAACAATTATAAACTCCGAGTAAACGTGGAAACAAACAAAATTAAATAACTCTGTCATTATTCAAACACTTTGCTGTAACAACCTTATTTCCATGATGCGATTTGAAACCTTTCAACATAATGTACAATTTTACGTATGCCTATAAATAGAAATGACTACCAAAATCTTTACAGAGTTATGGTGCTAACTTACTTTGCAATTTGGTCGTATTATTTTCCGAAGTTTAGATCGTTTACTAATCTGTGGTATGGAAGACACGGACGTTTCATTACACACGGAAGTATAATTTATTATAATAAATTAACCAATGATAGTAATGGTTTTCTTTATATAAATGAATTTCACTATATGATATTTACGTAACAGCAACTAATCTAAGCGGATTTAAATTATTTTAAGCTTCTTTCAAATACCCAATTATAATTTTGGAGGATAAAAATTTAAAGGAACGGAACGTACGAACCGAAACAATGCCTGATTGGCCGGATTGCCCAGATTGGCTGACGTGACGTCGCGCGTCATCCGCTATTTGCAGCAAGCAAATAACAAACATAGATTATGGCTGCGTTCCAGTAGTAGCTCACATCGCTCACAATGATCAAAACGTGTTCCACATGGCGACCACGGTCGTCATGGTCGCGGCGAATACGTCATTGATGACGTCATTAATTTCGCTCACGGCACGCTCAAAACAACCCACCTCACGGGGTGGGTCGAAGTGGTCGAATTGCAGTGTTGCCAGATACGACGAAGTCACTCTCGCCAGTTTTTAGACTTGGCGACACTGGGTAGAAATGGATGGTGATAGAAATTTGGCGCAATTTTATAAAAGTTAAGGATGGTGATGGAAAAAATAACTTTATACGATTCGACAAGAAATACTTTAGTGGAACTAGTAGTTTGTCCAACAAATGCTCGACGTGGGGTCACAAGTTGATAGAAATATGTTAAATTATGTAAATAATTTTAATATTTTTAATGTTTAATTCACTACACATATAGCCATGTATACATTTTTCCTCGTCGGTCAATATCATTAACATAATTATTATGCAATTTTTTATTATATTAATATGTCTTTTCATAAAAAAATTTTTTGTTTGTAGATATACTTTTTTGCTAGTGTAAAAATAAAATTGATAATTAATTATGTAACGTTTATTTATAGCTTAAAAATTATAACATAACCTATAATCTAAGTTTCAGACTTGTCTTATTCTCAACATCATAGAGTATATTTTGTATCATCGGCTAAAACGTGTAAATACTCTGTCTGTGGCTTGAACGCTCACGTCGGCGTCGCTCACTATACCGTTCCACTTGGGTGTATGATTGTAACGCTCACAAGCTAGTGGAACGGCAAAATCGCGGTCGTGAGCGTGGTCGTTGTGATCGTCTACTGGAACGTAGGGTCTATTATTTGAAAAAGTCAAGAAGTTAACTTATAGAAAAACGTGAAATAGTTATGTGGAGGTGAAAATACTTGTGTCTCATTGCTAAAATGAGGGAAGAAGGCGGTAAAATATATTATACTGATGAAACATTGCATATCGAAGGTACGTATTCACTAATTACTTAATAAAGGCTATATTGTTATTCACAATCAATCCTTTTAAAATCAAAGCTCCTCAGAAATAATCCATAGTGTGGATTAATGCCCTGGCCAAGTGCGACCTCAATGTCTTTGAGAACTATTATGCAGGTTTACTTACTATTATGTCTTGTTATCTACCAATCCACACTTGGCCAGCGTGGTGGACTATGGCCTAAACTTCTCATTCTAAGAGAAGACCCATGCTCAATAGTGGGCCTTGATGGGTCGAGATTATGATGATATATAATATATGTTTTAAGCAATACATTAATGGAGCTAAAGCTGTGGGTATTGTCTTGTAAAAAATACAATATAATTATGTGAAAATCTTAATTTAAAAAGCATACATTCTTTAATTTTTAGGTCATACAAAAAGTAAGGTCTGGCAAGATTTGAGCATTACTTCAAGCCGTGAAGCTTTCTGAGAAGGGTTGTCGATGGGTTTAAAAGGACCTTGTGGAAAAAAGAAAGCGCTTAATAATAGTGCATATTGGTATGTTTTTTCACTTTATTGAATAATTGTCATGTCCAAAACTGTACAACTGTACAAAAATAAATCTGTAAAAAATTTACACACAGTTTAACATCCATGACCGAAGTACAAATATTTATCTGTGAAATAAATATCTGCCCCAGCTGGGACTCGAACATGTTATCCACAGCTCGGCAGTTAGGGTAACTGATCACCGTGCCACGGCTCTTTCAATATAATGTATCTGTTTTTTTCTTTTCAGGTAATGAAGATGGATTTTTAGAAGAGGGCCATTTAATTTTTGAAAGCCAAAAGGGAGATGGGGATTACCACAAGGAGATGAATGTTACTAACAATCTATGGTTGTCCGTTGTACCAACATGTGATAAAGTTTTGTATATTTATTCATGTTTCAATTACTGTCCTTGAAGAACTGAACTTGAAGAGTTTAAAACTTTATAGTCATTTTACCTTAAGGCGAGCTTATTCGACCGTTGTAGGCATTTTGTTCACTTCCCTTTACCCCGCTCCCCTGAGTGTAAACTCGACCGCCACGCCGTGAGCCGGCCGCGCGCGGCTGTGAGGTTAATGACCCCGTGCGTAGCTGTAGATCCTACATAGCCTAGTTGGTAGTGGACCTGCCTGCGAACTGCGAAGCGAGGGGTTTCGGGTTCGATTTCCGGCCGGGGCAAATATTTATGTGACAGATAAATATTTGTACTCGTGTCATGGCTGTTATTGTGATGTGTTATATGTGTAGTACATGCCACCCGCGACACAGGTAAATACTTGTAACCTACTGCGGGGGTATGAGTGTGGAAGGGTTTTATTATTATTATTATTATTATTAGTAACTGCTCTGAATTGGGGTGTAAGTATACTTTATTTTGATTTATTCATTGGAATTTTAGGTGTAATAAAATAAGAGTAATGATAATTTTAGCTTATCCAGTGGAGACTAGAGGTGAGTGGAGACTGACTTGAAATTTTATGATACGAAACTGTCCAATGGAGACTAGAGGTGAGTGGAGACTGACTTGAAATTTTATGATACGAAACTGTGCAGTGGAGACTAGAGGTGAGTGGAGACTGACTTGAAATTTTATGATACGAAACTGTCCAGTGGAGACTAGAGGTGAGTGGAGACTGACTTGAAATTTTATGATACGAAACTGGCCAGTGGAGACTAGAGGTGAGTGGAGACTGACTTGAAATTTTATGATACGAAACTGGCCAGTGGAGACTAGAGGTGAGTGGAGACTGACTTGAAATTTTATGATACGAAACTGTCCAGTGGAGACTAGAGGTGAGTGGAGACTGACTTGAAATTTTATGATACGAAACTGTCCAGTGGAGACTAGAGGTGAGTGGAGACTGACTTGAAATTTTATGAAACGAAACTGTCCAGTGGAGACTAGAGGTGAGTGGAGACTGACTTGAAATTTTATGAAACGAAACTGTCCAGTGGAGACTAAAGGTGAGTGGATAACAAATAAGTAGGTACTTACATACAAAATTGACTAATATCATCTAAATACTAACAAAAAATAACCAACTTCAAAATAACTCGAAAACTACTTGTCAAATCTCCCTCAAATTTATGTGGAACCACATGATACGCACCAGCTTTCTATCAAAAAAAGAATCATCAAAATCGGTTCACCTACAAATAAGTAGGTACTTACATACAAAATTGACTAATATCATCTAAATACTAACAAAAAGTAACCAACTTCAAAATCGAAACGAGCTTTTTTTTCAAAATGGCGGACTTGTAGGTATGCCAGGTTCCGTACAAAAATCTTCAAACCCTTTGGATAAGATATTTTACAAGTATGTTGAGAATGATAAAAAGTATAAGAATAATTTAAAATAAAATACCTAAAGATAAGTAAAAAATAATAAAAACAAAAAAATTAAAATGTGTGCCATTCACACGTGTTAGAACTTAGAAGTGAAACCTTCAAAAATTTTGTTTTCAAGATAATGAGACGAATGTAAAATTTCGGGAAGATGATAATTGTAGGTTTTACTATTCCACTCCACTCCACTCCACTCCACTCCACAAATTTTGACTTTTGACTTTTTTGCCTTTTTTCACTTTAGACTTTAGACTTTTTTGACTTTTTTTGACGTTTTTGACTTGACTGTTGACTTTTGACTTTTTTGACTTTGACTTTTCTTACTTTTTTCACTTTATTGACTTTTTTGACTTTTGACTTTTGACTTTTTTTACTTTTTTGACTTTTGACTTTTTTTACTTTTTTGACTTTGTTGACTTTGTTGACTTTTTTGATTTTTTGACTTTTGACTTTTTTGACTTCTTTGACTTGACTTTTTTTACTTTTTTGACTTTTGACTTTTTTGACTTTTTTGAATTTTGACTTTGACTTTTTTGGCTTTTTTGACTTTTTTGACTTTTGACTTTTTTGACTTTTGACTTTTTTGACTTTTTTGACTTTTGACTTTTGACTTTTGACTTGACTTTTTTGAATTTTGACCTTTTTGACTTTTTTGACTTTTGACTTTTTTGACTTTTTTGACTTGACTTTTTTGACTTTTTTGACTTTTGACTTTTTTGACTTTTGACTTTTGACTTTTTTGAATTTTGACTTTTTTGACTTTTGACTTTTTTGACTTTGACTTTTTTGACTTTGACTTTTTTGACTTTTGACTTTTTTGACTTTTGACTTTTGACTTTTTTGAATTTTGACTTTTTTGACTTTTTTGACTTTTGACTTTTTTGACTTTAGACTAGTGATGGGCCGACTATGGGTTTTGCCGATCAGCCGACTAGCCGACTAGTCGGCAAAAAAATTGCCGACTATTCGGCCGACTAGTCGGCAATGCCGATCATCCTTACTTCGATCAAATTTTTACTCTTTACCACCATAATTCATCCTATTGTGCGAGATAAAGGTAGAAATGTTTCAAAAGCTATCGATGACTCCTGTTTTAAAGTAGCACCCTGTTTTATACATACACTAGCTGTTGCCCGCAGCTTCGCATACGGAAATTGTTTTACCTTATTTGTACCTCTTGCAGAAGGAAATTTAAAAAACGGTGAATTTATATTGAAGTACTTCTATTTAGTAATTTTATACTGAAACCCACGATAAAATCACAAAGGAGTCCTCCAGGAACGGGTTTTGAAAAATAAGCAATATTCACATTAATTTGTATTTTTTTCTATTGTTTTCAAAATTTTGAACAACTGAAAAATATGTGTTCCATAAATTTAAGCAAGGAACATTTGTTGCTTTGAAGCAAATCGGTTGATGTTTTAAAACTATTCCATACAAACTTTCATCACGTTTTAATTTTAATTTTCCGGGATAAGAAGTATCTTAAAATATGACCCGGAGTATTAGTAACAACTTTACCAATTTTCATCGAAATCCGTTCAAGGGTTTTCATGTGATGCCCGGACAGACAAACAGACAGACAGACAATAATTCTGAAAAAAATATTTTTGTGCTCTACCACGTTATTGAAGTGCCCACTAATCAAAATTAAAAAAAATATATATATTCAATGTACAGAAAATTTGCCTTTTGAGTTTTATTATAGTACTAGCATTTGCCCACGGCTTCGCCCGCGGTAGAGATCGTTTTTTTACAAATCAATTTAAATCAATTTTTAGTTAAACATAGTTGCCTATGACTTAAGTAATTTACATGTATCGTTTGATAGCGTGATTCAGAATGAATTTTACTAACGCCATCTATTAACAACATCCGGAACTAAATATCTACCAACTAACAAAATATCGATCTTCCCATGGGGATGTTTTACCGCGATAAAAAGTACTACGTTACTCTCCACCCTCCTCACTATCTCCACACACAAAAACCATACCATATAACAGCTTCGTTGCGACGCGAAAGACGGACAAACAAACAAACAAACACACTTTAACATTTATAATATTAGTCTGGAGTATGGATAGATTGGAATTATCGATCAAAGAGGCGTTGAAGCAAAATCAAGGCGCATTGTCATTTGTCACTCACTTCAATATTTTTTGTTATTATCTGATTTATTAAAATAATAAATCTAGTTAACTATGTTGATTTTATAATTTTGGAGTTTTCTTTAACTTATTTTTAGTAGCGAAAATAAATGCCGACTATTCGGCCTTTTTTGCCGACTATTCGGCGAATAGTCGGCGACTAGAAAACATGCCGAATAGTCGGTTTTCCCGACTAGTCGGTTGTAGTCGGCCCATCACTACTTTAGACTTTTGACTTTTTTGACTTTTGACTTTTTTGAATTTTGACTTTTTTGACTTTTGACTTTTTTGACTTTGACTTTTTTGACTTTTTTGACTTGACTTTTTTGACTTTTTTGACTTTTGACTTTTGACTTTTTTGACTTTTGACTTTTTTGACTATTGACTTTTTTGAATTTTGACTTTTTTGACTTTTGACTTTTTTGACTTTAGACTTTTGACTTTTTTGACTTTTGACTTTTGACTTTTTTGAATTTTGTCTTTTTTGACTTTTTTGACTTTTGACTTTTTTGACTTTAGACTTTTGACTTTTTTGACTTTTGACTTTTTTGAATTTTGACTTTTTTGACTTTTTTGACTTTAGACTTTTTTGACTTTGACTTTTTTGACTTTTTTGACTTGACTTTTTTGACTTTTTTGACTTTTGACTTTTGACTTTTTTGAATTTTGACTTTTTTGACTTTTTTGACTTTTGACTTTTTTGACTTTTGACTTTTTTGACTTGACTTTTTTGACTTTTTTGACTTTTTTGACTTTTGACTTTTGACTTTTGACTTTTTTGAATTTCGACTTTTGACTTTTTTGACTTTTTTGACATTTTTGACTTTCGACTTTTTTGACTTTTGACTTCAAGAAGTTTTCACTTCAATAATCATTTTTTCAAAACAATTTTCAAAAAAGAAAACTGTCTCTCAAGCTCCCAGCCGTCACGACGAGTCGTTTGGCGACTGACACATGCTCAAGGGTGGTAGCTATCCATGCGAACCCCATGGAGAAATAATAATAGTAATAATGGTATTAAATTTAAAATCAATATTACCAATATAATCCCTCGAGGGGCCCTACCACCAGCGGGCCGGATTTAGTCGCCTTTTACGACACCCATCCGGCTTGGGATAGTATTAGATAATAATTGTGTAATTAGCACTTGACTTATACCAATACCCAAATACTATAATAGTAACTAAAGTATAAAAACGAAAAATTTTTATTATTTCAAATTACAGCAGTGTGGATACTTTGGACAGTACCTAATACGTAATATAAGTTCAGAAGGCGCGCGCGCCAAATTCGAAATTAAAATTAGTGTCGGAAATTCGACAACGTGCGGCTGCGATGCCGATTAGCACAGGTCCTACCTCGAAGGCGACTGGCGCGAGAGTAAAATTGAGTAAATTAACGCGTCGGACGTTTCGTTGCTAGTGGAAAGGGAAAAAATAGAAATTGAAAGGGAAGTTTTTCAAAATTTCAAATTATGATCAGAAAGAAATATTGGTATCTATAGGACCTATACTGTGGTATATTTTTTATTATCTGGAAGCGATTAAAACGCGAATAAAACGCAATTTTTATGCCAGATTAGACCCCACTTTGTGATTTATTTCTATCCAATGAAATAATTGCTATCGTGTATCAAGTATGAGAGAACGAAAGAACAAAGACTGTAAAATAACATATATTTTTTTTAGAATTGTATTATGTACCATTTATGAACAAAACACCTTCAAAAATACCATTTCTTGGGATAATATCGCCTTAATAGTCATATTTATTTAGTTAAATGATAATCAGCCGAGCTGTTAAGAGCTGGGGGGAAACCCCTCCTAGTGGCGCTCCGAAATCTGTTCGATTCCGTCATTAATACTGGGACTACCCCGGAAGCGTGGAGCAGAAGTGTGGTGACTTTGTTCTTTAAGAAAGGGGATAAGACCCTTTTGAAGAACTACAGGCCCATTGCACTTCTGAGCCACGTTTATAAGCTGTTTTCGAGAGTGCTCACAAATCGCATTGCACGCAGGCTTGACGACTTCCAGCCTCCCGAACAAGCAGGATTCCGGAAAGGCTACAGTACCATGGACCACATACACACGCTGCGGCAGATTATACAGAAGACCGAGGAGTATAATCTGCCGCTATGTGTTGCCTATGTGGACTATGAGAAAGCCTTTGATTCTATCGAGACCTGGGCAGTACTAAATTCTCTTCAGCGGTGCCGGATCGACTACCGGTATATCGAGGTGTTGAAATGTTTATACACATCAGCCACCATGACCGTCAGAGTACACAACACAGCAACGAACCCCATCCAACTGCAGAGAGGTGTCAGGCAAGGGGACGTCATATCCCCAAAACTGTTCACCGCTGCGTTGGAAGACGTGTTCAAGCTGATGGAGTGGAAACGACGTGGCATTAACATCAATGGCGAACACATCACACACCTGCGATATGCCGATGATATAGTCATCCTGGCAGGATCCCTGGAGGAACTTGGTACAATGCTCGGGGACTTGAACAGCGCCTCACAACGGGTGGGTCTTAAGATGAACATGGACAAGACGAAAATCATGTCGAATGTCCATGTCACACCCGTACCGGTTGTTGTTGACGGCGCTGCTCTCGAAGTTGTAGACGAGTACATTTACCTGGGACAAGTGATCCAAATGGGTAAGTCCAACTTCGAGAAAGAAGTCACTCGTAGAATCCAACTCGGATGGGCTGCGTTCGGGAAACTACGTCATATCTTGTCGTCCAAAAAGTTACCTCAGTGCCTGAAGTCGAAGGTGTTCGAGCAGTGTGTGTTGCCAGTGATGACATACGGATCCGAGACGTGGTGCTTCACTATTGGCCTTATGCATAAGCTTAGAGTCGCCCAGCGGGCTATGGAACGAGCTATGCTCGGTATTTCTCTACGCGATCGAATCAGAAATGATGAAATCCGTAGACGAACGAGGGTGACCGACATAGCTCAGAGAATTAGCAGGCTGAAGTGGCAATGGGCTGGCCATATAGTTCGAAGGACCGATAACCGTTGGGGAAGAAAGGTCCTTGAATGGAGACCACGCCTCGGTAAAAGGAGCACAGGACGCCCCCCGACCAGGTGGACCGATGACCTGAAGAAGACAGCGGGTATCCGCTGGATTCAGAAGGCTCAGGACCGGTCTGAGTGGCGTAGATTAGGGGAGGCCTATGTCCAGCAGTGGACCTCAAAAGGCTGATGGATGGATGGATGGAAATGATAATTTTGAAATAAAATTGTAAAAAATACGTTTACGTTTTTTGTTACTTCACCCTATCACTCTATAGCTGCAACTGTGTGCCACCAACAACTCAGTGGCTCATAACAGGGCACAGGTCTCCTCATAACTGAGACCCATGTTAACACCTCAATGCTGCTTAAGCACGGGGCACCTCCACTGAGGAGGAAGGTTAGTAGTCAAGCTTTAATAATGTCGACTATTTAATTAACGAGTATATACTCGTTAATTACTTAGCCCATAAGTTCGATCAAGAAGTTTTTTGTTACTACAGTCGTTTATTCATTACATATTCCAAATGCTGGGCATACCATAGCAAGCATTGCTTAACTCTGACGATTGGAACTCGCCTCGAGAGGCGAAGCTCTCGTGGTCCCGTTTTACAGCATTATTCTACTAAAGTATCTACATATAAAATAAATATACTTTATCTTTGAAGGTAAAACAATGTACGTACTAATTAAGCTATTTTAGGTTAGGGTATAAAGGTTTAAATATGAAATCAATAATTTTATGATACTATGTATTTTATGCATTAACTTATCATTAAATTAGTCACTTGATTTATTAGTAGCAAAGACTAAGAAATAAAGGAAAAAAATAAATATTCTCATAAAACCACAAAAAGTTTTATATCCCTGGTTGTCAGTGGTTGCTAGGCAACGGTTTGTCATTAAACATTTCGGATGCAAGGCGCGCAGAGTATACTTTCCTGCTCAAATGAGCTGAAATTCGCAGGCTGAATGTAAACGAGGTGTTAGATGATAAATTTAATTAGAAAACCTATTTTAGAGAAACTGTACTGTTCTGAACGATTCCAAATTTAGTATCCTATTTTTTTAAGAAACAATGTATGTAATAAATTACGTCACACCTTAGGGGGAGGGGGGGTCGATGTAGTGTGACAAGGGGTGGGAGGGGGTCCTAAGTTTTGTGACGTCACATTTCAAAATCAAATAATTGATATGTATAGGTAAATATTAAAAAACAATCTATGGAAATAAAACTTATTTCGGAACTGCTGTTTTAATTTAATAATTTCTAGGTGTGAATTTTCATAATATGTGACGTCACACTAGGGGGGGAGGTCTCACAATGTGACCAGCTGTGACAAGGAGGGGGGAGGGGTCAAAAAGTCATGAAATTAGTGCGACGTAATTTATGGATGGCCCCTTAATATGTTTTTTTTGCGAAAAACGAGCCGAAGCCGTGACGGTGCAACTGATGGTAAATGGCCACCGTCTCCCATGGATCCTAGCAACACCCAAGGCATTACGAATACGTTGCCACCCAAGAAGAAAAAGAGAAAGAAAAAGAAGTGGTTAGCATCATCTGGATCTGAGATCAATAGCATATCCAACTGATCCATATTCAAAGATTTACTGCAGAGGTATCGTGTTTGAGCTCATTAGGATGGTCTCAATCAATAGGTAAATTTTTTAACCGACTTCAAAAAAGGATGAGGTATTCAATTCGACTGTTTTTTTATGTTTGTTACCTCAGAACTTTGGACTTTGTGAATAAAAAGCTACTGCTTGTCATGTGGTTCCACTCAATGATATTATAATAGAGTAGATATGTTACTAGCGCGCCGAAGATGAAGAGCGTAACGTGAGCTAAGTAGCCCACCTGCTCGCAGTCACTCTGTCAATACTCTGTCGATACGCACGCTTTTATTGTTGTCAGAAGTCCTTGAGATTTGACATACAGCGTTAAAATGCCCTCGTGTATTAAGCGTAAATGCACTAATTACACAAGTAAAAGAAATAAAATTCATGGAATAACATACCACACGTCAGTTATCATGATTTATTGCATTTTATTTTATTTCATTATTTCGCTAACAAAATAAATATGGCGGCATGACAACGCCGGCCGAACGTAGGGCGGACATAGATTAACATACAGAAGTAACGATATATTGATGCTGTCCCCATTTGTATGTTCATTGTTAAGTACAGAAGAAACGATGGATAATTTTCTCACGAGTACCAGTATCATAATAAAGCCGTACCGTATTAGTATCGAGTATTGTAATAGAGCCTAGCAAAAAGAAGTTCATAAATAATATAATATAATATAAAAATAAAAAGTAGGTACATGTATAATACTTAAAACTTTTTTGTATCCGTCGATAAGCAAATAAAAAAATTGAACACTTATTGTAAAAGTATTCCGGTTTGGTTTAACATATAAAATTAACGTAATAATGTGGTTAACTGCTGTTATATTAGATTTCCATCGGACGAACTAATGCGCCATAATCTAAATTTTACTAACAATAATCAAAATTTTACTAACAAAAAATAACCGACTTCAAAGTCTCAAAAACTACTTGTCAGATCTCGTTCAAATTTATGTGGACTGGGACCACATGACAAGCACCTGCTTTCGATTAAAAAAAGAATCCTCGAAATCGGTTTGCCCAGTCCAAAGTTCTGAGGTAACAAACATAAAAAAACAGTCGAATTGAGAACCTCCTCCTTTTTTGAAGTCGGTTAAAAAGGAATCGTTGTTGTTTAAAATTAATGTTTTAAAGAAATGCGTTTTATTATCTACCTACAGAATAAATAAGATGCTATGTAATAATAATGAATAAGACGCCATACCTACTGCTTAGGCTGACTTACACATGAAAAAGGTCGTGGTCCCTATAAATACGCGTATTTACTTTATTCGTAAATGTGTCACCATAATTAATATTTCATCACCGAAATCCCAAAATATTGCTTTAAATAGTTTTGAAATTACAACTTCCTTCCTTAAGTTTATTTTTAGGTACTTTTAATCTACTGACTGTACTGAATTTGTTAGTCTTTGCCGAAGCCAGCCAATCAAATCATCTGCACGATAATCTCCACAATATTGTGCAAATGGGAAGAGTTGCCAACTCTAAATTTTTTTCGATATCTTCACAGTTTTTAGTTTAGACCACCAAAATTAAATCTAGTTTAAACTGAAAATCAAGAGGATGTGCAGATTGAAGACGAGTCAGTTTTAGTAGAAATAGTTAAGATTTAAAGTTGATTTACGAATATAAGTATAATTTTCATAACGGTAATATTAAGTTGTTTTGCACAATTTCATTTGTTGGCAACACTGGTCAACGTTTGGTGACGCGAACGACAAACACTAGCTGTCTTTTTCACTATTATGGTTTTAGTAAAGCTATCCCTTTTACATCATTTACCAATGTAGTGATTGCCTGATTGGTGTATGGAAACAAAAGATAAACGTGTGTGTGTTTCGGAACAAATTTTTCGGTTGATTTGTAAGGGCATAACGTATCTTTAATTAATACATCATTGGTTCCACTTAAATTTGAGCTAGATCTGACGAGTAGTTTTTGAGTTATTTTGAAGTCGGTTATTTTTTCTTGGTAAAATTCATCGTTATAATTCGGTTTTACTGAGTGGGTTTTTTTTTTGAACAAGTCAACAGATCCAATTTAACAGACAGCTACAATTATGGAAAGATTTAGAAATGTTAATGCAATAAACATCATTAATATCATTATCAATGGTTATCGTTTTCTATGGTAAAGATACAACAAATTATTTTCCATCACACCGCTACTTATCTCACAAAATAAACTCACAGCTGATTTCACGGTGATAATATTTTATGATTGAGTACCTAATGGTAATTTTGGTAAATTTAATACACCTTGGTAAAATAATAGGTAGGTAGGTAGGTACCTATATTAAGTATGATTTTGTGCCATTATAAAAAGACCGTGCTGTTCTGATGATGACATTCCACTTTCATTCCAGAATCAGGCTATATTTACTAGGATTTAAAAGTCAATTTACCTTGATAGTAGGTAGTACAGTTAAACATTATTGATTGGCAGTCACTCTTGTTCACATAATTCTAATTCGATTGTCATACAAAAAAAGTACAAAGTCTACTCGTAAACACAATTCATTAAATGAAACAATAGCATACCAAGACACGCAAATGTAGGTAATGTTATCGATTACTCGTTAGCGGACACTGGCCGAGTTCCATCAAAAGTTGTTTATGAAACGACTTACATAAGCCGTGTACTGGCTATGGTTCACATACTACACATTAGTCGCGGCTGTAATCTTATGTCGATATCGGCGCGTTCATCCGTGGACTCTCGTCTCGTTCACTTCAAGTTCAACTAATGTTCAGGCGCGACATCGCGTCGTCGTGGGTGGACCGTGGACGTCACTAAGGCTGAAAATAGCTCGATGTTCGTGGCAGCATAATGTGCATGCATTGTGCCATTTGTGCCGTACACTTCGAACAGTTCTCGACGCAGCGGTATAGGGAAGAGCCGCGTGAATCGCGATGCGTCCCGCACTGATTTTTCTCGCGATCTTCGCGCTCGCCGACGGCGCGAGGATTCTCGGCCTGTTCCCCCACACCGGCAAGAGCCACCAGATGGTCTTCGACCCCCTGCTCCGGACGCTAGCCGAACGCGGACACCATGTCACCGTCGCCTCCTTCTTCCCGATCAAAGACCCTCCGGCCAATTACACTAGCGTCAGCTTTCAAGGGATCGCGACTTTAGGGCTGGAAACGTTAGACTTGAACCTCATGTACGAGAACACGAGTTGGCTGTTTAGGATACCACACGTGGGGAAGATATTGGCACAAATAGCTGAATTCCAGCCGTTAGCCGGGATGGCGCTGAACGTCTGCAATAAAGCAGTGGATTGGCCGCCGCTGGCCGAAGCGCTGAAGAAGGAATACGACCTAGTGTTGGTGGAGAACTTCAACAGCGATTGTATGCTAGGTTTACTGCATGTTTACAACGTCCAAGCGCCTATTGTCGCGTTAGTGTCGAGCGCTCTGATGCCCTGGTCTGCCCCACGCATAGGACTCAATGACAACCCATCACACGTGCCTACGGTCTCAATGCCTTTCACGACCCAAATGACTTTCGAAGAGCGTCTAAAAAGCACTTTCTTCCAACTCTTTTACCGGTATTGGTTTAGGAATGAGATACAGGTGAAGGAGCAAGCGATAATTGAAAAGAAGTTCGGGAAGAAAATCCCTGACCTGGATGATTTAGGGAGAAACATGTCGTTGCTGCTGGTGAACACGTTTCACGCTCTGAATGGTGTGAAACCCTTATTGCCAGCTATCGTTGAAGTCGGTGGAATGCACTTGGACCCTGTGAGGAAGCCTATACCACACGTAAGTAAGCACCTACTACAAAGTGCAATCTCATGAAGCAATTTCTAATTTATACTCCATTTTTTTTTTGACTTGTTTGATAAACAATCTTTGCACTCCTTTTTATGAAAATATAAATTTATATAATTTTGATCTAGTTATTTTTGTTTGAAAGGTGACATAATCAAGTGTTCTTAGCTATCTTTAGTGTAAATAAAACTATCGGGGGGGTTTTAAATTTTAATTTAAGATTATTAAATTACAAATCACGATTAAAAGACTAAGTTTTTTTACCAAATACGATTCGGTAAAAAAAATGACTATAGGTAGGTGCTAACGAAAAACAAAACGAAAATCGTACCTAATTTTAAAGTTATT
This sequence comes from Thymelicus sylvestris, assembly GCA_911387775.1. Lineage (NCBI taxonomy): Eukaryota > Metazoa > Arthropoda > Insecta > Lepidoptera > Hesperiidae > Thymelicus > Thymelicus sylvestris. The sequence goes on from OU426893.1 coordinate 15,176,542, forward strand.
TAATGCAATAGTTATACTTATTCAAAATATTAAAGTAGTTATAATAGGTAGGTAAACAGTACCTACTCTGATACAATAGTAATTAAATTTATTCTTTTGTATTTAAACAATGATATTATAATGTAAATGTATATTTTTTAAATATCATTGTATTTTAATATTTTAATGAATGTAGTATTTTTTACATAAATAGACAAATCGCCAAATTGGCTGCGTAATTGTTTACTAATAATCGAAATACTAACAAAAAATAACCTACTTCAATGTCTCAAAAACTACATAGTTGTCAGATCTCGTTCAAATTTATGTGAGACCACATGACAAGCGCCTGCTTTCGATTAAAAAAAGAATCATCGAAATCGGTTTGCGTGATATTGAGTTATTCGTCAATTTGTCGCGCACATCTTAACACAAATTTACGACTTATGTGGTTTTCTCATGGATGCCATTGTCAGATCTCAATAAAATTTATGTGGGACCACATGACAGCCACCAGCTTTTGATTAAAAAAAGAATCATCAAAATCGGTTCGCCCAGTCCAAAGTTCTGAGGTAACAAACATATAAAAAAAAACTGTCGAATTGAGAACCTCCTCCTTTTTTGAAGTCGTTTAAAAATTTCACAATACCTTCATAATTATCATTTATCAATCGATAGGACGTGGGTAGCAGGTACGTCACCTGCAGAGAAAAGTAACCCATTTTTTACTGTGTGTTTATCAAGAGATGGGTCACTTTTCTTTGCAGGGGACTGTAGGTACCTATGATAAATATCTACTTACTTATACCGTACGTGCGGTACAAAGTAGTACAAATGTAACTGTTGATATTGATGTGATGTATACAACCCAATGCTAACTTCATCATTCAACTTTACTAGAGTAGGCATAGACCACTCCGATATAAAAAAAAAATGTGTGGAGACGTTTTGGGGAAAAGCTTAGTTGGTGTCGAAAAACAAGAAACACCATTTTTTTATGAAAATTGCCTATAGTAGGTACATGGTGGGTAGGTAAGCTATGCTAAACCTTTATTATTATTCTAAGGCTAAACCGTAAATTGAAATTTAAATTTTTCGATTCTTTCTCTGTGTTATGATTTTCCTTGTATTACATTTTTTTAAGTGCTTTAAGTAGATAAAATACCTGACTATAAATAAATATATTGAAATGAAAACCCATTGTTAAATTAAAACACGAAGTGTCAGGCAAGTAGGTATTTCTTGTTTTTTTTTCGGAAATAATTGTCATTTATACATACGTACATTACGTATCTACGCTCTAATTGTGTTTTAAGAAAGTGTCAGTGTTGCTTTTTATTTCCATCACGTCATCAAAATGTTTTCAGAATATAGACCAAATAAACAAGTCTAGCAGTTTCCACGTGAGCAAACAGTCTTATCATTCTAGTTGCATTAACATGTCGTAGATTACAAGCTAGAGCCTATAGGTAGGTAAGTAGATACATTATCTATAAAATATCTAGTTTGCTATTACAATTTACGTACCTGCACGTAATAGGTATCTGTAGGTACATACCTACCTACTGAAGTTCAAGATTTTAAACTTAACTCATCGTGGTCTGAATCTGAACACATTTTACTGTAATAGGGATACTCGCGATATTTATTTTGTTCATCTTGTTCATCCGTGACCACAGTCCATCCAAGTGGGTTGAAATATCTAGTTTGCTATTACAATTTACGTACCTGCACGTAATAGGTATCTGTAGGTACATACCTACCTACTGAAGTTCAAGATTTTAAACTTAACTCATCGTGGTCTGAATCTGAACAAATTTTACTGTAATAGGGATACTCGCGATATTTATTTTGTTCATCCTGTTCATCCTGTTCATACGTGACCACAGTCCATCCAAGTGGGTTGAATTATATCGGTGTACAAAATATATATCGTGATTCGTGAGTAAAACCTACTGAAGTTTATAATCTAAAGTGATAGGTATTCAGGAAAACTGTTGATTGCACCACAGTACATAGGTAGGTACATACTCGGTAGTCGTTTCTTAATGTTAGTTGATATTTAAAGATAAATTAACTTATCACTAGTATCAATGGAAACATTGAACTATTTTTAAGTAGGTACCTACTAGCGTACGCAAATGGTAAATATTTATTCATTTTCAATGAATGTCATCAAAAAATGTAGACCATTTATATCCTTTATAAAGAGCTTTTGAATTTGAAGTGATGAAGCAGGATGAACTCTTATTAACTTGATTACTTCACAACGTTTTGGTTAGGTTAGGTTAGATTAGCTAAATAAATACAAATTACTTTGATTTGTATTTTTAACCGACTTCAAAAAAGGAGGAAGTATTCGATTCAACTGTTTTTTTAAGTTTGTTACCTCAGAACTTTCGACTGGACTTTTAAATCGAAAGGGTGCTTGTCATGTGGTCCCACTTAGAGCGAGATCTGACGAGCAGTTTTTGAGTTATTTTGAAGTCGGTTATAACATATATTTACTATGTCGTCGTTTAGTATGTGTCGGTATTAACAATATTACGCAACACATTTTTACCTTTTTCATTGTAGCAGCAAAATGAATGATTTATTTTATTGGTCAGAACAAAACTGAAAACTCGTTATCTCGGAATGACCGTGTCAACTCGCTCGCGCCACCCCATACTACGAGACGCGGTAAAATGCGTAGCGATAAACAAAAAATAAATGTACGATAGTATGAACAGCGATACCACAGTATTTAAAGGAATGATATTGTACCGTGGTGATACCGAAATGCGTATCGTTTGTTTTCAACGTAAACTTAATACTTTGGGTCATTGTCCTTTTTCGCGCGCCCTTTTCGAGCCCAGAAGTAGTGGGGATTCGCCGGTTCTAACTCAGGAGTTAGAACCGGCAAATCGGGCAAAGTTGACGAGCCTCCATCGGTACAAAAAAAAACCGAGTTTGGTGTCAAATCGTATGTTTTCGACCATGCCCGATCGAATGCGCTGATCCGTTTTTTGCTAACTAGCGTAGAAACAAAGATAGCTTCAGCATTGTATTAGCCCTACTTCGTTATCTAATGACCTCATTGGGTCATTATCCTGTCCATTCACTAATTACAATGGGCTTATCGCTTCCTCGGCACCGCATTGTACTCGACTTATCTATGACGCAGTCATTTATGCTAATGAGGGACGTTTTTATTACAAACACATCACAATTTTTGTTTATCGAATGCATATAATTCTTGTCATGAAATATACATCGATTGATTTATTTTGATACCTTTATTGAACATAATGCAATATTTTCCGTAGAAAGTAGTAAAATCATCCAACAATTATTACACAACATCCAAGAATTATTTTCAGAGTAAATCCTATGATAAACCTCGAGGTAAATCGACCATATGAGTCAAAGTACTGACCACAACAATTTACATGAAATGGCTTTTATTATGTTGGATGCGGTGACGGAGTGAAATGTGCCTTTGCAAAGTCTACATTATGCGTTGGATGGAAAGTGAAGATCCAGCTGGGGCTCCCGAAGATCTATTTTTAAGAGAACAAGCCCGCTTGCGACGACAGAGATGAATGCGGAATCAAGGCTCCTTCTACCGTTATCTCAGTGAAGGTGATCGAGCCAATGCATCCGCGACATGTCTCCGAGGTCACTCGTCTCCAATCTTTCAGCGATTATCCTCGTTGCATAGATGAAAAGTCCAAGGAATTGGTGGAGGCCACAAAACGAAATGTTTCTACTGCGATAGAGGTTTGAAAGACTGGGAGAGCGGTGATGTCCCGTGGGAAGAGCACGCACGTTGGTTCGACCGATGCGCTTACATTCACTTGGTAAAAGGTCGAGATTATGTTCAGAATGTTTTATCAAAGGCTTGTGCTGTGATCCATGCGCCCAAAGAAAAGAACAAACTGCCTGCAGCCGCACCTTCAGTATTCGATCATTACAAAATTTTAAAAATACCTAACATTATTTTTGAACTTTATTGTTTATTGTTGTTTGTACACCATATACATAAGAACACAAGAAAAGAATACAAAACAATGTACGACCTTATCGCTTTAAAGCGTTGTCACCACAAAAATTCACACGAAATGGTTTTTATTATGTTAGATGCGGTGACGGAGTGAGGTGTGCCTTTTTAAAGTCTACATTATGCGCTGGATGGAAAATAGCAGAGAACAAGCCAGCGAGGGTATTGAAGCGTCAGTAGCCCCAGCTTGCGACGGCAGAGATGAATGCGGAATCAAGGCTCCTTCTACCGGCATCTTAGTGAAGGTGGCTGGACCAATGCATCCGCGATATGCCTCCGAGGCCTCTCGTCTCCGATCTTTCAGCGATTGGCCTCGGTGCATAGGTCAAAAGCCCGAGGAATTATCGGAGGCCGGTTTCTTTTACACCGGGGAGGGGGACAAAACGAAATGTTTCTATTGCGATGGAGGATTGGAAGACTGGGAAAGCAGCGACGTCCCGTGGGAAGAACACGCACGTTGGTTCGATCGATGCGCTTACATTCACTTAGTAAAGGGCCGAGATTATGTTCAGAATGTTTTATCGAAGGCTTGTGGTGTGATTCGTGTGTCCAAAGGAAAGAACGAACTGCCTGTATTCGATCATTGCAAAATAGCTAAAATACCTAACATTATTTTTGACCTAAAATAATTACTCCTTCCGAGTAACTTTATTTGAAGTTTAATGAAGATAAATATGTAATAATATTTTCTGAAGCTCTCAAAGCACGGCGACTTATATCGGGTTGAGGCCGAAGTATGTGTTTTCTACGAAATGAACACTCAGTTTCTTTAGTGTTTTTACATACTTTATGTGGATTCGTTATTAAGTCTAGGAACTTATAAAAAAGGCGCATCTGTTTGTTATTGATTGTTAAATACATTTAAAAAACTGGGCCATTAGATGTGTGAAATACAAATTAGAAACATTGAAGATGTAATCGTTTTATTGAATCTAACCTTTCCCCAATACTATTCGTAACATATCATGAGTGTGATAGATAATAGTTGAGTTCCAGGCTTTAAAAATAATAAATACTTATCTTAAAATAATTTTCTGCCTTTTCCCAATACTATTCGTAGCATATCATGAGTGTGATAGATAATAGTTGAGTTTTGAGTTCCAGGCTTTAAAAATAATAAATACTTATCTTAAAATAATTTTCTGTTGCATTATATAAAAAATATACAGTAAAAAAATAACAATGTTTCGTTATTAAAAAATTTAGTTGTATCTTTTTGATACAATAATCATATGCATAGTATAATACCAAACCAATGTTAGCTATAAAAATATATATATATTTAAAGTTTTAAAAATATATTGGATTGAAGAAATATCTAAAAATAATAATGGTTGTAATTTAGAAGATCTAGCTCGTCTTCTTTAGTGAAATTATATGAAAATTATAGTTTGTCAGGCAATATATTTACGATACAATAATTTTATAAATTAACGAAAGATTCTGTGTTTGTAACGAACAATGAACGGCTCACTGAGAAAATCGAGGTAACTGTCTGTGCTCAGGATTATGTTCATCACAAAATCAGTTTCAAGTTTTTTAGTATTTTCAGAAAGCAGTTAATCATTTTAAAAGAACAAAAACAGTTTATAACAAGTACATCAAGTTAAGTTTTTATTTGCTGGATATTTTTAAAACTCTGCTTTATGATTTTCATGTTAAAAAAGATTACAAACAAATTAAAATGCACAAACAAAAGTTTTTTTTTCAAAACCAAAAAAGTGCATAAAACTTGCACGAAATATTTTAAAATGGAAGATCAATTTAATGAAAAGATTGAATACAATATTTATAGCTAATAAGATACCCAGGAATTTGATAAGATCCATTAAACATAATATTAATTTTTACTCAAGTTAGATTACCCTTTATGAATTTTGAAACTTTAACGAAAATACTCAAACAGTTTGATGTAAGGATAAAAATGAGTTTAAAATTAAAAAAAAAAATATAATATTTAAAATTTACAGAAGAAAAAAAAGGACAACAAAATATTACATTGCTTAAAATTTAATTAAAGGAAATTTGTAAAACTGTTAGTTATTTGCTGGATATCTTTAAAACTCTGATATGAATTTTGAAACTTTAACGAAAATACTCAAACAGTTTGATGTAAGGATAAAAATGTGTTTAAAATTAAAAAAAATATATATAATATTTAAAATTTACAGAAGAAAAAAAAGTACAACAAAATATTACATTGCTTAAAATTTATTTAAGGAAATTTGTAAAACTGTTCGTTACTTACTGGATATTTTTAAAACTCTGATATGAAATTTGGAACTTTAACAAAAATACTCAAACAGTTTGATGTAATAATAAAAATATGTTAAAAAGATATGAATTTTGCAATGAATTAATGATAAAAATATGTTTAAATTTTTTTAATACGTAATTGTAATATTTAAAATTTACAAAACAACATAAAAAAAATGATTTCGAGGTGATTCGATTTCCATTGCTATACAAACTGTATTGAAACCATAATTTTCAAAATTGAATGGGTTCTTATTGAGTTACGTTGAATGCAGCATTATTAACCAAAATACGACATATATGCCGAGATATACTATCAAGGTTTTTTCCTTGAACACCTGATGGAATTGTTAAAACTTTAACAACAGCTCGCGTAATGGGGCATTTAGTTGTGGTAGATGCTAAAACTTTTTGGTGTGCAAGTAATAACTACGCTTGGATTGGATCTGTGCTCTACGAACAATCAACGTTTTTTATGACGGTCTCATTCATTTTTCCTGCTGTATCTCCATACCAAAGACCACAAGTTAGATGAGATGACAAATTTTTGCTGATTAATACGAAAGAATGCTACTGATACAACAATATTAGCGAGAAAATAATAACATTCCATTACCGATAACATTTTACTTATCGATCAATAATGCTCTCGTCGCTTAGACTTTGGAATGCTGAACTCGTACCATCATGTTTTATGAGTAAGCTAACTTAACACACCAATGCCTAATCATTTCAATTTCTTTACTCTCTCTTGCCATGAACTCCCTCTTAACAAAACCCTCATTTTTATAACAGCCTCATTCATTTTTCTGTAAAACATACTAAGATCCGGTATTCCTTGATAATCAAAATTCAAAGGTTGTATTTCTTCACTGTACTAAATTGTGTAATAAATTTTGTAACAAAAATAGATTACCCGCATCCACTCGGACCTGCGACTATTGCAGTAAATGGATGTGTTAAATGAATCATTGTAACCTAACGTGTGTAACGTAACCTTATGCCAAATAAGGTTTAGGAAAAGAATAAAACTTTTTGTTTGAATGATAAAAATATATTTAAATATTTACAATATACATAACATGAAGACAAAGTAAAAAAAAGTCTACCATAATTTATAACATTTTTGCATACAATTGACGTATTACTTACAATTCTAAATACAAACAAAGATTATTACACAATAAAATTATAATTTTTTGACATATTTACACACATTGCTTAAAATGTAAAAAAGTAGTTTACTTACATTACAAAATCATTATTGTAGACTAGTATATTATACATTGTTCATAAAACTACATCATACATTGACCGTTAAAAAAGAAAATTATAAAACTATATTATTATAAGGAAGTACGAATATGTGATGCATGGAACCATAAAGCAAATGCTTGCACCTCCAATCCACTACAGTGACACATCCTTGTGGTTTTTACACTTTGAAATTGTGTGTGCCTATCACAATTCTTTAAGTGATTAAGTTTTAAATCTGATATTATTTTTTCAACTTTAGGACAACCAAAAGTCTCTAAATTAATATTTTTAAAATTAAACTTGGACAACATAAGTTTTTCTATGCATCCTCCTTTATACGCCCACATGTACTCGCGTCTACTGTCCAGTTTGTCAAGTATGTCTAAAAAATCACTATAGGATATGTCATCTGCATAATTTTTAACTGCTAACCCATGTATGTAGTTTGTACAAAAATGTATCTGCTTATAATTGTGGTCCATTAAAAATGAGTAAGGCAGTCGGATATGCAACAAAATAACTTTTTGCTTCCACAAATCAAATATTCCTACTTCCTTATAATAATAATTGGATTTAATTCTAAATCCATCAATGTCTATAATATATTTTATGTCCGACATTTTTATAGTTTATGTCACCGTTTCACAAATTGTTCACTGACTATTTAAAAAACACTCACTTTTAGTACTCTATACTTCCGAGTGCACCAAATGACACAAAAATAGCATGTATGAGCAAGTTGAGCTAAATTGTGCGAGTATCCAAAAACTCCAAATAAAAAAAAACACTTAGTATCCAAAACACTCTGATAGTACACAACACTTCTAACCACTCTTGATAGGTCACATTTTCATCACCGATTCTCAATGCTTTTAGTTCTTTTCAGGTTTGGTCATAATGACATAATCAAATTACTAGTATCTTCTTCTTCGTTTGAATAGTCATGGTAATAATTTTTGAATGTATTTTCTTCAAGAATACTACACGAGTTCTGTAAGAACAAGAAAACAATCTGTGATTAAAAAATTATAACAAATACAACGATGAAGTGAAATAAAAAATGTGTAATTGAAATGCAATAATATTCTATTACTTAAATAATAATTAAAAAACTCACCTCCATTGTAATGTAGAGCACTGCACACAAAACAGTTTAGAGACAATAAAGGATAGAGGACGACTATTAGTTTTGGAATGCTGAACTCGTACCATTATGTTTTATGAGTAAGCTAGATAAGTTATCAAGGTTCCGTCGTATATATAAGTTCGAGTTCCGTTTACCAAAACTAATAGTCGTCCTCTATCCTTTATTGTCTCTAAACTGTTTTGTGTGCAGTGCTCTACATTACAATGGAGGTGAGTTTTTTAATTATTATTTAAGTAATAGAATATTATTGCATTTCAATTACACATTTTTTATTTCACTTCATCGTTGTATTTGTTATAATTTTTTAATCACAGATTGTTTTCTTGTTCTTACAGAACTCGTGTAGTATTCTTGAAGAAAATACATTCAAAAATTATTACCATGACTATTCAAACGAAGAAGAAGATACTAGTAATTTGATTATGTCATTATGACCAAACCTGAAAAGAACTAAAAGCATTGAGAATCGGTGATGAAAATGTGACCTATCAAGAGTGGTTAGAAGTGTTGTGTACTATCAGAGTGTTTTGGATACTAAGTGTTTTTTTTTTATTTGGAGTTTTTGGATACTCGCACAATTTAGCTCAACTTGCTCATACATGCTATTTTTGTGTCATTTGGTGCACTCGGAAGTATAGAGTACTAAAAGTGAGTGTTTTTTAAATAGTCAGTGAACAATTTGTGAAACGGTGACATAAACTATAAAAATGTCGGACATAAAATATATTATAGACATTGATGGATTTAGAATTAAATCCAATTATTATTATAAGGAAGTAGGAATATTTGATTTGTGGAAGCAAAAAGTTATTTTGTTGCATATCCGACTGCCTTACTCATTTTTAATGGACCACAATTATAAGCAGATACATTTTTGTACAAACTACATACATGGGTTAGCAGTTAAAAATTATGCAGATGACATATCCTATAGTGATTTTTTAGACATACTTGACAAACTGGACAGTAGACGCGAGTACATGTGGGCGTATAAAGGAGGATGCATAGAAAAACTTATGTTGTCCAAGTTTAATTTTAAAAATATTAATTTAGAGACTTTTGGTTGTCCTAAAGTTGAAAAAATAATATCAGATTTAAAACTTAATCACTTAAAGAATTGTGATAGGCACACACAATTTCAAAGTGTAAAAACCACAAGGATGTGTCACTGTAGTGGATTGGAGGTGCAAGCATTTGCTTTATGGTTCCATGCATCACATATTCGTACTTCCTTATAATAATATAGTTTTATAATTTTCTTTTTTAACGGTCAATGTATGATGTAGTTTTATGAACAATGTATAATATACTAGTCTACAATAATGATTTTGTAATGTAAGTAAACTACTTTTTTACATTTTAAGCAATGTGTGTAAATATGTCAAAAAATTATAATTTTATTGTGTAATAATCTTTGTTTGTATTTAGAATTGTAAGTAATACGTCAATTGTATGCAAAAATGTTATAAATTATGGTAGACTTTTTTTTACTTTGTCTTCATGTTATGTATATTGTAAATATTTAAATATATTTTTATCATTCAAACAAAAAGTTTTATTCTTTTCCTAAACCTTATTTGGCATAAGGTTACGTTACACACGTTAGGTTACAATGATTCATTTAACACATCCATTTACTGCAATAGTCGCAGGTCCGAGTGGATGCGGGTAATCTATTTTTGTTACAAAATTTATTACACAATTTAGTACAGTGAAGAAATACAACCTTTGAATTTTGATTATCAAGGAATACCGGATCTTAGTATGTTTTACAGAAAAATGAATGAGGCTGTTATAAAAATGAGGGTTTTGTTAAGAGGGAGTTCATGGCAAGAGAGAGTAAAGAAATTGAAATGATTAGGCATTGGTGTGTTAAGTTAGCTTACTCATAAAACATGATGGTACGAGTTCAGCATTCCAAAGTCTAAGCGACGAGAGCATTATTGATCGATAAGTAAAATGTTATCGGTAATGGAATGTTATTATTTTCTCGCTAATATTGTTGTATCAGTAGCATTCTTTCGTATTAATCAGCAAAAATTTGTCATCTCATCTAACTTGTGGTCTTTGGTATGGAGATACAGCAGGAAAAATGAATGAGACCGTCATAAAAAACGTTGATTGTTCGTAGAGCACAGATCCAATCCAAGCGTAGTTATTACTTGCACACCAAAAAGTTTTAGCATCTACCACAACTAAATGCCCCATTACGCGAGCTGTTGTTAAAGTTTTAACAATTCCATCAGGTGTTCAAGGAAAAAACCTTGATAGTATATCTCGGCATATATGTCGTATTTTGGTTAATAATGCTGCATTCAACGTAACTCAATAAGAACCCATTCAATTTTGAAAATTATGGTTTCAATACAGTTTGTATAGCAATGGAAATCGAATCACCTCGAAATCATTTTTTTTATGTTGTTTTGTAAATTTTAAATATTACAATTACGTATTAAAAAAATTTAAACATATTTTTATCATTAATTCATTGCAAAATTCATATCTTTTTAACATATTTTTATTATTACATCAAACTGTTTGAGTATTTTTGTTAAAGTTCCAAATTTCATATCAGAGTTTTAAAAATATCCAGTAAGTAACGAACAGTTTTACAAATTTCCTTAAATAAATTTTAAGCAATGTAATATTTTGTTGTACTTTTTTTTCTTCTGTAAATTTTAAATATTATATATATTTTTTTTAATTTTAAACACATTTTTATCCTTACATCAAACTGTTTGAGTATTTTCGTTAAAGTTTCAAAATTCATATCAGAGTTTTAAAGATATCCAGCAAATAACTAACAGTTTTACAAATTTCCTTTAATTAAATTTTAAGCAATGTAATATTTTGTTGTCCTTTTTTTTCTTCTGTAAATTTTAAATATTATATTTTTTTTTTTAATTTTAAACTCATTTTTATCCTTACATCAAACTGTTTGAGTATTTTCGTTAAAGTTTCAAAATTCATAAAGGGTAATCTAACTTGAGTAAAAATTAATATTATGTTTAATGGATCTTATCAAATTCCTGGGTATCTTATTAGCTATAAATATTGTATTCAATCTTTTCATTAAATTGATCTTCCATTTTAAAATATTTCGTGCAAGTTTTATGCACTTTTTTGGTTTTGAAAAAAAAACTTTTGTTTGTGCATTTTAATTTGTTTGTAATCTTTTTTAACATGAAAATCATAAAGCAGAGTTTTAAAAATATCCAGCAAATAAAAACTTAACTTGATGTACTTGTTATAAACTGTTTTTGTTCTTTTAAAATGATTAACTGCTTTCTGAAAATACTAAAAAACTTGAAACTGATTTTGTGATGAACATAATCCTGAGCACAGACAGTTACCTCGATTTTCTCAGTGAGCCGTTCATTGTTCGTTACAAACACAGAATCTTTCGTTAATTTATAAAATTATTGTATCGTAAATATATTGCCTGACAAACTATAATTTTCATATAATTTCACTAAAGAAGACGAGCTAGATCTTCTAAATTACAACCATTATTATTTTTAGATATTTCTTCAATCCAATATATTTTTAAAACTTTAAATATATATATATTTTTATAGCTAACATTGGTTTGGTATTATACTATGCATATGATTATTGTATCAAAAAGATACAACTAAATTTTTTAATAACGAAACATTGTTATTTTTTTACTGTATATTTTTTATATAATGCAACAGAAAATTATTTTAAGATAAGTATTTATTATTTTTAAAGCCTGGAACTCAAAACTCAACTATTATCTATCACACTCATGATATGCTACGAATAGTATTGGGAAAAGGCAGAAAATTATTTTAAGATAAGTATTTATTATTTTTAAAGCCTGGAACTCAACTATTATCTATCACACTCATGATATGTTACGAATAGTATTGGGGAAAGGTTAGATTCAATAAAACGATTACATCTTCAATGTTTCTAATTTGTATTTCACACATCTAATGGCCCAGTTTTTTAAATGTATTTAACAATCAATAACAAACAGATGCGCCTTTTTTATAAGTTCCTAGACTTAATAACGAATCCACATAAAGTATGTAAAAACACTAAAGAAACTGAGTGTTCATTTCGTAGAAAACACATACTTCGGCCTCAACCCGATATAAGTCGCCGTGCTTTGAGAGCTTCAGAAAATATTATTACATATTTATCTTCATTAAACTTCAAATAAAGTTACTCGGAAGGAGTAATTATTTTAGGTCAAAAATAATGTTAGGTATTTTAGCTATTTTGCAATGATCGAATACAGGCAGTTCGTTCTTTCCTTTGGACACACGAATCACACCACAAGCCTTCGATAAAACATTCTGAACATAATCTCGGCCCTTTACTAAGTGAATGTAAGCGCATCGATCGAACCAACGTGCGTGTTCTTCCCACGGGACGTCGCTGCTTTCCCAGTCTTCCAATCCTCCATCGCAATAGAAACATTTCGTTTTGTCCCCCTCCCCGGTGTAAAAGAAACCGGCCTCCGATAATTCCTCGGGCTTTTGACCTATGCACCGAGGCCAATCGCTGAAAGATCGGAGACGAGAGGCCTCGGAGGCATATCGCGGATGCATTGGTCCAGCCACCTTCACTAAGATGCCGGTAGAAGGAGCCTTGATTCCGCATTCATCTCTGCCGTCGCAAGCTGGGGCTACTGACGCTTCAATACCCTCGCTGGCTTGTTCTCTGCTATTTTCCATCCAGCGCATAATGTAGACTTTAAAAAGGCACACCTCACTCCGTCACCGCATCTAACATAATAAAAACCATTTCGTGTGAATTTTTGTGGTGACAACGCTTTAAAGCGATAAGGTCGTACATTGTTTTGTATTCTTTTCTTGTGTTCTTATGTATATGGTGTACAAACAACAATAAACAATAAAGTTCAAAAATAATGTTAGGTATTTTTAAAATTTTGTAATGATCGAATACTGAAGGTGCGGCTGCAGGCAGTTTGTTCTTTTCTTTGGGCGCATGGATCACAGCACAAGCCTTTGATAAAACATTCTGAACATAATCTCGACCTTTTACCAAGTGAATGTAAGCGCATCGGTCGAACCAACGTGCGTGCTCTTCCCACGGGACATCACCGCTCTCCCAGTCTTTCAAACCTCTATCGCAGTAGAAACATTTCGTTTTGTGGCCTCCACCAATTCCTTGGACTTTTCATCTATGCAACGAGGATAATCGCTGAAAGATTGGAGACGAGTGACCTCGGAGACATGTCGCGGATGCATTGGCTCGATCACCTTCACTGAGATAACGGTAGAAGGAGCCTTGATTCCGCATTCATCTCTGTCGTCGCAAGCGGGCTTGTTCTCTTAAAAATAGATCTTCGGGAGCCCCAGCTGGATCTTCACTTTCCATCCAACGCATAATGTAGACTTTGCAAAGGCACATTTCACTCCGTCACCGCATCTAGATGGGCTTACTCCCGCGGCCTGCGGACCCCCGTTCTCGGTCGCCTACATACCTTAGCGGGAGGAAGCCGGCGCGGCGCCGGCCGCCCGCCAGTCGCAAACATAGCATCAGCGCAAGCGCACGGCGCTCTTATTATTGTATTCCAATCGCGGCTACCGATCAATAAACACCAGTTACCTGCTACAGTCTTCTTTTATTCGCGGTCTACGTCCACGGATCTCCCAAAGGACTGGCCGTTCTACAAATGGTCCTTCACACGCCTTCTTGGTCGGGAAGACTGGAATATTCTTGAAAATTTCGTCGATCGAGACCGCCGACATTTCGTAACGGACTTCGAGCTGCGGCCGCCGTTATCTTCGAGTCGACGCAGTCCACGGAGGCGAATTATTATTCAAGAACAGGAGCGGAGCGACCACGTCATCGCGCATCGACACAACGCATCGTATTCGTGAGATCGTTCCGATTTTTTTTCCTTTATCATCCTAAATCATCCTTACATAATTCATTTCATCCTTTCATCCTTTCTCACATTACATACCTACATCATCTTTTCTTCACCCATTGCATATTTCTTAGTGCGCATACATCATTCAAACATATTCTTTATCTTTTTTACATTGTGTTTCATCTCATACGTATTTTTTCGTCCGTTTTACTTAAAAGTAGGTAGTTCATTTCATCACGCATTGCGTTATCATCTTAGCATATTCATAATCATTTCATTATTCTTCTTTCATGATAAATCATTAGCTCATTGTAAATACTCATTATACAACAATATTTTAATTTTATTTCTGTGAATTAATTTTTTCTTTTCTTTAACAGGTGGGCGTGCCACGAGCCACGACCACGTGGTGTCACGTATTGTATAACCCTTTGTTCTCTTCTCGAATAATTCACAAACGTATTTATTTCTTCGGTGTAATAATTAGCTTGTTTCTTTTTAATATTTCTTTTTAATTCTTTTTTTTTCAAACGTTTGCTTGTCAAGGTTTATTGAGAAAATTACTTAGTTTAAAGTCGTTTGAGAACATTATTTTCTCTCTTCATCAGCTGTTTGGAAAATATATACCTACTCTTTTTTTAAATACTCTTCAAGCTGCTTGAACGTTATTTTGTTCAAATTTTTTTTTTCTTTCTTCTGCAGCCTGCTTTGAGGTCATTATTTCTTTCTTTTGCAAGCGTTACAAGATACATTTTTTTTTTTTTTTTTTTTTTTCTTCAATCTGCCGCACGCTTCATAAGCTTCACAATGACATCCGAAGGTAAAATACCTACTGAAATGTCCAGAAAACGTGCATCAATGAAAGCAAAGCTTACACAATTTGCCTCTTATCTCTTTGTTCTTGAGAGCTGTAAAACGTTGAGCCAAGTCCAACTTGCACAATTGGATATCCGTCTTGCTAAATTCAATAACTTATACGCAAAATATGACGCATTACAGTGTGACATCGAGGCACTGATGGAGAACCCCGACGAGCAGTACAGCGAGCGCGAGCAGTTCGAGAGCCAATTCTACGAGCTGGTTGCCCGCGCGCGCATCCTGGCTCCGCCCAGCCGCAATGCAACAACGGCACTAAATTCTTCGGCGGTGAGCTCGGGTGGCGGGGATATTCAAGGACACAAACGGAGAGTTAAGTTACCAACTGTTGAAATACCTACCTTTACAGGCAGCTATCAGAACTGGCTCGAATTCAAAAATATCTTCATATCGTTGGTCCATGACGATGATGAGATGAATAATATAGATAAACTCCATTATTTACGAGCTTCCCTCAAGGATAATGCCCTACATATTATTGATAATTTAGATTTCACAGCTGATAACTACACAGTTGCATGGCAATTATTATGTCAAAGGTATGACAATAAGCGCTTGTTAATTAACAATCATATACAAGCCTTATTTTCGGTTGAAACATGTCAAAGAGAATCAAGTAAATCAATAAGACATATCATTGATGTAACTAAAAAGAATTTACGAGCATTAGGCACTTTGCGTTCCGAGTCAGTTGATCATTGGCTCGTGGACAGTTTAATTATTCACATAATGTGTGATAAATTAGATCACAAAACTAAGCGGCAGTGGGAAGAGAATAGGAACTCGTTAACAGACTCACCAAATCTCGATCATTTTTTGACATTTCTTGGTAATCGTGCAGATCTTTTGGAGAGTCTTGAGGAGTCTCATACAAAAACAAAAACGGACACACTTCAAAATAAATCAAAAGCTTTCGTGGTCACTACAGCCCCAGAGAAAATAATATCTACACCCCGCAGTTCACAATCTTTGAAATGTCCCATGTGCAAACAGGGCCATCATTTATTTAATTGTGTAGATTTTCGTAAATTACCTGCCAGTGAGCGTCTTCAAAGGGTTAGTGACTGGAATATTTGCAATAATTGTCTACGTCCAGGGCACAAGCCATCTTCATGCAGGCTTAGTAGTTGCAAATATTGTAGGTTAAAGCATAATACTTTACTTCACGTAGATAAAGAGCCTTCAGTGGCACAAGATCACAACGTTGCTCTGTCTGCTAACAATACCATTAACTCGCAAATTGTTTTACTGTCCACAGCAATGGTGAAGGTGTTCGACGCTACCGGGGAGCCGCACAGCGCCAGAGTCCTACTAGACAACGGCAGCACGGCGAACTACGTAGCTCAGGACTTCTTATCTAAATTAAAATTACCTACTCATTCAACAAGTTCTAAGGTGACAGGCATAAATAACTTAGCATCCAATAGTACACAAGCTTGCTCAATCACGTTTGAGTCTTCCATTAGTGGCTATAGGATCAGCATTGACTGCCTCGTTTTACCTGAGATCACTTCTTCCATACCTAACACACTAGTAAATACACACAACTTATCCTTGCCTGATGGTATTTGTCTTGCCGACCCCACTTTTTATTTACCGTCATCCATTGACATTCTAGTAGGAGCGGAGATATTTTGGGGCATCGTAGGCGCAAATAAAATTCAACTAGGCAAGAATAAGCCAACGTTAATAGAATCACGGTTAGGTTGGTTAATTTCTGGTGTCGTACAATCTAATATTAATAATTCACCTGTGTGTATGTTCACCCAGAGTGACCATTCTAATACAGACTTATCACGATTCTGGGAGCTCGACACCATTCCCACAAAGCACGAGCTTACTTCAGAAGAGCGCACTTGTGAGGAGAGCTTCGTGAAGTCTACTGTACGTAACTCTAGCGGTCAGTTTGTTGTAACCATACCCTTGAAGGATCAACCTGATGTTTTGGGTAGTTCCTTTCAGATGGCTAAAAATAGATTTTTATGTTTAGAACGTCGTTTAGAGCGAGACGCAAATTTCAAGGCTATGTACGTAGATTTCATGGAAGAGTACATCAACCTCGGACACATGACTCCCATGCAAACACCTGTGCCACATCCACATTATTATTTACCTCATCATGGCGTTTTGAGAGAGTCAAGCGCAACCACAAAATTGAGAGTCGTGTTTGATGGGTCCGCAGCTACAACGTCAGGTAAATCTTTTAACGACATCCAAATGATCGGTCCGACAATTCAAGACGACTTGCTTTCTATATTAATTCGGTTTCGTCAGCATAAATATGTTGTTACAGCAGACATAGAAAAGATGTACCGATTTGTTTGTATAGCGCAAGATCAGCAGCCCTTGCAATTAATTTTGTGGCGGCCTGACTCTACACAACCTCTTAAAACTTATACATTAAACACCGTGACGTACGGCACCGCTTCAGCTCCTTTCTTAGCAACAAGGTGTCTAGTACAGTTAGCTCACGAGTGTTCTGACAATAACACAAAACAATCAATATTACACGACTTCTACGTAGACGATTTTCTTTCCGGTACTTCCACAATTAATGACACTGTACAATTATGTAAAAATGTAACTTCGGTTTTAAAATCTGCACAATTTAATTTAAGAAAGTGGCATTCAAATTCAAAAGACATTTTAAAAGCTATTTCCACGAATACACAACAAAATGACTCTGTTAATCTTAATCACAACAATGAATTATCTAAAACACTAGGACTTAACTGGAAATGTTCTGAAGACACATTCTCATTCACTATAAATTTAACTTGTAATCAAACTGTAACAAAACGTCATATTTTGTCAACTATTGCCCAAATTTTTGATCCTCTTGGCCTAGTTGTTCCTTGTATAGTTGAGCCTAAAATTATAATGCAGCAGTTATGGTCAAATAAATGTTCTTGGGATGAATGTGTACCAAATGACATACAAAACAACTGGACTAATTTTCAACGTACATTGCCACTTCTTAATGATTTACAAATTCCACGGTTCGTTGTATGTGACAGACCAACTGACATACAGTTACATATATTTTCAGATGCATCAGAAAAAGCTTACGGGGCTTGTGTATATGTCCGCTCAGTCGATAGAAGTGGAACGGTCAGTGTTCATCTGTTAGCCGCTAAGAGTAAGATCGCTCCACTTAAACCTACCACCGTACCGCGGCTTGAGTTGTGCGGTGCGTTATTAGCAGCGCGATTATATGCAAAGGTTTCAAAGGCTCTTAAATTAAATATTTCTGATTGCATATTTTGGTGCGACTCCACAATAGTTTTAGGTTGGCTTTCTACTAGTCCAAACCGGTTAAAACCTTTTGTACGCCATCGTGTTTGTGAGATTCGGGAAGATTTTGGAATTAATAAGTGGCGCTACATTCCTTCCCATGAAAATCCTGCAGATCTCGCCTCGCGCGGACTAAGCGCCGACCGCTTAAAGGATTCATGTATGTGGTGGTCAGGACCAAATTTCTTAAAATTAGATTCATCTCATTGGCCTGCCTTTCCTACATCTGTGAACACTCAGAATCTTCCAGAGTTATGTCAGACGTTCATTACCGTTAATGAAAACGACTTATTTACATATCTCTTTAATAAATATTCTTGTTTTTCAAAATTACAACGTATAATGGCATACATATTAAGATTTATTCAAAATTGTCGTAAAATTAATATCAATTTGGATTCCCTTACACTATCTGAAATAGACAATTCAACTAATCTTCTTATTAGAGCAGCTCAAAAAGATTCCTTCGCAGAGGAGTATAAAATTCTTAAAAGTGGTAAATCACTACCTAGTAAAAATAGACTATTATGCCTATCACCTTTCTTAGACTCTAATGACATCATTCGTGTTGGTGGCAGACTAAGCAACTCATTCTACGACTATAATGTTAAACACCCTATCTTAATGTGTAGGAAACATCGTTTGAGTGAGCTTATGTTTGACATGTACCATAACAAGCTTTGTCATGCGGGGCCGCAGTTATTACTTGCAACTGTTAGGCATAAGTATTGGGTATTAGGTGGTAGGTCCTTAGCAAGAAAAATTACTCGTTCTTGTGTTAAATGCTGTCGGATAAAGGGGGACACTATACAACCGATTATGGGAAATCTACCAAAGGAACGACTTCACCTCGAATTCCCATTCCTAGATACCGGTGTCGACTACGCTGGGCCAGTAATGATAGCTAGTCGTAAGGGTAGAGGTTGCCAATTAATTAAATGCTTCATTTGTGTCTTTGTCTGTCTAGCCACTCGAGCAGTACATCTTGAACTCGTGTCAGATTTGACAAAGGAGGCCTTTCTAGCTGCTCTCGGTCGCTTCGTGGCTCGACGTGGCAAACCTCGCTGCATATTCTCCGATAATGGAACAAATTTTGTTGGAGCATTCAACGAGCTCAAGCAACTTCTCTCTCAGGACCTATCAGGACAGTTTCTGGACATGGGTATCAATTTTTCATTTATACCAGCCTATAGCCCGCACTTTGGATCTTGCTGGGAAAATTCCGTTCGATCAGTTAAGTTCCACTTAAAGCGTATACTGGCTTTGACCCATTTGACTTTCGAGGAAATGGCAACATGCCTTATTCAAATTGAGGCCATCCTTAATTCAAGGCCCCTCACTCCTCTTTCCGACGATCCATCCGACTTATCTCCTCTAACACCATCCCACTTCCTCATCGGACGATCTCTCGTTGCGTTGCCTCACCGAGACGTGTCCAGGCAGAACATATCGAGCCTCCAACGATTCCGCCGCATTGAGTACCTAAAGCAGCACTTCTGGAATCGCTTTTCAAATGAATACGTTTTGTGGCTTCAGCAGAAACAGAAGTGGACAACATCGAGAGGCGAGCTGCAGCCGGGAGCCTTGGTCGTCGTCAAGGAGAAAAATGCGCCACCTCTACAGTGGCTTCTGGGGCGTGTCACACGGTTGCTGCCGGGAGCCGACGGAGTCGCGCGAGTCGCTGACATACGCACTCGCAGGGGCGTCATCCGCAGGGCGTATCCCATGATTTGCCCACTTCCCACGTCATCAGTTGAAGATACTTCAAGCCGGGGAGTATAGATGGGCTTACTCCCGCGGCCTGCGGACCCCCGTTCTCGGTCGCCTACATACCTTAGCGGGAGGAAGCCGGCGCGGCGCCGGCCGCCCGCCAGTCGCAAACATAGCATCAGCGCAAGCGCACGGCGCTCTTATTATTGTATTCCAATCGCGGCTACCGATCAATAAACACCAGTTACCTGCTACAGTCTTCTTTTATTCGCGGTCTACGTCCACGGATCTCCCAAAGGACTGGCCGTTCTACATCCAACATAATAAAAGCCATTTCATGTAAATTGTTGTGGTCAGTACTTTGACTCATATGGTCGATTTACCTCGAGGTTTATCATAGGATTTACTCTGAAAATAATTCTTGGATGTTGTGTAATAATTGTTGGATGATTTTACTACTTTCTACGGAAAATATTGCATTATGTTCAATAAAGGTATCAAAATAAATCAATCGATGTATATTTCATGACAAGAATTATATGCATTCGATAAACAAAAATTGTGATGTGTTTGTAATAAAAACGTCCCTCATTAGCATAAATGACTGCGTCATAGATAAGTCGAGTACAATGCGGTGCCGAGGAAGCGATAAGCCCATTGTAATTAGTGAATGGACAGGATAATGACCCAATGAGGTCATTAGATAACGAAGTAGGGCTAATACAATGCTGAAGCTATCTTTGTTTCTACGCTAGTTAGCAAAAAACGGATCAGCGCATTCGATCGGGCATGGTCGAAAACATACGATTTGACACCAAACTCGGTTTTTTTTTGTACCGATGGAGGCTCGTCAACTTTGCCCGATTTGCCGGTTCTAACTCCTGAGTTAGAACCGGCGAATCCCCACTACTCCCAGATTGTACCACGGTTCTTGAAAGATCTAGTTTTGAATTTTATTTATTGCATAACTAGCAATATTTTTATTCAGAACTCTGAGCTCGGTCAAATTCCTATTAGGGTAATTCTTCGAAACAGACATTGATCTATATTTACAGTTGTGACCTTGACATTGGTTTAATGCATTCTCCTTTGCTACTGCCAAATCAATTTTAATCCCCGCAAAATTCATTGGTACGAGATACCAGTATATTCGTAGACCTTGCCTGAGAGTTTTTCATTACGTCTGTTTCTATGAAGTCTGCTAATCCGAATACATACCTACTGTTAATCCGATTCTATTAAAATATTCTTAGATACAATTATTCACTTTTAATTACACAAACGATGATTCGCCATTCGAAATTTAATTACGTAAGTATCTACTAAAGTAACTAACTCGGTCGTGAACTTAACTGGGACAACCTCTTGACATTTACTGATAAGGGAAATGGTTTAAGCAAATCATAATGACTAAGTGAATTTATAATCATAATGACTATGTAGAATAATGAGACTGAAGACCCTGTAGCCTAGTTGGTAGCGACCCTGCCTGCGAAGCGAGGGGTCACGTGTTCGATTCCCGGCCGGGCCAGATATTTATGTGACAGATAAATATTTGTACTGGGGTCATGGGTGTTATTGTGATGTGTTATATGTGTCGTCCATGCCACCCGTCACACCGGTATAAATCTACTGCGGAAGTAGTTAAGTGTGTAGGCGTTTATTTATTTTATTTAAATGATCTTAAAAAGCTCTTACGCCCCAACTCAGAGTCACTAACGGTTACTTTAATCGCTCCTTAACATAGAATCACCATACGAATTATGTACTAAGGGTAACCATTAGTGATTCTGAGTTTGGGCGTTAGACTCATAAAAGTTGTATCCATTCGATATACCTCCTACAATGTACAAATTAAAGAACAAAATACTCGAACGAGTCTTACCAAAGCAATTGTCGAATTGATTGGTCAATTGATCGAATTATCAACAACACTGAATATAACAGCGTTGTGCCACGAGACAGTGACACACTAACCTGCGGTTTTGAGGTCGTTGGAACAAAATTATTATAAGTAGGTAATGCATAAATTAAAAAAAATCAAAATGCTGACTTATAATACCCTAATTTATTTTAATATTACGAACAGACACTCAAATATTTATTTGTATGTATAGATTTATCATCAAAAGTGAATATTATGAAGGAGTCGATTATGAGGACGGTTTACCCTAAACGAAATTTATTGAGTACCTACCTTGGGCACAAGAATATTATAGTTTGTCTATTAATAGTATAGATAGATATTAATAACTATAGTCTACTAGCTGCCCGGACAAACTTCGTTCTGTCAAAAGTTTTTATTTTTATTTTGTGATGTAAGCTATCCTATCTTTCAAGTTGGATTAAACTGCACACGGTGTGGACTGTGGAGTCTATCACGGACAAACAACATGACACGTAATTTATATACATATACTAGCTGCCCGGACAGACTTCGTTCTGTCTAAAGTTTTCTTTATTTTGAGATATAAACTATTCTATCTTTCAAGTTGGATCAAACTGCACATGGTGTGCAAATTTGATTAAAATTAGGAGTTCATCGCGGACAAACAACGTGACACGTAATTTATATAATTAAGAAGATTAAGATAATACCTTTGGTAGGATATTCATGTGTCTGTCTATCCAGCTATCTGTGATCCAAGACAGCCTAAGGAGTCGGGTATAAATCAATACACTTTACTGTGTATGACGATTGACGTGTCATTAAAAGATTACTTTTCTGCAAAAAAGAATCTATTCACAGTATAAGGAATTTACATTCCTTGACTGTGATCTATTGATGTGACGTGGAGACACGTAAATACTTCAAGGTTAAGTTAATGAAGTTTTGATTTAAAACTGAAAAGGTTAAATGCTACTAGCTAATTAGGTACTAATGTACCTAATTAAATCTACGATTAGGTATTCTTTTCGGTTACCATGGCAAACATTTTTGCAACAAGTTGCTATTTAAAATGCCTAGATATTTAAGTGAGTACTTTGTATAATAGTAGTTTTAATTATACCTACTTACAGTTAGGTTATTATATTACGTTAATTTAAACTGATAATATGTTCTTATAATTACCTACATTGATGACTATAATAAAAGTAGGGTTACCTATTCATTTAAAAAGTCCGGATAATTAAGCGGAAAAGTCCGGACATTAGTATTTTTAGTACCTAAAAATTAAAAACAAAAAAAATACCGCGCGCTACGGAGCTACGACACTGCGCGCATTGTTTAGCTTTTTGTGTCTGAAGAAGTACCTAATATTGTTAATTATCAAGTGCATATCAGACTATAATACGCATAATGTAGGGTTCCGTACGGAATCTTAATTTTCTTTAACTTAATTGATTCTTAGCCTAGATTCTAAAGCTTTTGAAATACGGCGATCAGACTGACAAAGATAATCTAAAGGTTGGTAGTTAATACAATGTAATATTCAGTGTCAAGCTATTTTTATGTATTCCGACTATTCCGACCTAGACCGTCACAGAACTCTCCGTCAATAATTGAATACAACACAATGACTAATGAGTAGGTACCAAGTTTAGTGTCTATTAAAAGAGCTCGTTTCAAACCAACTCGCAACTCCCATAAATGTGGCATTGTTTAGAGAATAGGAAACGTTTAAATTAAATGACAATGCGAGTAGTTCGTGCTCTTTTTGTGTTATTAGTAGAGACCGACCGAAGGTTCGGTTTCGGTTTCGGTTTCGGCCAGTTTCGGCCAAAAAATCTAGTTTCGGTTTCGGTTTCGGCTTTGGAAAAATTTGGCCGAAACTTTCGGCCAAACCGAAACTCTGTGTTCGTGAATTTTCGTGCGTCGTTCGGTTAAGTTCGTGGCTAATCCGTGGGCGCTGACTTTCCAAGTGAAGTCATTGATTTAACATGTTTATTATATTTGTTCATTAATCTGAAAAGCGTCTGACAGGGTGCTTTGGCGCTTGATTTTAGCCGTTTTTTGCTCGATATTAATAACGGCAACAGGTAGAAAAAGGTCATAATATAGTGTCTAATGCTGTATAGATAATGATTTGGAATTCATATCCAAGCATGGTAATGAAACTGTAAATGGAAGATATTTAAGTAAAACTTTTACTAGGGGTATTAATTAGACGTAATAGATTATATTATAAAAAGTAGTTTTCGTCTATTTATGCGTTTGTTCTGACTACTATCAGGAACGACATAACAGATTTACCTGTGGTTTCCACTCCCTTATAACTACACTATACATACACTATACAACTATACAATACATACGTATTGTAGTGAGCTTTGGTTAACATTTAGTGGTTGGTTTATTTCAAACGGTTTAAAAATAAATAAATTAAGTTATGTCAATTTCACCCATACTTACATTTATTGAGTGAGGGCTTACTGAAAGGTTTACGGAAGCAAAGCGAGGACATTCAGTAGTAGTATTTTTGAAGTCTAAATCCCAAATCATCCATTACAATGAAACGGTAACTGATCAATATGTCTGTACATGGAAGATATTTGAGAAAATCTATCACGAGCGGTATTTGTCAACGCAAAAGAGACCATAGCAATTATTTTTAGAATTTTCGTCTGTTTGTGTGTATGTGCGTTTGTTCAGGGTAATTTTAAAATCGGCATGCGGTTTTCACTGACGTATTTAGTGGGGCTAAGATTTAAATGATCTATTTAAATGATATTAAATTAAAATTTAAAAAACCCCCGACAGTTTGATATACACTAAACATAGCTAAGAACACACTCGATTAAGTCACCTTCATGCAAAAAAAAAACTAGATCAAAATCGGTTCCTCCGTTTGGGAGCTACGATGCCACAGACAGACATAAAGATACACAGACACGTCAAACTTATAACACCCCTCTTTTTTCGTCTGGGGTTAAAAACAGCGTTCATCCATAGGTACCCACATTTTTTCGAATTTTGTCGTTTACGTTAAGATAAGTTTACCAAACTGAAGGCAGTTAATACACATAAAAATGTACAAATAAAAATGTGTAAAAAAACACGCTAGATTTCAGTACATATACAGGGTGTCCCGTAAGTAGTGGGTCCACGTTAGGGGACAGATAGCTTGAGGGTTGACCTACCTAATGTCAAAAAATGACCTTTGTAAAATTTTAAAAATTCGGCTCCTTTAACCTACTTTTTTCTGTTTAGTCCACAAATGAGCAGCTCAAAAAATACCCTAATGGTGTAGCCAAACGAGCGTAAATCGTAAAATCGCGTAAAATACTTCGAAGAATTGAATTAGAACTTTTGTATGAAACCAGCTCATTTCACGTGACTGACGTGCTGTGCACCAAAAATACGCTCGTTTGGCCTCACCCTAAGTTTCGGTTTCGGTTTCGGTTTCGGCCGAAACTGGACCTAAGGCCGAAGGTTCGGTTTCGGTTTCGGTTTCGGCTGAAAAACCAGTTTCGGTCGGACTCTAGTTATTAGCATAAACAATCAATACCTAAACATCTTTCCCTGTTGCTAATTTTGCCATTCAATCAATCATCAATACTCGTAAAAATTGTGAAACAAAACTCTTTTCCTTGTAGAAAAGTTCACAATGTTGCCAACTTACAATTGTATGGCTTGTATGCCCCTAAACTTGGTATGTTAGGGTTCAGTGCCCGATTGGTGGGTACCTACTAGTCGTATTTAGTGTCTTAAAATATATTATGTGTATTAAACCAGTATTATCACTCTGTTCATGTGGAGAGTTGAAGTCAGTGGCCTAATCAGGTGTCAACATTACATTGTTACGGCTATGAAGCCATAACAAGGCACGTGTTTTCTGACGGTAGCAACCGGTTAACATAGGCCTCCATAGCATGGATGCTCATGAATTTGCCATTCGCAGTCACAATATTCATGTTGTTTAACTTATTCATCAAATATTTTTTATAAAGGAGTCCACTACAGCGTACTATACCATGACCGTGCTATGGCTATCAGGCATGGAAAACATCACAAACGCCCACTGAAAGGGATCGATGGCGTTCTATGCCCGTATCTAATACATTGTTTCAACAGTTTTTGATATCAGCTTTCTTTTCAGTTCATGGAAAAGTTCATAAACGAGTCTCAACACGGCGTGCTTCTGTTCAGCTTCGGTTCCCTCATCAAGACTGCCTCTATGCCCAAGTACAAGGAAGAGATGTTCATCAACGTCCTCTCCAAGCTGAAGCAGAGAGTCATCTGGAAGTACGAGGACAGCGGCGAGGAGGGTACCCTCATCGGCAATGGCAACATCCTCAGAGTGAAGTGGATGCCTCAGTATGAGCTGTTACGTAAGTGATACTGTAATCTTTTAAAGCTTTTGTATAGCCGGCAACTGAACATACGAACCGCCTAACTGGACCGTGGACTTCAGTTACCATACCTTCAATGCCATCAAATGTTTTTGTTACTTCTTTCACCCCTTGAAAGTCAATGGTGATATAGTCCACTTTGAGAAATACAGCCCTGCATGAATTGAATAGGTATGCATGACTATGTCACATTAGAAGTTCGTGTTCTAAAAACAAAATTAGTATCGAAGGCCACATCAATCAGACACTTCAACTAGGTAATTTGAACAATAGTTACCGGAGAGCGTTTAGGAGAGCCCAATACTTTTGTAAATAATACCGGCGACTATTTTTACACCTTCAAGAATAAATATTTAAAAATAAATAATTAACAATATTATTACAAAATTACTGTCGCCGTTTTCGTGATCAATCCAACAAAAGCAATCTATTAAAACCAATAAAAAAAACTCCTTTCATGTATCCAAATATCTTTCATAATTTTATTCTCTTAAAATATCATGTGCTTAATAAAATTTTAGATATCTTTGAAAAACTAATGATTCAAATTGCAGTTACTTTTAATGTTAAATTAAATTTAAAATAAAATATTAAATAATGACTTCCTTTATCTTAGAATTTTCATTACATTACAGTTAAATCTAATCTATCTTCGAATTATTCTCATAATCTGGTGAGTATGATTAAAATAAAATCTTCCTCGTAGTTCACGTGCCGGTACATTGCGTATTTTCTAACAATATACACACACAATTCCACGAGAGATAATTCTTATTTAATCCGCAAAATAATCTTTGAGGTAAACAATTTCCCCGTAATAACACATAGTTAAATATACAATCAGGTTGTAAGAAATCGGCTTTGCAATCGACAGTCACGATCGAATGCAAGAGGATGTGCAGTAAAGATTGTGTAGTCATAGGAACTACTACGTCACTATTATGTCGTCATCGTCATGATTGCGAGGAAATTTCATTAAACTTGGTACTAACATCGTAGTTCATCGACTATAATTTTCCTCTTAAATTCATCATCTGCTGCTATGCTATTGATTGCTATTTTTACCTTACTATAAAACATGATTTATATTTTTTAAACCAAACTCTATAATATACTATATTATACATTAAATGTGTTTACATTTTGTGAGTAGATCAAAGGTTTGTAAAATTCGTTAGGTCGCGTATAAAAAATCAGGTTAACAATTCATTGTTAGCATAGGCATACCATTAATTTCAATTAATTCATTAACATCGTTAATTTGGAAGTTTAAAATGAAACTGAAAGTCGTGTAGGTACTTAAGATATCTTAGAACACTAGGTTCAATTTAGCTCCTGTTTTGATATTCAATTTACTTTACTCCTAGTTAATATTTTGAGCAATTTGCTCATAACCTCAGCTGTTCCCACTTGCTGCCAATAGTGCCAATGTACGAACGCGTCACCGCAAAAACTTATTACGTGCAAAAACCTGTAGTGCCGCTAATAATGTAGTGTGACCATATTACGGAACTTTCAACTACATACACTATGCGGAATAGCGAAAGCGCTTAGAGGATTCCCGGACTCGATTTTGATAAAAACTAAAACTGCATCGTTGGATTTAAAAAAATAAATTCTTAGTCAGGAAGTTGGAGACCATTCTTAGAGATCGTTTAATTTAAAAATGAACATTATGCATTATGCAAGTTGCTATATAGTAAGTATTGCTACATACTAAGTCATCAGTTGGCACATATAATGAGGTTGTCCCTACAAACAGGAAAACTCCCACAAGAATGGAAGGAAGCTCATGTTACTCCGATATACAAAAAAGGCGATAAATTAACTGCAGCTAACTACCGACCAATTAGCCTCACAAGTATAGTTTGTAAAACTAGGAAAAAATTATTGCAGCAGAATTGAGGAAGTTTGTGGCAACCGAGAACATAATTATTGATGAGCAGCATGGGTTTGTACCGAAGAGATCAACAGTCACCAATCTTCTTAGTTGCCTCGACAAATGGACTCTAAACTGGGATAAACATTGGCCAACAGACACCATATACCTAGATTTTGAAAAAGCTTTTGATCGGGTTCCCTTTAAGAGATTGATATCAAAACTAGAACATTTTGGAATTCGTGGACAATTGCTCCAGTGGATAACTGACTTCTTAACAAACAGAAAATTCAAAGTCAGAGTGGGAGACGCCTTCTCTGTACCTTGTGATGTACACAGTGGTGTACCACAGGGATCGGTGCTCGGACCAATCCTTTTTGGTATCTACATTACAGATCTGAAAAATTCAGTAAAATCCCATTTGTCTATATTTGCTGATGATACTAAAATCATAGGAAACCCTCTCATCAGTCATAATATTATACAGCAGGACTTAGATCGAATCGTACAATGGACTCAAGACTGGCTTATCTCATTAAATGCAGCCAAATGTACAGTATTACACATGGGCAGAAATAACCCAAAAATGTCATATAATATTAACTCTGTACCACTTATACCTGTTAATAATCAAAGAGATCTTGGTGTCACCATAACGCACAATCTAAAGTGGGATGTTCACATTGTAAATATAACAAAAAAAGCGAACTCTATGCTATATTTTGTAAGAAAGGCTTTCAGTGTTATCACAAAAGATTTGTTTATCAAACTTTATAAAACCTATATTCGACCGCTCTTGGAGTATGCTTTCCAAATCTGGAACCCTTACTTCAAAAAAGACATTGAACTCAGGGCCGGCCCGTCCATATAGGCGAACTAGGCGACCGCCTAGGGCGCTGGGATTCGGGGGGCGCAAATCGACGGCATCGAAATTAGAAAAAAATATATTTTAAATCGATGACAGTTTTACACAGATAGAATATGAAGTATAATGATTAAGGAAGTCTATATAGCGTTGAGGATATGCAGAATAAAACTTCCTAAGTTGTTCAAGAACCCTGTGTATTGTATGAAATATTTTTCTTTGTCATAGAGCCTAGATAGGAGTGGAGTGATGCCTTACAAGGCAAGGACAAGCGGTGTCCTTAGACATATCCAACGCGTTCAACACCCTACCCTGGAGTTGTATTCGGGAGGCTCTGAAATACGATCGCGTGCCTACCTACCTCCGCCGTACAGTAGGGGTTTACCTGGAGGGTAGATGCGTCACCTATCGGGGACGTGACGGTGCCGGTCGGCACCTCATGTCGTGCGGTGTTCCGCAGGGATCGGTCCTGTGGAACATCAGCTACGACTGGGTGCTAAGGGACGAACTCCCGTCGGGCGCCGACTTGACGTGCTATGCGGACGACACGCTCGTCACTGCCCGAGGGAGCTCGCACAGGGAAGCGACGTTGTTAGCCACGGCTGCGGTGTCACAGGTGGTGAACCGCATCCGGCGCCTGGGCTTGGAGGTGGCCCTAAACAAGTCGGAGGCCATGGTGTTTCATGGCCCCCGACGTGCGCCGGCGCCGGGATCACACATCGTGGTCAGCCGGGCCCGGATAGCTGTCGAGTCCACCATGAAGTATCTGGGATTGGTGCTCGACAGCCGATGGGAATTCGGGCCCCACTTCAGGCGGCTGGTGCCCAAGCTAATGGGCGCAGCGGGCGCGCTGTCAACGTTGCTTCCCAACTTGGGGGGCCCGAGTGCCGCCTGTAGGCAGTTGTACGTGGGAATCGTGCGGTCCATGGCCCTGTATGGGGCCCCTGTGTGGGCGATGGACATGACGGCCAACACTCTCGCCATTCTACGCAAACCGCAGAGGGCGATGGCCGTCAGAGTCGTCCGCGGGTATCGCACGATTTCCTACGAGGCGGCTTGCGTCCTGGCTGAATCCCCGCCCTGGGACCTAGAGGCGAAAGTACTCGCGTCATTATATCGATGGCGCGAGGAAGAATGGGCACGGGGCTCGAGGCCGGTGCAACGGCAGATTGCGCTGCGCCGAGAGGAGCTCCGTCAGGTCTTGGTGGCGGAATGGCGGCAAAGGCTTCTGCGCCCTACCGCCAGCCTCGCTACCGTCGAGGCGATCCGGCCAGTACTCGACGACTGGCTCGGGAGAAGGCACGGCTCCCTGTCGTTTAGGGTGACGCAGGTGCTGTCGGGCCACGGCTGCTTCGGCAAGTATCTGTGCCGCATAGACAGGGAGCCGGACGCTCGGTGCCACCACTGCGTCCATTGACGGGAGGACACGGCGCAACACACGCTCGCCGAGTGTGTAGCTTGGGAGGAGCAGCGCCGTGTCCTCACAAATGAAGTAGGAGGCGATCTGTCGCTGCCGGCCGTAGTGCGGAGGATGGTCGGTAGCGCAAAGTCGTGGGACGCGGTGGTGTCCTTCTGCGAGGACGTGATGTCGCAGAAGGAAACTGCGGAACGGGAGAGGGAGATCTCGACTCCCTTCCCCGGCCGCAGAAGGCGCACCGGGCGCAGGGGAAGGGCGGACAACGCCCTTTCCGGCCCCCATAAATGGATCCAGGGGCGAGGGAATTGGGGAAGTCCCCGCCCCCCATTCGATGGACCCGAGTCACAGGCGCGCGCGGGTGTCGGCGGCTCACTACCCCGTGCATGAGACGAGGCCCGGGCAGACCCGGCCAGCACTAGTGTGGGGCTGCGGAAGAATTTGGATTCCCGCGGCCCCGCGCGCACGTGCGAGGAGACACCGGGGTGGTTTTAGCCGGTAAGAGTCCGGCACGCCCCTCCGCCTTTCCCCAGGCGGAGATAGTCCATGAGGATTTCCCCCCGTAAAAAAAAGGACGGTTAGGTGAACCAGGGTGTAACCAACTTGCTGAGTGCGTACAGTTCTTAAATATCATTCATATCTCTTACGTTTCTGAGTCTGCTTAGCACTGCAAGGTGTACGATGTACGATGGCGCTGGCGATCTTGAGTTCGTGGGCTACTGTTTTGTTTTTTTTTTATTTTGCTAATTTGACGCAGATAAACAATATTGTTTTGGTGCTGACGCTAATTCACTGCTACTATTTTACAGACTTTTTCTATTTCTAATGGTGGTCACTCACTGTCATTCCATCGCGTCAAATGGCGTGATATACAGCCAAAATTTGATCGTGAATGTGAAAAACTGATGGCGTGATATAAAACTCTGGATTTCCAATCGCGCCATGGCGTCACGCCGCAACATCGCGCCGACTGATCGTGAATGCGCAAACCCACATCCATTTTTTGTTCATTTCGCGCCAGGGTTGGATTTAGGTACATTGAAAAATATAGTACAAAACAATGAAAAGTATAGTATTTATACAAAAAATAGAGTACACTCAGTGTTGCAAGCACAAAATCGGTAGATCAACTGCTTTTGCACCCCCCCCCCCCCCCCATTTGTTGAAATGGAAAAAATACTTTTACTTTCAAGTCAAGTAGTAGGAAGAACTTCGTAAATAAACGTATTATTACACACAAATTCGCAAGCGATTGTTATCGCTTTGATTGAATTTCTTATGGAATGGAAGGAATCATAAGGAACGAGATTAGTTACTGTTAGTGGAAACTGGAAAGGAACAAAAGACACCACCTTGGACCACATCTACACTTACCATCAGGTGGGATTGTGGTCAAGCATTAACTTATTCGTGTAAAAAAAAGAAGCCTACTGCTGAGGACATTGAGACAGGAAACGCAAGATCAGAATTCGGTCGGATACACGCACTGTCGAAATATTCATAATTTGTCTTAAAACTAAACATTCGGGACCAAATAAAATTATAGTATTTTAGCGTACTATACTTAGATGTGGATAGTACAAAGGGTGAAATTATAGTATAAATACTATAATTATTATAGTAGAAAATCCAACCCTGTTTCGCGCCGAGACGTCGAACGAAGGAGACAGTTCCAAATGTCATTGTTTAATTTTGTGTAACAAAATGGCTTCCGAACGCAACGTCATGTCAACGTCTTTCGATCAGGTCAAACGCGGAAATGAAAGAGAATTGGAATGATCGTGAGTGTGAATCATGTTTGGCATCCATCCATTTTGACATATGTCGTTTGGCGTGGCTCCAAAAATGACGGGATGGAATTACCGTGAGTGACCACCATTACAAAGTTGCGCAGTAAAACTAGTTTTAACTGGTGAAAATACATTCTAGTTAAAAAAGTTGAACATGTTAGGTATTTTATCTTGTTTAAGTAATAATTTTGATTAAAAATTACACTTTATTTGTTTACATTATAAATTGGTAACAAAATTTTCTTATGGGGGCGCCGTTTCAGTTTTTCGCCTAGGGCGCCAGAAATGCTCGGGCCGGCCCTGATTGAACTACTTGAAAAAGTACAGCGTAGAGCTACAAAAATGGTAACATCGCTAAGACACAAATCATATGAAGAGCGTCTTTCTGAGCTGAAATTAACCAGTTTGGAACACCGGAGGCAAAGAGGAGATCTGATAGAAACATTCAAAATCCTAAATAGATACTTCAGTGTCAGAAATATTGCAGATCTTTATTCACTAAAAACAAATACCCAGCTACGAGGACACTCAATGAAACTAAACCGACACCCTAGCTCCAGCAACCCTAGATATCACTTTTTGCCTAATCGTGTAGTACACCAGTGGAATAGGCTACCTGAATCAGTGATAAGTGCACCAACAGTGAACATTTTTAAAAACAGACTTGATGAACATATTCAGAATACATAACAAATATATATATATTAAGTCGAACACAAGTGCAGTGATATGCACGCATCAGCTCCAGGAGCTGCTAGTGCATTATAAATAATAATAATAATAATAATAGTGTTGCCACCTCACTTTGCATTTAGATGTGTTTATTACCTACTTTTTTCTGTGTAGTAAGAACACAATAAACTGCCAATAACGTACCTACACTAGGTACCTATAATTGTGGTATTTTTAATTTTATTGATGTCCTAATGGATTTCATTCTATGGTCACAAGAGTAACTGTATATTGCTCGCTTGAGCGGATTACAGCATTCTTATCTATAAAGTTACTCTGAATCGAAATTAACTGTTACTTTTCATTCATGATTTTCATGACCGAATAATAAGTAGGTACGCCTACATTTGGACACATAAAAAGAAATAAAGATGAGTGCTTCTTTTAAAATTGACATTTGACCTTGAAACGCAAGACCTAGAGCGACGATGGCCATTTACCGACAGATGAAACGTTTTCTCGTTTACCAAAAAATTATATTACGACTTACTTCTTTTTTTATTTCATGAAAGTGGACGAAGCGAAAGAAGTATGTAAGGATCGTAGCAAGTGGAAAGAAGTGGTCTCTGCCTACCCCTACGGGAAAGAGGCGTGATTTATATGTATGTATGTATGTATGTATTAATTAATAATTTGAATTTTCCAGAACATAAGCAAGTAATCGCTTTCCTGGCTCATGGGGGTCTTCTGGGCATGACGGAGGCGGTGTCAGCGGGCAAGCCCATGCTGGTGGTACCGTTCTTCGGAGACCAGCCCACCAACGCGGCAGCCGCAGTCGCCGCCGGCTTCGCTAAGGTTATACCCTACACGGAGATCAATGAAGAGGCGTTGGAAAAAGGGCTGCAATCTGTGCTTAGTGCTGAGTAAGTCCACTTTTATTTATTATATTTGTTGACCAAAAGGTGATTGGCACCAGATATTGTAGGCATATTTGGGTATACATAGTGAAAATTGTACTGTAATGTGCACAGTCTTGTGATTGTCCGACGTCTACGGTCAAAACACATCTACATAATAATATTAATCTTGTCAAACTTGTATCTAATAGTCTCCGAAAACATGAAACATTTATGTATCACTCGTTTTCAAGAAATCTATATATATAAAATTGAAAAGCGACACACCGCTGATTAAACAAAAAATCTCAGAAACTGCCGAACCGATTAAGATGAAATTTGGCAGGGAGATAGTTTATGCTAAGGAGACGTCCACTAAGAACGGATTTTTGGAAATTCATCCCCTAAGGGGTACAAATAAGGGTTAGAAGACACTTTCATACAAACCAACATTCTTAGTTTTAGATTTATAAATTTGAAAATTTTTATGTAGGTTAATAATAATAAACAAAAGTTAACTTTAATATATTTTTTTGGAAAATCATCCCTTAAAGGGTTAATTTACTGAATTGAACTTAATAGGCAACTTCGTCATTTTTGAAGTTAAAAACATGAAAATTTACATATTAGCTCCAGACTAGAAACAAAATTTGTAAGTATTATGTTTTTTTGGAAAATCATCCCCTAAAGGGTTAATTAAGAGTGCGAAAGTTAGTATGGACACTCCGTCAGTTTTGAAGTACGAAGGGCGAAAATTTGTATATAAGCTTATAGTTAGACACAAAAAATAACTGTATCACTGTTTTCTCGAAATTCAACCCCTAAAAATAGGGGTTGGTAGTCAACTACATACAAATCAACTTCGCCAATTTTAGAGTTATAAATATGAAATTTTTTATGTAAGTTTATAGTAATTAACAAAACTTAACTTTAACAATTTTTTTCGGAAAATCATCCCTTAAAGGGTTAATTTAGTGAATTTAATTTAGTATGTAACTTCGTCATTTTTACAGTAAGAAGGGTGAAATTTTGTATATAAGCTTATAGTTAGACACAAAAAATAACTGTATCACTGTTTTCTCGAAATTCATCATCTAAAAATAGGGGTTGGTAGTCAACTACATACAAATCAACTTCGCCAGTTTTAGAGTTATAAAATATATGAATTTTTTTATGTAAGTTTATAGTAATAAACAAAAGTTAACTTAGATTTTATTTTTTTCGGAAAATCATCCCTTAAAGAGTTAATTTAGGGGAATGAACTTAGTAAGCAACTTCGTCATTTTTTAAGTTAAGAATGGACAGGTAGCAGGAGAGGGAGAAGGAGCGGAAGAGGGAGATAGAGAGGGACAGGGAGCGGGAGAGGGACTGGGAGCGATAGAGGAAGAGGGAGAGGGATATGAAGTGGGAGAAAGACCTCGAGCGGGAAAGGGAGAGGGAGAGGGATATGTGGTGTGAGAAGGACCTCGAGCGTGAAAGGGAGAGGGAGTGGGACAGGAACAGGGAGAACGAGGGGAGTGAGACAGGGAGCGGGAGAGGAAAAGGGACAGGGAGCCGGAGAGGAAGAGGGCAAGGGGAGAGAGGGAGATGGAGAGGGAGAGGGAAAAGAAAAAAGTTAATGTTGTTTACTATTCCAAACCCGCTCCCGGAGGTATAATCTGTGATTGTATCGTAAGTTTCAGTATGTGAATTCCTAAATATAAGTACTTCAATATAAATGAACCTGTTTTTAAATTTTCTTTTGTAAGGGATAATAAATAATATGATAAGCATAATTTCCGCGTGCGAAGCTGCGGGCAACAGCTAGTATAAAACAAAAAATGTTTGGATATCCTTTATAGACTTTGAAACCATCCAACCGATATACCTCAAAATGGTTTCATTTGAAAGATAATAATGCGAAAATGGTTTCAGACCACTAAAACAATGCATTAGGCACATTCGGTCCATTCATAAAGTCGATTTTTCACTTTTACCATATAATTTTTTTAGCGTACCTAGTAGCACACGGCCACACGCTGGGTTCACTAGTATTAAATAAAATTTACAATACATAGCACGATGTATAAAAACAACGTGTGTTCATTTATTAAATAGTACCTATATATTGTAACTTTTTTATTTTTATTGTAGGTAGATAAATAATACCTAATAATACATAATCAGTAAGTTTGGAGAATTAATAAAGTAAATATTTAATTAATTCAAATTGCCAGAAGAACCAAATGGTACCTACTTTCGCCCATTTTATAAGAACGTTGTCCAACATAAACAAAATCAAGTTTAAAGTACATAGTTATTTCCATGCTTACAAACGTTTATTAAATATAAATAGTGCACAAAATACTTTATTTAACGTAACGTAACGTTATAACGTAAGACCGTAGTTATTTATGTGAATTGATTCAGATGCATAGGTATGTACATTGACATAAGCATAGGAAATAGAATAACAAAACTGTTCATAAAATAATAATAATTCCTGGCAATAAAATAATACCAACTAACAACAACATAGATATTAAGTGTAAGCCCTTAACCGTAGAAGTTACACAATCAGACAGATGCTAACGATAAGATATAAAGATCCATCGAATCTAATGGGCGGATGTTTCTAATTCAATGGGTGCACTCCAGTCTCCAACAAGTATAAAATGTTCACAACCGGAACTGATCTATTAACGTTCCTAATACACAGAACAGCAGATCCCAAGGTCTGGCACTGAGACGCTCAATGCACAGATGCACAGCCTCCCCATATACGCCAAATAGCTGCCAACTCGGTTTAAGAGCGGTCTATAAGTGTGTATTAATCCCACTTGATATGTAACTGCCACACAGAACTTATTATATTGTTCTGGAGCACGTGTTATGACCGGTCTACCTATTCGAAAGTTGGCTGCTGTCTTCTATCCACGTAGACGCACTTCCTACGCACGCTATCGTCATTTGACGGTTGCTTACACCTTGCGTAGGAAAAGTACGAAATCTGTCCATGGAGCGTCATTATCTCGTTTGCCTATTGCCTATCTTTCATTAATTATGCAGTTGGCATGAAATCGTCAAATAAAGCGCCGTGGTCAGTGGGCAAAAAACTGTTACTGAACGAAATAGGGCACTAAATAGGTAAATAGGGGATATGATTAATATTTATGTAGAAGAAGTGATGGAAATTGCTAGTATCTTCTCTAAATTAAAACAGCGTAGATATTCTGGCCAGCACGCATTAATATTTTAAAATCGTATACCAAGTGTTATCGATATTACCTAGTTGGCAGTCTTGGTATACATTTATTTAAAAATGGGATACAATAACATACTGTTTACGGTCTCGTACTGGATGGCATACTTAAGAGAGATAAAGCATAGTCATTCAGAGTCATTCATTGTGATAGTGACCACTTAACGTGGAGAATTATCTTTTCATCCTCTCCATTATATTGCCGTTTAAGTAGCCTTGAACATGTCATTATTATAACTAACTCAATAACGTCACGTCAGTAAGTGTCAATTCATTCTCATGGTGTTAGAAAATACCTATGTTATGTAACGTAACGATATTATGTAGATACTACACTAATTGTGTTGTTCCAGATATGAAATTTTTCACATATTATCTATCTATCTGTAGTATCTATACATACATATACCTGATATACCTATTAAAATTTTCTACTTACTTTAAGATACATTTCATGAAATCAGAATTTTTGATACAAAGTCAAGGGGTTTTGTCCATAGCTTTATAAAAACCTAAGTAAAAAAATAAAACAAATAATAAGTGTGTGTAAAATACGCTTAACCCATGTATGTGGCTTAGCCTCATTTTTCCCAAAATGCTGTTAAAGACCCGGGACTTCGCTTTGCAAAACCTGTCTTCTATTAGCATGACTACCAACCGGATTGGACTTTTGGCCTTCTGTCTGGCTTATTTATATCCAGCTATCAATTTAGTCCGGCTTTTTACATGACCCACGATTAAAAAAATCTGAATAAAAAATCATCTTATGACTTACACAATTAATAAATCACATGACCAGTTAAAACAAAATATTATGAAATTTAATTCTTCAAACAAAAGATAATTATTTTCTATTAACAATTATCAGGATTATTTCAGACACAAAAAGGTAGGTAATAAATGCGAGCAGTGTCTGAAATGCTTACCATGCGCTAATTTTTTTTTACTAAAAATACTACAATGTCCGGATTTTTTTAATATTCCGCAAAATTTTCCGGACTTTTCAAATTATGAGTTGGTAACCCGATCTATTAGGTAGGTACCCGATTAGGCGACTGTGTGAGAGTTTGGCTATGGCACTTTAGAAAACCTCACTGCCCTCACTGGTCATTGGTCTGAGAATCTTAAGTTATTTAGAACAAGCAAGACTATTAGATGCAGTCACCTAAAATACTAACCTACTCTCTTTTTCAAGGTTAAATGCCAAAACATTAATATTTCTTGCTAGATGCTCGCCAACAGAACTGTCTACGGATATAAATATGTAATATCATTTTTGTGGTAGACAACAGGTGTTTTGGCTATTAGTTCTGATTAGTGTCCGACCGAAGGTGCAATTCTGGCCGAAGCCGAAGCCGAAGCCGATTAATCGGTATTCACCAAAACCTTCGGCCGAAGCCGAAGCCGAAGCCGAAGGTGTCATTGACCTTGAGAAATACGATAGTTACTTTGATCTCAGAATATAGTAGATACATATTGTGAGAGCTTTAGAGATTTAGCCCAATAACGAGCCGAGTGACCAACATATACAAGTAGGTAATAAAATATTGTCAAAAATAAAAGTTTCAAATATACAATGTTAATTAAATATTTATTTACTTAAAGTAATTTTAACAATAATCTAAATTTTACTAACAAAAAATAACCGACTTCAAAGTCTCAAAAACTACATAGTTGTCAGATCTCGTTCAAATTTATGTGAGACCACATGACAAGCGCCTGCTTTCGATTAAAAAAAGAATCATCGAAATCGGTTGGCGTGATATTGAGTTATTCGTCAATTTGTCGCGCACATCTTAACACAAATTTACGACTTATGTGGTTTTCTCATGGATGCCATTGTCAGATCTCAATAAAATTTATGTGGGACCACATGACAGCCACCAGCTTTCGATTAAAAAAGGAATCATCAAAATCGGTTCGCCCAGTCCAAAGTTCTGAGGTAACAAACATAAAAAAAAAGTACAGTCGAATTGAGAACCTCCTCCTTTTTTGAAGTCGGTTAAAAATAATCAAAGTTTCAGTCACATTTTTTTAATTATCAGACGAACACAAAATATTTCTATAAAATAATTGAGCAAAGTTTAACGCTTTTTCAATATCTATTTTTTACATATAATTTTGTGGAATTTTTGAGAAAATTAAATACTTATAAGTAATTTCTTAGAATAATTAAGTTAAACTTGTTTTGACTCGTTTAGTTTACTAACTGCGATTCGTTTGGGCCGGTGCGGCGGCGCGGCGAAACTCTGCTGCTCTGCACACTCTCCGTCTCGCTCTAGCATCGTTCAGTAAATTTCAATATTTGACAACTAGCAAACCTTCGGCTTCGGCCAAACCTTCGGCAAATTTTTGGCCGAAGCCGAAGATTTGGCCGAAGGTGCTTTTTTGGCCGGAGGTGGCCGAAGCCGAAGCCGAAGCCGAAGCTTCGGTCGGACACTAGTTCTGATTATGATCAAGCACTAAATATTTAATACACATAGAGGTATTATTATTAGTATAGAGTGCGGGTATCACACAAATGGAACGGTACGCATCGTAGGCAGATGATCTATAGATACGTATATCGATACGTGTATGACGGATAGGGATGTATCAATTACGTGCCGATCGGCAACGAGGTATCGATAAGTTATTTCGATAACTTATCTTATTTCCTACTATTAAACGAGAATTTTTTTATATAAATAGGTATGTATATTTATTTATATATTTGTTTGTTACCACGTTCTCGATAACAGCACTAACGATTTCGATGAAATTTAGAATGTTATGGTTTACGAGGGCGACTAATCGATCTAGCTAGTTCTCATATCTGGGAAAATTTGTTTTCTCTATTTTCACTTGAGCAAGCTCATTTACCCAGGTACTTATTACACCATTTGTTGTACTACAGTACATTAATTGTACCTATGGCACCCATAATACCAGATTCTCCTAGTGATGGAGCTGTTAGTGTGATCTATATTATTGGTTATTTAAAATACGAAAGTCACTCAGTTTTTTAGTTTTACACGAGTATTCTTGTTATTTAGATAGTAAATGTTTATGGTACAAACAACCGAAGAAAATATAGACATAGACTCAATTAAATAAATCATCCATTTTAATATTAATCTTGTTTTAATTTAATTTCACTTAAACTTCTATTTATCACGAAACATTGTCAAAACTTCTTTGCACAGCAACAATATATCGATGACAATTTGACAGCTAGGAACTTAAGATTGTCGTTGATTCATAAGTATTGAAAGACAAATCGATATTCTAAATCGTTTGAATGATTTCTTGATCGATATAATAATATTTTAACTTTACGCTTGAAAATTAGAGACATATTGTTAAAACTGTGAATTGTTATTTTTGTCTTTTTCTATTACTCAAGGTTACAATGACAATGATTTTTCGTTCGCATCGTGGCAAATAATTTTAAACAGAAATATTTAAGTAGGTACTTATCAATTCCCATAGTCATTTTCTATAACAGATAATGAAATTTAGTCGCTGTATCATATGAACCGACTCCAAGTTTCATTATATATACTGTCTATGGCAAATTGACATTAGAAGTCGGCCATATTTGTTTACGACTTTAGACTCGACCAAAAAAATGGACTATAGACTACCTGCGCCGACTACCTGGGCGAACCGGTCCCGATAAGCGCTGGCAGATCGGCGCCGGTAGCCAGCTTTCTACGTGAATACGCCCTTATATTTACATTCCTAGCTAACGTTAAAATACTTTCGCATTATAAATATTACAAAGTATATCATACAAAACACACACTACAATGATTTATAATAAATATTTATAAGATTTTGATTTTTTATTAAAGTTACATAAATATAATACGTTGTTCTCATAGCAAACATTTCAAAACATATTTTAAATATCGACTACAGCGTTGGTCGCATCACATCACTACAGTCTCGCGAGGAGAGCGCGGTGCGCAGGCGGTCTTTCCGTGCCCGCCCCTCACGTCTCCTTCACACCCGCGATGCGTGATTTGTTTTCTTAAAAATAAATATAAAAATCAACTTACCGATGAAATGTGATACTGGATTTCAGTTTTGTGTGTTTCCTACTATCGTTTTTGCAAGATGGAACTGCACATTTGACCATTTTGATACGTAAATATTTAAAAATCTCTCTAGAACCGCACACCGCTAGCAATCAACCACGACTACAAGCGCTCGCGACGGGAACGTCGTGTTGTTCTCACCCGTGCCTACTGTTCCCACTTCGTTACACTCCCTCTATACTAATAATAATACCTCTATGTTAATACACCTTAGCCCTATAGTTTATAGTAGATTGTGTAGAGAATTCACTGAAAACTAAAGTATTTACAGGCGCAAAACAAAATGTCTGTGGTGCAGAACTAGTCCGTCTTCTATATATTTTTAATGACTTTGTTTTCTTTTTGGCTCGTGATGCTGAAAGCTATGACTAACTCGAGTGTTTCAAATTCGTAAATAGTCCAAAGACCCAAGGCCACTACTATTTAGTATTTACTAATAACAATAGGCCGATTTAGCGTCACACGAACGAAAGGTAAAAATCATGAAATTTTTCTTCAAACTATCCTCCTCCTCTCAAGGCTCAAACTGCATCTATTTCTATGTCAATCACTTAGACCATGATAACATGATCGGAACAAGGCAGCTAAACATGACTGTAACAAAAGTACCTTTAAGTAAACAATTTACGGCCGGTCTCAATATTATACTGTCAGTGGAACTCTGGTACATATCAGAGATAAAAAGTAAACATTGATCTCCCGCTAACCGCCGTTTCACAAATCAAAAGTAAGCAAAAAAAAGTAAGATCATCGGAAGATAATATTTCAGTGACATTTCTGCCTCTGGTTTTTATGTCCCTCTGAAAATTTCGTTTTCGCATAACAATATATTTTTTTATACTTTTATACTTTTTTTTATACTTTTTATCATAAAAAGGAACTCAGTGTTTTTGATTATAAACTTATTTCATTTTAATATTAAAATGATAATTTGTTCCAAATGTATTGTAAATTTCGCGGATGAAGTTAATAAAATAATGTTATGTGTAACCTGGAACAATGCTTCACTAGTAACAAAACGCAGCATTTGACGTTTATCACTCATGGGTATCCCGGACGACGATGACATGTTATTGTCATTTGACATTCGTTTATGTCGC
This sequence comes from Thymelicus sylvestris, assembly GCA_911387775.1. Lineage (NCBI taxonomy): Eukaryota > Metazoa > Arthropoda > Insecta > Lepidoptera > Hesperiidae > Thymelicus > Thymelicus sylvestris. Next base: position 15,219,211 of record OU426893.1, read on the forward strand.
TTGGTGACCCAAAATATAAACAACGTGTATTTTCTCATAATTTTATTTAGTTTTATGAATAAAGTAGGATTATATTTAATGAAACACATAGCTCAACAATTACCGTGAGTATAGACTTTATTTGTTAATAAAATAAAATATATTATTATGTTTAGTAAACAAAAAATTATAGTAATTGTAGCAGTGATAGCCTAGCGGTTAGAACGTTGGTTTCCCGAACGAAGTGTTTATTCCCACTTGTCCGAGGCCTGAGTTCAAATCCTGGCACGCTAATTTTCAAATATTATGTGCGTATTAGAAGTTAATTATCACTAGCTTCGGTGAAGGAAAACAATGAACATCGAGAGGAAACCTGCACACCGGAGAGTTCCCCATAAAGTTCTTAAAGGTGTTTGAAGTCTACCAATCTGCACTTGGCCAGCGTGGTAGACTATGGCCTAATACCCTTCACATTGCGAGAGGAGACCCCGAGCCCAGCAATTATGGGTTGTTGCTTCTTTTTTCTTTTAAACAAAAATTGTTGCCAAAAATGTACTAAAGGAAGTTTCTTTTCAGATGAAGTCCAGACCCTTCACAAAAGATGAAGTACCTTTCTTCATAAGGCCCAAATAGTAGCCAATAGCTATTGATGTAGCAAGGATACACCATTATTTCTGAAAAGGCGAAATGTTTTTGTTATAATTTCAAAATAAATCTAACTTAAAAAGCTTAGTGTTCTTGTTTTATTAAAATACCTACTTACCTAAAACTTTAAAGATAGGAATTGTTATCAATTCTCATTCACTGCCGTTTTTAACCGACTTCAAAAAAAGGAGGAGATTCTCAATTCAGCTGTATTTTTTTTGTTTGTTACCTCAGAACTTTGGACTGGGCGAACCGATTTTGATGATTTTTTTTAAATCGAAAGCTGGTGCTTGTCATGTGGTCCCACATAAAGAACGAGATCTGACAAGTAGTTTCTGAGTAACTTTGAAGTTGGTTATTTTTTGTTAGTAAAATTTAGATTATGGATTATGTTTATTCTGAATCTAGGTAGTTATAAACAAAATTGGATTCACAAAATTCAGTCATATATGTAGTCATTATATTTTACGAGGACAATTTCGGCGATATTGGTACCGTATTAAAAAGGTGGAATTAAATATACAGGCTTCACAAAATTCATTATTACTCATCACTGATTAATAAATCCATGATGTTTTGATAAATTTTCTTTACAATATGAGAAATCTACCAATTATCCGTCGAAATCGAGCGATGTCAAAGACTCCGATAGTTGGTAACTTCTATTACCGACAGTTAGCTGTCAAAGCGTTATTGAGACGCAAGTATTTATTTTTGTATGGACCAACATACCTACGGTATGACTTGGCCCTCCGAACGGTAGATCAATGTCATCGGTATATATTTTCTATCCATCGCAGGTTATTGAGACGCAAAAATTGAAAAATATGACAGATGGCGTACTAATGACAGCCTTATCTACATTTTTTTAGCTGTTAGTACATTATTGAGACCGGCCGTTAATAATTATCTAAGTATCTATGCTTGTATTGTAAAGTTTATTCTATTCGTTGACACATAGCATAGCCGAGTTTTTCACGATACAATTAAACTTACCTACAAAATTCTCCATTTCAGGATGCGAATGAATGCACGACGCCTATCCAAAATCTGGCACGACAGACAATCTCCGCCCCTGGAGACAGCCGTGTACTGGGTCGAACGGGTCATCAGGTGGGGTCACGCAGCCCCCCTGCACTCTGCTGCAAGAGACATGCCCTTCTACCAGTATGCCTTGCTAGACGTCGCTGCTACCCTCCTAGGAGTCATCTTCGTAGTACTAGCCACTGTTTGGGCAGTTCTATCGCGGATCTCTCGTTTGTTTGTCAAAGGAGGAAAAGAGAAAATGCATTAACTATATTAGAAGCTTAGCATGTTAACTATAACCTAATTGTAGATAGAAAATTCATGTTTTGGTGTGTGAAGGAGCTTTTCTACATGCTTGATCGTTTACGATATCTAGCTATGGTTTGGTACAGCCATGATACCAATCAAACGCTGCTCCATGCTAATGGGATGGGAATATGTATTAGGTTTATTATTATTCTAAGTGTATTAGGTACATAATATAGCTACAGATGCTACAGATACTCGTAATCAAATAACGGTCAGTTTTTATAACCTGTGTCACCGCGTATATTTATTGTCATAATGTTAGCTGAAAAAAAACAATTATTTTAGTACTATGATCTCTTATCGGCGGATTATGTAAAGAATAGATTACAGAAAACGCCACGACATGCGACATCGCAAGTGTAACAGCGATGCACGATTCAAACATCGATGATAGAACATAGAAAGCACAGGTCAATCAAGCGGAAAAGCACCTTAATAAATTAGTGCTGTGTTTATTAGTAGTAGGAATGATATAGCATTTATTTGTTTACTGTGAAATAATGTTACTTTGTTATTCATGTTTCATCCTTTGTAAATTTTAAAGTGAATGTGGTATCGAACGCATTCCGATATTTATAAATAACTATAAATAGTGGGAAGAGAGCAGGGTAGTGAATTATAGTGATTATTTAAAAAGCCCTGAAGGTTTAAGCTTATTTAAATAATAATTCATGAAAATTAAATATAGATAAACTAATGAAGTAGATTGTGTTATGATATGGGTATAATATCCTTATAAGTGGTAACCTTATACCAAATTATAATTTAAGATAATAATTAGATATTGTTTTTACGTGCTAAAATCTCCCAAAAAGCTTTATAACTAAGCTTCACACAATTAATTAATCATATAAAATATATAAAAATGGGTAGGAACATGTAAGACAGAATCTCGTTGATAAAAACGTGAAACAGCTAAAATCTGGCTTGGAAAAGGTACCACACCGTCCTCAATCAAAGTTGGTCTTATTTTATTGCAGGCTTAGGATAAAGAATTAACATTGTAGGTATAAAATATAGTACCTACTAAGATATTCCGATCGATTGAATTAAATCTATTTTTTGTTGTTGGTACCTATTGTTGTATGTAGGCACCAATTTTTAGGATTCACTTTTTTATTAGGTACTTACCTACAGTTTTTATAAGCCTGTGGTCCATACATATAAAATGTTACCTACTTATATACCTAGATAGCTAATTGCCTTGTCTTCCATTATTATGTAAATAAAGAAGTTAATGACACCGGTTGCTAAATATTATTAAGCAAAAACTTTAAAATTAAATACTAACATGAAATGTATCTATATGACTGCCGTCTAAAGGTTACTTATTTGTTTATGTTATGTAATTTTGTTTAGTCAGGATCAGGACCCTCTACTCCGATTCGGAGCTATCGTAGAAAATGATCATCATGAAATAATCGCTTTTCACGGTTACATTACATGAGATGCCTAACATTGTCGTTTGATTCAACGATAAGTTCAAACTTTACACTTTACAGATATTTCTAGGATTCGTCTACGAAAATTATAGAGGTTTTTAAATTATACCTAATAATAGTCCTTGGCAATGGCAGTGACTGTGCCAAATCGAGATTTAAATGAGATGCACACGTAAAGACTAAAGATGTATTTAATTGTAATCTATGCAGATTTATAGAGAATGTCAGATAACATGACCATTTTATTAAAGTAGTCACACACGAACGTCTGTAATTTTATAGATAATGTAAAATAAATGTCGCTTTTTTAAATAAATTAATGGCTCTGGTTCCTTTCCTGTGATATTTAAGAATATTATTATGTATAATAAAGATATTATACCTATATAAAGATGTCTCCAGCCTCAGGCTACTAACTAGGTACCTAGTTCACTAGTTGATTTTTAAGTAAGTATTGGTAACTTTAAAAACACTACACTGTAATTAATTTTAAACTACTACTAATTCTTAATTAGGTACTTGTTGGGTGCTCCTCAGTGATTTGTAAAAATATTTAGTTATTGTTTAATAATAAAATATTTCGATATGGGTAAACTTGTTTTAATTAAGTGGGTACTGAGTAGGGGCGTTTCTCGGTGGTCCTACTATCATGTCATACTGGTATGACCAACGAGAATAGTTTGTATCGGTGGTCATACTATTTTAATGAACACCATATCCTAATTTTGATAACGAGATGTTTTGTCGCCAGTGGCGATAAAAAAAATTAAAATGTGTGCAATTCACACGTGGTAGAAGTGAAACCTTCAAAAATAAAGGTATTAATTTAATAACGTGTATCAGTTTTAATTTTATCTTTCAAAAACTATTTTGTACTAAATAAAAATAAAACAGTGGTAACTAACGCCATCTCTTAACATAATGTGAAGAGTAAAATGAGCAGCTAGCGCCATCTATCCAGCAATAATCATGTCCGGCTTTATCCGGACGCCTGACAACCCTAGCTGGCGGCTGGTTCAGGAATCATGATCCTACATTTCAACTAAACGGGTCGCATCCGGCCCGTGTGTGCCCAGACCATGAACCATTTGTATGAAATAATTTATCCGTGTGTAATATGTACTATATATTTTATTTCATAACAGGTAATAAATCATAGATACATCTATTAGGTGCGTTCACACAATTCGATTTTTATACGACCAAAGCTGAAATATTGTTATCATAGGAATATTAGATCATTAAATGATTACAGCATAGGGGTGTCTAGTAATACTAAATCGTAAATAGCAGTGAAAGTATATTACATTGAACAATTTCATCGATTTAAAGCGCGTTACTTGAAAATAGCGTTGTGCTAGCTCTGTTGTCACAACCATCAACAATTAAGAAATCTGAGATCAAAATTAATCATCAACAAATTGTGATAAACAGTAGTTGACTAGTATTCATACGTTTTTCTTGATCCTTTAGTACTGGTTGATACAAAACTGTTGCAAAAAGCACTACTTTTAAGCTAACAAATCAGTTTCCAATTTCTTTATTTTGATTGGTAATATTTTCACCATTTCGTGACACAAACTAAATTCTTCCTTCATCATTATAGCTGCTTCCTCGTCATTTTTGCAAATATCAACCACAGCTTGGTATGAATCAAAACTTTTCCTGACATGGCTCAGTTGTGCCTTCTTATCAACACCAATTCTTTTCATACTATTCCTACCAATAAATGCGTATGCACTTATGACTGGCCGTATATGATCAAATTCGAGTTTTAGCGGCATCTTGCCATTTTTGTCTTTGACTGAGTCCAGGAAATGGTCATAGTTTTCAATACTTTTCTCGCATAGGAAGTTTATTTTCTTCAACAAATGTGGATTTGGTTTTTCATTGCTTTTATTGAGTCTGTCCAGCTTTATGTTCAGAATATCTGAATAAACTTCTCCAAGTTCAAACCACAGTTGCCTACAATACTGCAAGTAGTAAGTAGGGTTGATTTCCTTTATAAGGTCCTCTAGCATGTCCACTCGCCTTTTGTGCATCTTTGCTCTTCTTTCATCGTCTTCTTCGAAGAATGCTAGGTAAGAATAAGATTGTGAACTGTCCTGAATTAACTCTATATAGTCGGAAGCTAGAGATTCTAGTTTGTAATATTCCTTAGCCTTGTTAAGCCAAGATTGACAGCTCAAAAATACCTCCCTCGCATCTTGGTATGTAAGCAAGAACTTGTCTCCAATCTTGTTTTCATATTTTGTGACATCCAAGTCTGGAAAAACCAAGTTTTTGATGTCTCCTCCACAGATGTTTTCATTATCTTCTAACTCCAAGTTTGACATATCTGAAAAATGAAAGAAATATGTTTTACGCTAGTAATAATACTTCAATGGTTCTGGGTTTTTATTTATTTGATTTGTTTATGTTTACAATATTTAGGGTAACAGCCAACACAGCTAATGGTGAACTTGAATCAATAATAATTAAATAGGTAAGATCTAGAAGATAAAAAATAAACAATAGTATCTCATCCTGTAATTTTTTTCAACATAGTGAGACAATAGCAGAATTCACATCATTAATATTCTACAAGTGTACTTTTTCAAATATATACCTCTACTTTCATCTTTAATTTACGTTTTGTAAAGAATATCACATTAATTATACTTAAACAATAAGAATAACAAAGTAAAATTAATTAATAACATATAAACAGTCTAACGCCCCAACTCAGAGTCACTAATGGTTACTTAAATCACTCATTAGTACAGAATTTGTGTGTTGATTCTTTACCAAGGAGCAATTAAAGTAACTGTTAGTGACCCTGAGTTAAGGCGTAAGTTGTACTCTATAAACAAAATTGAAGTATTTAAAAGCATGCTTACCTGTTATAGCAACAGACAATTTATCTGCATCATTCATAAGTCTTGCTTTAGATGCAGTCATGAGCAGCAAGCAGTACTTAGCCCAGCATCTAGCTACATCCGCTGATCGGTGCTTGAATGTCTCCTTCTTCGCCAAATACACTTCATCATTACTTTCCGATTCCAGTAACGTACTTTCATAATCCTCAAGAATCATTGACGCTGCAGCCAAGTGATGCCTAGACTGGAAGAAGCCATTTTGCTCAGCAAAAAACTGTGACAAAGTAGCCGAGTTTAATGCCCAGTCGATTGGTTCGTAGTCTGAATACTGTAGCTGCCTCCGCAGTGTGACGTGACAGTAAATGGCCGACTTCAAATTTTCTTTCAAAGATCCGTAAACCTGAGCCAAGTAGTAAAGTGTCAGTGTGTGAGCCTTCTCTAACATCATGAAGTCACCGGCAACATTTTCACCTGCATTGCTCATAATCTGTTCAATTGGAAGAGGCATTTTAAGCGTGCATTTGAAGGATTCATATAATCCTTTAGCGTTTAGAAGGTGCATTTTAGCTTTCTCGGGCTCATCCCTATTAGACCACAGAATACCTAGATTATTATAAACGTTGATGAGCGTGTTTACAATTTCTGGTTTTTCTGCATCCGGGGACAGTAGCTCAACTGCTTCCATCAGCACTTTTTCACTTGAAGTCAACTCCTCAGTTTCCATGTGAATAATGCCTAGATTCATTAACACAGCACCCAACATAGCGTTGATTTTCAGCTTGTCAATGTTAGCGTCAGAACTTATGGTTGCAAGAGATTCGCGCATATTAGACAGAATATTTTTTGCTTTGTATTTGGAGAGATATGGCTCGTTCTCTGGGTCATTCTTGCTGTCTTCATCGAGCAGTTTACGTATTTTCGCGTAATTCTCTTTAAAATCATTAAGAATCTCCTTCTCGGTCATATCTACACTCACATTCATACTAACAAGACAATGAAAGAGCAGCTTTCTTAGCTTTGCAACCTGACAAACTACAACAAGAACCGGATACTTATGAAACCAATTTTCAGTACTTTCAATATTTAAAAGTTTATAAAGTTAAGAAAATTAGAAATAACATAACACATTTCGAATAACAATTGCGATTTGTAAAAACATGCAGTCAGCACTTCAACAGTGACAACACTGACAACTGAACTGACAGGCCTGACAGCACTGCTGTGAGCTGTCATGCTCATGACTGTCATGTTTTGACATATTTGTAGTTTTGGCTGCGTTCCAGTAGTAGCTCACATCGCTCACAACGATCAAAACGTGTTCCACATGGCGACCACGGTCGTCATGGTCGCGGCGAATACGTCATTGATGACGTCATTAATTTCGCTCACGGCACGCTCAAAACAACCCACCTCACGGGGTGGGTCGAAGTGGTCGAATTGCAGTGTTGCTAGATACGACGAAGTTACTCTCGCCAGTTTTTAGACTTGGCGACACTGGGTAGAAATGGATGGTGATAGAAATTTGGCGCAATTTTATAAAAGTTAAGGATGGTGATGGAAAAAATAACTTTATACGATTCGACAAGAAATACTTTAGTGGAACTAGTAGTTTCTCCAACAGATGCTCGACGTGGGGTCACAAGTTGATAGAAATATGTTAAATTATGTAAATAATTTTAATATTTTTAATGTTTAATTCACTATACATATAGCCATGTACATATACATTTTTCATCGTCGGTCAATATCATTAACATAATTATTATGCAATTTTTTATTATATTAATTTGTCTTTTCATAAAAAAATTTTTTGTTTGTAGATATACTTTTTTGCTAGTGTAAAAATAAAATTGATAATTAATTAAGTAACGTTTATTTATAGCATAAAAATTATAACATAACCTCTAATCTAAGTTTCAGACTTGTCTTATTCTCAACATCATAGAGTACATTTTGTATCATCGGCTAAAACGTGTAAATACTCTGTGGCTTGAACGCTCACGTCCGCGTCGCTCACTATACCGTTCCACTTGGGTGTATGATTGTAACGCTCACAAGCTAGTGGAACGGCAAAATCGCGGTCGTGAGCGTGGTCGTTGTGATCGTCTACTGGAACGTAGGGTTTGTTTGTCTGTTTTCTGTGGTTTTGTACATAATCAAGTGTATTAACTTTGACCTTTTTAAAATTTACATGACACCAACATCATCCACACAATTTTTTCAATTATTTTAATATATTTTCAATGGATATTTAAAAATATTACGTCGGTCAGTGTTTAGTTATTTCTGCCTATGTGCCTAAAAATTAATCGACCATTTAACATGAAGAGATTTGGATTCTTTGGTGGTTTTTTTCATGGGAAGGAAAAAGTTTCAATAAATAAATCGGTTTTTGCACTGTTTATTAAAATTTCCACAATTTTTACATCATCACTTAATTTTTTTTGCATCAATTGAATACAGCACGGAACTGTCAAAAAATAAAATATGACTTACTTATGGTAACACCACAATATGGTGTGATTTAAAATACTTCTAGACATGGAACATCACAAACAGAACGATATAACACTTTAGCTTATGAATTCAATAGAAATAATGAACAAAAAAATTAGGCACTTATCAAAAATTATCAATTAAAATGTCAAATAACTATGTATGTATATAACTTTAAAACCTCGAGGCACTAATACTACATTAATTCAGACTGCTCCTTGCTATCTGCTGTATTGTATATTCAAATTATACAATGTAACAATAATTATGATTTGGTACAATATTTCTCCAGAAAATAATTGTATCAAATACCACGATCATTTATAAACTTTTCCATAAACTTATGGATTGCACTAATTGACCAATAAATTCTCTCAACTGATTAAAAAATGCTGACAGTAATACTCCTGATCTAAATCTTTCAGTATATTCGGCTTATGCTTTCCACATGATGATGAAACTATAGTTTGAAAAGTACAGAAGCCATTTTAAATTAAACTAAACATACAAATAAATAATAACAAACTGGCATGTACATTTCTGACGAGTTACAAATGCTGCATATTCATGCTATTCATCTATGGCTATACCAGAATTATTGTTCAGCTTCCTCATTCACAGATAGTATAATATATAATTATTTACATTGTACTGTCAATATTCGTATAAAACATTACCGTAAGTCACCTGATAAAAATCTCTTCTAGTCTTAGGATAAAAAAAAATGTTCCTATTTGTGAATAAGGAAATTGCAACGCCCTTCGTCGAACAACAGTGGATTCTACATGGTAAATGGCATAGCCATAATACATGTATTAGGAAACTGTGTCGGGGTCTGCATCGTCTGCTGATAGTGTTCTTGAAGGTGAGGTGTGTGGGTTCAGCTGGGAGAACACCTCCTTTTCTCCCAAAGCTAAAGGATCTGGTTGAGCAGCAGGTGAAGGCACATATACCATCATCGGTGACGGTGAGACAGGTCGCACAACATTGGCACCCGTCGCTTCCTGCTCCTCCAGAAATCTGTCCATATAGTCAGTGTGGCCAGGATGTAATGTATACTTTTTCTTTTCTAAACGTGTTTTATTAGCAAAAATATCATGTCTTTCCGTCTTTTTCCAAATGTAGTAAAATTGTACCAGTTCTCCAACTGAACGCGTCCTGACCTTCTGCTGTCGAATCAGATGGAAATCTTTCCCATGAATCTTAATACCGTTTTCAAAATTACGACACTCTTCCTCAGACCACACACTTGCATGAGCTGGTGTCTGAGCGGAGATGCGTCTTCTACGTAGAGCCTCTTCTACATTGTGACCACATTGCTGTAGTAAGAATAGAGCTTCTTCATCATCTCGGAGTTGTTTACCTCGTGGCACTGCATCCACGCCACTGCCAGAATTCATAGCACAGATTTTCCTCATATAATCCTCTATTACTTTCTCATCAAGAACGGTCGGGTTCCACAATAACTTGTCTTCATTTTCATAAGGCAGGGCATCATCATAGCTACATAAACCTTCTGGAATACCAGCTTGGTAGTCGCTTCCAACCATAATAGTTTTTTTCCAATCATCCTCATCAGGACTGTAATCATAATCATCTTCTTCTTCGGAGGGAGGTCGTGAACCCGACCTAAGGCATCTTGTGGCTTCAGGGTTGGTCGTCTCCGTGTACAACTGTTGTAGAGCCGACTCAGTTTTCTCATTTTCTTCAGGCACCACCTCAGGCGCTGGTTCTGGGATGGCCTTCTCCATTTTCTTATTGTAGCCGTACAGAGCGAGTAATTCTTCCAATGGCATATCACCCTCCCGCTGGAGGCTGTTCAGTTCCGCTTTGGGGTCCTGCTGCTCTCCTGCCGCAAGTGCTTCCTCTTCGTCTAAAGTTCTCTCGTCATCAAAATCATTTACCATCATATCAATAGTCGGCTCGAATAGAGACTTGTCGTTCCCCACGTCCATACTGGCATCGTGTTCGTTTACTGTGGCTACCAGCGCGCAATCTGACATGACTAACACATCCCACTACGAGTACGGCACCACCAAAACATGACAACCGATCATTGCACATTAGAACCCCTCGTGAAATGCTTTATTGAAATAAGTAAAACTCATTAGAAAAATCACATATTACACATAAAAAAAAGTGAAATACAAAGAACCAAACATAAATATTTTGACGAGTTACTCGACCAACAACCACAAATTATAAAAATGCTGTCGCCTGTCAATGTCAAGTGTCACTCCACACTGCTGTCAGTCGTCAGAATTCTCACTATTGACAGACTGTCAGTGAGTCCTTTAAAGAGACTAGAGTGCTAATCAGGAAAGAAAGTACTTTGCTCTATGGAATATTGTGATTTTTATGTAGTTACATAAAAACATGTTAACATGTTTTATTTTCTGTGCCCGATTGACTGACGCTGCGAAATTTACTGTCACTGTCAATGTGAAATGTGATGTGAATCCTGTCAAACGCGGATCACGGCGCATAAAGTCAATAGATTGCTGCATAAATAAAATTAATCATTTATTCCAACAAAAATGTTTCTTGAAAGTTATTTGTATATAAAACTATACTAAGATAATGTACAGACCGTTCAGTTATTATAAATAATTCGTAGCTTTCTTTTCGATAGCAATGGGTAAAACGTTAGGAATATTAGTATTAGCTGTTGTCTGCAAAGTAGCGCTTAGTTTTTCCGACGTCGGAAAATGGAATTTGCCAATGAGTGGGGTGAGAAATGACATTTATTTAAATTGAATTTTGTGTCTAATATAAGATTCTGAGCCCTGAAGAATTTTGGGCAGTAATTATTGATGTTTAACTAAAATTGTAGAGTGACTCATAAGCATTCCAAATTCCTGGCAGTAGCTCTGTCTGAAATGTGTATAAACAAACTGTTTATTTACCAATACCAATACTCCCTTATTAGTATTTTGATAATGCCGACAGTCAAGAAGTTGAGTCACTCATGGTTAGGGGTCATCGTCACCCATGATTATGCATAATACTACAGACATCACCAACACATTGACGGCCATGGAGGAAGCGTAATATTGTGTGCTAGCTCTGCTCTACAATTCTTTCAGATGGTTTCCACATTTTAAAGTAATTTTATGTCTATTGCAGGAGGAATGTAGGTTTGCAATATCCAAATCATTATTTAAGGACACTAAACTTATAATAGTATGTGAGTATAATTATTTTTTATATTACAAATATTTTTGATGATTTCAGTGTATGTAATTTTTACTATTCAATTTTGGCATGTTATTTGTAAAATTCAAATACAACTACATTGTGTTTGCCATTTTTCTTTACTTGTTTACATTTTACAAATCATTAACATGACACCATTATGCAGTGTAATTTATGGCATACTGTCTCCAGTTAATTGAAGATGAAACAATAACAATTTTATTGTTAAAATGGATTAAATTAAATCATTAGATTATGAAAAGTGACGTCACGAAATTTAGGACCCTTTCCACCCGTCGTCACACAATGTCACACTGTATTGACCACCCTCCGCCCTAACGTGTGACGTTATTGCTATTGCTAATGTTTAGTTATCAGTATTTTTTATAGGTACACCTTTTGAGCTGATAAGTGTAGTATTTATTATGAAACTGGTAATGACTACTTTATCCTGTTTATGGGAGATAAGACTGCTTGACTCATGCAAAAATTGTTTGATGTTTTTTAAAATGAATAATTCCTTATTCAATTATGCTGATTTAGAAACTCTAATTCTAAAATTGATCTCAATTTGACTTATTAACCCTTATTAAGGAATGGCAGATGTTGGGTAGTTCTTATGTACAAATAAAACAACATCGTCTAATGAGGCTTAATAGCAGGGGCGTAGCTACCGCCGTATCAATTATACGGGGCCCCCAGTGCATAGGGGCCCCCAATAACACTCCCAAAAAAAAGCTCGCCAGAGCGGCCTACGCCCGCTACAGTTGGCACTTCTTTTATATTTGAAAGCTGTCAAGTTGTCAGTACAACAAAGATATGGGGCCTCCTTAGGGCTAGCTACGCCACTGCTTAATATGGGGCCTCCTTAGGGCTAGCTACGCCACTGCTTAATAGCTTGCATATATTATGTAAAGGAAACATAGAAACAACTGGGCTCTATGAATAATGTGTATGTTGTAGCACAGAAGTCCTAATTAATTATGTCATTTTATGATGAATATGTCCCTGTTGGGTTGCCTGGAAAAAATCTTTAAGCGATAAGGCGGCCCTTTGTATTGTAATTAGTAGTAAAAGTTCTGTGTATTTTTAGTATGATCTTTATGGTGTACAATCAATAAAGAGTTTATAATAATAATAGATTGATGACCTCAAAAACATGTAATTGTATTACATAATTATGTATAATGATTTTTTTCTCTTTTCAGTGCACTGTGATAGTAATGTAGAAACAAATCTCACTGTTTCGTTCAAATTGAGGCCGACGTGGTGCTCACCAGATTATTATCATTATGTTGAAAAGGTATGTTATATTATCATTATTAGATTATCATTATGTTGAAAAGGTATTTAATAGCCAGTGACAGAACTGACAGGTGTCATTAGGTCCAGACAGCCCGTAGACTTCCACATTGTTACTAACTTGTTGCAGGCGAAAGCATCCATAACCATACCATATGTGTTACAAAGTTCGTTTTAGTAGTGTTACATACATTCCTATTCATATCATTCCTACGTTTGATAAAATAAGTGGGCCGATTGATGATTATGACAATTTATCTTCTGACATTCTATTAGTTATTATCTTTGAACGACTAAGGGCATGATAATAATCAAAAATCAATATGGTGATAAATACACCATTAAAGACTGATGTTGCGATAAAGAGTACTACCATACCATACTGCATAGTAATATGAGTTATAGACATGAGTTTTGAGTTTGAGACCAAGCCAACGTCTCTCGCGAGCACCTTAACGAGTGTCCACACCGCAGGGTTAGCGCGGTTGCGACGGGCATGAAGTCGATGGGTCGTAGACAGAGCCGGCGTTAGGGGGGCAGGGGGGTGGCGAGGTGGGGCGACGGCCTAGGGTGCCAAATTTGGAGGGGCACCACATTTGGGGTGAGGAGCAAAAAAAAAGGAAAAAAGAAATTCTTAATAAACATTCCCATTGGTTCAGTAATTTTTTTTTTTTAAAACGCTCAGTTTTTATATTCTTGCCTAGGGCGTCAGTGGCTCTAACGCTGGCACTGGTCCTACGTATATGGGCCAGACCAGCAATTTGGCCATTTTGTCTTTTTTATTAAAGTATAAGGGCCTATCTAGCATAAATTTAAACGTACAAGGTCCAAATAGTCATTTGCGACTTATCCTCCTACTAACACAAGAACATTGCCTTTCAGCATATCGTAGATTGCACAAACGAAATGGACTGGTCTCCATACGATCTGAACAACTCTAGTAATATCCCGGAGTTCTCGGCGAAGAAAACGCATACTTGCAATGGCAAGACTGCCGTGTTGTTCTCGCTTGTCGACCCCAAGGGCTCTGACACGCCTAAGGATGCCGTCACTAATGTGAGTATCGGTTTTAATTAACAAGGAAGTATCTAAATCAAATCAAATAAAATCAAATGTTTTTATTCAAAATTGGTTTGGTTTACAAATACTTTTTGAAAATCATGCAAGCTATGCCAATGCTTCAACAAGGCCTTACTGTGAGAGGGCCCGGGAGAAGAAGCAGCAAGAAACTACCGGGTTGTTTTTTTCCTGTTCACAGTTACAGATAGCACTTATCACCTACTACAATCTATATTCATAAAACTCGATATCTATCGGACTCGAGGCCGGAATCCATCAAAGCGGAGCAGAGATTTTGTAAACAATTAAACAGCTATATACGGCCGATTTATCTTGGCGAGTCTGAACATAGACTCTACGAACTTTAGCGCATTTAAGACAGAGATAGCGACACGAACATGCTAACGTGTGACTGAGACGTAATACCGCGTACCGAGCATAGATCTATATGGTACCGATCTGCGCGAAGTTCAGACTCGCCAAGATACATCGACCGTATTGTAGATATCGTTAAACTAGTAAGCGGAGGAGAGGTATTTTGTCTTTTAAGTCTGCCAATACGCATTTGGTCTCTACGATTGACAAGGCCCGACCCCAATAGGTATTCTATCTATCCATAATTCTCAGTAAGTTACCTAGCTACTGTCAAAGTCAGATACATTATTATTGTTAGTACTGTTAGGTTAGTTAGTTCGGTATTATAAGATGGAATCACTACCCCACTGGGCAGATCGTAAGACTTATCGAAGGTGGCCTTACTCATTTCCTAACTAACGAAAAACGAATACAATGTATGGTTTTCATTGTCCAAACAGCCGTATCAACCAGCCCGTATAGTGCCCGAAGCGGGTACCTACGCTCTGTTGATGAAGGTGCAGAGCAACACCAAGTTCAACGCGAGCTTCTACATCGAACTGGTGGCGCCCTCTGGGTACCTGTCCGCGTCGCTGTGGCCGTTGCTACCCGTGAGTATAACGTATGAGGTTTGCGATTCAAATCACATTGCTTTACGGTCATACTTAAAAAAACTGTAAAGGAGGCGATACACGATCAAGTGTACTTGATCAAGTCTGCAATTTGACTTGTTAAATTTGCAGTATGACTTGACGCGCCATCCAGTGTGCATGAGGTAGATGTATGGCCAGATAGCTACATCGTGGCCATATACGATCAAGTATACTGGATGCCGCGTCAAGTCTGCTTGACGCTTGACAAGTATACTTGATCGTGTATGGCCTCCTTTACCCAGAAACAATAGAGTGCAAGATTTTTTGAAATCGGTCCATTAGTTTTTGAGTTTATCCATCATAAAAAAAATCAAAACGCAATATTAGTTTTGATATGGTATTAATCATTCCTTATTACAAAAATAAGTCCCCCGCCGCGTTAATTTCATTTCTGTGGCCTGTAAGTGTAACACAAGATCAAAGAAATTAGTGAACGGATTTTCATACAGTTTTCCAATAGTTGAAGGTTTTGTATGAGGAAAGTTGATGTGTAAATAATAATTGTTGAATATGTCGGACAAAATTATGCTTTCAAAGCGTGCGATGCTCTAATTACATGATATAATTAATGTTTGGCAAAATTTTTCCTCATATACAATTCTAAAAATAAAGAGTGTAACTAAGTCTGTGATATAGCATAATAATTATTTATATTATAAATTACATCTATCTACTAAGGATAACTTACAGTAGGTAACTTTTGTAGTGACGTATGCAATTAGGTTCGGATTCAAAGACGTGTTGCTTTAAGGATGACTTTATTAGAACTGTCTTAACCTACGATACATCGCACTTTATAACATTCACACACTACATCTCCGGGGTTTTTGAAAAAAAAATTAAATTGACAGATTAAATTTTTTGCTTTTAAAATTATTATTGATATATATTGGATAACTATTGGTTTACAATAAAGAATAAACACAATTGGTATATCTGTGCTAATAATTAAATGATCAATACAATGTGTATGTAGGCAATGTCCAAGGATACATCATCATTCTTAAGTATAACCTAATAACATAATGATAATTAATAATGAATAAGTAAACTATGCTAAGGATATAAAGTATCAATAAAGTAAAATTATTAATAAACATTAGTGTTACGATCAATTAGTATTAAAAGTCATATCAGGGTATTATTTGTCACATCCATGTTACAAAACTTAGTCATAGCAAGTATTAATTCCATCATTTTCATTATTGTACTTTATTGTACTCTACTACATTTACTTACTACATTTCATTCTATCAACTTAAATACTTTTATAAACCTTTTATTTTAGTTTTCTTTTTCCTTTCATTTCATTATTCATTTCAAGGCTAATATACCTTATATCTCATTAATATCTTCATTTAATTAACATATTATACATGTCAAAACAATATTTGAACACTGATACTTTTATTCGTATACATTAGAGTGTTCCTTGAGCCAATTCTTTCACACAGACGTCTCGCGTACAGCATGATCAAGAGAGTGGTCTCATTATAAATAATTTCACATTTATAAAACCCAACAAAAAATAACTTTGACAACTACCAATATTTCGTCAGTATTTTAGATATTCTCTTAACTCTTGGGGGATCAGTCCAATCATTACCAAAAATACTAATTTACTGAAGAAATCCATACATAATGCTTTTACTTTCATTCTGGTCATTCTAGTCATTTTACTTCTGCGAAAATTGTTTCACAAATAAATGTCTTAAAACAATTCAATCTTCTTAAAAAATCGTCAATTTCAGTCATATTCAATTTGAATGACAAAATTATTACATCACAAACTCGAAGATACTATGCACAAGATGACATAAAATTATAATGTTAATCAAAACAATAGGCGTCATATTTAGTTACGTTTATGGAAAGTTATTGCAATCTGAAACGATATCGGCGTCGCATCACCCGTGCAATCCGAATCCACATTCCGTTAAGGATGAGTAATGATAATTGTAACAAAGAACATCTTCATTAAAGTTAAGCTAATATTTTAAACATTTTGAATACTATGAATTTACATTAGTATTTATGAATTTACGTTATATTTATAAGCTATCGTTACAAAAATGAAGTTGCAAAGTTCAATGGATTAAACATAATTTCACATTCAAAATGTTTTGTATAATGAAATATTATTAACTAACTCAAATAATTATTCACTAATGAAAAAAAAAAATTGAAAACAACAATGTGATAAATTTTCATATCCAAAGATTTAATTAATGCTACTTTGTAAACACTAGTTGTATCAATTTACTATAGAATTTTTTCAGAACAAAGTTAGAAAATTAAGTCAGAAAAAAAAAATTCACTACTAAATAATTACGTACCAATTAATTATTGATAATACGAGTAATATGAACACTATATTCACTGTCACACAATTTTCTTTTTGCTGAACCGTCACTACCGTCGGTGTTGGTCTCGAGCTGGTTTTGTATTTTCCTTAATTTCTCCAACTGCATTCTGCTGAACTGGATCGATGAATTTGAGAAGATACTCGCAGGCAGATGATGAGATGCGATCTTGTGCAGATAATATAATAATGCTGGTAGTAAGCTGGAGTCTAAGTCTTCGATGTTTTTTTTTTTTCTTCGTCATTGGTCCAAGAAGGATTCCTTCACAAATCCATAGTTTTGTCTGATTACGTCCTTCATCTTCTTATGTATTTTATTCTTCTTTATTATTGATTTTGTAATGCCCTCCGGTGCGCAAGCGACGCGGCATCGCCACAAGCGCACCGGCCAGGCAGGGTCGCCATGTAGTGAATGTATGCAATTAGGTTCGGATTCAAAGACGTGTTGCTTTAAGGATGACTTTATTAGAACTGTCTTAACCTACGATACATCGCACTTTATAACATTCACACACTACACTTTAAATGTTTTTCTTTTAAATAATTTATTTTCTTTTACTTGTATTTATACGAAAGCAATTTATATTTTGGTTAATGAATTGTGTTTATTTTCATTTATAATTAGTCCATTGTATTTTAAATAATTTTATTTGATTTTTTATTGTATGGATCATGGATCCAAGTTATCTACACTAATATTATAAAGAGGAAAGATTTGATTGTTTATTTGCATTGAATAGGCTCCGAAACTACTGAACCGATTTGAAAAATTCTTTCACTGTCGGGAAACTACACTATCCCCGGGTGACATAGGCTATATTATATTTTCAAAAACATTAGGGATCCTTAATAAAACTCCAATAATGTTACCGAAGCAAAGCGAGGGCGGTTACTCGTCTGAAATAAATACAAATAAATTAAAATATTTTTTTGTCATGATGATGTTGCAAAGTAGACTAATACTAACTTAATAACAGTGGATTTCCGCAAAGTAACGCCTGATACTATTAACTACACGATGATGATGATGAAGAATACATTTCGCAACAGTTCTTCGGTATAATGTGCGGCGCGTACGCCGTGCTGTGCGCGGGCTGGCTGGCGGTGTGCGCGCTGCAGTGGCGGGACCTGCTGCGCATACAGTACTGGATCGGGGGCGTGGCGCTGCTCGGCATGGTCGAGAGCGCCGTGTACTACGGCGTTTACTCCTCCATTAATAGTACTGGGTGAGTGGAGTTTATACTACGGTGAAGAAAAAGGGGGGAGGGGGGGGGGGGGGGGGTTAAAGCGAATAATTTTTAGTGTAATAATTTAGTAAAGCTTTTTAGTTCATACAATGCTACTTAGTTAATATTTTACTAAATTTTAACTAAAAAGTGCCTGTCCAAACGTGTTAAGTGATAAACCCCGCCCACCTACTTAACAGAAAATAGAAAAATTTCTAAATTACTTGTCTACTTGATTACTAAACTACTAAATTGTCCGTTTGTTTACACGTATTAATTTACTTAAAATTTAGTTAACTACTTAATACGTGTAAACCGAACATAAGGGTTGATTGACACGGAGACGCGACGCGAATCGGCGCGCAATTTATTTTAAATGGCAAATTTTTTATGCTAACGAAGGGCTAACACGGCCCGCCTGATGGTAAGTGGTCACCGTCGCCTATGGACACGTGCAGCATCAAGGGAGCTGCAAGTGCGTTTCCGGCCTTGAAGGATACGATATTCACTCTTCTTAAAGAACCCCATATCATAGCGCGCAGGGAATGCCTCAGAGGCACTTATTAATTTAGTACTTATTAATTGAATAAAATGGCACATAATTCGGAAAGTAAAAGTGGCCCTATAGACGTTGACATAGCGGTGTATTTCATTGACTGACTCAGTGGACAACGCGCTATTAACACCTTACTGACGTTTTATTTCAAGCTAGCGCATCTTGAAGCAGCTAGTTTCTTCAAGCATCTTTGTGTCGCGTCGCGTCTCGGTGTGATCCAATGCTTCTCATTAAACGCTTTTTAAATGTACAATGTCTTTATTTGCATGTTTTCAGATTGTTCAACTTCGAAGCTTATATGTTCGCGGAGTGGGTGTCCGTGGCGAAGAGGGCGCTCGCCAGGATGCTGGTCATCATCGTGTCGCTCGGCTTCGGGATTGTCAAGTGAGGGCTTACATACACACACACATGCATACGTACACAAACACACACCTAATAAGAATAAATGTGGTTTAGCACACACATTCACACGTACCTCTGTCGCGGTTGGCGTTGACACATAGACGTGACAATTCAAAGAGGCATGATCCGAGGACAAATGTTTAAAAAACCATTACATGCATCTGCTCTGCTCTAAACGGGAATAGAAGTAGTTTTCAATAATTTGGTCCTTCGAGCCGGATTCTTTTTGTTCTCTGTTATAAAATATGATTTGGAATATTTTTCATTATTTCTAATACTTGCTCCATTCATCACACAATGTGTGTGTGTCGTAAGCGACATACCATAAGTGGTATATCCGTATACATATGTTTGTGTCTGCAGGCCTCGTCTCGGGCCAGCGCTCCAACGCGTAGCGGGCGCGGGGGCGCTGTGGGCGCTGCTCGGCGGGATCGAGGCGTGGCTCCGACTGCACCGCTCGCCGGCGAGGGCGCGCGCCCTGCTGCTGGCCGAGGCGCCCCTCTCGTTGCTAGACAGCGCCATCTGTTGGTGGGTGTTCGTCTCGCTCGCGCACACGATGCGGACGCTACAGCTACGCAGGTGAGAGGGAGATAGGTGTAGTTTTATGTTAAGGTTATACTAGTGAGGCGTGCGTTGCTACTGGATGAATCTAGTGGGTATATTCAGAAAACTGTCAATACAGATAGATGTCACTTTATTAAATTTTAAATCACGCTGTTGACTGTTTCTTGTAGGATTTTTACATAAAGCTGTCATGAATTTTCTGTTTGCGTGAAGCTGTACCACCGTTTTTGGAGCTTGTACATAAGACAGGACGGGGCGGACATATTTTTATTTTTCAGATATTTTATTAGTTGCACCAACAAAGTGAACACAGATAGGAAATGAGTAATTTCCTCATGACACATGATGATGAATATGATGTCTCCTAAATTACAATGACATCAATTATATTCTTTGTATAAATAAATTGGCGAATACGAATATTCGCGTATTGAAGTGTTGGCCATTCGGCCGAATCTCGCCATACAGAAAGAGACACGTAGATTAACGCTTGCACAATACGCGCACATTTTTGGTTTATATTATTGTTTAATGTCAATACAAGTGTCACAACTCCCACTGCATTGGTTTGTTACAGAAACTCAGTGAAACTCTCGCTGTACAGACACTTCACCAACACGCTCATATTCGCCGTCATCGCCTCTGTGATATTCATCTTCTACTCGCTCAAGTCTTACAAAATTATGGACTGTATTACAGTAAGTTTCTTTTTATCTTAATAGCTGAAAGTCGAGCAGACGAACAATTGCTCAAGGACGTCTGTAATACCGAAAGCAATGTTGATTTAACGCAAGACTAAGGACTTATTCCCTTATTAGGGGCCATACATAAATTAAGTCACACGTTAGGGGAGGGGGGGGGGGGGGGGTCGATGTAGTGTGGCATTGTGTGACAAGGGGTGGTAAGAGGTCCTAAATTTCGTGACGTCACATTTCAAAATCGAATAATTGGTATGTATAGGTAAATATTAAAAAACAATTAATGGAAATAAAATTTATTTCGGAACTGCTGTTTTAATTTTATAATTTGTAGGTGTAAACTTTCATATTATGTGACGTCACATTAGGGGGGGAGGTCTCACAAATGTGACCAGCCGCGACAAGGAGGGGGAAGGGGTCAAAATGTCATGAAATTAGTGTGACGTAATTTATGGATGGCCCCTTATAGGCTCGTCAACACTATAATCGAAACACGAAAAATCATTTTAAGGGTGATTCTATGAGGTTGGCAACCACTACCAACATACACATACATACACAAAGTTTCTTCATTGTTAAACTGATTAAGCTGGTTGATCATTTCAACAGAAAATGAACTGGTCTGAATAAAGGTTTTAATAGTCTACTCGATAAGTTCAAAATGGTTGAAATTAGAGATACTGCTCTTAAAAATACGTGCGATAGCTCATTCTGTTCGGAATGATGTCTAGAAAAATGTTTCGGAAGCGTTTACCAGCACGTAAAAAATTGCAAAAGTTATTGACAAAATAAAGTTGAAAAAAAAAGTATTTTGTTTTTGGTAATCACTTCGAAACTATTAATATTTAAGAAATTTTAAAACAAGATTCTTAAAGTAGAGGAAATTTCCAAACAATGACTCGCGACTCTCGGAACTCTATCTCCATTATTTATAACTTTAATTTAACGCTAAAAATGGGTCTCCACGCTGCATTTTTAGGTTGCGCGTGCGGCGTCAAAACCGAGTTCGTCACACTCAATAATTTTTTAAGGTATTAATTATTAATTTAAAAAAATAAAAAAAATATGGTGTATTCGAAACACTTCAAAGAATTTGCGCTTGATAAAAAAACGAAAAAATTGTTTGTTCAACTTATAAAATTATTATACACAAAGTATTAAAACTTTTTAAACTTTTATGACGTGATCTCGTTAAGCATGTATATTAGAAGGGCTCCACGATGCGAAAAATTTATAGGACAATTACTTAAACATTTTTTTTAATGTACAATGAAAATGGAAGTTCGAGAAAATTTAGTTAATTAACAATCGTCTAACTTGTTGAAAAATTAACTTTAAGCAAAATTTCCTACGGGAGCAAATTCTTTGAAGTGTTTCGAATACACCATATTTTTTTTATTTTTTTAAATTAATAATTAATACCTTAAAAAATTATTGAGTGTGACGAACTCGGTTTTGACGCCGCACGCGCAACCTAAAAATGCAGCGTGGAGACCCATTTTCAGCGTTAAATTAAAGTTATAAATAATGGAGATAGAGTTCCGAGAGTCGCGAGTCATTGTTTGGAAATTTCCTCTACTTTAAGAATCTTGTTTTAAAATTTCTTAAATATTAATAGTTTCGAAGTGATTACCAAAAACAAAATACTTTTTTTTTCAACTTTATTTTGTCAATAACTTTTGCAATTTTTTACGTGCTGGTAAACGCTTCCGAAACATTTTTCTAGACATCATTCCGAACAGAATGAGCTATCGCACGTATTTTTAAGAGCAGTATCTCTAATTTCAACCATTTTGAACTTATCGAGTAGACTATAAATTCAAATTCATTTATCAAGCCGGTATCACTGATACACTTAACGTATTTTTTTAATCTACCACCATTTCGGAAAGTCGCTTTGTCATGGAGGGGAAGAAATGGCAGAAGAAATTCCTCAGCACATCTTTGAAATTAATATAGAAGTATTAGAGAGTAATATTCTAACCGTGCGGGACTGGATGCGGTACAGTTAAGCCCAATGCATACGTAACGGGCTTTTCCCGTACGGGACTGGACGTGAAGTTTTGGAAACATCGTTTCATAGAAAATGTATACGATAGTGCATACGCAGCGGAATCCCGTACCGAACGTGTCCCGTACGGGAAAATACCCGTTACGTATGCATTGGGCTTTATTTCCAAGCGATCTTATCATTCATACATTCGTGTATACTATACAGTATACACCCCTTTACCTACAATCTGTGCTTTCACATGCCGTTTGCATGTTTCAGTATATTTTTATTATCTGTAGGACTGGAAGAACGTGTGGCTAGACGAGGCGTTCTGGCACATGTTGTTTGTGGGCGTGCTCACTGTCATAATGATCCTGTGGCGGCCCACCAACAACAACCAGCGCTACGCCTTCACACCGCTGTTAGACAACGCAGAGGATGATGATGGTATGTATTGCGGTGATGATGGTATGATGCAGTATGGTGATGACGGTATGAGCGAGGCGTTCTGGCACATGTTCGCCGGTTGACTGTGATAATGGTGCTATGGCGGCCCACAGACAACAACCAACGCTACGCGTCACGCCGCTGTTAGACAACCTGAGGATCATGATGGTATGTGCTATGTAGCTTTAGCAGGGAGACGGAGGGGGGGGGGGGGGGGAGGAGAGGTTAGGCTGTTCGCCTCATATCCCTCTCAATATTACCACTCGTACCTGTAGCGGAGGGAATGGGGATGTTAAGCTGTTCCCAAATGTCAAGCGACCAATGTGCTTGTTTTTTTGATGTGATTGAAGTGGGAAAAAGTACTGTTGAGTGTCAAGTTTTAATTTTTTTCTTTAGCTCCGTGTGTCGTTTCTTAATGACCAGAAATAAATTGCTAAAGTTTCTGTACTAATTACATTACATCTCGACCAGAGTTCAACGTTATTAAGTTTGCACACGTTTTCGTGAGGTTAAACCCATGAAATATGCGTTCAAAGTTGCATTGAAATTCCAACTTAAGTTGACTGTATTTTTGTTTTTATTTTATTTACTGGATATCGTTTCAAATACTTCTGGGTTTTTTTTACCGACTTGTATTTGTCTTACAGAAGAGGAGGAACAGTTCGTGAACGATGCATACGGCGTGAAGATGCGCGGGACGGGTTCCGCAGAGTCCAGCGAAGCGAGGCAAGCGGCCGCGCGCGCTAACTCCCTAGACTCCGACCTACGCTGGGTAGAAGAGAACATCCCAACTAGCACTCTACCGTTACTGGACTCTGACGAAGAAATCATCAACACCAAGTTTGAGGTCTCCAAAATGCAATAGTTTATTGTGTAAACTTGTTTTTATTTGATACAAAAGATATGGTTATGTGATTTGATTGTATGGAAAATATGGCTCGAAGGACCATATTGATGGTTACGCCTCTATTTCGTTGGTGTTAATGAATTACATGTAAATTATTCACTGTATCAGAATATTATGACAAATGAGACAATGAGAATATCATCAATAATATTGCGAGTCTCCAAGATACAAACCTAGCAATAAAGAATGAATGTATGTATTTCGTAAGCAAGCGAAGTGTAATTATATATGTATCATTGCAAAATATAATTCGAATAAACACGGAGAAGCCAATGTCTATGCTCAGGTTGCTTATGCTCATCTTTCAATTTGTCTGTATCCATATGCTTATTGTCTATGGTATATTTTATTACTGACAATTATTGCGGTGCTAATTTCAGTATATATCCAATTTGTAAACGCTAATCTTTAGATACAGTTGTTACCACTAGACATAATATGGTCACTACTTTGTGTTAAGTAAAATTTCCGTTGATTGTATTGTATAAATAATGATTTGGATTTACCATGCAAACCAATTAGTAATGAGTCATGTCCTGCGTTTGTTTTTATCTTTGGTCCTCTTGTATTTTTTATATTGTTCAAGGTTTGGTGACACATGAAAGCAATATGAATGTAAGATCACAAATGATTCTCAGGTCTAATCACGGTTTCGTCGCAAGAGTATTATCGTTATTTATTAATAATATATAGTAAGATAATATATTTATGATTTATTATTGGTTAGTTTTAATTTCGAATTGGGTATTATATTTATTTACAAATTATGACTTTACCTGCAATATTTTGTTTCTGTATTCTGTTTCATTTATTGGAAATAGAAAAAAATTGCAAATATCCTTATTTGCTTCAGTGCTTCGTTTAATCTTGTGCTATCTCACACTCTTTGTGAACGGACCTTACAATAATTTAGACTAATTTATTTTTTATCAAAAACAAGCAAAGTTTTGATCTCACTGTTCCCTGACGCAGAGACAGCCGAATGTAGTATCAAGAATAGTACTTATTTAGACGCACCTTTATCGAATATTTGAAATTTAATGTATTAATACCTTGTCTGAAATTTAAAAAAAACGCATAAAATATGAATGCTTGACAATGGAAATGCAGGGAATGAATGACAATCTCTTTTATCACTTTTTAGATGCATTTATAAAAATGACAAGGTAGTTTAAACATTTGTAGATTTCTTTCTTTGTATATTAAATTGTATTTTTTCTTATTCTTAATCAACTAGATAGACTGTCTCGGTACAAATTCCTTTATATCTAGTATGTATTAAATAGTATAAATAAAAAAAGAAGATTCATATTAATAATATTTATTACTGACATTGTTAAATAAACTTTGTTCTTTAGATGATCTTTGGTATATAAATTTTATTAAATTGGATTATGGCCGCAGATGCTTAATAACATAATTGAAAGTATTACTTAACTTTCATTTGTATCCATAAATGGATGTTGATTACATTGTTATGTATGTATGTAAAATTTAGTAGTATATATAATAAAATATTTGTATGTAAAATAAAACTTAGAATGACAATCAATTCAAATACTTTGTGCTTCTTAAAAATAAAAATTGCTAAAAATTACACGAACTGCTTTTTAACTAAATCCTTTACATTCAAAAATGAATACTCATTACACAAAATTAGCATAAAATAGTCTACAATAAGTATATTTGCTTGGTACGTTAGCACAATCTCTATATAGAAAGATTGTCGAATACAAGAATAAACACTACATTTTCCTATAAATTACATATTTCATACATTCATAATATTCTTACACTCTGATTACAAAAAAGGGTACATAATAATATGAGTAATAAGTTTTAAAAAAGGAATGAAAACTGGTCCAAAAATACATAATTCAGTTCAAAATGCGACAAATCCATTTAAATACATTTTTAAATGGTACAAAGCATAGATCAATATAGAGAAGAGATGGGACATAGAAAAACTACAAGTTTCTATGGTAACAAATGTAGTCATAGAGTAGATCATACTTGAATGGCTTTTTAATTTTGCTGCATTTGGGATACATGGAAAAAAGAACTCCACCCAACTTATTTTTATTTATGGACATTCTATCTCTTTATTTCCTTAATTGGTACAATGCAATATCCTTAATAACTGTCATATGGCCTGTACTCTTGGTAATTAGATAATACTTTAAAATTGATTTTATATACAACATAAAATACACTGGTTTAGTTGTTATCATAATAAAAGTCATAATCTTCCGGTTCTGGTGGTATTTGTGGAGGATCCTTTGGAATGTCAATGCCCTCGGCGTCAAGTAGTCTGACTTTGATATCCATTGACAACAAAGTCTCCAAATCATTCTCAAACGATTTGCTACACATTTTCTCTTTGAGCAAGGCATTGATACCATCAGTCCAGTAATCAAATATTTGTTCATCTGGAGCCACAAAATCAAGAGATGGTACTTCTGCCGACTTTAAAATGAGAGAAAACGCCAGGTGCGGATTGATTTTTCTTCCTCTCAAATCCTTCATGTGTGGACACTCCTTGCCGACTACTACACATTTTATATCACCTACAGGCAGTTTGGACGTAAGTTCTTCTAAACTAGGTGTACTCTTTTCATCACACTCGCCATAGTGCAGGATCTTGTGGTTAGGAGACAAACGCACAAACCAAAACTTATCCTTCATCCGTTGACCTCTAGATGAGTATTTCTTAAACCTGGTGCCACCGACTAACACACCAAGTCTCTGTTGCTGAATCAAGTCTATAATTTCTGGGGTAATTTTCTCTTTCAATTCGATAATGGGTGTTGCTCGTGACTCCCACACTTCTCTGTTGGTTCGTTCCTGTTGCCAAATCTGTGTTATCTCAGTGTATGTCAGCTGGTTTATCGTTTGACGGAACTTATCAAACCCTTTAGGAAATGCTGATAGAGCTCTGCTAATCTGCTCTCTCACAACACTGGACACTTTGACAAAATCTTCGGTAGTGGCTCTCATTTCCTTCCATGTTTTATTCAATAAAACAATGCAAATACAAAATAGCTCTTCAAAAGGGTGATCATGTGTGAATAGCAGAGGGTGATATTTGACGCCTTGCTCGCTCGGCGGCTCTCCAATGTGTAATATATCACACAATTGCTTGACTAACTCCACGCTAGTCTTCCCAAAGGGACATTCATGTTCATCTGCCCTACAGCTATTTTCCAAGACAATTTTAGCATAGTGTTCTGGATAAGTTCTTGCAAAATACAACATGCAGTCTAAAGCCAACACACCTGGTGGAACTTCATTAAAATCCTTTATAGGATCTATTTCAAACATAAAGCCGAGCTTTTTGAAATCCTTAGAAAAGCTCCCCATTTGACGCCGTGTTGTTACTTCACTATTAGAGTTATTATCATTTTCAAATGCAATCTTCCGTAACTCCTTAATCTTTTCTTGAGATTCTTGTTCTTGAGAATCAGCTCTTGTTCTCATTCTGGGCTCCAACAGGCCTAGAGTGAGAGTTTGGAGGACATATAACTGATGATCAAGTTCTGTACCTGGTGCCTCTCTAGGACTGATCAAATTATCATATATTACATTACGGACTTGTTTCGAAGACAGAGTTGCAGCAATCGTTTTTCTTTTTGTCATATCCGCTTTAGAAAATATAGCATTGATGAGTGCAATAGCATTCTGTTGAATAATAGTATCTTGATATGGTTTTTGGAGATGAGATATTAAACTGGGTATTGTGATTTCCTTTTCCACATGTGAATTCTTTCCTGAGCTATTGAGTACAATGTTTTCAAGAATTGACAAACATGACTGAATTACTTTTGGATCCTGGCTGTTGGATTGGTTGCTGACAAAGCTGGCAACTCTGTTGATGAACTGGTTTTCCAAGATATCCCAGGATATGATACCATGATCCATTAACTCAACAAAGGTCACCAATGCATATTTGAGAGAACTACCTTTGAATCTGCCAGACTCAATGTTATTTATGATTAGTGATAAACCTTTTTTGTTTATAAATTCAAGGGCAAAGGTCAGATCACTGCTCACATTGGACAGTTTACAGAGAGCCTCTGTTTGCTCCTGTTCCGAGCCACTGTTGATATAGGCAAGGATGTCCTGTACCGTTTTGGCTGGCGACTGCTCGAGGCGCAGTACCGATCCGTTCTTTATCTCGTTACGATTCTTTTCTGTGATATAATTCTGGTTATTGCTCTCCGAAAACTGTAATGCGTAATTTTCTGGGTCCAGCAGACCCCACTGCTTGCATAGAACTTGAATGTAGCTAGACAAGGGCTGGCTCTGGTCAAATTCAATCAACTGGGGCACTTTACCAGACGCATTTAACATCTCCACCGCAATCTTCAGGATAGTCGAATCTTTCGTTGCCGACGGCATTTTTATTGGATTTGCAGACATTTATTCACCATTTGACAATCACTTCCTTTCCACACGAATACGAACGCGACCACAAAATTGTTTGAAATTTCAAGTTTTCCATACACGTAAACAGAATCAAGTAAGTATTGCAAATTGAAGTTTTAATTATTGTACAAACTGTAATAAATATAAACAAAACAATAGTGAGAATAGATGAATCAAAATCCTAAAAAATTGTAAATTACAAACCACAGACCATTTCGATTTGAGTGTGTAAACCACAGGTGTAAACTGTAAAGTATTATGACTTTGACAGCTAGTATGTATGACATATGTCATACTGGCTGCGTTCCAGTAGAGGCTCACATCGCTCACAATGATCAAAACGCGTTCCACATGGCGACCACGGTCGTCATGGTCGCGGCGAATACGTCATTGATGACGTCATTAATTTCGCTCACGGCACGCTCAAAACAACCCACCTCACGGGGTGGGTCGAAGTGGTCGAATTGCAGTGTTGCCAGATACGACGAAGTTACTCTCGCCAGTTTTTAGACCTGGCAACACTGGGTAGAAATGGATGGTGATAGAAATTTGGCGCAATTTTATAAAAGATAAGGATGGTGATGGAAAAAATTACTGTATACGATTCGACAAGAGATACTTTAGTGGATTATAGTAGTTTCTCCAGCAGATGCTCGACGTGGGGTCACAAGTTGATATAAATATGTTAAATTATGTAAATAATTTTAATGTTTAATTAACTATACATATAGCCATGTATACATTTTTCCTCGTCGGTCAATATCATTAACATAATTATTATGCAATTTTTTATTATATTAATTTGTCTATTCATAAAAAAAAATGTTTTGTTTGTAGATATACTTTTTTGCTAGTATAAAAATAAAATTGATAATTAATTATGTAACGTTTATTTAAAGCTTAAAAATTATAACTTAACCTCTAATGTTTCAGACTTGTCTTATTCTCAACATCATAGAGTACATTTTGTATCAACGGCTAAAACGTGTAAATACTCTGTGGCTTGACCTTGAACGCTCACGTCGCTCACTATACCCGTTCCACTTGGGTGTATGATTGTAACGCTCACAAGCTAGTGGAACGAAAAAATCGCGGTCGTGAGCGTGGTCGTTGTGATCGTCTACTGGAACGTAGGGACTGTCAGTCAGAAGACAAAGAGATTTTTTCCTGAAACATGATGTTGGCGTAAATACGCTCAGCCAAAGACAATGTATATTAAGAAAAGGTCCATTTATCGTGATTGAAAGAACGATATCAACAGCAGCAGAGCTGAAGATAAATTATAGATTATATAGTGCGTAATATAATTTGTTAAATATTAATTATTATGTTCAAAATTTGGGTGGCCCAGACCTACTGACAATATGACCCCAACTCCATGTCGGCAGACCAGCTGATACCATCTTGGTGAAGCGAATAAAGGACTGAACTGAAGTCAAAGCAAACTGCCAGTCAAGTCATTCCAAAGCTATGGTCGCATTCACACGTTGAGGCGGCCCAGTATAATGACCCCAATCCCATGACTCTCTGTCAGACTAGGGCGACAGAAGCTATCCCCCTGCTTGGTGGGAGGGCTTCGCGCAGGATGTAAACAATATTAATAATGATGATTAAGTCAATAATGTATGTAGGTAACCTACCTACTGGTTTTCTTTTTTCATGAAGCCTCCCTGGCAAAGCTAACAATTCCCTTGCTTGAGTCAGCCGCCAAAAGACTCGTCTCGTTCCGAATAGGGGTTTGAGAGCCAGTTCTTTCTTGGCCGTCAACGAATCAGTGATGTCTTTAAGAGAATTACCTTAAGGTGGCTCATCTGCTAGTTTAGTTTAGTTACATAGGATATTTTTTTTCTTTCAACTTTAGTATTTTAAATAAATTAATCTATTCTTAAGTTTAAGTCCACTTCCATTATCCAGGATGAACCCTGCTGAAAAGAGTCCACTATAATAGTTCTTGTTACCGTTTCGGAGAGCCAGTGTGATCCCAATATTTTTCTTGGACGGTAACGCGTCGCTGATGGACTTGTTGTAGTTGTTGTTCATCGACAGTGGTAAAAAGTTACCAATAGATGGACCCTCTAGTCCCTCTGTGCGTAAGTGTATGAAATAAATTGTAAAATAAAAAACAACAATATCTTTTACAAATATTTAATATTTGATTTTCTCTAATGCTCGTAATAACTAACTCTTCAATAGCAAACACGTGACAAATTGATGATAGAATATTATGCTCATTGCCTTTTCTTGTATTAGTAGGTCAAGACTTCGTACTTACCAATTAGGTACAACCACAGTACATAGTACAACGGAAATGCGATCCTGAAACTGATATGCGTTAACAATTTAATTCTTCACACCATCTGCTTGTATGATGTTATTTCTTCTCGTGCTCTCGAGGGTAAAACTATCCTTGTACTTACATACTATATCAGAAAATGAAAAATCCGCCATCTCCTTTTAAATTTGCGTTATGGTCCCTTATTCTAAACTTTGCTGTTATATATGAAGTTATAAGTTTTCGCTGTGATAGAAGACCTTATGGATCCATAACACAATCTTCGCCTTCTGACGGTCGTTTCAAATTGGTGGTAGTTGACGCTGATGATACTTACATGCCTGAGCAACTTTATGTAGGTGAGTGTAATTTATCAATTATCACGAACCAATAAATTTTTAAGAAAACATTAACGATCGTAGGTTGGTCTTGGAAATACTACCGTCACATTATGTACGTACTTGAAATTTTTTTGATTTATGGTACCTGGAACATAAGCTTCAATTGAGTTGTTTCCTAAATTTTTTTTTGTTGTAAATGGAAAGTTCATTTATATAAGTTTTATAACAAAGTTATTTTAGTTTTTTTTATTCGCTATAATTTAAAAGTTACATCAAATCAAAAATTCGTTTTTGAATCCAGTACCGAAAACACGCCGACAGTTCCCGAATAGACCCGAGCGCGCGTGTGACGTCACTTTGTTAATTGCTATTCATTGCAGCATACAGCTGATACTGTGATTTGACTTTAAACTGATAAAATCTTTATATTATCGTCAATATATTGATAAATATATCAAAAATGCTAAACCTTAAAAGTTATCGTGCTTGTTTTGTACCATTACGTGTGAATACTACAAAAAACAACACCCCAAAGATAATGTTAAATGTGTACATTTATTAGGAACCTGTACATTTAATCCTACTTTCCTACTTAATGTTATTAATCTGAAATTTTGGATGTTTGTGACTCCATCACGCAAAAACGGCTGAACGGATATACTTAGATGAAAGGCACACAGATAGTTTTTGACTTAACTTTTTACCAGATAGGATACTTTTTATCCCGGAAATAGACCTTTTCCCGAGGAATAAGAGGTAAAATTTTAGTTTTCGTTCATAGATTCGTTTTTAGGGTTCCGAAGTGAAATCAGAATTCTTATACTTTCGTCATGTCCGTCCGTCTGTCCGTCTGTCCGTCTGTCCGACTGTCCGTCCGTCTGTCCAAAGCAAAGCGCAAAGCTGTAATTTGGCATGGATATACCTACATATATTTATTAAAAAAATTGAAAAGGTCTTCCAAAAATATTATGGGAAGACCATTTTTGGACGGACCCCCGTTTGAGAAATATTTGCTTTAAAGTGCTAATTCTGGTAAGAGTCAAGTGTCCAGGGGGAACATGAGTAGTTAATGAATAATAGTCGAAAAACTTACTACTTCGGAACTCTACATTGCGCGTGGCCTGACACGCACATGCCCGTTTCTTTTAAGAAACAACTGATGTTTTTATTTTATTACGTTAGGAATTTTGCAACGTAATGGGTTCTGGGGCTACAAAGTGGAACTCCTCAATGGTAGAGTAAAACGGAACCGTGTTTAAAGATAACTACTACTACCTACTATTCCTATCATTAACATTGTAAAATCAGTAGGAACATCATTAAATAAATAAATAAACGCTTCACACTCATAGCCCCTTACTAGGATACCCTGAGTCGTGGGTGCCATAGACAATACAAGGACACACACCCAGACCAAGAACTGAAATTCAAACTAATCATTCAAACCACCTCGCTGCATCCACCTCGCATCATATCGAACCCAGGACCCTTGACTCAGCGATCTGGCGTGGTATCCATTCGCCACACGGGTCGTGATCATTGACCAAGTTGGTGTATTTCGGAGACAAAAAATAATAATATATTGTACCAGTTTTATGTATTAAGCGCGTACAAACCCATAACGCCGCAGTAGGTTTCCCTGTCGCGGGTGACATGGATAACACGTCACTATAACACCCAAGACCCGAGTACAAATATTTATTAGATATGGCCGGGAATTGAACCTGGGCCCCCGCTTCGCAGGTTGGATCGAATCGCTATTAACTAGGCTATAGGGTCATCATATGTATGTACCTACTACTAGCATAGAATTTCTATAGCATTGCATTGTGCATTTTTTTTTATTAATCACATTCTTTCTGTTCTCTAAGGATCCATATCTGAAATTAACGCAGACGAAGTCGCGGATAGAAGCTACTTGTATGATAAATGAAATATAATTTATCATACAACCCTGATTTCATACCTCTAACACCCTGCCCTGATTCCTCCCAGACACGATTTACTAGTAGGTAAACAGTGTAACCTTTTCTTTTGGTGTAAGTATATAATCAATAGAGAGTTTTATTATATTTAATGAAGAATAAATCATTTATTAACGTTTAAATTTACAATAAAATTACGTGGAATATCTTTTTGCACTAAATTTTGGATATTTTTACTCAATTCACGTAGAAGCATCTAACACTGTACCTACTATCGTGTAATTCCTTTAACAAAATGACGTCACTAACATGGCGACCAAATCTGGCGCGTTCGTAGTCACGTGATTTTTTTTGAACTTTTATCAATTTTGAATTCGTTATTATTAATATTAAAAATAGTTTTTAAGCGTTTTTAACAATGCCAATTAATATAATTTGTGTTAAAGATTTAAAATACATTTTAAAAAAAAATATTTTTTTAAAAATGAACAACTCAATTAACATATTTTAATCACTTCTCTAAATGTAGACGCGTGATGTGAACAGATGGTCATAATAACTTTAAAAATGCATTCCACAGAGATCTCTATAATTTTAATCGTGATGTGAAGTGACTGTATATTTGTAAAAAGAGGCCAAGGACTAGCAGTGGAAAAAATGTTGGTTGTGGTGATTAAAGATGATCCGTGAGGGCTTTTGAAGAACTACGCTATGCTGATAAAACGCCAAAGCTGCCTCTTATAAGAGCAGATGCATCTTATTCCTTATATTATATTCTTTTCATAAAGGTACCTATATTTTCCTTTCAGTTCAAATAACAGCAACTGACGATGAATCCCTTTTCACGAGCTTCGTAATATCAGCGGAGGGAGACACCAAGGTTGATCCAAGGAATCCCAGGAGATTAATATCTTTATATCCCGGTGAACTCAGGCCTATGAGTACATTAACAGCGAAGTTTAGCGATCGATGTCTGTACTCCGTGGAGCAAGCTATGGCATCTGTTAAATCTTCCGTAGAGGTGGCTACATTTTGATACATCTCACTTTACTTTTTGTTCAGGTCCACGTGCAGCCACGCAGTTTAATTTTGCATCCGCGATTGAAGTAACCAAATTTATCAGGAGTTTGAGGGTTTGATTATCTCAGTTTATCTTAGCTGACCCTGTGGTCGTGGAAATCTTTTATAGTATCATTTTTATTTTATCATAGCTGAATGAGCGGGGCGGCTAACATAGGATGTATAGTGAGTAAGGAAATTGGTTGCTGGTGAATCTCTTAAACTCCAAATCTGTGTCTTCTTTTTTTATTTTTATGTCTCTCTCTTTCTCCTTCTGACTCTACCGTTCCTCTAGGTGTACTGGCAAGCTCCAAAGTCTGGCAACGGCTGTGTCATCTTGCGTGCTATGGTCGCGGAGAATGAGGAGGTCTGGTTCGAGGATGGTGCACCGCTGACCCAGCGGCTGTGTGAGGACATGAGGCAGCCGGATGACGTCACTCCAGTGTTGAACCTGGACTGCCAGATTTGCGATGAGGCTAAGTATGAGGTTAGGGTAAGAGGAACTTTTGAGGGTACTTAATATGGGATAGTCGGGGATTGCATTCTTTATATTTGATTTTCCCGAGGTGAGCGATGTTGTTGGACAACGAGTTTTGATAACTTCCTACTAAAGTTGGCTAACACTTTGCTTTTAGAAAATTTAAGGAATTTGTTTCCTGTAACAGATTGACTCTAAATTCCAAACGAAACTCTAGAAACGTTCCCTAAATTCATAAACACGAATTCATTCTTTATAGCTTACATTTACCGGAATATGGTCCCGCAATACGCACCCTCAATTGTATCCCGAAATTGACTGGATCCCACGCTATAGCGATCTAGTTGGGGCTTCTCATGATGTCAACTACATTCTGTGGATGCCCGGTACCTTAGCTTCTGCGGGCTTCAAAGATTTCGCTGAGTATGCCAACTCAAGTACCCTCGAAGCAGAGATACGGGAAAATGTAAGTAAAAAGTAACATAAACATGTTATAGTCAAAGGTAGTTTAAGGTTCCTATAATAGGTTGGACTATCACCTTTTGGAAAACCGAAATAGATTCCAATCTCGGCCTTTGACTGGCATATTTTTAGTCGAACCTAAATGTAACAGGACACTTCACACAATCACCTCGTTTGGCGGCTTTTTTGTAGGAACATTATACGCATTAAACGTTGAGTTTCTGTCTCTAAACTAAACTCATCAACAAGACTAAACAAACAGGTTGAATGAGCGAAATCGATGACGATCTCGAAAAGTTATTAATGTGTCAATTTGAATAAAGTTAGATGATCTTTAAGTTTATTCGATAGATTGGCAATGGTGTCCGTACATTAATCAAAGGCAAAGGTCACGGGTACCCTAAGATGAACAATCCGACTTACGCGTTCTTCCGCGCGGATAAGACAAACCACCTCTTCACGGCGGCAGTGGCACTGCATCCCTCCCCGGACTGGTTCTTGGGAGTCAACAGGTTCGAACTCTGTCAGGACAACACCTGGCTTACCGAGAGAGAACTGAAACTTTACCTTTGGGATGCCGGGACTGACAGCGGCGTGTCGTACGAGGTAAGTTAAAATTTATCAGATCTTCAAGATTTTGTATTGCTATAAAATTCCTTGAGCTTACGATCGGACAGAATTGGCAAATTATTGCAAATGATTTACAAATGCTTTCTTGTGAAGTTGTGACACTAAGAAAATAATGTCAATCTTTTTAGTCGGTAAACATCGTTACTTACCCACAAGATGCTATAACTAGGGTAGAGATGAGCTCTTATGACAGGAACTCGCCATTCTACGAAATCGATATGAAGGACATGCATCCATTCGGAAAATTGAACTTGAAGTTGATCAAGACCTATGAGAAACCCTGTGAGAAGGAGGAGACGGGAGGGGAGGAAAGTACTGGTGAGCACTCGAAGTAACCTTTTTTTGAATAGACAGTTGCTGTTGGCTCTATCAGCCAACTTGACGCGAACGTAAATTATTAAAGTACCTTACTCAGGCAGGGCATGGTTCGAATGTGGAACGTATTTTTTTAAAATCAAGAAATTAACAACGATATCTTAACGACTTTAAGTTTCCTGACATTTTTCAAATCAGAGCACACGCCCATTAAGTTTCCACAACATTATTTTCTTTAGATGGGACGTCCACAACAGAAGGGCCGACGACGACGACGGAAGGGACCTCAGACCTGGCCGAGCCTGAAGAGCCCTCCAGGTACCAAAACACACCTCTAGATAGCGGCGATCGCCGGCGGTGAGCCTTCCACTTATTGTTGATCATAACTCGCCACTCTGATCACTTCATTAGGCTCATTTTTAATCATAGAGGAGAGGTGCAATCAATATTACTACAACGAGGCAGTTCTCACGTGATTTGTCGATGACATAATCCAAATTGAAAGTGAACTAGTAGTGAAGCATTATGTAGAGGCAAAATATATTTTCAGGGTCTTAATTAGCAATTTAAGTATGTAATTTATTTAACCATTAAGAGCATAAAGCAGTAGCTACTTCTACTCGTAGATCTTAATTCGCATATTAAAGCATATTTCAGAAATTTTTATTTCGTTTAATGTTTAGGTTCCTACTAAAAAGTAATCTCTGGAGGGTTTAAAGTTACCATAATTCAGATCCAATTGAAATCTTAACTTCATTAAGCTCATACCATTTCGAACATGATTACGCCTGAATCAATTATCCAAAAAATCGTGATGGTTTAAGTCACTTAAGTCTGACATAAACATCAATTCCCCAGCGAGCCTCCGTTGATCACCGACCCTAACTCGAGCAAGTACTGTCCCCTGACCGAGTGGCTGGAGTGGAGCCCCTGCGAGGGGATCTGTGAGGGGGGTCGGCTGTTCGGGTACCGGCGGAGAGAGCGGTACCACCTGGTGGATGGTGTTGCTGTCGAGAAATACGATCCTGATGTAAGCAGAATCTATTTGTCATCGTTATAATCTAGTTGGGCGTGTTTCGTGGGCTTCGGCCCAGCTATGACGCTGAAATACTTTACAACGTTGCTGTGATTCACCATTTGGTTAGACCGAGTTAGGTCTGGAAGGTTAAACCAATATGCTCATTGAGGTTAATCTGGGAAGCTCCCTTTATTCCATCCGTTAGTCACTAGGGTTCATAAACAGCAGGAGAAACTCCCTTTCACAGTTCTATAGTTTCTATACGAGGTTTGTCATAGGCGGCAAAGGATGGAGGTGCTGCAATGCAAGCTCGTTCTATCCTCATCACATAGACACTCACATCTTAGTATTGTTAATTGCTACAGCTTTGTTTAATATTTATTTATGTATTTGTAATTTTATCAGACAAAGAACATGCCTAAAAAGGAAGTGCCGAAATTCTGCAAGGAACATTACGATGACTTCGATCGGGAGCAGTGTGAGGGCGAGTGTTCTGAAGCTCGGCCAGAGTAGCGAGGTGGGTAGGATTTTACAATCATTTGTTTCTTAGAATAATAATAAACATTTGTTTACTTATTTGTTTCTTTATGCACCATAGCGCCACACAAGAGTACAGAAACAAAGGAGAACATAACTAACACAGAACACCTAATAATTAGTTAGATGTTCTGTGATAACTAACTTGTTAAAAATTATTTTGTCAGTCAAGAATTAGTTGCACCATGATTTTACAGCTGTTTTACTTAATTTATGATAAAATTTGAAAAATAATTTAGATACCTCAATTCAATTTCTGTACTCTATAGTTGGCCATTAATGGGTTGAAAGTGTTGAAATCATAGGAACAATGCTCTTTTTGAAACGTTTCATAGAGTTGCATAACTGAATGATACTATTGTACTGTTTTTTTTACAGCAGATTGTGGAGTTCGATGGAATTGGTCAAGACCCCATTTGGCGTTCGGATACATCTATTACATCTATACAATGTACTTACTGAATATTGTATCTCTAATTAGTTTTGGATTTTTTTTATTAAAAGTTATGACAATTTCATCTGTGTTTGCTTTTTTGAGACCCTGATTTACCTATTTCTTTGAATAATTTGAGATAATTTAATAGTTATCACCATTTATTCTCCTAAGCTTTATTTATTAGCGAGAGATAGCGACCTAAGACAAGGCTCACCTTCCAAATACAACTTTCCGTTGTACCTATAAATAAAAAAACATGCAAGTGCGCGTAGAGCACGCGCAATGTAGGGTTCCGAACACAGAACACCTAATAATTAGTACTAATTATTAGATGTTCTGTGGTTCCGAAGGTGTAAATATAACGACTATTACTCATCAACTACTTTTCACTTGACACCTGACTCTAAAAAATGAGCTACCTACATCTACTACTACTATTACTACTCTAATTAATATCACCAAACAATATTTGTACCTTACTATAAGACAACTTGAATTCAACCACAACAAGAATAAAGTCGAAAATGACAATCCTAGGACTCAGGAGTCAGGAGTCATTAAAATATACCTAGATAGTAAAGGAATACAATATTTTTGTTAATATGTGACCTGTATTAGACACTCATTAAATTCCAGGAATTTTAAATTCGCTGTAATATTTGCAACGCAACAATGATCAAAATTACAAATAAACAAATTGTGAAATAACACCAAAACTTTTCTAGTGACGTGCGGTAAGGGCTAGTATGGCACATCGAGCACAGTTTGAGCGGTAAATTGGTGTAGGAGACGTAATATAACGTGGTTCATGAATTCAACACTAATTAACGCCGTCCAGCCAGTATCCCGCCGTCAATTGACAGAAATGTACACACGTACGAAGTAAATTGTGTTATTTTTAACGCTGAAAAACTTTGGAATGTTAATGCTTTTGCTTTCTTTTCCGTTTTCAAGTCAGTAGGTAAGTGATCTACATTTGTGTACAGGTGAAGTACTCTAGGTACGGAAGACTTTTTAAAGATTCCCGCTAGATGGGTGTTATGGGCTTATGTTATGTCGCATTATTATTTCCTAGGATCCCTTCAAGATGGGTAAATTTTAATGTTTGCACATAATGCACTTGACATATTTAGCAGTTTGCTTTGCACTTGTCTATCGGTCCAATAGGTACCTACCACCGGGAAAGATATCTTAAGGTCTTTATCTATTTAACTAAGTATTCCTTAGTTTTCCGAGAAACGAGCTGACGATCCACCTGATGGAAAATGGCCACTGTCGCCTATGGACACCATCATAATCAAACCAAAGATCACAGATGCGTTGCTGACCAGGAAAGAAAAGAAAGAGAGAACTTGCTGTCTAGATGATTAGATCTCATTTTCCACTATTCTATTACCTCCTTAGGATTGAAATATTTTCAGGATATAAGTTCACGAAACAAGCAATCTCAAAATGGCACAATTTGTATTAGGCACTGTAACCATTTTTCTACTTCTGATCATAAAATTTTCATTGAGCAATGATGAAGTTTGTGACCTGCGACCGTTGGGGTCCAGCACAGAGCCTCTTCCTCCAGATAATCGATTCAAAATTGAAATACAAGGTCTCGCTGACAAGTACATCCCGAGGCGGCAATATAAAGGTAAGAATTATCACTATCTCAAAAAAGCGGGGATTTCCATAAAATTAGATGAGTTACGTGGTGAACACTATGAAGAACTCGGGTAACAGGTCACACACAATTCTTACGATATTTTTCATCAAAGCAGATGATATTTAAATTCTTATATCTATCTACGGTCATTATCTAACTTTCAAAATGAGAGGTGCTAACATGATTCGAGATTAACACCGCCATCACCATGCTCCATTGAGGTGTGGTATGAACTGCGCAGCAATTTGAAATCTCCGCGTTTGCATTGTTGATTAGAAGAATTTGATGCTTTATCAGCCAAATCGGGGCAGACATTATACGGTTCTGATCTCTTGTCTGTTTAATTTTTATGTCGTCACATCACAAATCTTACCTTATTCATCTATCTTTCAGTACGACTCTCTGCCACCGATAACAAGTCAACGTTCATAGCATTCACGATATCCGCACGAGAAGACACCAAGCCAAATGAAAAGAATCCCAGAAAGCCGCTCAGGCTAAGCCCTGGCCTGATCTTACCGATCCCATACGAATCCAAACCCAGTCCTAACTGCAACAATTCTGTCATACAATTGGACATTACTCCTAAGACTGCCGTGACGGTGAGTGTTAATAAATAAAAAAATAAAAAGATATGAATTTGCCACAACTTTTTGTATTTCTTCAATAGCTTCGATCGCACTGACTAGTTAAGAGAGACGTAGGTATCCATTTAGATTTTATTTGTCTGAAGGGCTTTTATGAATTTGTACAGCTTTTTCTGGTTTTGGGGACCTTCTCAGAGCTCTTCAATAAATAATAAAAATCGTACAAAATATAAATTGGTTCAGAGAGATGTATTTTTGTTAATGATTTGTCCGTTTTGTTCTTTTCTTCTAGGCCCACTGGAGGGCTCCACCGAGAGATAATAAATGCGTGACAGTTTACGCTTTATTGGCCGTAATGCAGGACGTGTGGTATAGCTTCGAAGGACCACTTTCGAAAAAGGTGTGTGAAGATACTCGGAAGGCTGAAGACATGCAGCCCACCGAGAATGATGACTGCAGCGTATGCGAAGATGCAAGATACATGGTGAGCTATAAACAATTAGTTCTAAAGGTCTAGCAGCTCTGCCCAGTGCACTGTGACTACACAATGACCGTAAACGCATTCAAAGTTCAAACGCATGTTGCGGTGCAATGACCTGTTTAAACTTGTTATTTTCATACAGAGTTAGTTACTTTAAAATTGAACTGTAAGAAAATATGGGCTCAAATTCTGCACGCATGTATAATTTTTAAAGTTATGGGCGTATCAAAAAATAATTTTCATATGCATTTGTAATCAACAGCGTGAGGAAATTTAAACGTTGTATCGTAGAGTTTTTCCGTAAGGTGTCTTTAGTCAAGTTTAGTCTGCCAATCACATTTGCACTTGGCGAGCGTCATGGATTATGGCCTTAACTTATTTTGAGAGGAAACCCGAACTCAACATTGGGACGGTTTATCATCATGACATGTCTAATTCACTAACGGATTCATAATGTTTCAATCAGTTGACCTTCGAACGGCTATGGACCTACAACACACATCCAATGATGTTCCCCACATCGGATCTGGCAAGAGACTTGGCACGGTTCAGCGACGTGGTCGGGGCTTCGCACAGTAAAAACTATAACCTGTTCAACTTAGGCTCTGAAGCCAGCCAAGGATTAAAGATGTTAGCTGCACAAGGTAACACGACGGAATTGGAGATGGATATACGCAAACAGGTTCGTACAAAAATATCGAACTACTCTGCTAAGTAAATACACCAGCTTATCACATTGTTGTTCCATTTTATTGTCTGAGAAACGAAGTGCGGAATTGACCTGCGTTACGTACGTAACATGAGGACATTTGCAATACCAGGCAGAGGCGTTATCGATGCGTTACCGGCGAATGAAAGACAATGATGGATTCGCTCCGATTCCTTCTTTGCATAATTCAGTGACTTCATAACGACTCAAAACATAATGACAAACATTTATATCTTCCAGCTGGGCAACTCTGTGCGTACAATAATAAAAGCGTCGAGCGAGCCCAAACCTAACATGGTAACGTCGTCAATATTCCGAGCGACTCGCGAACACCACTTCGTATCGCTGGTGACGGCCATCATACCATCACCGGACTGGTTTCTAGGCGTGGCCAACATGGAGCTCTGTGAGATCATTGTCAACAAATGGGCCACGAACTTGACGCTGAATTTGTATCCACTGGACGCCGGAACTGATAGCGGGTTGACTTTCGAAGTAAGTTTACTGCTACGTTTATTATAATGTACTTAACGTGAAAATGTGATTGATATCAAAAGCGCTATGATACGACGGGTATTTTTTTATATTTTTCCAGTCACCCAATGAGGAGACATTGCCCGCCCAGCCGATATCTTCAGCCTTAATTAACAAGTTTATCCCCAAGGAGGAGACCAGACCCTTTGCAAGGATTCGTTTCGATCTGATCCGGACTTACAGCACACCGAACTGCGTTACCGACAACCCGGTTGTTAACGAAGGTACTGTCAAAATAGAGACATATTTGACTGCTGTAGGTACCTACCGTAGCTGTTCTCTGCTTGAGGTTCACGGGTTACATTTTATCTAACTGCACGTAAACTGTCCTCCCGGGTCTTTTCTTATTGAGTGAGAAAGGTGAAGGTTACCACTACGCTGGTCAAGAAGGTGATTTCACTCGAGTGCTAGTTTTTCTCGGGAAAGTCAGTAAGGACTTTCTAATTCAATGATATCATCTTCATTGAAAATTCGACGTTAGTATCCGATTATGGCCCGCTAGATTGTACACTGTACAGTTAGATGTATCCTCTTAACAAAACTGACCAAATCGCCGTCCAAATCCAAAAAGCTCTATGATTCTAATGAAACTGATTGCAGAAACAGACGACGAGAATGAATCAAACGAGCCGCAGCCAACTACACCGCCGCCGTCAAGGTATGTTTTGTTATTTATCATTCCATTGCATAACAATGATTTTTAAAATTTTTGTCTGTCTGTCATCTCAGAAATGGATTAATCGATTTAGATGCTGTTTTCACTGAAGAGTTTCTTTTATTTCAATCGAGCAACAATCAACTACCCTCGTTTTTAAAACAAACATTTTATAGAGAAACCGCTGCTCCCCGCGACCCAGACTCCACAGCAGAATGTCCGATGACGGAATGGGAGGAATGGCTGCCGTGCGAGGGGCCTTGCGAGGGCGGCCACCTCACCGGCTACCACTCCCGGTTCCGATACCACCTCGTTGACAACACACCAGTCAGGAAGTATGATGAACATGTGAGTATTCCTCTATGTAGCCGAAACGAGCCCATGTGCAGTGCAGTGGTCATCGTAACGCATGGACATCAGTTAAACTACAGGCAACCCGCGTCACTGATGCGAGAAAGAAGAAAGACAAGAGAGAAGTGAAGAACTGGCTCTCAAGCTCCGAGTTGGAACACTATTGGGTGTTTATTAAATGTTGTATTATGTAAATAAGATTTAAGTAATTTTTGTTCTCAGGGTTCAGCGTATGAGCACAAAGATGCATCTCAGTACTGTTTAGACAACTACCCGGATACCGACATAGAGGAGTGTGAAGAGCCCTGCGAAGAAGAGAAAGAGGAAAGTATGTGACTCTATGTTGTACATATAGTGGAGTACTTTTTTCTGTTTTTGTAACTTAATTTTTGAAGTGAAATCTTCTTTAGTACGGGGGTGACTTGAATTTATGAAACGAAACTGTCCAGTGAAGACTAGAAATGAGTGGAGACTGGAGACTGGAGTTGAGTGGAGACTAGAGTTAAGCGGAGCGGGGCGGGGCGGAGCGGGGCGGAGCGGGGCGGAGCGGAGCGGAGTGGAGTGAAGTAGATTAGTGAAACCTACATTTATCATCTTCCCGAAATTTTACATTCGTCTCAGTATCTTGAAAACAAAAATTTTGAAGGTTTCACTTCTACCACGTGTGAATTGCACACATTTTAATTTTTATTTTTTTATGATAAGTCATAATAACTCTAAACTACTCTAACTAAAGTATATAGACTATACTGACATATAGTGACATGGGAAAGTGATGGTGACGACCCTGTAGCCTAGTTAGTAGCGACCCTACCTGCGCAGCGATTGGTCCCGGATTCGATTCCCGGCTGGCATAGATTTTTATGTAACAGATAAATAATTGTACTCGGGTTATGGGTGATAATGTGATGTGTTTTGACGTATCGTCCATGCCACCCGCGACACAAGTAAAACCTACTGCGGGGGTATGAGTGTGTAAGCCTTTTTTTATGGCAAAATCGACTTCAGTTTTATATCAGAAATAATAAAACTTTCCATATTTGTTTTCAGTCACTCCAGAAAGCAGCATGTGGCCACAATCTGAGTCA
The DNA here is from genome assembly GCA_911387775.1 of Thymelicus sylvestris. Classification (NCBI taxonomy): domain Eukaryota; kingdom Metazoa; phylum Arthropoda; class Insecta; order Lepidoptera; family Hesperiidae; genus Thymelicus; species Thymelicus sylvestris. The sequence continues at coordinate 15,263,641 of OU426893.1, forward strand.
TCTGATTACAGCTGGGGCAGAAAGTGAAATCAACTGCATAAATAATATATATTTCATTTATATCATAAAGGGCATCTTATTTATAAAAAGCAATGTAAATCCATAGACTAGTCAATAAAACCGGGCAAGTGCGTGTCAGCTTAGGCCACGCGCATTGTAGGGTTACGAAGTAGTAAGTTTATTGACTATTACTCAATAACTACTTAGCTACTTACCTAATACTTATGCTAACATACTAAGTCGTGATAAATTCTTTCCTTGTAAATTCATCATATTATACCTAACCTACCTTTAGCCAACCTTTTTAACCAACTTCAAAAAATGGTTGTCTGTAATTTAATTAAATTCGTTTTAGTTGATTTAAGTTAAGATTTTGATTTCTTACCGATGATAAAGTGATAACATTATCTTTTTTGTTTTTTGTCGTGCAATTGTGACACGTTCTTATTACGCACGACGGCATTTTTTCAGTTTTTTCATAAATAATTTTGGCATGCGGCCGCCATGAGCGCAGCCGAGTGACAGAATTAAATGCAGCCGGCCGGCTGCAATGCACACCCCCGAACCCAATGTTCGCGGTGTCTGTTCTATACGATAGTAATACTAATTCAATGGCTTCCTTTTATTTCTTTTTTAAATTTTAAAACACTTTTCAATACTAGGAACATAGCGGCGAATTGCAGACTTTCTTGAAACGCACTATATTCTATTCTACATCTGTTAACTTAAACTTTTCTATTATCTGTACACTACTTGTCAATCTTACGTCATCACGCGTGCGACATTTTGTGAAAATTCTACTTTCACGGTTTTTGGATCGGATTCGCAAAAATATAATAAAACTCAGTGGAATAAATTTGATAATGCTCACAAAGCAACCTAGTTCTAGGATAAAGAAGATCCTCGGTTTGACGGCAGTCGGAGTGTTTGTTGTAGAAGGCGTAGGTTTTGTAGTTTCATACGGGCTGTGGTACAAATTGAACACCGAGAGAGGTATCTATTATATCCTTACATTATTAATATTCTGTTTATGATTGTTTTAAAATAATAAGCAATCTCTTTTTCTTTTTTTCTTGGTTGGCAAAGCATCGGTGATGCAAGGTGTGATTGACTGATTGATGTCCATGGGTGATGATGAGCCATCAGATGGCTTGTCTGCTTCGTTAGTCGGCTATTGAAATATCGTAATTTCACAATGTTGACATAAAATAATGATGCAATGATGAGTCTGCCAAAAAAAATGCTATTTTGAGGTTGTGAGTTAAAGCAATCATTGAGCTTGTAGCTCAAAACAGTCGGGTCCAAGCATTTTTTCTTGCAGACAGTGTTAGTTCCCAGGTTTTGATGTGGTATTGTGGTTAAATGAAAATAAATGAAAAAAAAGTTGAGCTACAACATTAAGTAATCAGTAAATCCATGTTAACCCATGTCAGAGGCCTTTGTGCACCATGAAAATTGCCAAGTTTGCCAATCCTTGGGGTTGCTAACATAACCCCTCCACCAATCTGCACTGGAGCAGCGTGGTGGAGTATGCTCTAGGCCTCCTCAAGAGGAGAGGCTGTGTAGTGGACCATTAATGGGTTGAAGCCAATCAGTAAGATATTGTCAGAATATTTGAAGTCCTGCGAGAGGGATGCATGAAAATCTTGTTTTTAATACAAGTGTAGAAATCTTGATTCACCATAGTTAAATTGTGGATTCATAATTAGTTGCTTGAGCAATATGTATTTTTTGTTTTGAATCGTTTTGAAGGTTTTTTATAGGTTTGATATTCTGTTGCAATTCAATGACCTGAATAAAATTCTGGCAAGACCTATATTAGGTCAATAATAACATGTATCTATTAATTTATATAGTACCAGGTCATTAATTTGTTATTATTTTAATCATTGTAAAGCACCAAATTGGCACCTTTAGGATCTCTTATGTTTTTCTGAATGGAATTCCACTGCTTACTTAATTAAGTGTGAATGCCTGCATAGATTCACACATAATGAAGTAATCATTCTTATCATTAGGCCATTGTGCCCTGTGTTAAGATACATTAAAGATACAATTGATTTCAATATTGATAAAAGACATTTCTTTGGACTATGAATAACTGTAATGCTATTGAATAATATAGTCTGATTTTCTAAATTTTCCTGCAAATATTCTTTGATTCTTGTTGAACAATGAGCTCAGGTCTTGATAAATTTTAGTGGTATCATGTTATTAATTTCTTGTATGTACTCAATATATAATAGTTGCATTATATTGTATTTTGACTGATCCAAAAAAACAAACTTTAGAATTCAAATATCCTAGAATATTCTATAAGGATGTTTGGTTAACAAGACAAATACCAAAACCTGAGAACAAGCAAACATTTTGTATCTCAAAATTATGTCAACAATGTTTGGCACACTCTAATTAAAAACTTGATTTTTTGCTCACAATTACACTTACATCAGTACTAGTAGTTAAAGTAGTAAAGCAAGTTAAAAAAAGTGGAACTTAAAAGTGTATATGTGTATTTTCAGATTTCCGTCTGCATATGCACAAGAACTATAACTGGGTACTGGAAACATATTATAAATTGGGGGAAACCTTTGGCAACCAAAACACTCGGGAGCTAGATAAGAAAGTTTGGATTAACGAAGGAAAGATTAATTAATCGTCGGTGAGATGAATGTTATTTATAGGGTGTCATTTTGGATTCTTACCTTTGGAGGCCTAGGCTATGGCCTTACAACGTTTTTTAGACCTGACGAAACACAACTCAAACAGGTCTTTATTCATTGATTTATTTATTTATGTGAAGTGTGACACTGATTTACTGTTTGTGGCCTATTTAACATTCTTTTTTAATTCTGTACTAAATTTAATATGTATAAAACAATAATAATATTCATAGGTACTTGCTTTTTATTGCATGCTATTATTTTCGTTTTATAAAAATGTACATAATTGTATTAACTCTTGAGTTTATTAACGCTATGTTTATAGTGAATTGCACATTATGACTTCATTTTTTTGTCATAATTATTCATCTTTGCTTAACTTGGTTGATTTTTAATTTATATTAATGTGCACCATGCCCAAAAATATTCACATCATTTTCAGATGATGAAAGAAATATATGCGAAGTTATTTTAAGATCAATTCTTAATATGTATTATATTCGCCTACAAAAAGAAGTGACAAGTGTCTATAAAATGGCACATGAAATTTTGAAAATTACATATACTGTATATTTATAATTTTTTGCCTATTTAATCTATTGCCTTGCATTTATTTTGCCACTTACCATAAATCAGTGTCCCCTAAACAACATCCAGTCAGTTACTGCATTGTTCTCATCTTAAAAGTCATAAATTAATGAAAAGAAAATAAGGCGTACTCAACACTCTTGATTCATAATAATGTTAAAATACAAGTTATTTAATGCTTTGTTTATTTTAAGTGAATTTTGATTGAGTAAGTTTTATAAGTGAAAGGATCACAACTTAAAATATATGACTGTATCAGTTTGTTTGTAACATTGAAAAATGTGAAGTTTCACAGACATTCCATTTTCCATTCCATTATCTTCATTTTAAAATCCTTGTTGTCTGTCTTTGTGCTTTTTGATGTGAGTGTGATGTGATTTTCAGAATTTCTTATGAGTCTGCAAATATGACCCTATTTTTTAATATTCCAGTATGAACGGGATTCAAAACACACAGATGCGAGAAAATTAAGCAAGGATACCATATCAGTACTAAAAGAAGCCGCAAATCCTGATCCGGAACTCAAAAAGAAAATAGACGCATTATTGAAAAAATGAGTGACAAGCATTCGGTGTTAGAAAGATTAAGCAGGCGAGATGCACAGCGTTTAGAGAAACTACAAAAAGCACATAAGGCAAGGGAAGAAGTTGATGCTTCTGATGAGAATGAAGATTACTTCTCTGGAGCGTTTAAAATTAGGTCAGAGTATGTCGAACAGCTACTGGTCGAAGTTCCAACTTTAGACACTAAGATTCTGCCCTCTCATTTCGACAATATCAAGAGAGAAGTCAATGAGTTACAAAAGTATGTCGTCACTTCTTCCTTCTTCCTAAAAGAGTTTAACATGCGTAAGTATTTGGGCATAGTACAAAATTTACAAACAAAATGCTACGAGTTAGAAGATAGATACGTTCCACGAAAGAAGTTCGGTTTTACTAGAAAAAAGCTGCCCAAATCTCACAGTCAGAAACAAAATTCGGTTGATGATAATGATGGAGCAGGGAAACTTGACAGCAATAAATGGGATGAAAATTTATTTGGATTCGATTCTAAAGAGAACATGGTACTTTCATTGGAGAATGACGAACTGTATCAGAGGGATGTTGCTCTTCGTAATTTGAAGAATTGTACCGTTGGACTTAGAGGCGTGATGGGAACTTTACACCTGACGAATCTGGAGAACTGTATTATTCTGTCTGGACCAGTGACATCATCTGTCTTTGTAGAAAAGTGCAATAATTGTAAAATAGTCGCCGCCTGCCAACAGCTTCGAATGCACACATCCACTAAATGCGATATCTACTTGCACGTCACTAGTAAAGGCATAGTTGAAGATTGTTCGGAGATCCGCACTGCACCTTATAACTTGCACTACGACGATCTAGAGAAGCATTTTAAAATGTCCACGTTAGATAGAAATACCAATAATTGGGATAGTTTAGATGATTTCAATTGGTTGGCGCCTGATATACCTTCACCTAATTGGTCCATTTTGGATTCATCACAGCGTGTTTATGATTGGGATGCTTGGTGGACCAAGCTACCTTCATAATACAGATCCCCCATGGGTTCATTTATATTAAAGGGTTCATTTATATTAAATCTGGGAGCCATTGAAGCCTTCTTCATCAGAAAAAAATTACTATAAATTTAGCTCAGAAGCTTTGCTGTAAACATACCCAGTGTTAAATTTTATCATCAGTGTTTTTATGTGGGACGTACTTGTGTACATTGAACTTGCGAACATAAAATTTTTATGGGCAGTACAGAAATTATGTCAGTATAATTTATTTGAACATATTTCATGTCAAAATTATGTAATTATTATCACTAATTGAACCACTCTCATTATAAACACTTGATTATAGCCATATATATGCAGTAGGTTTATAGTCATAATATAATTTACTTTGATAATTAATAACCCATGGCTAACTCCATAATTTTGTATTATATAATGTCCTAGCTTGCTTTTATTAACTTGTTTTACAAAACACTTTACTGGAGGTCATCTATCTAAAGTCATTGTAATCATGTAAAATAATTATTCAGTACAAATACTGAATTGAAATTTGAATATTATTCATGAATACCATTGAAACATGAGATATTTTCAACGATTTCGCTGAGTTTCTTGTATAACTCTGATAGCATGTTTCAAAAATGAATATAATAAGACTTAATCTCCAGTATATAGATATTTAATTCGATACAAAAACTAAGGTCTATCCAGACTCATGTAACAAAATACGTATAGACATCTTAAGAGTAGAAAAAGAAAAAAATAGAAATGTAATTTATGTTTGGTACAAAAAAAGCGTTAAAATCACTGTAACTGCCTGGTTTAACATGATAGCATTTATTAAATTGAATAATTTATGAATAAAAACATTACCTATAAAAAAGTTTTTGATTATCAACATCTTGAGACATCTCCCTATATTCACTTCGGAACAAAATACTAGCAATACGTATCGCCTGTTATACATTACATTGTAAATAAGGTACGCCAATTTTTTTATGGAAATAGCCGGCAAACGAGCTGACGATCTACCATTATGGTTAGTGGCTATCTTCGCCCATGAACACCAGCGACACCAAATTAGAGATTTAAAAATTAATTGTGTCTGAATTAAGGCAACATTTTTATTTTTTTGTAGAAGACGAGTTAAATCAAAGATGCCCCTTATTCTTCATCTGAGTGCACTAAATGCTTAAAATAAAACATCTGTTAACAACAAATATGAATTTATTTCTACAGTGAAAATATATAAATTGTTGAAACATCACAGTATCTATCTATATTACATAGTATTAAAAGTAAAATAATATAAAATATAGGCCAAAAAAGCTTAATAAATGTAATAAGTAATTGCATATTAAAGGAATGCTACTTATATAAAATAACTTAAATAATCATAATTTAAAGTGAACACAACATTAATTTCGAGATGCCCGGCATATTATAACGGATATTATAAAATGTTTACTTATGTGTCTTCTAGAAAATTTAAGGTACGAAAACTGTGCAATTATTGTGTTTTAAATTCTCTTATGTTAATTTCAAAATCCATTACATACATACTTCTAAGTATCATAATATTATGACGAGTAAAAACAACTTACTTAAGGAATAATAATATTTTAATAATAGATAACAGGTAGGTAATAGGTGAGTAAATTGTAAGTTTTATACAAGTTGATGGTGCAAACCATTATGGCCTCGAAACGATATATAATAGTTATTTTCAAAGTAGGTTTGTTTTGTGACATATTAGGATATCAGACTTTTTTACAATAATCTCAATAAAGATGTCGTGGATATGTATAAGTGTATAGGATTAGCAAATAATTCTAATTAAAAGTAGGTAATCGTAAGAGTAGCAAAACCATATGACGGTATTGTTTTATTGAAAAAATAAACAATCCTTGATATACATTTAAAAATTGATAAAAGGAGCAAAATATTTATTTTATGAAATATACAGTTATTCGCGTGTATTTCGTATGCACCTACTTATAATTTAGAGTTTACACAGCAAAGAGAGCTGTTTCTTATTTGAGCATTTTCTTTATTTTACAAGATATTTATTTTACAGATATTGAGTAGATAAGTCAAGTTACATATTTAAATTAGTTATTAGACTTGCTATTATAAGAGATTCTCCATAATTTCATATAATTATCGAGATAAGTACGAGACTGTGTTAATATTTTAATATTTGATACAAAAAACTAAACTGTAATAAATCTAGTAATCGGTTTTATACCGTCATGATATCGAAACATTAAGCCTTGGGACTTGCCATTTAATTTACAGTAAGTAAATAAATTCTGTATGTAGATACCAGTGTTGCCAGGTACCACATAGTTTATTTACCGTACCTACACAAAAACATAATATTTTAATAGAAAATACCTAGTGTTTCATGGAAGAAAATACCCTAATCCAGTTTTTAGACCTGGCAACACTAGTTACTCAACCACGATTTTGCTAGAACGGTTCATTTAGAAATTATATCCAAAAAGAGAGAAGTTCAATTATATTTCCATTTTACGTTTTTTAAATATTTAAATCTTCCATCTTCATTAATCGAGAATTTACTATCTATATTTTTAGGTATTTTAGATTAATATTTTTAAATCAGTTCAGAAAACGTTTTAAATCTATATAATTTTAAATGAAGTTTTTAATATACTATGAATTAGATTTATTAAAAAAAAACACGAGAAATACTTGCTAGCAGTCGGCGAATATGTAGTACGTATGTATGTATTAATATATTATTATCTATATATATAAAAATGGATGTTGCTAAGCGCTAAACTCGAGAACGGCTCGACCGATTAGGCTAAAATTTTTTTTGTGTGTTCCTTGGAGTCCACAGAAGGTTTTTATAATATTAAAAAAAAAAAAAAAAAAAAAAAAAAAAAAAAAAAAAAAAAAATGCGTGGACAATACTAAAACAATACTTTTCACATAAAAAATTGTTTCAGCATGTATGGTACATGGTAAATATTCGAAACGGTATCCACGGGAATTAGTAGCAGAAATAATTAGGTACCTACCGGGAGTAATGGCTAACTGCTATATCGTCGCCGATCAACTGCAGATAAAAGAAGATCAACAGTTGTAAAAGTAAATCAACAAAATATCGAAATTTTGATAATCGTTGCATTGTTCCTTATTCACCAATCCTATCAAAGACTTTCAAGGCGCATATCGTGATATGGCTGTGATTGGAGTTAGTGCTGAGATTTCTGTTGATGAAGTTAACCAATACCAAATGTGCCGTTACGTTAGTATTAATGAAGCAATTTCGCGCATTTTTCTCTTCCCATTCATGAAAGATACCCCACTGTAGTTCATTAAGCAGTCAACTTAGAAATTGGCCAAAGAGTATATTTCACTGCACAGAACGTACTACAACGAGTTATTCAACCACTATATACAACCTTGACCAGTTTTTTTAGTATGTGTCAGAATGATGATTTTGCCCGAACACTGCTACTTAGCAGCGTTTGCAGCTGTTAGAAAATGATTCCCATTGAGATCAAACCTCAAATGATGCTGTAATTTCTTTTAAGCCTCAGCAAATACGAACATTGTTTTCTATAATTAGGTATATCGATATGCTTCCCGTCAAACCCAATTGATTTATGAATCAAATACAAAGATGATAATATATGTGACGATATCTTGCATCAAATGCGCACTAGAAAAGGGAATATACATTAACAATACACAGAAACAATTTACAACGAGGCATTGATAATAGTTGAGGACATGTGCTTGATGATGTCAAACAAAGTATCGTCTCAATTATGCATGGCCGTGCCTAATCGCCCAATGCACGACGTTGCTTTAAGGGAATCAGAATAAATGTTCCGCTGTTGAACCAACAACAAAAATTTGTAAATGATGGAACTGGAGGAATTTACTATTTGGATGCTCCAGGTGGTACATCTTCATCTAGCAACTCATTGACCTTGGTAATGGCAAAATCCCTGTTAATGATTCGACTGGCTGCATTATATTTTTGTCAGTTTACTGAAAAAACAATCGAGCTTATACGAAACGTGTTCCCAAACGTCTCTCAAAATTACAAAGATCATATTTTGTGGCTGAGCGTTCGTGCTATATTAGCTGCCAAAATTACGGATGTAGTTGAAATAAACTTCAAAATTCAAAATGAAATTGCCGGTGAATTAAAGACATACAAATTTCACATACACTATAAGTGAATGATGTATGTGTATGTGAACTGATGATCGTTAAATTTTCCGGGATTGACACCTCATAATCTTCAATGGAAAGTAGGATCGGTAGTCATAATGTTAAGAAATAGTAAATATTAACTTATTTTTGTAAATAATCGTCGTTTATTGTTGAGGTTTAGGTACTGTTAACTTTTGACAGAACGAAGTCTGTCGGGGCAGCTAGTTATTGATAAATCTAAACAAAAAATGAACAATTTGTAATAGAGCACAGATAAATTTACAATTAAAGAGCAGCTTATCATAATAAGTACTATATTCTACGAACTAAACGAATTTAACACTACATAATTAGATAAAGATTTAGGTATACACAGTATTTTCCTTGTCAAAGCAATTATTATTTTTATCGACGAATTATAACAAGACTGTAGTGTAACTGACGTTAAATACGACAATAATATTTGAAACAGAACATTCAGGTAATTCCGATAGTAGGAAATAATAGGAATATTCAAATTGATGATAATTTTGACTAAGCAAGCAGGCATAACTCGTTCTCAAGGAATTAAAATAGAAGTATTACTTCTTGTTAATTAAAATACTCCTTTGCTTAGTAAAAACTATCAATGTTGAATTTACAGCAATATAGGTAAATAGTAGTCATAATATATAAATGATATTCATAGTCAATAGATTATATTCGTAGAAATTATTGGCAATTTACCCTAAATAATTCAACTAAAATACGCTTTTATCCGTAGTTATCTACTGCAATAGAAAGAGGATATCGTTCAAAATCAAATAAAATTCATAACATAGCCAATAATAGCCATATATTGTGACAATCTAAGTTTAAAAATATCGGTTCAAATATGTGGCTTGAGTTTATGACGTCCATTCTACATGGATTCAAATTATAATTTTACTTATCACTAGGTACCTACCTACTGTGTGTTTTCGCTCTCCGGTTGTTATCGTTACGAAAGGAATTGGTTGTACAGAACTGATGAGGAACGATGATAAACGCCTAATTACATTGACATATCTGATGGTGATATTTAACTATGATAAAAATAAGATGGATAAGATTGAGACACCAGAAGTGTGTATTATTATCGTCTACATTAAAAACGCATTAACGAATGTATTCTTACACATATAATCCCAACTTATTTAATACTATCACCATCAATTTCCTTGAATTGTTACAGAAAATTTCAACAAAAATTCTTGAAACCTGTGCGTGTTTCTTACAATAATCCTACTGATGTGTTAGCTAGACATTTTATAAAATCTACAATAAGCCACATGGATAAAGTTTTTATTATAGCGTTTTAACTTTTAACATACATAATTTTAAGCAACTTCATACAACTTAAAATATTTACGGTATAAGTACATCCACTTCAATCGCCTTAATTTCTTTCTACCCACTATTTCGTCAGTTGTTTTGTCTAATGTAATTTAGGATTCTACCACAGAATGGATAAGCAACCTTGCACATACATAAAAGGATATTATTATGAAGAATCAGAAAAATGTAGAAAATTTATGTATTTGATTTATCAGACTTTTTCCATACACGTGTAGGTACTGTTCAAAATAATTTTAATAACTTTCAATGATATACAAGGAAACTTTATTATAATAATAGTCAGTAATGGATATATTTCTTACAAAATCTTGAATAGGAAAAAGACAATATGATTTTCGAGCACAGGATCTATTAACTTGTTTGTCTTGCATCAAAAAGTTGTCATAAAATATTTTTTTGTCATAACAAGATGGTGGATTTTATATTACAATACCTTACCAATGACGAATACTTCGATAATTTCTACAAAAACATACATCAAAATACCTGGTATGATCGACCAAACCTTGCCGACTCCCAAAAACGATTCAGAATTATTTACGTTTTCAATTCGATCTCGATTTAATACAAATATTCTTTTCTCACGTTTAATTTTTAATCGAATCTGAATCGATTTAATAACTCAATTTTGGCGGGAGTAAGCTTACAACAGTTTAATTTAATTCGTCTGTTTAAAATGAACGCCTTCACAACTAAACGATCAAATAAATTCGCTCATTATAATAAAATCAATGCCTAAGATAGGACTGTGTGATCGGAGTTGAGTGGTCAACAGTATCTTATTTTAAGTTAATTTTTTATCAGAGTTTGGTATCTTATTATGTCAGTGTGTAAAGTTACTACAGTGGCAGCTTACAACTAAGGTTCTAGGTTTCTAGTAAGCTAGAAAGTCAGTTCCCTAGCTTACTGTACCACTAGTTTAACAGATTGTTAATTTACTAGAATTCTAGTTTTAAGGCTTGTTAACATACTAGGTACAATGCTAGTTTTAAAGCTTGCTAGATACTAAATAACTAGAGTGACAGTTTGACAGCTTGTTAACTATTAGAAATACTAGTTTGGACATTTTATATCTTTTTAATGCCAGGTTGATTACTAGCGTAATATCTGACACAGTAATAAAATACCTAATTTAACAATACCCTACGCTAACAGCTACCTACTCCACCTCTTAACAACTACAATCACACTGCCCTAGCATAGTTCCATAGAACAGCTGACATTACACTTGTAAGTTCCGTAAAACTTACATAAGTAACTTCCTTATGTTCTAAGTGCGAGTGAGCGCGCAATATGTCAGCGAGATACTGTAACTATTATAATGTAAAGGCGGTTACACCCGTTCCGTGATGTTTGATGGAAGCAGTGTTGCCAGGTACCACATAATTACGGTAGATCTACATTAACGATTTTTAGTGTTTTTAGTACATTTTACCATATTTTGACCCAAAAAAAATCTGATTTCAATAAAAAACTTCAAATCTCAGACAATCTACCGGACTTAGAATCTACGTTCTTCCAAAATCTACCGTAATCCATTTTGACCTGGCAACACTGGATGGAAGTCACTCACCAGTTGGGTTTCTTGTGTGTGATGGTCCATTGCTGGTAGGTGTTGTTGGGGTCGCAGGGCGCCAGCCCCAGGGTGCGGGCGTGGGGCTGCAGCGTCAGACAGTGGCTGTGGAGACGGTGGACTATTTGGCTGTGTTCGGCGTCGTACCTGAAAAAAAAAATTGTGGGTAGTTTTTTTTGGTCCTACCGCCCCGGATAGTTTCAGATGGGTGGTTTGTAATTGAGTATTTTTTTTACTTATAAATGTTAGACAACAATCCCACTTGATGTATCGATACGTTATGTCGAAAACTTATAGTCATAACATAGTCAGGGCTTTCGAAAACTTAAGAATTACTATTTATGAAGCGGCTTCCACCCGTACAAAACAAATATGGCGTCATAGCCTCGTCAGTAAAAGGGCAACTTGTCAGATGAATTAAGTCCCACACTCCAGGCAACTTCAATTGTGATGAATTAATCTGTGAATTACCCAAAAAACAATCAATTCAACAACACAAGTAACTATGTATAGACAACTTCAACTTACCTCCAAGGCCCATCAACGGTCCCCAGTCTACAGATGGCCTGTTTGATGCTGTCTGTGTCGCCCTCCACGCAGCGCTCGCCCACTCCCAGCTGGCCGGCTTCGTTCAGACGGAACAGCTGGTTGTTACCCGCGCCGTGGCAACCTGACGTACCTGTAATGTGACAGCGACTGTCAGTGATGTCCATATCCGGATCCGAAGTCAACATCGACGTACAGAGGGGTACGCTTATCGCTCACAGTCAAGTAGTATAAGATCAAAGGATCAAAATTTTAAATACCAAATTATCAAACGTCAATACTTGAAGGTTGGATTATACACGCAAAAGGTTATTTAAGCAAAACATAAGGTTTCAAAAGGTCAAACTATCAAAATATCAAGTACGAAATACTAAAAGTCGTAAATTGATAAAAGTTTCAATTTAACAAACATAATAATATTAGAAGTTGAAATATCACAAGTCGTTTGCTGCTGTTATAAGAAACTTTTTTTTTAATTTGTAGATTAAAAACGATGTCCCTTTTCAACTTTTAGCAAGTTAATTTGCAAAAGTACTTACCAATATAAGCTGGTGCAGGTTTCCCCATGGTATCCAAGCAGAGCCCAGTGGCTTTGTTCTTCACCATTCCCCAATGTACATTCTTCGGCAGTCTTGGAAATTTGTCATACACATCATACGCCACATTCTCCATGAACCAGGAGAAACTTTTGCAATTCAACTTTTCCTTCAGAGCAAGCTGCTCACTGATATCTCCCATATCCAGGAACCTGGCCATCGGTTCCCTCGTATAGAAATACTCCTTATGTTCCTCGTCAAACCAAGTTTCGATGACCCGCTTGTAGTTGATCGTTATCAAGGAACCTTTCTTATTCTTCGCTAGAGTACCGAATGAGTAAGGCATGAACGCTCTATACACGTGCCCAACTCTCGAACAAGGCACCCACTCGATGCTGCCACCACATTGCCAAATTTTGAAGCTCAACTCGAAATTCTCGCCTCCCCAAACCAGTAGACCGGGATCGTAAGCCCCGATCTCCAAGAAGTAACGTCTGTTTATCGCAAACAGACCTCCAGCGTGTGTCGGACTCTTGTACGGCTCCGACGAGTGCTTGTGAAGACTCGCTTCCCTATCTGGCACTTCGTTCTCCTTGTACAACATGCCCCATTCGAAGATACCTCGATAATTGGTGTCATGTTGATAGACCGGTCGGTACTCAAACGTTTTGTGGTCGATGCCATCTATAACTGGTACGGTCATGATCCTATAGTCTCTATATATAGGAGCCAAGAGAGGAGGCAGCCAGTTAGTGTTGACCTCGCAATGGGCGTCCAGGAAGACTATTACGTCACCGGTAGCTTCCTGAGCTCCCCTAGACCGAGTTCGAATCAGACCTTCTCTTTGTGTATTTCGTATCAAACGGACTTTGCCGTTCCAACGCCGGATATAAATGTCAAGATTCTGTTTTAAATTTTCTTTGTCAGAAAAGTCGTCAACCTGCAAATATTTGTCTAACATTATCGAGAAAAGTGGTGCTAGAAATAACTGTGAAATCTGCTAACCTACTCTTGGCCAGTGTAATGTCAGTAAACCCTGTTATAACGAGTCGAACTATGGTTGAAGATAATCAACTTTTCAGAAAGGTTTAACATAACCAATGTTATTATCAGCAACATGAACTTACCAAGACAACCTCATGAAGTATGTGTGGTGGCGACCGATCGATGACGGAGTGGACAGTCCGCATCAGTACGGAGAAACCTTCGTTGTGGAATACGATGATAACAGACGTACTGGGCAGCTCTTCTGGATAGTGCCAGTACTTGCACTCCTCGTTTCGTGTGTCCAGGACGGACCTGTTGACAAGCAGCCCCAACGAGTAATATTAGCGCTTTTAGAAGTTTTAGATGTGTACCTACTTAATCTTAAATCGATATGTCGGCTAACTAACACGTTTATGGTGGGCGCACCAAACACAATATCCGAAACTCCCACCATATTTCGGTCGCAGTTTTTGGCCGGCAATGCGTCGGCGACATCTTTGGTGGTAAGTATGAAGGTGACCACTTACCATCAGGAGACTCGTTTACCAGCTATTTACATAAAAAAGTATCATACAGCATAGCTTTATGTGGCTATAGGAAAAACGAATACAATATACTTTCATTTATGCAAGACCATGGCTGTGAGTATGTATTGCGTAAGTTATGAAAAGGCAATCACGCATGGAATTACCGGTTGAGTGAGCGTTACACCAATACCGACTTTAAATAGTATAGTTGAAAATCGAAATTTCTCTACCAGATGTTCTAGCGTTTTAATTACGCTGTAATTTTCTGTGGGGTTTTATTTAACTCAAAACGGTCCATAAGTTTTATTGGTGTCAGCAATTAATCCTCTTTAATCATCGCATGAATTGTCAAAAATTATTTCTTTTGCCCCATGGCCTTAGGCCATGGCATGGCTTTTATTTTAGCGCACTATCTGTTGGCCTCATCTGCTATTCATTCTTAACGCGTTAAACCACAGTTGTAACAGGGATATTAGTGCTCAACCACATTATAGAAAGAAGGAACTGTTGTACAAAAATTCATGCTTTTAGGTTCACTGGTTTAGTACCTTATAAATTGTAGTTTTAGTTGATATGACATTTTCAAATTAATTCTCAAGTCAGGATTGATTGTTAATTGATACAGTCAACAAAGAAAGCCAAAGAACTTGCTTACCTGTTCATAGCAATGTCATCTGAAGCAGCTATGTTCATGCCATACTCGGACTCAGATTCAGCAATATCATTAACACGGTCCGAGGCCATGTGGTAGGCCTTCCCTTCCTCGCCAGGGCCTTTCCCTACCCGCTTTATTGTTGGCTCGAAGTTACCTAGCTCTACAACATTCATTATTAACTTAGTTAATATGAGTAACCACCCTCGCTTTGCTTCGGTTTTCTTATTTTTTTATACCTTGATTTACATTATTGTAGTTTTATTAAGGTCCCTAATTTTTTTAAATATAATAGTATAGCCTATGTTACCCGGGGATAGTGTAGCTTCCCAACAGTGAAAGAATTTTTCAAATCGGTTCCTACTGAACTTCGCAGCCTATTCAATGCAAACAAACAATCAAATCTTTCCTCTTTACAATATTGCCTTTTTTTAATGCTTTTAGCAGGCAAACGTGCAGACGGGTCACCTGATGGGAAGTGATCACCGCCGCCCATTGACATTAGTAACACTGGGGACGTCACCAACGCGTTGCCGGCCAAGAAAATGACGATAGACCCGCTTCTTGAAGGACCCCATGTCATAGCTTAGAGGCCTAAATGTAATCTTATATATTTATTATGTAAAATACTATTTGTATTTAGATTGAATTGCTTTGAACATTTTTTATTAATGCTGAAGTCACCACTCCTCTGTCATTTTGTTTTTTTAGTGGCTCCAATCTCAATGAAGTAATATTTTATAAATACCTACTATATTGTTGTATTTTTAGTTTTAATTACATCATCTACCAAATTCAACCGGTTTTATCGTGCACCACAACTTAAAACAAAAACAAAATGGCAGGGAGGCATGTCACTGAGGTACCATCGCCTCTGTATACCTGCCAAAACAATATTGATACTTTGTGAAAAGTTTAAAAGTTAATTATAAATAGAATTGAGTGTTTGAGAATTTCTAGCTACAAATAACTCTAAGTGCTTGTTCACACTGAACTCGCGGGCGCGGGCGCGGTCGCGAAATATCAAACATATGACCTACTATGAAAGTGTTCATATCAAAACGTGCGCGCGGTGTATGTAGCGTACCCGCGCCCGCGAGTTCAGTGTGAACAAGCACTAAGTACAAGTTGACACAATAATTCAGTTAATTTTACTTTGGTATACGAGAACAGATTTCCCCTTCGTAAGGTGGAGTGAATCTGTTGAAGATATAGAAAGGCCTTTATATTCAGAGGATTCAGGGTTGGATGGAGAGAATTCAGGCACAGTAGGACTAGAGTTAGTGGAATCCCAAAGGCTTGTACATGGCTGAATTGAAGTATTTGTTTCTCCGCCTAGAATGGACCACATATTATGAAACTAACATCTACAATACTTCTATCTATAAATGTTATATTTTGTTTCTGACATCAACTACCAATACTCAAACTATTGATATATATACAATGGTAGTTTTAAATCAACATTATGTGTTTTTACATTTCTTTGCATGTACAGTGGACCCCCGGTAATCCGACAAACATTTTGCAGGGCAGTGTCGAACTATTATTATTATTTATTTTAGTTCAGACTTTAGTGCAATGAATTTGATGTAGACATGTAAGTAAGTAGGTATATAAATTTGATTTGTTTGGAAAAGCGGGACATTTTTGTTCTCGCTGGGGACAGCGGGACAGACAGCCTGAAAGCGGGATAATCCCCCCAAGGCGGGACGTATGGTCACCTTATGTAATACATCTAATTTTGTGACTGTGTATGTTCACATTTTCACAATAATTACCGGCATTCTTAAAAAGGAAAAATGGCAAGAAATCTCACAATACATTGTTAAACATTATCGGCTTTTCTAATCTAATTTCGTAACTAGCTTGTATGCCGTACACGTGACAAAAACATCACGCATCGCCGGCTTACATAGTAGGTACACTAGGGCACATAACTGTACTCAAGAAGTATTGCCATTTTCATTATAAGCTTCAAGTTATTTGTACTCTTACCAGTCTTTAACACTGGATACACATCTCGATGGAATTTGTAGTAACTCTTTTGAGGGTCAGCGATTATATCGTTTGAAATACTATCGACGTTCAAGGAAGAGTTACTGGAGTAACTATGTAAGCCGTATATCAACAGTAAAAGGATCACACAAACGCTTCCCATGCGGATAATCCTACCGCGTCTTACGTTCGTTATTCTCATTTTAGAGCTTTTCTTATTAGTACATTACACTAAAAATGATTGTTGTATTACACTTTTACGAGACAGAAATTGTAACCGTGTCGAAGAAAGGCAATGTTGATGACGTTAATGACGTTTACAAAATAGTTGTTTGATTGTTTCATGTTTGACAGTTTGCATTTGACACAAGTTGAGTGAGTGACAAGGGCTGCGTTCCAGTAGACGCTCACTTCGCTCACAACGATCAAAACGCGTTCCACATGGCAACCACGGTCGTCATGGTCGCGGTTAGGAATGGCACATTTCACCTATCACTGGATATTTCACTTGTTAAATAAACTTCACCTTTTCACACCTGTGACATGCATCGAAACCGTCTGTTACATTTAACGGGACTGTGAATTCACCACAGTATTCCTTTTACCGTGACTTAACGCCGGCCACCGGCCAAAATTCACAGAATTCCATCGTGCGAAAAAGAGAAAGCAACATTTGTGACTTGAGCCGTGCGTGAGCGAGAGCGACACAGACACTAGAAGAGAGAATTTGTTTAAGTGAAATTGCATCTTATTCTCAACGTTATTAGACTTAAGTTTGTCTGATTTCTTTCAACTTGCTTCGTTAATAAACAATAAAGATACAAAAACTTCAAATGAAAATGAGTCTTATTTTAAACTGTAAGGTTTTGATTAAACTATGTAGGTAATTGATATTTACAACCACGTCGTGTCTCGTGAATTTCGTGAAACAAAGTACGATACGGTGACTCGGTGAGATTTCCCTTCACAGTTCATAATCATTTGTAATCTTTACTCTGCGCGCCCGTCTCGCGCACGGTTTCGTTGATATTTTAAACATACCTAGTGATAATAGTTAATGAATGAATACTGTTAGTTAGTAGTATAGATAGATAATAGTCAGGGTCCTCAAACTTAGTACAATGAACAGGGAAAGATGACAGATATTATGATACTAAATAAAGACGCATGTTCATTACAAACAGTAAACCATTGCAAGAGGTTTTTTCGGTTGAGTAGCATTATAATTGTAGTTCCATAATATTTATACAGATAGCAGCACTTGTTCCTATTTTTTCGTTCTATAGAGATGGACGCAACGCAGATAAATATTTTTGTGTTTTTAAATATTTTTTATATTTTATTCAATCAGAATGCTGAAAAATAAATGAATTAGATAAATGTTATTAGACATATTATTAAATACAAAATATAATGTTGTATTATAATAATGCAATGACCATAGACAAGAAAAATGTTTTAATTTTGTCTTTGGTCTCTCAACGTCAAGTTTGATGAATTTGACATTGTTGTTGATTGCGTTTTTCCGTGGTTTTCGCCTAAAAAATATAATTTTATGTGAATTATGTGTAATTTGAGTCGAATGCTGCTGTAATAGTTTCTCCAGTTATTATCATACAAAAATCCGAGATATTGTGTAGTGTTGTGCGTGGTTTTGAGTCAAGATTTTTTTTTTCCTTGTGCACCTTGATTTTACAATATCTACAAATTATTATTAAGCATTGCTGTGTACCTGGATGCTCTGAAAGAAAACATAAATAAATTCTAAAAATTATTCAATTTTTTATTTCCAATGGTTCCTCCTTCAAAATACCATAAAATAAACTGTAGTATAGACTATAGAACTAGGAACATTTTCTATTGGCTAGTGTTGCCAGGTTGTAAAATTGGATTTACGGTAGATCTACGTAATTATGTGCTGCCTGGCAACACTGGTTGACTTTTAGTTCCAGAACACTCTATAATGGCGCCACTGACGCACATTTCTAATCTTAGGCGCGAAGTTTGGTCTCTATTTCAGTATATTACAAAGTACTCTGTGATAATAGTGTACTCGAGTATTGACAAGCCGGTTGACAGTGACAATTGCAATTGCGACAAAAGTTGCGATGCATGTCATTTGTAGGAACTTCAGTGGGTTTCACTTAAGTCTGCATTTCGCTTATCATGGCAACTTTTACTTCAAGTGCGGACTTACGTGAAATCCACTGTAGCCTGGGTTCGTACAAATGACATCCATCTTAATTTTAATGTATGTGGGCCATTGTACCTAATAAATATGATGCTTACATAAAATACATATATAATTAAGTATGTCGATTGTTGTTTACTTGAGAAACAAACTGAATAATCTTACAAAAACATATTTATCTGCCCTAACAAAACAACAAAACATACATAAAAATAATGTAATTTGCATACAATTATAAAAAAAGATATAATACTACACTACGTAACAACTCAGTGGTGGGGTGACTGGCAACAGTAGGTAAATATTGGCATAAGTTTATTTTTTTATTTTTGAACCGATTGAAATAGTGCAAACACTAAATATTAATCCAAACTCATTACAATACATCAGGGAAAACGGCATCTAAACGGGTTGAGCCGTTCCTGAGATTAGCCAGAACAGACAAAAAATACAGTTTTATTAATGTATATACATATATTTAATATTAAAAATTTTTTTAGGGGGATTTTCATGTAATTGGGGCGATTTTAGGGGTTTTTGAACTAGTTTTAGGGGGTAAATATTTTTGAGAGTTGGCAACACTGTCGCCGGTAAGTTGACCGCTGAGCTTTGGTAATGACTGAATCAAGTCACTATCACTGCGAAATGTAACGGACGGAATAAAATGCACCCACTGTGACAATACTCGTCAATAATGAAATATACCAGTGGTGATTTTTCACGGGTGATTTAACAGTGACAAAAATAAATAATTTCACGGACTTGATAGTGAAATAAAAGTAACGATATTTCCCATCGCTAGTCGCGGTGAAAACGTCATTGATGACGTCATTAATTTCGCTCACGGCAGTTCACGGCACGCTCAAAACAACCCACCTCACGGGGTGGGTCGAAGTGCCCGTTCCACTTGGGTGTATGATTGTAACGCTCACAAGCTAGTGGAACAGGAAAAACCGCGGTCGTGAGCGTGATCGTTGTGATCGTCTAGTGGAACGTAGGGTCTGTCTGTCAAATCAAATCAGTGTTGCCAATGCTACGGCAATTACCGTGTTCTACGGCTTTCGGGACAAAAAATCACAAAATCTACGGCCTACGGCCCGAACCCTATTACCGTAGCAAATTCTACGGCTTTTCGCAAATTCTCGAGTTTTTTTTTACTTTACTTGTTTTGAAACATTTTACGAATGTTAAAACCCATAAAACAGCGCCACTAGGCAAATGTTGATCTTAATTTAAGCTAATGAAAAGTGAATCCTTGTTTTGTGGACATCAAATTCACTGCCGATGACCTTTTTTTTTTTTAGGTCGAGCGCTGAACCGATGGTATTTAATGGCGTAATTGCATTGCTACGGCCCACGCTTGATCTTTTCCCATATAAACACGGCTTTTTTATCTAATGTACACGGCCTTCTAAAAATTTTCATTGGCAACACTGAATCAAATCCACAGACAGACTTTTGAAATAAACCGTTGCGCTGCGATATGGATAGGAACCAGGGTTGCCAGATCTCCTGATTTTCCAGGAGATTTCCTGATTTTTCTACGATTCTCCTGATCTACTGATTTTATTAATAAATCTCCTGATTTTTGGGTTTTGAATAATTCACTGCATCAATAATTTCTAACACTATCCAATTTGGAAAATAGACACACCATAACATTTATTATCCTAACTCAATCGAATACGAGTGTTTTTGCAATAAGCCCAATAACATAAATAAGTCGCTACGAGCAGATACGGAAAAGAACAAAGGTTTTTTCGGTATAAAGGTTTTGACGGGTAATGTCCGCCAATACTACGCGACTAAACTAAATAGGTAGGTATGTTTTAAGGTAGTAGCTTGATGTTGTAGGTTATATTTAAATTTTGCATGTAATTGTTTGAGCTTACAAAATAGAGAATATTTACAACTTACTGTTCAAGCGCTACGGTGGAAAGACTATTTTAACAAATTAACATAACGATCAAATTGAGAAATTAATAGATTATCAGAGTTATTGCCGGATTTTTGACAACTAAAATATTAAATAAAAACTAAAATGTGTGCAACTCACACGTGGTAGAAGTGAAACCTTCAAAAATTTTAGTTTCAAGATAATGAGACGAACGTAAAATTTCGGAAACTTGATAATTGGAGGTTTTAGTAATGATCATAGGAATGCAAAGTTAGGTAATAAAAATAAAACAGTGGTAACTAATGCCATCTCTTAACATAATATGAAGAGTAAAATGAGCAGCTAGCACCATCTATCCAGCAATAAAACGAATCTTCTATCCTATTCCTCGCGCCATCTATGAATAATTTCACTTTTTAAGGTAACACAAAGAGAAGCACGAACATAAAGAAACACTGTATAGTGCTTCCTATCTCATTTTCTCCCACGTTAAATCTTATAAATTTATGTGCCTGTCTCTTTTTACTGTCGCTTTTTCGTTTCATCGACTTTCAAACCACAACGATGAAAGAAGTTTTCACTTCAAAAAACAATAATTGTTTTGATTTTAAAGTAAGCGAAAAAATGACAGTAAAACAGAATAATCAAATTTATTAGCAAAATTAACAATATTTTAATTCAGTAAGTATTTTATTTATCTCCTGATTTATCAGACCAATCTCCTGATTTTTTTGTTCTTATCTCCTGGAATTTGAAATTTTGGTCTGGCAACACTGATAGGAACTGATTTTGTTTATTTAACTGAAGCATTGTGATTTTGTGCTGAATTGAATATAAAATTGGAATTGGGAATTTAATGCAAATATATTAATCAATAGTGCATATTATAGTATTTCATACTTCAACTCTCAATATAATAACTGGTTAAGTGTTTCGTTTAATACATTAGAATTTACGCAAAATGGAAAAAAGTAAGTATTTGTTTTTTATTTGTTATTCCGCTATGTATGCATTGCAATTATTTGTATAAACTTCGTCTAATCAACTGGATATGTCCCATAACTTGTTAGTTGAAAGTACAAGAAGTTAAATATATAAAATGATGTATGAATGGTATGAATGAATGATAACGAATAAATTGTGTTGCCCAAAGATCCAGCAACGTTAGTGGCATCGGTGGTGGAGAGGTTCATCGGCAATTGGAACGGCGAGTTCCCCGACTATCCGTTGACCGCGAAGGACTTGACGAAGCCTCAAGCAGTCATGTCTGCACTGCTCCTGGTCTTTGACAGACTTGGAATTGACAGAGATGTTATATTTGCGGTAAGTATCTTCTTTCGCTCACAAAACTTCAAACACTAACTATATTTTCGACTAATATGAAGACTTGAAAGATATTATGATCATTTTAAAGGTACTTTTAAAAACTGCTTTACCAAAATGTAATCATAAATTTACGTGGTCACAAAAAATAATCTATAGTAATTTAGAATGATAAGTTTTCTTTTTATACTCTTCAACCCGTAACCATTCAACAGTGGAACTAATAAGGTAATGGTGCTGATAATTTTTCAGCCTCCACCAGAAGAATGCCGTAACGAAAACTTCATTTACTACATGGATCTGCTGCCCGTCATTAACATGACCAGAGTCATCAATCACCAGTTGTCCTTCATGAACCGAACAGCCATGGCCATCAGTATCATCCACTTCCTCCAACCAACAGCCAGCACGTCACATTCTATATTATATTTTCTGTTTAATCTGATGATCTTTAATGAAAACCGTCTCAGGGATATACAACCGCATGAGGAAGTTTTGTTCTCCAAGATTGATCAGGTTTGTATAGATTTAAAAAATAGGTATTAATGTCCTAGCAATGCTCTGCCTTTTGAAAATTGATTTATTTATCTACAGTTTAATATTACTACTATTATTACTAGACAGCAAACACTAGTAAGAACAAATTGTTCATCAGAGCCGATAAACTTTTTGATTTCTCAAAAAAAAATCATAACTTCTCTATTTAGTAGAGAAAAGTTTTTCAGAGAGATCAAATGTTTTTCAGCTCTGATGAACAATTTGATAATTGCGTGTTTGCTTCTAGCATCAATAATATCACCAATAATAATACTCTTAGCTATTGGTACAAAATATCTTATTTCATTTTGACATGCGTAGCTATGTATGGTGTTGAAAATACAAATTGTATTGTTGTGTTCTAGGTAAAAACATTGGAAGACAAAAAGAATAAATTGTTGATAATGTTGAATGAACAGGCTGAAGAGAAAGGAAAGAGAGCTGAAAGGCTTCAGAAGGTAATTATTTAAATAATAAAATAGATTTTCACTTACCCTGCCAAAGTGTATTTGATGTAGACTTGGTCACTGCTGTTTACAGACAATGTTTCTCCAGTGCAGTGAACCTTAACAATGTTCATGAGTTGCCATTAGAAGTGAATTATTATGTTAAAGTTAATTATATAGTTGCCTTCACAAGTTGTATTGACATTGCATACTGCATACTGAAAATTAAAGGAATTAAGATTTATGCTCCAACTCTGAGTCACTAACGCTTACTTAAATCGCTCCTTAGTACAGAATTTTTATGATGATTCTTTACTAAGGAGTGATTTAAATAACCGTTACTGACTCTGAGTAGGGACATTAATTATGTGTTTTTTAATATGCGTTGTTCAATCCTTTATCACTGGTCGGTGTGAAAGAAAAAGTAAAACCCTTCCAAAATTGACACTTAATGTCAAAGGAAAAATATCGCGAGTTGCGTCAACTCCGTTGAATAGAATTCACGACGTTCGTGGAGTTTCCATCTTAAGAAGACCATAACGTTTATGGTGCTGTCCTCCGGCCGTGCCGTGAAAGAAAGAAGCAGTCGTGCGCAGCGCAATCCTGCGACATTGGATGTTAAGGTTGGTGGGTTCTTTCTTACTGATTTTGGTATTGGATTGGACATACTAACAACCTACTGCTTCATACATACATACATACATTTATACAGTCCACATTACATACATCGAAGGATCGCCCCTGCGATTACCGCACAATTTTTTGTGGTCCTTCGAGCCGAACATAGAGTAGGCTATTCATTATTCTTTTATTTTATTTGACATATTATATTTAGTTTGCACGTTGCAATGGCTAAAAAGGGTCAGAAGGTTCAGGAAGTGTACGAGGAGTGCATAGGTGATGTTGAATTAAACGTTTTAATCAACAAAAAGCAAAGAATTTTTGAACAATTACAGACAATATCTGACATGTCATTAAATGTAACTGACAGCAATATTCGTGAAATGTTTCTATTGCGCGTCACGGATATAGATGAGCTACGTTCATCTTTCGAATTATGTATTTTTGAAATTTATAAATGTCAGTTACAAGCTGGTATGAAAACCATATTTCAAAGTCAGGAATTGAATAGTTTTGATGAATTGTATTACCGTATAAAATTGATTTCTTCAAAATTATTAGCGAATGATAAGAACGTTATAACTGAAAAAACACAGTCGTGCATCGAATCTAGGCCACGTCTTCCAAAATTGGAGTTGTTTTGTTTCGATGGAAATATTGAGAATTTTAATACCTTTTACGAGACATTCTGTTCGTTGGTTCATAATCAGCCTCAGATACCTAATATAGATAAATTTCACTATTTACTCTCATGTATCAAAGGTTCCGCTTTGAACATAGTCAAAAGTATTCCGATATCTGCTAATAATTACGATATAGTTTGGCAAGCTTTACTCGACAGGTATCAAGATAACCGAATGTTATTTGGGAATTATTTAGATAAAATGTTAAACTTTACACCTATTGCGAAGGAATCATCCTTTCAGTTGAATAATTTCTTGGAAACCTTTGATAACTCATACAAAGCTATACAATCTCTTGATATTGAAGATTTGAATAGTTACATTCTGTGTCATATAGCATTACGCGCCTTGGATCCATACACTCGTAGATCATTTGAACAAAGTATCAATCAGAAGTCGATACCAAAATTCTCTGAATTGATTTCTTATGTTACTAATCAAATAAAAGTGTTGGATCATTCTAGTTCTTATGGTGCTAGTACAAGCAACCAAAACGTTGTACAGAATAAACGTCAACCAGATGTAAGTAGGTTTACGGCGCGAACTAGAAACAGTGCACAGAAAAACTACGCGCATGCATCGTCATCAAACTCAAAAAATAATTTATCTTGTTTGCATTGCGGAGACAATCATATGATATATCGCTGTGCTCAATTTCGTAAATTGAGTGCTTCGCTACGAATCAGCCGTGCTGATGAGTTGAAGTTATGTCATAATTGTCTTAAACCTAATCATACTGTTGAACAGTGCAGGAGTGAATTTAAATGCATTATTTGTGAGCGACCACATAACTTATTATTGCATCAGGACGTAACGAAAACGTTTCTCGCTTCCTCTTATGACTCCGGTAATGCATCGATTCCTGTAAGCGCGCCCGCCCAGTCGGGAGGCCCTTCAACTGATAATAATAACAGTTACAGTACGGTTTTGTTGGGTACCGCGATTGTTTATATTTTAGACAACTTTAACGTCTATCAACCATGTCGCGTATTAATTGATTCCGGTGCACAATCCAATTTTATTTCCGCTGCATGCTTACAACGTTTAGGTTTATCTCAACGTAAATGTCCGTTTAGCATTTGCGGATTAGCTGATGGTTTAGTTAAGAACTACGGCATGACGTCATGTAGCTTAAGGCCGCGTCACACTGATAAACCTGTTTTTAATATTGATGCTGTTATTCTTCAGAAAGTAACTTCAGATCTACCTACCATTAAAATTCCTGAGCATATAATAAAACAGTATGATAATTTATTTTTAGCTGATCCTCATTTCTATAAGCAATCGCCAATTGATTTAATTTTAGGCGGTGACGTTTTTCCCCATATTTATAGTGGGAAGAAAATTATTATGGGTCCCAATATGCCAGCCGTGCTGGACAGCATATTTGGGTATATTATAACAGGTAAATTAGTTACACCGTCGACTAATGACGTCACGGATGTGAACGTTGTAGCGTCTACAACGTTGGTGTCGTACACCACTGATGATCATTTAAATGATACTCTTAAGCGATTTTGGGAAATAGAATCCTCGCCGTGCGATGTTCCTTTAAATCCCGATGATGAAGTCGCTGAAAAACTATATATTGAGAAACATTATCGTGACGAGAGTGGCCGATATGTTTCACCTATTTTATTAAAGCCAAATCACGAACCGTTAGGTAATTCGTATGACATAGCCTTTAGGAGACTCACGCATGTCGAGCGCCGACTTGCGCACTCACCCGAGTTCCGGAAGGCTTATTCTGATTTTCTGAAGGAGTACGAGTCACTGGGGCATATGGAGCTATATCGTGGTACGGAGCCGTCTAAATATTTTATACCACATCACTGTGTGTTACGGCCTTCTAGCTCCACAACACCGTTGCGTGTGGTCTTTGATGGATCACAGAAAACTAGTACTGGGGTGTCACTAAATGACAACCTTTTGACCGGCCGTAAATTACTTCCAAATATTTTAAAAATTATTATTAACTTTCGTCTCTACGACGTATGTTTTACTGCGGACGTGTCAAAGATGTATCGAGCCGTGCTCATTAACCCAGCTGATAGGTGTTATCAACACATATTATGGCGTGATACACCGTCAGACCCAGTACAAGTTTACGAGTTGAAAACGGTCACTTACGGACTACGTAGCGCGCCTTACACGGCTATTCGCACGTTGCTTCAACTTGCCCAAGACGAACGGTCAGACTGTAAGGCTTCCCGAGTTCTAGAGGAGGGTGTCTACGTTGATGACTTTTTGTGGTCATGTCAATCTGTAGACGAAGCTTGTACCTTACAAGACGGTTTAATGAGTCTTCTGAAAAAAGGCGGGTTTGAATTACGTAAGTGGGCTAGCAACTGTCCCGAGCTACTGACACGAATGAAATCAGAACAAATAACGCAAATAAATTTTCAAGATGATACTTTATCATCATCCTTAAAAGTCCTAGGATTGACATGGTTGCCGTCATGCGACTTCTTTTCATTTAATTATAATTTAAAAGATAATGACGGAACGAAACGTTCAGTACTTAAGCTGCTGGCTAGTATTTACGATCCGGTTGGTTTTATTTCGCCGTGTACTTTCGTTGCCAAATGTATCATGCAGGATCTTTGGAAACTGAGCCTCGGCTGGAATGACCGTTTACCATACGAATTATTACAAAAATGGGATAAATTTATCGGTCAATTACCGATCCTTTCACAACTTCGCATTGAGCGACACCTTCTAGTGAATTCGTTTGTAAACGTGCAATTAATCGGTTTCTGTGATGCGTCATCACTGGGTTACGCAGCTTGCATATATCTTCGTAGTACTGACAAGGATGGGAACGTCAAAGTCAAACTATTGACGAGCAAATCTAGAGTTGCTCCATTGAAGCCGTTAATGTCTATCCCTAGGCTTGAACTTATGGCAGCCGTGCTGTTATCGAAGCTAGTTCGTTTTGTCGTACAAAACGTTAAAGATTTTAATTTACCAATAGTTGCCTTTAGCGACTCGAGTGTAGTTTTGTCGTGGCTACAGACTCCGCCATACAAGCTAAAAGTGTTCGTGGCTAACCGTGTTAGCGAGATTGTTGACGTGATTCCGCCCAATTGCTGGTTTCATGTAAACAGTGAGAACAATGCAGCCGACCTCTGTTCTCGAGGCGCGCTGCCTGAACAACTTATAGCAGTAGCGGACGAATGGTTTAGTGGCCCTGCATGGCTTGCTGGGGACCCGCGTAGTTGGCCAAGAAGTACATTAATTTTAAAAGAAAATGATATTATTCCAGAACTTAAAACTAACGTAGACACATTCACCTTTAATTCTTATAATTTAAATAACTTTAATGATCTCGAACATTCCTTTAATAAAATTTCATCGTTTAGTAAACTCGAGCGCGTAATAGCGTGGTGTCTTCGTTTTATAAATAATTTAAAATGTAAAAAATCTGATCGAACATTTGGTTCACTAAAGTCTTGTGAGTTAAAGCGGGGACATGATTTAATTATAAAAGTCATTCAAAATAATTATTTTTATTCTGAAATGCAAATGATAGCAAAGGGAACTCATGTATCATCCCTTCGCAAACTATCTCCCTTTATAGACCCTGATAATTTCCTCAGGGTGGGGGGTCGAATACAACAGTCGGATTTACCATATAGTATAAAACATCCGGCACTATTACCCAAGAAGTGCCACATAACAAATTTAATAATTGATTATTTTCATAAATTGTACATGCATGTAGGACCGCGCACCTTGCAAGGCATTTTGAATAATAAATACTGGATAATAAACGCTCGTAGTGTAATTCGTTCAGTTTTGTCGAAATGTCGGGCTTGTTTTAAATTTCGTCCATACTCCACACAGCCTATGATGGGTACGTTACCTGCAACTAGGCTTAAGGCCAACAAGGTGTTTGACCATGTTGGTTGCGATATTGGTGGTCCATTCTTTATAAAAGAAGGTATGCGGCGAAACGCAAAGGTTACTAAGGCATATTTATGTTTATTTGTATGTTTCTCTACAAAATCAGTGCACCTAGAGGTGCTCTCAGATTTATCTTGCGAATGTTTTCTGGCCACATTTGATCGTTTTGTGGCACGCCGCGGTCTCTGTACTTGCTTATATTCTGATTGTGGAAAAAACTTTATTGCGGCAGCTAAACATTTAAAAAACGTTACTAATTATTTTAATTCTACATCAAATTCTGATGAAATCCTTTCTGGATTATCCTCGCGAGGCGTCGAATGGCGCACGAACCCGCCTAATGCAGCTTCCATGGGTGGTCTGTGGGAGGCAGGTATAAAATCAGCCAAACATCATCTCTACCGTGTAGTAGGTGATAGGTCCTTGACTTTTGAGGAGTTGAGTACTTTATTTTGTAAAATTGAGGCGATTATGAACTCGCGACCATTATGCTCCCTTTCCAATAATCCTAACGAATTTGAAGTTCTGACTGCGGGTCATTTATTAATTGGACAGAATTTATTAACTGTTCCGGAATATAATTTTGAAGATGTACAGATGAATCGATTGTCACGTTGGCAATGTATTCAAAAGGCATCACAATCATTTTGGAAGCGATGGTCAAATGATTATTTGCACACTTTACAGCAAAGAGAAAAGTGGTTCACCTCAATTCCAAATGTTAAGAAGGGTGATTTAGTGCTTCTTAAATCTAACTTAACCAAACCTTTGCAGTGGCCTCTTGGCAGAATAGAAGAGGTTCACCCTGGTTTTGATAACATTGTACGTGTAGTTACTGTACGCACGCAAACTGGGGTTTATAAAAGACCAGTAAATAAAATCTGCCCATTGCCATATGCAAACTAAATATAAAATTAGGTTATTATTAGTTTAGGACTTAGATTAGGCACATACACTCAACTTTTTTACTTAACACTAACAAGTTTCTTTATTTTATTTTGAATTATTTCGTAAATATTCAATAACACAAATTATTAACACACTCATTCTTCACACTTCACACACCGACACTATTAGGAAATCATCACACTGATTTCGGTGGGGGGTATGTTCAATCCTTTATCACTGGTCGGTGTGAAAGAAAAAGTAAAACCCTTCCAAAATTGACACTTAATGTCAAAGGAAAAATATCGCGAGTTGCGTCAACTCCGTTGAATAGAATTCACGACGTTCGTGGAGTTTCCATCTTAAGAAGACCATAACGTTTATGGTGCTGTCCTCCGGCCGTGCCGTGAAAGAAAGAAGCAGTCGTGCGCAGCGCAATCCTGCGACATTGGATGTTAAGGTTGGTGGGTTCTTTCTTACTGATTTTGGTATTGGATTGGACATACTAACAACCTACTGCTTCATACATACATACATACATTTATACAGTCCACATTACATACATCGAAGGATCGCCCCTGCGATTACCGCACATGCGTATTTAATCTTACTGAAACCAAAGAATAATAAGCTTTCTCATATTATTAACTTTTTACCTTTGACCTTACAGTTAGACGCAGAAATAAAGCAATTTGAAGAAGAGTTAAAAGAGGAGAAAGAGGCTTTTGATAAAGAGCAGCAGGAACTGGAAGCCATTTTGAAAGAGAACAAGCAAATAGACATAAATTTAGAACTGAAGAAAGGGCATCGGGATGCATTACTGGCTGAAATAGAGAAGAAAAAAGCGTTGAGGGTGTATGATGCTGATGATATTAAAGTCCAGGCCGAGCAAGCTGCTCAAAATGTACAAGATGCGGAAGAAAAGCTTAAATCATTGAGAGAGACGTTGATGCAAAAGGAAAATAGTTTAAAGAATCTACAGACCATCAAACCGAACCTTGACACTGCTAATAATTTGTTGCATGAGATTATGAAACTGTCTGAAAGTTTAAAGTAAGTGTTACAAGTAGACGTAACTGTCCCAATATATTATATGCTATTTATCATTAATTTTATATGATTTATCTGCTCATCAGCTGTAACATTGTTTGGCAAAGGGAGATTTTCTTTTATCTAATTTCTTCTGTCTTGCTTTGTTGGAAAATGTTGATTTCTCATAAATTGTTGACTACTACAACACATAATGTAAAAAAACTCTCCCACCAGTTCCCTCGATTGTAAGGCTAAAATGTGAATTAGTAGACTTTGCAATGGGACCTCAGATAAGCAGGTTCCACCAAAATATTCTTTTTAACTGAAGCTTGAAGGAAAAAAATAAAATTGTAAACATAATTTTTCCAGAGATTACGAGAGCGGGGACCTAGATTCTGACAGTAAGGAAGGAGAGCTGGATGTCCTGAATACAGAAGTGGGTGAGTTGGAAGTGCAACTGGCTGAAGTGAAGGCCGCGAGGGCGGAGGCTGCCGTGAAGAGAAAAGAGGCCCATGAAAAGAGACAACAGTTACGGACATTAGCACAGAGGTTTGTTCTATCATCACAGCCTTCTTAGGGGCCATCCATAAATTACGTTACACGTTCGGGGGTAGGGGGGGGGGGGGGGTCAATGTAGTGTGACAAGAGGTGGGAGGGGGTTCTAAATTTCAAAATCGAATTATTGGTATTTATAGGTAAATATTAAAAAAAAGTTAATGGAAATAAAACTTATTTCGGAACTGCTGTTTTAATTTAATAATTTCTAGGTGTAAAATTTCATAATATGTGACTTCACACTAGGGTGGGAGGTCTCACAAATGTGACCAGCTGTGACAAGGAGGGGGGGGGGGGGGGAGAAATTAGTGTGACTTAATTTATGGATGGCCCCTTACGAAATAAAATATGGAAATACATTACATTACCTTTCCTTCTTTCATAGTCCTTCTATTTCAGTAATTTTATGTAAATATTCTTACAGTAACCTTCACGACGCAGAGGAAAAAGACAAGAAATGTAAAGAGAGGTGTAAGAGAGTGGCGCAACGCACGCAAGAGATCAAGGACCTGACTGCCAAATATGAACAGGAGAAAATTGAGGGAATGGAGGAACTTGCCAAGATTCAGAAAAACTTTGTTGCAGAGGTGTGCATTTCTTTTTTTCCTTTTCCTTATCTGTTTCTTGGCCGGCAACGCATCAGTGATGCCTTTGCCGTTGCTGATGTTCATGGGCGACGATAGCCATTTACCATCAGGTTGCTGGCTATTTTACATAAAAAAGGCAAAATCAGTTGTACCTTAAGTCAATAATTTGTGCAGTAATATAAAAACAAAGATATAGTTTTGCATAAGCAAAGCAACAACCCATAATTGTCCCACTGCTGGGCTCGGTGTCTCCTCTCACAATGTGAGGGGTATTAGGCCATAGTCTACCACGCTGGCCAAGTGCGGATTGGTAGACTTCACACACCTTCGAGAACTTTATGGAGAACTCTCCGGTGTGCAGGTTTCCTCACGATGTTTTCCTTCACCGAAGCAAGTGATAATTAACTTGTAATACGCACATAATATTTGAAAAATTAGAGGTGCGTGCCAGGGTTTGAACTCGGGCCCCTTCGTTCGGGAGACCAACGTTCTACCGCTAGGCTATCACTGTTTTTTTTAGTATAGTTTTAGTATAATTTTGTATATCTATGTTTTATTATTAATGTTAAATCATGCCTTATGTAATGCTCACTGCATTGGTATTAACACAAACCTTGTGTAATATTGGAACGTTTTTGTATCGTGAACATCTTTTGCTGAATGTACATATTAGTTCAAGATATAAATGGGAGCACTTTCTATTTCAGCTTAAATCTATGGAGGAGACGCTACTGAAAAAAGCTGAAGAGGCTAAAAAGAAAATTGAAGAAAAATTAAGGACCAGAAGTGGATGATTCGAGTAATTGCATTTAATTTAATTTTTATTTTTATTTAAAATTCCGTAGTTAAATCCTAAATATAAAGCTTTAATTAGAATATGTTTAGTGTTTTATTAATTTTCACTATTTAAGTCCGCGTAGGCCCTAAGACAATGTGCTAGCTAAACCCGGCTGCGTATTTCCGTATACGTGCTGTATTGCCTCGAAACGCATACGGGTTTGCCACGCTAATTATCTTTTCAATCTCGTGCTGAATTCCAGGCACGAGTCCCCTAATCGCGCACGGGTTTACGAAGAGCATGAGCCCTGATTGGCGTATTTATTTCCGTGTTCAATGGGAGGCAATACTTGTCGTGATTATGGCAACTAAATGTTCAACTTCAATTATGCAACAAAACTACACTTCGTCATAAATGTCCTCGGAACCCCGCTTCGCGGGGTCCCTATTGCCGCGTAAAAAAATACAAACCTTACCTAACCCATTCCGTTTTGGATTCATATAGCTTTTTTCATTGCGGGGGGCTTCGCCCACCAGTCCCCTATATAACGTAGCTTCGCCCGACCTTTCTTCCTTAGTGGGGGGCTCTGCCCTGTCACCACTGTCCATGTCACTCGATCGAGGTTTGTGCGCGAACTTCATGCAAAAGTTACACGCATCGCCATGAACACGTGTTTATAAGAACAGTTTGCGTTGCAAACCCGTGCGCGATTGGGGGACGCGTGCATTGAATTGAGTACGAGTTGGGGAAAAGAAAGCGTGGCAAACCCGTGCGCGTTTCGAGGTACCTAGTATTGCCTCCTGTTGAACACGTAAATGGCAACACGCAACCCGGCCTTGCCTTGCTGTCAAAGTGGTTACCGTATGAAACAAATTTTATTATATTCGTACTACTGCTCGGCCCGCGACTTTGTCTGCGTTTTCCGGTTGTACCGACCATGGTCTAACTGTGTGCCAAACATTAAAATCCGTTCAGTAGTTTTTGCGTGTGAGAGTAACAAACATTCATAAACTTTCACATTTAACTATTAATTTGTAATATCTATTAACTGGTAACCCAAGGTGTAAAAAAATAAGAAAACCAAAGCAAAGCGAGGGCGGTTACTCGTTATATTATAAACTTCAATATTTTCCACGCCTCGACCAATTTCGGAATGCTCTTGTATTAAAGAAGAGAAACGGCGAAACGAACTCAGTCAGTTCTTCAGCAAATCTTTTAGAATACAACATGATTATTACAAAAATCATTTTGCATTATTAATTGAACGGAGCTGTAATATTATTATGCGCTGTAAATAATTACAATAATTTGCTTGCATCGATTTTACCGTTAGGTTTTGTAAGTGTCTCCAAGGTTAATGACCTTGTGTTAATTCAGACTTCAGTGCACTAATTCAAATCCCAAGCCATCGAATGAAGACTTTATCAACATTATACATTCACCTTCGTTAATTAAATAGACCTACTAGTAATTCCACCATCGTTGTTTTATTACTGCCCAAAGTTTGACTGGCAGAGAATGCTTTTGTTTCTATACTTTTGTATGGTACATAAATAAATATATAAGGTAGGTGATACTCTATGCAGACAACACTAGCTGGGCTCTCTACTCTCTACCATGCTGTTCAATCCTGACGACTGATGATGATGCAGGATGGGCTTTACTCGATTGACCTACTATTACGTACTACCCTCACAAAATCGGTAGTGAAATGTATTGTGTTAAGCGTTACTGATGTTCATGGGTAACGGTACTACCAGCTTTTGAGAGAGCTATGGGTTGTAATGAAAAAATACGTTTTTAATTCTTATACCTAGGTATATAGGAAAACTAATTCTTAAATCCGTTAAACAGTGCAAATGACTGATTCGGGTACTATTGCTATTCGTAAACGTAAGGCGTTGATTTTCTTTATTACTGTACCAATACCACATAAGAAATAATAGTATTTATAAATAAGTACCAATACCAAGTCAATAAGCGTATTTGTTGGTACAATATTGTATTGATTTTATGCAGAATTGGTGTAAAGTCGATACAGGACCGGTTTCCCGGTCGTTAGCTATCGGTTGGTCCAAACCTGGCCGCTAGAGGATTCCGGTTGTACTTACGCTCCTCGGAGCGTAACAGCGTACATTATCCTTATACATACGTAGGGGACATTATCCTTATACACGATCCTTGTTTATCACGCTGCTTAGCGATCGTGCTTACTGTTTACCAAGCGAAATGTTTCGGGTTCGACTCCAGACCGCTGCGCCGCGCAGCCTTCTTCTCAGCAGCAGAAATCTTAGTAGGTTGAATGCTGTTGAATGATTACTTTTGTCCTTATCAGCTATTTTATCGACATCTAGCCGAATCGACCACGAATAAGAAATTTCTCCATCCCTTATTTTGTGTTTTTAACCGACTTCAAAAAAAGGAGAGGTTCTCAATTCGACTGTTTTTTTTTTTTATGTTTGTTACCTCAGAATTTTGGACTGGGCGAACCGATTTTGATGATTCTTTTTTTAATCGAAAGCTGGTGGCTGTCATGTGGTCCCATATAAATTTTATTGAGATTTGACAATGGCATCCATGATAAAACCACATAAGTCGTAAATTTGTGTTAAGATGTGCGCGACAAATTGACGAATAACTCAATATCACGCCAACCGATTTCGATGATTCTTTTTTTAATCGAAAGCAGGTGCTTGTCATGTGGTCCCACATAAATTTGAACGAGATCTGACTGACAAGTCGTTTTTGAGACTTTGAAGTCGGTTATATTTTGTTAGTAAAATTTAGATTATATAAGCACATTACACACCTTTTATTATGATATTTTCCTGGGGTTCTTTGTGTGTGATCTCGATGTGTCAGCTCGGCTCATAACCGCTGTGTCAAACTGTCCACTCATCGTATTTACTCGGTTACACATTTTGTTTTTGTATCCTTATAAAATTCCACCACACGCGTCACTTATCATACTTAATAACCGTAGGTCAGTAGTACCAAATTTCTTGATTTAGTGATATACATATAAAAAAATCACTGTTTTAAATATCAAATTAACTAAATCAGACAACGTAATTGAGATTTATGGGAGGAACAGGTCTTTGCCAAAACCTTCACTGAGCTCAAAAAGATTTTTTTCACTTTTGGGACAATCTTCCGCTAAATGAATACGTTTTACCTTTTACTCCACAGCTCCACTTGGTGGTATTAACGGGGCTTTGTCGTGAAATTCATTGGCGACAGTCAACAGTGACCACTGTCGTCAGATGGCTCCTCTACTCGTTTATCGGCTAATTTACAATTATACAATACAATACAAAAGTCTTTATTTCATCTCATCCACAAATTAAATTCAGGTGACATTTTAAAATATGGATAAAAGGAAAATATAATTGCTAAGTAATCTGATCTGTGGGAGTTCTAATAAATATACAATGATATAATTAAACAGAGAAGACATTATTAATTAATTGAGAATTAATTAATTAATTATAATTTTCCTGAGTTTTCGCCTTAAGCTCATATCTACTCCTACTACCTACTAACATTAGTTAGATAGGTAGGTACCTATTAATTTGTATTTTTCAATTGAATAACTACATTTTGGTCAAGAAAATGGATGCACGAAAACCTCGGCTCAGGGGTAATATATTCAGTGGGTAGGTCGTTGTCCTCTCCTTACTTAGAAAATAAATTTTATTAATAACGGCCGCTCAACAACACGTGCGTATATAAACTCGTCTTTTTCACTTAAAAATCACAATATTCCCTGCTACGCACTCGGCAAGACCGTGTAATATCGTAAATAACATTGATATTAATATTTAAATTATATTCCAACAAAATGCAGTGCATTACTGTGATCGCAGTTCTGTTCGGTGTGTTCCTGCACTTAGAAGCCAGGCATCTGGACAGGTGCCAATTAGTTCAGGAGCTCAGACATCAAGGATTCCCTGAAAACGAGCTAGCAAACTGTAAGTGTACCTACTTACTCATTTACGGCCCAACTCAGAGTCACTATCGGTTACATATATCGTTCCTTAGTACAGAATTTGTATGGTGATTCTTTACTAAGGAGCTATTAAAGTAACCGTTAGTGACTCTGACTTGGGGCGTTAGTGGCTGCTACAGGAATCTCGACTCATAACTGAGGACACCTAGTGCTCCAGTGCTGATTGGTGGAGATTACAAGATAATTATGAATTAAAGTAAACTAATAAAATTGTATTGAAACCCGTGATTGAAACGTAACACTTATTATTTCAAGAGTTAGGGAGTAAGTTAGAATTTAGGTTCAATCTTTAAGAGGTACCTAAGTACATTTTGATCCAAAACTTACATTACGTAGGTATATCTTTAATACGGTAACTCAAATACGACGCACACATCTCACTTGGTCTTGACGATCAATTTGTTCTGTTAGCAAGTTCTTCAAGTCTTCAAGATAAGATTTGCGTTGCGTGAAGTTTATTAACTCGTTAGCAACATTGCTATTAAGTGTTTTATTCCCGTTGGCAAGGATATGGACACTTCTTAATTTACTGTCGCTGATGTTAAATTATTTAGGTTCATTGAAAATTCTAGATATCCTCGAGAATTAATGTCCACTTACAACAGACACTATGGAATGGGTATGCCAAGAGAGAAAGCAGAACGGAAGAATGGTCTTTTTAACCGACTTAAAAAAAGAAGGTCCAAAAGAATTCCAATGTTATTTTTTATGTTTGTTAAAACCAAAGATATTGTATGTATAAACATCTTTGTTTTTAACCAAAGACATTGTATGTATTTGTTATCTCAGAACTTTCGACTGGGTGAACCGATTTTGATGATTCTTTTTTAAATAGAATGCTGGTGATTGTTATGACAATTCAGCATTGTGGTCTCATTTAAATTTGGGCGAGATCTTATGAGTAGTTATTGAGTTATCCCTAATTTTGAAGTCGGTTATTTTTTGTCAAGAGTTATTTGCAGACAACTTGCAAAAGTACTTAGTAAAAGCAAAGGCAGTAGGGCCAGTAGGTAACAAATACGGAAAGGCATCCAAAGAGCAAATAAATAAATAGGGACAGACAAAAGTGTAGTAAAAGAAAATATGTGCGTATCTATCATTTTAATGATCTCTGTTCTTCTGTGTTTCAGGGGTGTGCCTTGTAGAGCACGAAAGTTCCAGTAACACGCACGTGATCGGCACCCTGAACACGGATGGCTCTAAAGACTACGGACTGTTCCAGATCAACGACAGATACTGGTGCAACAGTGGCAACTCGCCTGGCAAGGAATGCAATGTCACTTGCAACGGTAATATCGTTTTTTGTATGTCGGGTAACGCGAATACGTGTGATTCCGTTGTCATTATAGAATTAGGTATGCAAATCGTTTCATAAATCACGGAGAAAACGGTGTACATACTTACAAGAAATAAGTAATTACCGAATCGAATTCCTGGTTAAGAAACACGCAATATGTCGCACCACTTTAATGATATAGCGCATATGAAATTGTGACAGTGAGAAACAGTTTGAATATATTTTTTTTTCTACATCAGGCAAATTTTAAATGGACTGAGGAGTTCCAGAACGTACTCTTCGCTAATCTAGCGCTGGTTGGTGGAATGGCTAATGACTATCCTAAGTTCTGCTGCCCGATATTGTAAATTAGTTTTAACGACAACATTAATTTACTCTGTCTATATTTCGCCAATAGCGGAGTACAAAATCTTAAAAAACGACACTGTAAGCTCAATCATTAAAGACTAACAATAAGTATCAAGGAAGAAATGTCCTTGACGCCAAAAATATCTATAATAAAATAATGTGTATTTTCCAGAACTAATTTCTGACGACATCTCGAAAGCAGCAACCTGTGCAAAGAAGATCTACGGAGTCCACGGGTTCAGGGCTTGGTACGCCTGGATCAGCTACTGCCAGGGTGCTCTTCCTGACATCAGCCACTGTTAGATCATTCTTCATGTATACTGTAGTTGATATTAACTTAAATAAATCACATAAGTTCTATTATGCGTTATTTTGTGTATGATGAAGCGAATTTCACTTATGAAGATACATAGGCAGGTATTGTACTTACTAAACTAAATGTCTTCAACCCATAGGCGGGCTTTGAGCACTTTGCCTAAATTATTATAAATACAATTTTGTAAAGACACCGACTCCATAATACTTTACCCACATCATGCTTAAACTTATATATTTAAAATTACTACGATTTTCTGCTTAAGAAAAAAACTGAAACTTTAAATCTCCAAATAGCCAACTCACTCTTCATTGTTTGTCACAACACATAATTGTTTGCACTTATGACAAACAATATATGTATACTAATGTAATCGGCCACGGTGACGGGGACAAAAAATAATATTTTTGTCTCTGTCTTTCGCGTAGATTTTGTAACTGACGATCTCGCACTGTCAAATGTATGGGAGAATCTACTGGTTCTAAATCTATGCTTGTTAAACTACGAATCATGTATTGCTGACAAATTTTATTAGGCGTTTTATAATTAGTGTTATTGCTGTTTTATTATTTTAGAGCGCAATTTTTTGTTAGAACATAATGTAAATTGATTATACCTACGGCTATTGACATACAACATTTTTAGAATTATTTTATTTTAAGTCGAATATAATAATTATTTTTTGCAACGTTTAGTAGTCGCTGAGCCCCGGAGAGTAACGCGGGGATCTAAGCGCACTTACACACGAGCAGCACGTTGCAGTTAACAGTGGCAGCTGCAACCGTCGACAGTCGACACGTCGACAGCAGGCCGATAGCAGCCATCAACGTTTGCAGTTGCCTCTGTCGACTGCATATAGTTCAGGAGAGTGCAAGTGTCGCAGATTTATAAAATGAGTTCTAGTGACGATATTGATTTGGAATTGCTAATTATGGCAGTAAAAAAGTATCATTGTATTTGGAATTATACATTGCAAGAATATAGTAATAAAACTATAAAACAACTGAGCATGGATACCTGTATGTGAGGAAGTTGTAAATGATTTTAAGAATAAATCCATAGATGAAAAAAAAACCTTTGGTAAGTGAAATATTAATTTTATTGCATTATGAAAATAACTCAAATTACATTTAACAGATTATATTATGTATCCATTTTGCAACTAGCTCCTATACTAAGAGAGCGGTCGACAGCTCCCGCTGATATTTAAAGTTAAAATGTCGGCGGCTGCAGTCGAACTGCTGTCGGCCTGCTGTCGGCCTGCTGTCGGCCTGCTGTCGGCCTGCTGTCGGCCTGCTGTCGGCCTGCTGTCGACGTGTCGACGGCAACCGTCGACGCACGTCGACTGCAACGTGCTGTTCGTGTGTAAGAGCGCTAAGTTCGAATCTTGCACGCACATTTACTTGCGTTGCGCGTTGGTCTGTGAGACCGATGACTGGTTACGCAATCATGTGCGAGTGGAGTGGGACCGGGAATTTACCGATCGACGCTCGAGTGATATTGTATGACCCTCTGCTATGTAGTCTGCTGTCCTCTGTCCGGCTTTTGAATTTATCTGGCTTTTTTATTTGTCCGGTGAGCATTTTTTTTACAGGAACGTCACATTTGACAGTTTCAACCTGCTGAAGGAGCGTCTTGCTCTACCCTCAACAAGGGCTAGGGACTAGGGACGCTCAGATAACTTTTTTGAAATGTCCGATTATATTAATAAAACTTAGTAAGTATGTGTGTTGCATTGTCGCTAAAGATACCAAGAATGATAAATCAATAAGTTGTTAAACTTACTACTACTGTAGTATAGTAGATACTACGTATTTAATTACTTTTATTACCTATTATTTTAAGTTCAACGACATATTTATATAATTATCACTAAATATAAATATTATCACTGTCGGTAACTTTAGCAACTACGAGTATGTGATTAATGTGATGCAATAGTAGCAGTAATATTGACGACGATAATATCACTTCAAACAGATATGGTATGTGCTAAAGACCAATAGATTTTATTGCTCTGAGGTGCCTACCTACGTACTCAAACTGCATGAGTACCGGTGGATAACTAGTACAAAAAAAAATAGTTCTGTACATAATAAAACAAAACCTATAAATATAAATAAACTTCATTTTGTTTCATCTTAAATCTATTCTTTAATTCTATGTTTCATTTCATTACCCTACGTAGGTATTATACTTAGGTACTTAGGGTCGGTTGGGCAATTAGAATTTATGAATTTGGATTCGCTGTTTTTTCACACTGACGTAGAAGGTAACATTAAAGGCTGAGTTAGTCACGAGGCGGAAAAGCCTACCGATTTAAATTAGTATTCTGGATGTTAAGTTGATACGATCTTGGCTTTGACGGTTTTTACCGGGTTCGGAAACGGAAGGTATAATGTTTGACAGTGGCGTAACTATACCATCTGGGGCCCGTGGCAAATTCTTTTGATGGGGCCCTATCAATCAGTAAAAATCGTCACGTTGTACTCAGTTTAATTTTAATAAACTTCGAGATTTTCAGCGTACTCAGTTACACGTTGTATATGTCCCACTAATGGCCATATAGTCCAGTCATCTTAGTCAAAATTAGGTTAGAATTGCGGAATTTGAGATACCCAGCTGAATTTTTGTATAAACTTGTATTTTGGCATACTAAAAGTTGTCTCAAAACCTACATAATGGTAGGGTGTACGCGTCAATAAAAATTTGAGGTCAAAGGTCACAAAAATAGATTTTTTGCAAATATTTCATTTCCTATGGGTTTTTCGCTAGTTGTGTCTTCATCAATATTGTAAAAAATTAAATTCCCTACAACTTTTGTTTCAAAATTTTTTATACGTTGAATCGTTTTCGAGATACAGGGCGGAGAGAGCGCGGTTAGAGCATAATGTAAGGTCAACCGGTGTAGTTCCGGTTAAAACACGCTATATAAAGTTTATTAATTCTATATCTATCTATCTATCTATCTAACAGCATTTTAAAGTCCACTGTTGTACATAGGCCTCCCTCCCCTAATTCGCGCCACTCCGACCGGTCTTGGGCCCTCTGAATTCAGCGGCTTCCCGCTGTCTTCTTTAGGTCACCAGTCCACATGGTTGGGGAGCGACATATGCGACACATTCGAGGACTTTGCAACCCCATCGGTTATCTGTCTTTCGAACGATGACAAATGTGGATCCAAAATTCTTCAGTGCCTGAAGTCGAAAGTGTTCGAGCAATGTGTTTTATCATTGTTAATATATGGATACATGAAGGTTTTGAGACAACTTTTAGAATGCCAAAATACAAGTTTATACAAAAATTCAGCTGGGTATCTCAAATTCTGCAGTGAATTCCTAAGATGACTGGACTAATAGGCCTCCTCTCTTAGGCGAGAGGGAGCGCCACGAAAAAAGTGAAAACAAAATGGGGAATTCCCCGATTCGATCGTCAATGCTCACCCGCGCTGCCAACGTACCGCGACAAAATATGTAAAAACCAATGGACAGTGACGGATTAAGACTACTTGATGCCCTAAGCAATCCACGCCTGTGGGCCCCCCTATCCGTATGTCAACGTGGTTTTTTGTGCTTTTTTGTGCTTCTTCTGGTGCCCCCCCAGACGTGATGCCCTAGGCAATTGCTTAATTTGATTAAGGGTTAATCCGTCACTGCCAATGGATGCGTTCTAAAATGAATAGAGATGTGCAAATATCGGTATTTTGATTGACGGTTTTTTGACGGTCATAAGTCATAAGTACGTAAAATTACTCGTCACGGGTAACGTGCGCATCTCTAAAAATGAATCAACATCTTTTTGTTTAGGTTGGTTGAAAATGTTGAAATACTTAACGATTAACTTGAAATTGTGTTATGGTCTTTAGTTGTCTCACTTTGGATTTTAAGCAGAACTTATAAAAATATACTTTTCAAATAAAATAAAATACTCAGGTACAATGTAAAAAAAATTTTTTGAGCTCGCGGCCTCTTGGGTCGGGGCCCTCTTGGGTCGGGGGCCCGTGGCATTTTGCCAGCCCTGCCACCCTATTGTTACGCCACTGATGTTTGATCAGATTTTTTTTGTACACGAATTAGGTAAGGTATTCCGAGCGAATATGGGATCGGGAGCTTCTTCATATAAGCTTATGACGCAGGTTAGAGGTGTGCTTAGAGTGTACAAAGACCACGCTAGCGTAAGTTATAAGTGGTCGAATGCAAATCTTGTAAATTGACGTAGAGTAACTCCGAAGTATTTAACGGATTTAGCCCAAGGAATTGGACGGTCAAACAATGAAAGTGCGTTTCATTTTTCTTCGGGCATATCTGTTGAAGAAAACGGTTGTACTTTTGTCTGGATTAACCTCTGTTCTCCACTTCCTAAACTATTCTGTTAGGTAGGTACATCACACAGTGTGTGATGTAGATACACTACAGTAATAGAGCGAGCCAGTTCCACGTTTGGATATTCGGCCATGTCGCTAGTGCACAGCGTATAGAGTAGTGGGGAGAGGGCAGATCCCTGAGGAACTCCTGAGGTGAATGGTTACATAACTAAGTGGCTACTATTGATACATCTGAGCAAATATGTAGGTAAAAGCAAACTAAATTAAATAAATACGTAAATGATAACATTATTATGGTGCGTAAAGTGGTGTATGGCGAACTACGGTTAATAAAGGATTGAACGATCTATGAAATTGATTGAACGATTATCGGGAAACTTAAAGTTACGAATTTTGCACAAAAATGTACCTATTTTTTGCACGGAAAAGCGTTACCTAACTGGGCGTCTAGGTCTCAGTGTGTTATAATATTATTGTTAGGTGTAACATTTTATTTTATAAATTTGTGTGCAGGATTAATAACTATGATTCTTGACGAAAAATAACCGACTTCAAAATAACTCAAAAACTCCTCGTCAGATCTCGCTCTTTAAGTGAGACCACAATTAAGCACCATTTTTCGATTAAAAAAAGAATCATCAAAATCGGTGCACTCAGTCGAAAGTTAAGAGGGAACTAACATAAAAAATACAGTCGAATTGAATACCTCTTGCTATTTTGAAGTCGGTTAAAAATAAACACAATGCGACATTATGACTCACAGTGTGTGATTATTTGATTAATAAATACGAAATATTATGCTGTATCCATAGTTGCAAACGTTGCAGAATATAACAGGAAAATATTGCATTCAATTTTCAACAGATTTTC
Source organism: Thymelicus sylvestris (assembly GCA_911387775.1). Lineage (NCBI taxonomy): Eukaryota > Metazoa > Arthropoda > Insecta > Lepidoptera > Hesperiidae > Thymelicus > Thymelicus sylvestris. The sequence continues at coordinate 15,307,412 of OU426893.1, forward strand.
CCTGATCACTTATCTAGACTGCTTGTTGTTAGGCCAGTCACAAGTCAATACATATCTATCTAATTAATAATGTATGTAGGTGTTCTAGCAGTGACACTGGATATATCAGGCCCAAACAATACCCACATGCAATAAAAAAATAAAATATTTATTGACAAAAATAACCGACATCAAAGTAACTCAAAAACTACTCGTCAGATCTCGCTCTTTAAGTGGGACCACATGACAAACACCAGTTTTATATTAAAAAAAGAATCATCAAAATCGGTTCTCTCAGTCGAAAGTTCTGAGGTAACAAACATAAAAAATATAGTCGAATTTTTTTTTAGTCGGTTAAACATAATGTTAGTAGGTATGACAGATTCATTCCCGTTAGTTTTATTTATAAGTAGATAAGTACTCATTGATAAAAGAAGTCACGGTAAAGTCCCTTGGGCGATATAGCAAAGTAGGCAGTACCAATTAAAATATAAAACAAAAACAAAAGGGTATTTTTTCTGCATTGTAGGTCAAAAAATTCTAGACCCGTTTTATTTATTTAGTTATACGTTTTTTTCTTTTATTTGAATGGTGCATTCGCGAAACCTCAAGACCGCATCAACCACTATTTTATCAAGCCGAGAATGTAAAGCCGAGAGAAGTAGCGACCCTGCCTGCAAAGCGAGGGGTCTCGGGTTTGATTCCCAGCCGGGGCAGATATTTATGTGACAAATAAATATTTTTACTCGGGTCATGGATGTTATAGTGATGTGTTATTTGTGTTGTCCATGACACCCGCGACACAGGGAATCCTACTGCGGGCAGTGACGGATTAAGACTACTTGATGCCCTAAGCAATCCACGCCTGTGGGCCCCCCTATCCGTATGTCAACGTGGATTTTTTTGCTTCTTCTGGTGCCCCCCCCAGACGTGATGCCCTAGGCAATTGCTTAATTTGATTAAGGGTTAATCCGTCACTGACTGCGGGGGTATGAGTGTGTTAGCGTTTTATTTTAGCGTTTTAAAGTGGTAAATGGAATCTAAATATTTACAGCTTTTTATTAATAAAAGTTACAAATATTATTAATGTTGTAACCTAACAAGAAGTTATGGTTACTTATAACTCATAATAATTAAGTTAGTATTAGTCTACTTTGCAACTTTAACTTAATAACAATGGATTTCCGCAAAGTAACGCCTGATACTATTAACTATCTCATAATAATTATAGTGCAACCGGATGACAGCTTGTTTAGTCGAGTTAAGGGGTGCTATTATGGCTTCTGAGTTGGGCGTTGGGCTCTTCGAGGGATCTGTCAATATAATTATGCTAACGCCCTGGCACGGGAATGGAGATGCTGGTGCGACGGAGCCCGATTTTTTGTACTCATCGAAATAGTATGAAGTATGTGTACTCAACACACAGGGTTCAGAGGCGGTCCGGTAGCGGTCCGGAGGCGGTCCGGTGGCGGTCCGGTGGCGGTCCGGTGGCGGTCCGGTGGCGATTCTGAGACATGACGGATGAAAATGATGAACTATTGGAACGAAGTTCCTTATCGCGCGTTGCGAAAGGGGGCTAGGCGGAAAATTTGGTAACGACACTTTTTGCCGGTAACGAAACTTTTTGCCGTCGTAGTTCTTTTTACATAGAAAGCAAGCCAGAGTACTAGGATAGCAAAAACATGCAAGCGAGTGTGCCAAAACAAATTAGATTTGTTTTGGCACACTTCCTGCATGTTTTTACTATCCTAGTACTGACTGCAAGGAACTTCGTTCCATCCGGGTGTCCCTTGACACCTCTCAAGTTTTTTTATTATTTGCATTTGCACTTAACGCAAAATTAAGGTGTACCTAGGAGCTTACAACGTGTATACCTCCGCACCGCCTCCGCACCGCTTCCGGATCGGGTCCGCACCACACCGCCTCTGCTCCCATGCAGTGAGTAAATAACAATGAAAACGTTATGAAGGCAAGTCTTGATATCTATTTCAAATGAAATATTTTTGGCGGGATTAAGTTTAAATCAATTCAAAATTTAATTTTGAAGCATTTATAAAGTGAGACAGCAAAGAACTGTTACATTTTTATTGCACCTTCAAAAACATCTATGCACATACATTGATAGTTACGAAAATGTGTTCTTAGATATTAATTAGCAGTTTTTATTAATAAATTAAATTGCAAAATTGCCTGTTTGCAATTACATTAAATATTAATTTGCAATAAAATTACAAACAGGTCTCGATAAACCTCAGTCCACTGCTCTGATAACAGATACTATTTCAGCATCCAGAGATAAAGAGAAATCCCCTTTTCTGGCACGATGACGATATGTAAACAATAATAATACTGACCGTTAGTATATAAACGCATCTTTTCCTTTAACAAATCATAAGACTCTGAGCGCTGCAGTTATACGACGGTTTGACTACAATATTAAACAAACAAAATGAAGTGCATCGCAGTAGTGGTCGTGGCTCTCTTCGCCGTGTTTATTCAGACAGAAGCCAAGCAGTTCACCAGGTGCCAACTGGTCCATGAGCTTAGGAGTCATGGATTTCCTGAAGACAAGTTGAGGGATTGTAAGTACTTAATCATTTATTGAATCTTATCTTACTAATAGCTTCAGATTTAAATAAACGGGGTTTGATCAGGGATAAGTTTCGTGCATTCCTCCTAAACTTCCTTACCTATTAATTATTATTGGTGGACTGACGACCAGAAGAAGACAGCTGTGGGCAGTCGCTGGATTCAGAAGTTAGGGGAGGCCTATCTCCATCAGTGGAAATCCAAAGGCTGATCGATGGATGGATGATTATGGGTAATATATAAGACGGGATGACTCTTCCTAAATCAACTGGAAAGTGGTTTTGTGCCCAGATAAGAAAGTTAAAGATTCACTAAATTAATTTTGCAGTTAGCAAATAAAACAATTTGTAATATCATTTAACGCTGTAAATCTATTCTTTTAACATTATTCCAATTTATGTTGTTATATTCTGTATTTTCAGGGGTGTGCTTGGTAGAAAACGAGAGCTCCCGGACTACGAATAAAATCGGCAAAGTGAACAAGAACGGCTCCCGGGACTACGGCCTGTTCCAGATCAACGACAAGTACTGGTGCAGCAACACCAGCTCTCCGGGAAAAGACTGCAATGTCACCTGCAACGGTATCTCTTACTTTTATTTATCTATTTACACTTTGTTACACCCTTAAAACTAGGTACATGGTTATAAAAGCATTCACTGCCAGTCCGCTTAGACTTTCTAATATCTTAAGACACAGATCAACTCTTCGATTTTTGTAATAAATTTATGTTTTATTTTTAAAAGATGTGCTGAGGAGTTCTTTACGGCTTTTCTTCTCCTCCATGACAAAGCACCTTTGCGAAAAGCTGGTAAATTAAAAAAATGACGTGCATAAGTGTATCAGTGATACTTACATGAATAAAGATTATTTCATTTCATTTCATTTCATTTATTGTTAGTACATGAAACAAACAGAAATTACTAAACAACACCAAGCGGCCTTATCGCTTTATAGCTAATTATTCCCGGCAACCCATAGTCATAGGAATAAAAACCTTGGTGGTTAGGGCTTCGAGTATGTCAAATAAAGACGTTACGCAGATGTGGGCAACAGTTAGCGCGCTAAAAGAGCTAAAAGAGCGTGATCTTTTCAATGCCATGGCGGTTTCACACATCAAAGGATTTTAAATCTGTTAGCCACATCACACTTGGTTGCGACTGACTTATATTTAATTGCGGTACATTAATGAAACAGCCCGAATTTTTTTTTTCAAATATCGTTTTATATTTCAGATCTTCTCACCGATGACATCTCAAAGGCCGCAAAGTGTGCGAAAAAGGTCTTCAAACGCCATGGGTTCAACGCTTGGTATGGCTGGAAGAACCACTGCCAGGGCTCGCTACCCGTTATCAGTTCGTGTTAAGTCTTTCTAGTGATAAGTGTTTCTAGTACCAAGTCGTACGTTACTGTATTAACTGAGGCTAATTCTCTATTATAATTTTAAATTGAAAAATAAATTAACTTGAAATCTGATTTCTGTGGTTTTTTTATGTGCCTTTCGTAAGAGTTTGAATTTCTGTTCTGGGTCTGGGTGTGTTGTCCATGGCACCCAGGAGCCCCACGATACGAGGGAATCCTAGGATGAGGCTATGAATGTGTAGCGTTATTTATTTATTTAAAGGAAATTGTATTTTTCATAACTTGGCTAGCTTGCTGATAATATACTCGTAGGTATTTTAAACCTTATCTATGAGTATTATGGAGTAATTTTATGCGTAAATTTTATGCAACGAAATATTAATTTGACACGTAAATTATGGACACTTCGCAAAAATAAATGCCTTTAAATTAAATTTCTATAATAAAATTAGTGTAGTATTTTCAATTTTTGTTTTCATTTACCCATACGCAAGTTTCAATTAGGCACACCAGAACTAGTCCACTTACGCCCCAACTCAGAGTCACTAATGGTTACTTTAATCGCTAAGATCACCATACAAATTCTGTACTATGGACTATGGAGCGATGTAAGTAACCATTAGTGACTCTGAGTTGGGGCGTTAGTTGTTTCATTGCATTAACTTTATATATTTTTAACCGACTTCAAAAAAAAGAGGAGGTTCTCAATTCGACTGTATTTTTTTTTTTTATGTTTGTTACCTCAGAACTTTGGACTGGGCGAACCGATTTTGATGATTCTTTTTTTAATCGAAAGCTGGTGGCTGTCATATGGTCCCACATAAATTTTATTGAGATTTGACAATGGCATCCGTGAGAAAACCACATAAGTCGTAAATTTGTGTTAAGATGTGCGCGACAAATTGACGAATAACTCAATATCACGCCAACCGATTTCGATGATTCTTTTTTTAATCGAGAGCAGGCGCTTGTCATGTGGTCTCACATAAATTTGAACGATATCTGACAACTATGTAGTTTTTGAGACTTTGAAGTCGGTTATTTTTTGTTAGTAAAATTTAGATTATTTACATTGCAATGCCTTATTCGGGTCTCGTGCTGTGCTTAGTCAACATCTTTTTAAATCATGATGAAAACTACTCAACTCACTCCCACATCAACTCAAGCCCACATCACTTTACAATATAAAAAAAAAACTCTTTTCTTTTGAGATATGTAAACTATGAGAACAAAGGCACAAGTTTTACTTTAAATATCTTATTCTTGAGCACAAAAACTACGTATACAATCATTATTTAATTATGAGTATGAGATAATAAATTGCAACTAATATTAAAGAGCATCCCATCCAACTGCAGAGAGGTGTCAGGCAAGGGGACGTCATATCCCCAAAACTGTTCACCGCTGCGTTGGAAGACGTGTTCAAGCTGATGGAGTGGAAACGACGTGGCATTAACATCAATGGCGAACACATCACACACCTGCGATATGCCGATGATATAGTCATCCTGGCAGGATCCCTGGAGGAACTTGGTACAATGCTCGGGGACTTGAACAGCGCCTCACAACGGGTGGGTCTTAAGATGAACATGGACAAGACGAAAATCATGTCGAATGTCCATGTCACACCCGTACCGGTTGTTGTTGACGGCGCTGCTCTCGAAGTTGTAGACGAGTACATTTACCTGGGACAAGTGATCCAAAAGGGTAAGTCCAACTTCGAGAAAGAAGTCACTCGTAGAATCCAACTCGGATGGGCTGCGTTCGGGAAACTACGTCATATCTTGTCGTCCAAAAAGTTACCTCAGTGCCTGAAGTCGAAGGTGTTCGAGCAGTGTGTGTTGCCAGTGATGACATACGGATCCGAGACGTGGTGCTTCACTATTGGCCTTATGCATAAGCTTAGAGTCGCCCAGCGGGCTATGGAACGAGCTATGCTCGGTATTTCTCTACGCGATCGAATCAGAAATGATGAAATCCGTAGACGAACGAGGGTGACCGACATAGCTCAGAGAATTAGCAGGCTGAAGTGGCAATGGGCTGGCCACATAGTTCGAAGGACCGATAACCGTTGGGGAAGAAAGGTCCTCGAATGGAGACCACGCCTCGGTAAAAGGAGCACAGGACGCCCCCCGACCAGGTGGACCGATGACCTGAAGAAGACAGCGGGTATCCGCTGGATTCAGAAGGCTCAGGACCGGTCTGAGTGGCGTAGATTAGGGGAGGCCTATGTCCAGCAGTGGACCTCAAAAGGCTGATGGATGGATGGATGGATGGATGGATGGATGGATGGAATATTAAAGAGACAATTTTTTAGTATCAAGTGATAAAGGTGCCTCTTATCGTATTTGGTTGGCACTTGAAAGAAATCATGAGTAGAATACTTTATAAACTTTATTAAATCGGATGTAATTTTGAGACAACTTAGGATCTTTTCAATATGGTGACAAGGGTCTGAGGATGTTTTTGTTGAAGAGCCACCTCATTGAAAACTTTCGCTACGTTGAAGGGTTTTCTCGAGAGTTTTCGTGGCGCTAAGGAAGTATATTTTTTGCAAGCCGAAAGTTTGAAAATAATGCTTGTTTCAAAACAAATTTTCTTGTTATTTTATAATGAAATATTCAAGCTACTCGTAGTTATCTCAGGGCGTTCTTTAGTTTTTTTAAGGACGCAAAAGTGCTTATATTTTTTGATGACCTTTAAACGCCTGAACAAATCTTCATAAATTGCAGTTACGAACCGTCAAGAACCGTCACAGTTTTCAAATAAAAAAGCACATCATATTAAATTAAATTAAAGGAAGTTATAAAAACTTATTATTGTTATTGTGGATATGAAATCAACTTAATTTCCGTATTATGAGATAATGATAGATTATAACAATGAAGAAAAGTGACATGTAAGAACATAAAACGAGTAACGATAAAACTCGTATGATGTAAGTAATTATTTTGTACATAAAATAGTGAACCAACGAGTAGACGGACCACCTTTTGATAAGCATAGACATCAGTATAGAAAAGACAAGAATAATGAGAAGAAGAAAAGATAACAAAGAAGAAAATCTTTGTTTAACGTATAATCATTCAACATTCTGAATGTTACAATCACTTTAAAATTCCGGAATTATTTTGAAAGTATTAACTTGTTGGTGCAATTAAAGAAATAAATGAAATATATAAGTGGTTTTGCCTTACGCTAAGTAATGTGTAGAGAAGAGCACGGCAAGCAAGACGCTCGCGCTATTTGGGTCAGGCTGAACAATGAGATGTTTCACAAAGTTACCGCATAGTTCCTACCCCTAGTGGAATGCGTAGCGAATATTATCTTTCGCTATTTGCCTTCATACAACTACATTACTACCCACATTCCTCAGAATTAACTTTGCATTTTTAGACGATTTCGTAGCCCTTGATTCTCGGGCGGAATAGAACGTAACGTTGTGTTGAGCCATGTTGAGCGTTTTAATGATAATATTATAATATAGGTAATAAGTTAAATTAAATTATTCAATATATTATAATTATCGGACCGTAATGAGGGCGCCACCGGGCATGTGTGTCGTGTATAGTAGGCATTCATCACATATATCATACTTTATGTGTATACTAGCGGCGTGTGGTACTACGCCAAAATTAATAAATCAATTTCAATTAGGGTAAATGTTTGTATGGGAATGTCAAAAATCGATTTCATGAATGGACCGAATGTACCTAATGCATTGTTTTAGTGGTCTCAAACCATCTTCGCATTATTGCCTTTCAAATGAAACCCGTTTGAGGCACATCGGTTGGATGGATTCAAGTCTTTAAAGTACATTGCCACTTTACACGATATTAGCTTTCATTCGTTTTCTTCTCTCTTCCGGCAACGCATCAGTGATGCCTTTGGTGTTGCTGATGTCCATGGGCGACGATAGCCACTTACCATCAGTTGGATCGTTAGCTCGTGCCGGCTATTTCCATAAAAAAATATCCAGATATTCTTAACATATACGGGCATAAAATTTGAGCTTAGTAAATTGGCAAAGTTACAATATTTCTTATAACAATATGATCGATGATCATAACGAGAAAGTTCTCTATTTTCAAACTTAGTCTTCTCGCACTCAATTAATTTCTTTGCGGGAAATCCGAGTGTTTCTCTATGACGGATCTTTATCCACTTTGTTGTCTTTTAGAAAATACTAGAATTTCAAAGGCACAGAAGTTCTTTGTGATTCTTAAAGAATGAAGCGGGGGACTGTTCGTTTTTACACCTCTTTCGAGATGTATTCCGGGAACCATTTGCGCGTCCGTTTTGTAGGAAATTCTACATTTTAAAGTTTACGTGAGAATATCTCGGACGAGTAGCAACAAGATTTTTGTGAGAATTGCTCTTTAGAAAATATTTTTAAGCTATTGCATAGCTTTTATCGCGGGCTTGGAGCGCGTCGACCGAATCAAGAAATTCCGTAACGAAATAAAACCTGACACCCCCCACTTGCAGTCAGTACTAGGATAGCAAAAACATGCAAGCACGTGTGCCAAAGCAACGCTGGGGTATCAAATTTCTTATCGGGTTTGTTTACCTAGTAGCAATTAATTAAAGCGAGTACTAGGCGCACAGAAGTGTTCGAGGATGCGACATCAGTGATACTGTACAAGCCATAGTATGGTGCGGTCTTATTTAGTCTTCAGAATTTAGCAAAAGGCACAACAGTGATGTCTATATTACGATCATGCACATTAAGTTATTATTGCTATTTCTCTTGTCATGCCAGTGAATATGCGGAAGAGCGACATTGATAGAATAAATCTACCACTGTCGCTCTGACAACTTGACGGTGATGTCAGAGCGCTCTGACAACTTGTCAAACATGACGAAACTATAGGGGTTCCGATTTTACTTCGGAACCCTAAAAATTACAGACCCTACCTACGATTGTCGCATGTTGCATAGCAAATTCGTGACTGGTTGTGATTGCTATTACTGTCTCCCATAATATTATTATGTGAACAATGAATCTCTCTAGAATGATCTCATCTAGGTTATTGTGATATTGTTCAGTTATGAATTGCAACTCACTCATTTATTCAGTTATTTGAATTAATGAATTGCAATTCATAACTGAACAACTCTTGTATCTACCAATGAATGTTGTTTCCAGTAAAATTATTGTTCAATAAAATTTCTACTCTTCGTAAATCGTGACAACGTGTTCTTTATTAAACGTCTGTATTCTGTCTTTTTAGGTTCCCGAAGTAAAATCGGAACCCTTATAGTTTCGTCATGTCCGTCCGTCTGTCCTTCCGTCTGTCCGTCCGTCTGTCCGAAGCAAAGCGCCGAGACCGATATATTATTATACTAGAAAACTGTAATTTGACATGGATAAATAATGGACAAGTGAAAAAATTCTCAAAAATAGGTTATAAATTATAATGAATTTACAAGGAAAACTATCACAACTGTGTTAGCGAGTAATAGTAGATAAACTTACTACTTCGGAACCCTACATTGCGCGTGGCCTGACACGCACTTGCCCGGTTTTTTTTTGAATCCAGAAATGTCTAGGTGTTTAATTATTGATTGTTAATAATGAATATTTAAATTTTAATCTTAATTACCTATGACTTCAACCCATTAATGACCCATTACCCCACTACTGAGCACAAGTCTCTCTTGAGGAGACCGACAATATTTTGAAAGTTCATCTCGTAATTAATTAGTGTTACCACACTCAAAATGCACACGCTCGCGCTAACGTAATACGAGCATAAATTATTCCAGTGTTTGCCATTCTTGACATAATTCATATGGAAACACCGTGTTTCATATAAAATGAAGACATTAACTTTATGAACGAACTTTAAATTTTGAAACATTAATCTTTCAAACGAAAATCGGCTCGACACCGAACGGATTTGAAGACGGAATCATTTGTTTAAAAATATAATTCTGACGGATGACGATGGACGGATAGATGGACATGACGAAATTTTACATCGGAACCCTAAAAATTCATCTTAAGTATCATATAAAATGGATACAACTTGACAAGGATTAGGATTGTTTCGTTTCTGATAATGTCAGAAATGGTTTAGCTGATTTTAGTGCGCTTTTTACTGTCTACATAATTTATCAATAATTAAAAGCCGTCTCTATATTGTTTGGAGTATGGGCGTGTGGTTATAAGATATTTACAAGAATATTGTCACAAATTGTAGCGTTGCTAAATAAAGATTTATATCAGAGTCAAAATATTCTGTTTGTTTTGCCCACAGCGCCACCTGCTACCGTTATAGTGCCACTTGGGTGTATTTATCGCACTCTCTGTAAATTCTTTTTAATGCCCTCGAGCATTTTATAATGTAAATTATCTGTTCGTGCGAACATTGTCCTGGCAAATTTCTACTTACCTACTGTGTTTGTGGTCGCAATCCTCTGAAACGAACAAACGAACGAGCGAACTCGACCCATTTTTATGATTTTTTTGTGTATATTTGGTAGAGTTTTGGTGTACATAATATGTATATTTTGTGTACATAATATGTTGTGTTCATCCGTAATTAAAATTAAAAACAGATTAATTTTAACACTTAGATCTGTAATCATTGCTGGTTTTTGTAATTTTGTTGATGATCCTATAAATAAATAGTAGATATGAAAATAAGACCTATTTTCATAGGTTTCATATCGCTAAGTGACTCTATTCAGATTTTTTTTGCAAAACGTTTGCTGAGACATCTAGTTATAGATATTATTAATGTATTATTATTGTTTACTACTCTACCACGATTCTGGCTGGAGACTCGAGGGCCAGTTCTTTCATTCTTTCTCTTCTCTCGGTCGGCAACTCATTGGTGATGCCTTTGGTGTTCCTGAAGTCCATTGGTGATGGTAGCCATTTACCATCAGATAGACAGTCAGCATGTTTGTCGATTAATAATATTAAAATCTCAAAAAATTTCCCGCCTTTTGTACCAAATTTTGTTGAATAAAGTTTGAATAAAATAAGATTTAATGACGTGTTTTACCCTTTTGCCTCCAAATTCCAAGCGACATTGAGCAATTTTTGCATAAAAAGAGCATAGCGCTGAAGAGCTCTTTAAAAAACTTTTAACATAATCTGAGGCCGAAACAGTCCCGAACAGCGTTTCCCAAACACCGTCCGTTACCGGAAATAAATTACTGGGTCACAATCACAACGATCTGGTATTTAGTTCATTAAGTATGTATCATTATAAAAATTACTACTCGTAGTTTACTCCCCTCTACCCTCGCATTGTTATTATTTTATCATGAGTAATCAAGTCTCAATTACAGTTCGCGTTGAGAAATGATGGAGAAAGAAATAAAATATGCCAGTTTGAGTATCACTGATCTAGAACACGTAAAATTACATTTAGAAAACCTGGTAGTAAATGAATAAATAAATAATAGATTTATAATACTTTTCAACATAGCAACAAAAATATTCAACAAAATATCAAGTAACTCGCGTAATGCTGTTGAATACTAAATTTTTGTTGTACTGACGACTATTCAGCAGCGGTATGAGCATTACATTTTTGAATAAAAATATCGGTCAACGATTTCAAAAGTACTCAAGCTTGATTGGATGCCGGCGGTTTCGCGCCCTACTTTGCTCATATTACAGCAGGATTTATTCGTACAGTACGCACATCTAAACATTTTGAGTCACACAGGAGCGTTTTCGAAAGCGGTCGAAAAATAGCGGTGGGTGCGCATGCGTGGTCGAACCCGGTGCCTCGCTTCTCAGTCGGAGTATTAGCTTGACGAGCTTGGTAGTTTAACCCGGTTGTTGTGTTGGGATGTCGTGCGGATGGGGGGCGCGGGTTGGGCGCGCGGCGAAGCGCGAGTTGCAGACGATTCTGACTTCGAGACCTTGAAAACACTCCTGGCTTCTGAAGAGGGCTGGAGCGTGGAGTACGAACGGGATGGCGTCAAAGTGTGGGCCGAGGATGCGGCTCACGGCGCCTTGCGAACAGTTAAGGTATGTTTAGCGAATTACTAATTACCGAACGTGTACTCATTTGCATTTTGTTTGATTGTTGAACTTAATTTTAAGCTGGTTGGTTCTTAGGCTTCTTAGCGAGGTTTTAAATGCATTTTAATGCCAATGTTAAGTGAGGAGATAATGAAAATTTCAACTCTATGACGATGCAGTCTGAATACAACTTTTCAATTTACTGAACTGCAGTCAGAAAAGTGCAATGTAAGCGTATTGTTTGAGAACGAACTTCCCAGGAAACGAGGTCTAGCCATTGACCCGTATCTTGCTTCCAAGAAATTAATAGAGTTTAAGCGTGAAATGCGCCCGAGATACATTAGTGAAGTGTTTTCAACAATGCAGCAATGGCTTAAATAATTAACAAGGAGTTTTGTTGATGAGCCGGGAACGCTCGCTTTTTTTAGCCGGCAACGCGTTCGTAATGTCTTTGGTATTCGGGTATTTAGGTCCTTATGGATAACGATATCTAGATATGGTTGGAAAATTAAGCTTGCATATTAAAAGTGAGTCTAAATAACTTTATAAGTTCTGTAATTATGACATAGTTACAATTTGTTTTCAATGATGTGATAAAATTTATTAACCCACGATTTCTACGAAAACTACAATAACTTACATTCTTCAACGAGATAGGATAAGAGACTTACGATAACACATTTTAACACCCAATGATTTTAAAACTTTTTCATGAAATAGCTGCAAGGAATTCACGAACTGATTGATGGTAAGTGCCAAGTGGTCGTAGTCACCCATGGGAATCAGTAACGCCGAATGCGGATGGTTTGCTAAAAAGTCACCATTTTTTAAACGCGACACACTCATAGCCCCACTATGATTCCCTGTGTCGTGGGTGCCATGGACAACGTACAAAGACAAGAACACAACGCCCAGACCTCTAGGTCAAAAATTGGCCATAAAAATTCAAACACTCATTTAAACTGCCTCGCTGGGAATCGAACGGTGGTCCGGCATGGTAAGTATAACGCCACGTGGATATTTTTACTGGCATTCCGATTGTAAATGAATTTTACTATGATACGAGTACTCACGATATTTATTTTGTACATATTCCGATATTTCGACCCAGTTGCATGGATCGTGGTCACGAATGAACTGAATGAATGAAGCGTGGGGTGCTTTTTAAGATATTATCAAAATGATATCCTTCTACTCATGGACACCATGCACCCTACGCTTTTATTATAATTACACGATTCTTAATTCAAATTTATTTTCTATTTTTTAATTGGATTTTCTATAAAAGTGTGTTTTTAGTTTTTTTTTGACTGTTATTTTATTTGATTTTTTTATTGTTAGTTACCGCAGAACTCCATTGCTTAACAAATATTTTGGATGAATATTTTTTTAATTTGAAAGAGTACACTTTCCGGTTCGTCCCAAAATTAACTCATTTTTCAAAATTAAGTTCTGATTATGGAATCCATGAGGAATTGAGGGAACCCACCCAAAATAATAAAGGAATACATATCTATGGAGATTTTATATATGTTTTTCTGAAAGTATTTCTTTGAAGTCGGTAATTTTTTGGTAAAATTTTATATAATGATACGGATTGTACGTCGAAATTTCCGGGCTTAGCCGTGACTACGTGCTATGCAACAGGGTATACACCGGCGTAAATATCCATATCGTAAGTAATAATAATACTTAATAATAACTTAACTTATTAATAACTAAATATACTAAAATGTTTATCACATTAGGCAAAAAAAAATAAGAAATAATTACACTGGAAATAAGGTCGGGTTCATGTACATTTTCGCGTTTATTCACTGGTTGGGTCGAGCTTGTCCTGAATTTTACAAGGCTAACTTTTCTAGGCTTTGGAAAGATTAAGGCTATTGAAATTACTACTTTGAAAGTTACTTCAAAGTGGTTGTCCAGTGAAGTAGCTACTAGAGTTGCTCTTTTGAAGTTTTGAGAAGTTTTTGACATACCTAGTTTTATTCTGTAAGTTTCAAGTATGTATGTTTTCATTAGATTGAATAAGATTTCCTCAGACGGTATTAGAATTTCGGTATTTCGTATTTCAGTCAGCATTTTTCTTCCCGGATCTTTGGACTAGGTTCATCTGTTTATACGGTTTCTGGTTACCAACAAATACTAAAATTCACTTTTTTACACTCCTGTCTCCTATCTTATAATAAATAGTTCAATTGTGATTTGATATTATTTTATGTTAGGAGTCAATAAACAAGCAAACGACGACCGTCTGTCGTCTTGGCAACATCAAAAGTAACTTAGATTCGTCTGGGAGTAGTTTCGCACATACACAATCATAACAACCGCGATGTTACACACGAATCTATTTATATGTAAAAATCAATTGCTGTTCGTTTGTCTCGCTAAAACTCGAGAATGGCTGGACCGATAATTTTGATCTTGAAATATTTGTGGAACTTCAGGGAAGGTTTAAACGGTGAGAAACATAAATAATAAGTACCTAACGGAAAATACTAAAAACGAATTTTAAATTATTCAATACAAAATATTCCTAGCTGTGAAACATTTGATGTCTTTTGTCATTTTAAAAATATTCAGTCGCGCGATTGACAGAACGACAGGGAAAGGGAGAAGGAGAGGGAGTGGGAGAGATTGATAGGCGGTATAAAGTTTGCCGGGTCAGCTAAATAAATAAAAGCAAAACACAAGCAAACAAGGGTTTGATAAAATAACTTTAGCCTCTAAGATCTATTGATCTTACTAATAATATAAATGTCAAAGATTGTATAGATGTTTCTTGCTCTTTCATGGAAAAAATACTGAACGGATTTTCATAAAATTTTGCACACAGATAGACCATGATGGAAAATGTGGACAAAGCCGTGGACAGGTCTCTAGTATAAATGAACAGATAACAATTCCGTATTTAGGAAGAAGACAGTGTAATTATATTGTACCGGGTTGTTTTCCAATCGCCCTCACGCGACGAAGCGTGTGAATGGCTCAGGGTGTGAAAGGGCTTTCCGCGGATTTTTCACCCTTTGTTGATCAGCTCCGCAAAGGTTTTCGAAACAAGAGTCAGTATATTAATCGGATTATCCGTTAGCTTCTCGTCCGTTCGCCTCAATTAACTTTGAATCGCCTTATCTTGTTACACGATGTATTTGTAGTTCAGTTGGTATTGACTCAGCATGAAGAACAAAAGTTGCCAGGTTTGATTTTAGGATTAGCAACGGAATTGCTGAGTCGCATTGAAACTGAAAAATATGTTTTGGTTTTTTCGGTTTGCTCAAGGTATTCCCTAAAAAGCAGACGTCTTATTAATATTTTTAAACATATATATTTTTTTAATGTCAATAGTGGTGCCGCAATGCTGCATATGGACTTCTTGCTAAGTGTCACCTAACTTCTATTGATGTTGAAATGTGTTTTGTTGTTCGGTCTCAGTGTCAGAAAGCTAGAAATAATGCGGTACTCCTGCATCAGATCTATTTTGCTCGTGCTACGGTGCGTATATTGCCCCGTGCTACGGTGCTTGTTTTGCTCGTGCTACGGTGCATGGTTTACTCGTGCTACGGTGTGTGTTTTTTTCGTACTACGGTGCGTGTTTTGCTCATGCTACGCTACGGTGCGTATTTTGCTCGTGCTACGGTGCGTGTTTTGCTCGTGCTACGGTGCGTGTTTTACTCGACCTACGGTGCGTGTTTTACTCGTGCTACGGTGTGTGTTTTGCTCGTGATACGGTGCGTGTTTTATTCGTGCTACGGTGCGTGTTCTACTCGTGGTATGGCGCATGGCTTACTCGTGCTACGGTGCGTGTATTACTCGTGCTACGGTACATGGCTTACTCGTGCTACGGTGCGTGTTTTACTCATGCTACGGTGCGTGTTTTGCTCGTACTACGTTGCGTGTTTTACTCGTGCTACGGCGCATGGTTTACTCGTGCTGCGGTGCGTGTTTTACTCGTGCTACGGTACATGGCTTACTCGTGCTACGGTGCGTGTTTTACTCATGCTACGGTGCGTGTTTTGCTCGTACTACGCCCAAGTAGCACGCGGGGCTGAATAAGAGTTCACATTTAGCGTACAAGTGAACTTAAAGCATTAATTCACTCTTATATGAGTTCACCTGTGATGTATTAGCTGTATGAAGGCGAAAAATACGCTTAAAGCTGTTTAAGGTCTGTATAAGAGTGTAATGTTAACCTACTACTATTTAAATGCTGTTATACTGCTACTATGCAGCTATGTGAACTTAAGGCTGTATAACTTGTGCCCAAATCAGTCGTATAAGGGCTGTAAAGCGTGCTCTACAGCTCATATACAGCTGACTTACCACTTATAGTTCACATGTGAACCCTTAGACAGCCCTTATACAGCCCCGCGTGCTACTTGGGCGGTGCGTGTTTTACTCGTGCTATGGTGCGTGTTTTACTCGTGCTACGGTGTGTGTTTTCTCGTGGTCCTACAATTTTGTTCTACTAGTGCTAAGTAGTAGGACCACGAAGGATAGCTGTATTCTCTCGTGACCTACTGACTGACCACTATCCTGATGTCTTCCAACAGGCGACGTCATAGGCGAAGTTCGAACCCCACAGGTGGTGACCTTAGAACGTCGCATACCCCTACTTCTCGAAGTATGGAGTTATCACTCCCACCTCGCAAATCTCTCTCTTCACTTCTTCGCAAATATGCTCTTCTATAGATTTGTAGGCTATTATATTATACATATATCCATATAATATACAAAAACTATAATATAGTGATTCTAATACTCATGAAATCATTATTATTTCTTACACAAGCGAACAACATGAACTAGTAGTAACTCGCACCTCGTCGACAATAAACGCAAACATTTATCCAGTAAGTTCGGAGGGCGGTCGATCGGTTTACTCAGCTTATTGTCACTTGGTATGGCGCTGTTCTTGATTAGAGTACCCTGTTACTTTACTATGTAGTTATATACACATATCGCTCTAATAGAGTATAAGCTTTCCGTGAAACTACATGTCAAGTTTCGGTCTAATCATTAATCAATTAATCTTTAATTGGTCTATTATATTATCATCAATTGATTGATGCTTCATTATTTTTAATCAATTTAATTAATATGGTTTTAAATAGGTTGTTTGACAATTAGAAGAAGAAGAAGAAGAAGAAACATTTATTTCGCCAAAATAAATATGGTACAAGTTTATAACCAAAAGGTACTAACAAAATGGAACCATAAATAATATATTACAGCGTGAACAAACAAAATATTTGTAGGGGGTACCATGTTACCAGACGAAAAAGGGCTACCCTCAGCCTATGCCATAGAACGGTTAGAAACCACGGCTGCTGGTTTTCAGGGTTTCAGGGGATCCATCCAAGTTTTGGAAGTTCTGGTCACATGTGTCCTGCCGTGTACTCTAACCAATGATCCTCTTGCATTCAGATGCAAACTATCAGTATTTTACATACGAATTCTAAAGAGTACGAAAAAATGCACACACACACAGACACACAAAAATAAATATACACGACCGTCTGCACGCAAACACTTGCTGCACTTAAAAAATAAATCGTTAAATTATTTAAATCGATAAATTAATTAAAATACGAACCATGAAAATAAAGGTATTTTCCTACTCAAAGCCGATGGATTTGTTAAGCCACCCATTTGCGTATGTAATTCTGATTGGTTGCCGGCTGCCTGTTGTTAATTAAACATGTATGTATGTGTATCACGTATATGATAGCTCAATAGCCGTGTTACGAGGTTTTTCTTTCGTATTGGTGTTTCCACTGTATTATTGGAACCCATTGAATACTTACAAATAAGTTGTTTAGATACTGAATAGATAAAGTTTAGTCGTTAGCATCAATCGTTAAAAGTAGATATCGCTACTTTTGTGAATTGACTTACGACTAAACGCCTTATTTGTAAATATACAATAGGTCCTAAATTCCCAATATACTTAATTCTCCCCTCACTACAAGTGTCGTTAACCCCAACACCCCTGAAGTGAAAAGGTTTTTGAAATATCCTTACAACATAATAAGCAGTGTATGTTGTTGAAGTTTCGAATAAATCACGAACGAAAATAACGAATAAATGGTTTTATCCAACCATAATTGTAGGTTATACCGACCTGTGCAAAGATATTCAAAGTGACATGTAAAATAGTTTGTGTTTCTAACTTTTAAAATGTCGACGTTCTTTTATTCCCTAGATTAGGATAATTACTATATTTGCTATACTTAGCTATGTTTAGTATAAATTTAAATATCGGGGGTTTTTTAAATTTTAATTTAAGATTATTATGTTCATGTGATCAAGTTTCATACAAATTTTTCATCCCCTAAAGTAATCCTCGGCACTGTGACAAAGAGAAAGGAGAAATAATGAAAACGTGCGAGTTAAACTCGCGTGAAGAGGGTTTCATACGTTGATTTATCTTCTTATAAGTTGTTTTAAATCAAACCCTTTGTTTGTGGTAACTAAAACAAGATACAAATTGTTTTTTTGAAACTAAAAATGTAAGTTTGTTCGTATTTTTACTGTTTTCCTTTAAGTGCATAGACTTCTTATTAATTTTCCTGTAATATTTAAGTAAATAACTATTCTCTGTATTTTTTCAAAATTCTAGCGTCAGTAGTTTCTGAGATAATTGCGGGAATGGTCAATTTTTGGCTTTAATTTTCGTTCTGTCCTAAATAATTAAAAAAAAATTCAAGTCATTTGGTCCAGTAGTTTCAGAGAAATTTATAGGACCACGCGTTTTTTGTTTTTTTCGGAACCTTAAAAACTGTCTCTTCAGACCTAAAACGAAATACGACGGCAGCAAAACAAGTAGCAGAGGAGCCTCTGCAACGTCGGTTTCATATGATACAACTTCCACACTGAAAAACCCGATGTCACAGCGCTCCGGGAAGTAATATATTTAGCTCTTGCCTCTAAATACGAGGATTACGTAACAGTATTGAAGAGGCAGCGAATGTACATTGAATGGTGTTGCAGTTACTGCTGGCCGTATCTGCGTTGTATCCACTACACAATCGATCGTTTCGCTCGCTTTTGATACTACTTTTTATCTTTTCCGCACTCCCACCTCACTTTCTGTGCTTACTAAGCGGCTTGATTATATTATCATTTATAGGATTATTGATTGTATTATATTTATATTATGATTCTTTTAATCCTTAGCAACTTTCTAGCAAGCGAAATAATAGCATGATTCGACATCAATGATATCCATTCTTTGGGATGAAAAGCAAGATGCTGTAAGTTTATATGTAGGCCAAATTTCATTTAGTTCCGGTGTGCCATTTTTGCGAGATAAATTGACAATCATCCTAACATCTAAACCTAACATGTAAAACATGTAAATTTTTGTAGGATCTGGATCCAATTTTAAATTCTCTCGGACGAAATCGCGGGTAGAAGCTAGTTGTTTTATAATTTAAAAGTGAACAAGCAATATACTGATGTCTGTGTACATAACTATAAATGTCTACACCAAGGGTAACTAACCTGAGACTAGAAAATGTAATAACTTTAGGAATTGTAACTCAGAGTCAATATCGTTCACCCAGTAATACAACGGCACATCTACGTTTGTCATATTTTACAGAAACTTTCATTTTTTTTAATGTTTAAAATTAATTTATGGATTATTTTTACGTTTTTTACAGATTGTATGGGATTGGTTACTAGAATAGACACTATTACATATTTACCACTATGTATAATAGAATGTAGATTATGCACTTTTAAACACGTAAGCATACATACATATAAACTCAATTTCAAATTTTTTGCTGATGTGCCATTATATTACTAGGTGAGCGAATTATGTTGAATTAATCTTGTTCTTATATAGAACCGGATCCCGCGGGACTGAAATTGAGGAAAATTAAAGATGCGCATGGGAACGCGCGAGCTTGTGAAAACAACACAAATGAAATGTAGATAACGTAGACATTAGAACCGGGTGATTGATCTTTCTTTCCTTTCTTTCTTTTTCTTCTCTCTTTATTGGCCGGCAAGGCACGATGCCTCTGGTGCCACTGATAGCCACTTACTATTTCTTATTATTATTAGTTTTTCGTATTTCCATAAATAAAATATCTTGTAATATTTTTTATCTATCTGACGCTTAATAATGTTTAAGAAATATTAACAAACAATTCAATACCTGTCACTTAAAATAATATGAAAGGGCAAATATTTACATGGGGAAAGGGGAAATATTTACATGAATACATCTTCTATTCATATTCATATACATCTAAATTTGGATTTTTTTTTCGAAATACATATCACAAGTTGTAGTAGCTACGGTACAGTAGCTACCCGGAACATCATGTACTACATCATGAAGACTATTTTTGTAGAGCCTCTAATGCCAGCATTGCGAAACGCGATAACAATATATACGTTTCTCTTTCTTTCTACTTCAACCGCCAGCATGTTCTGTAAAAGATTTTTTTCATCGTGCCTTTAGTTCTCTTTTACTTTTAGTGCTTTTCTCAGTCCTACGTATTCAGGTTAAAAACGTTTAGGTAAACATTTTGAGGTTTCCTCTACAATTTGCACGGCATAAATTTATTTAAAGTAAGAAGGAATCTTATGTTTTGTTAATTAGGTAATGTTGGCAAGCTCTCGGCAGGTTTGAGTCCGTAAACGAAGCGGATGCGGTGAGTTTGCGGTTTTTAGTGATTGTGAGATGGATACTAGGCCGTAATTGGTTAAATTACTTTTGAAGCAACCCAGTTTATCCTTTTAAGCCCACATGCAGAAGAAAAGGGTATTTGTAAAGGGTTTCCTTTTTCTATTAAAGAAATATTTGTTACAAACTGTCTACAAAGAATATTTTATGTCGACGTTCGATTAATACTGTATCTTACTAATAAATGTGAAAATTTGTATGGATGGTTTGTTACTCTTCACTCAAAAACTACTGAACGGATTTTCATAAAAATTAACAGGTGGAACATGATCTGGAATAAGACATAAGTAATTAATATCCCTTATTATCTGCACCTGGCAACATATAACGTAATTTAAGTGTGTTACTTTACCCGCAAAACTCGGCGACTTTTAAACCGTTAACGTTATATTACTATGGTATGATATGGTATGGTATTTTCAATTACATTTCAATACTTCAAAGACGAGTAATAACTTTGACCGTAACAAAATTGTAATATTTTAATACATTGACAATTAATTCATAAAATTATAATAAAAGTGTTTCGTAAGTGATGAAAACTGTCGATAGCATGATAGAGTTTTACGGGAATAAAATTGTTATATGAACTTAGTTGCTACGCATTTCCATATAATAACAGTATTATTGTTTTTTGGTGATAATTAAAAAGATATATATTCTTTTGTTATTTTTTTATACAATGTAATTCCGGAAAAAATAACTCACGTTTTGATGTATAATTTAAAGATAAATCATTCATTATTCTGTCTAGGATAAAACAAAACTCGTTTTTTGCTTCTCCTGTCAAATTTACTTTTCTCTATTACCATTTTTTTCTCCGGGAGCGGCGATATATTTGTATACAAAAATATAACCAAGATAACGAATACAATTAAATATGAATCATGGAACTTGTTTCATGTGTATTTTATTAGAAGAATCTCCGTAATTTATCAGTAATATTTCTCAAGACTTCTAAAAAAGAGACATCGTAAACCGCTTAGCAACAAGCATTCCGTCTTCAGCGTAACGTAATCTTCTCGGAAAAGCTCCAGTAGGTACCTACCGAGATATTTATCGTGGGTATTATTTATTTAGGTCGCAATCAAGTGTAATTTCCTAAGGACTTTCCGATAGGTATCTATTGATCGAAGCGTGGACTTCTGTTTCCATATCCTCGTAGAAGTCATAATGTTATAATGTTGATGTGAGTATGTTGAATATTCCAAAATGGCAATCAGTCATGATTATGAAGTTAGCCACAGTAAAATTAAGGCAAGCACGAGGTAATTTTTATAAAAAATAAAACATCAGTTAAACAGAATCAGATGGAAAGATTTTTTAATTATACATACTCACTTTAATTAATAATTTTCTTCGAGAAAAATATGGTTTCTCGACCTAATCACAAAACATCGTAAAATTAATCAATTTACTGTTAAAAAAATATTGACTTGTTTTTCCAGAGTAAATATTTGTTTAATGAATTATGTTATTAATTTGTTACCGTTAGGTATATCAGTTAGAGATTATTCCATTATTTTCCAGTAAGACACTACTGTCATTAATAATATGTTTTGGGAGGAAATGGGCATAATTCAGTAGCGTATATAGATATTAGACATACATAGATATAACACGTCCAAAGAGGTTATAAAGCTACGGAACCCAAAAGGATCTGTGCGTGACCAGCGTATATAATCCTCTACTGCCTATTCATAAACGTTAAAGGTGAACTTGCACTTTTTGCTACAATTTATGCCTGTTCTATCGAGCCCTGAAATCTTTACAACCCCAGTTACTGTTTTTACACCGTTGTCCTAACGTACCACCGAGCTAGACATAAATAACAAAAATAAAATTAGTCAAATGTTAGCCACTGTAAAGGAAATGGTAAAATTATATTTATTAGTAAAGTCATTTCTTGATGATTAGATTTTAAGATTAGAACCTGTTATTAAAACGGTGAGTTATTGCGAATAAAATACCCGATACCCAATCAGGCGATAGTCGATATTTTGGCATTTAAACTGCTGATAATTTTGACTGCATTTTACGGCCGGTCTCAATAATGTACTAACAGATGGAAGACTGTGGATAGGGCTGTCATCTGTCATATTTGTCAATTTTTCAGAGGCAAAAATTGACAAATATGACAGATAACATACTAATGGTAGCCCTATTCACAGCCTTCCATCTGTTAGTACATTATTGAGACCGGCCGTTAACAAAGAGCTCTCACAAAAACACGATACTGACGATACGACGTCGCGTAGTGCTACGGCGCCGCGGCGCGGCATCGTGCACGTTGCGTGAATTTTTACGTTGCGACGTCGTAATTTCCACGACGATTGCGATGACAATCATCACGGACACTTCATTTTGAATGCTCATTTCAATAACTACAGAAACACTACAATCTGTCATTCCTACACATCCACCGTACTATTATGATAGCGCTTCCGTAAATAGTATGCCACCTGTAATTTCGCTTCCAAATCGTTTTCAGCACTTGAATTACACTTCGTAAACTGTTGGAATTCGAATTTCCAGAAGCAAAACGAAAATTGATTTTCGAATGTAGGAAACGGGTGTAAGTACATCATACAGATGAACGCCCACTCGAAGCAAGAGATGTATGATTATAATCCCGCATACGAGAATTTTATTATACCTACTAACTATAATATTTTTAATATCTCGCAATTCATCCAGTAAAATTAATAACATTTTCAGAGTTCAAATTGGGAAGAATACCTATAAAAAAGTAATTAAATATGCCAGCAATAAAATTATGCGGAACATTTCTTATTTTTATTTTTATTTTTTACGCACCTAGTAAAGCTATTTTTTTTATTGAATACTGATTAGTTCATGTGTCCAGTGTACTTATTGTTTTTGTAATGTAGTAGGTACTATAGAATGGAAAGTAGAAACCTTTATATTCGCGGTCGTGGCTCAAACAATCTTATGAACTTAGTGGTGACAAATTAAGTCTTACCTACTTTTTGTCCAAGACGTAGGGTTGGTAGAGATAAGGCTTGTACAGTCAAGCCTTGTAAAGTTAGAGGCTTAGCAATTCATGAGATTCTGCAACTTTTTAACAGTGATAACGATTAAGAGCTTATGTGTCTTGGCTACCTATTTTACATGGATCGTTTTGGTGAGATTTTATTTACTGCGGCTATTATTGCGCCGTACTACTAGGTAGAGTAATTATAATAGGGTGTAATAGCATTTAAGTATTTAACATTGTGGAACAATTAATCTAAATTGAAGTGAATTATCATAGAAAATTCAATTCATAGTCACTTTGAGGGCAAGTGCCGGCAGGGGTAATTGATCCGTATTAAGCACTCTCTCCAGGGATTGCGAAAATTGCCTTGATAAAAGAGGTTGAATCAATTTGGCCGCTCTCCCTAGCGAAGTGGCCATAGTGTATTTACTGAACTGTATAATGTTCTTTAGGTGTTTACTTAGCACTTCTTTTATCGCCATTGTTGACTTCTAAGACCTAAGGGTTAATTTATTCTTTCCTTATATTTAAGCAGGTTTTATTTAGTTTCAGTTGTGTTAATAAAGCTTGTGTTTAATGAAGCTTGCAGACATTGTGCATGAATAAAATTATGTATTAGGGATGTCAATACGTGTTGTCATACATCTGGAGGGCTATTCTCTAAAATACGAAATCCAAAGTGAAGTTCAC
This sequence comes from Thymelicus sylvestris, assembly GCA_911387775.1. NCBI lineage: Eukaryota > Metazoa > Arthropoda > Insecta > Lepidoptera > Hesperiidae > Thymelicus > Thymelicus sylvestris. The sequence goes on from OU426893.1 coordinate 15,331,722, forward strand.
TTTTCATTTGACAATTGGAATCGAAGCTTACTTTTCGTTTGACAATTGGACATGAGCTTCGACGGTGATGTAATTCGATGATCGATTCGATGATGAAGAATAATAAATCCCTAACCGAATACCAAACATGTCGAATTAGCCTGAACAAGTAGTAATTCTCACCGCCGCATTCTACACTGCGGCGCTACCTGTACTGTCGAGTTTTAGAGAATAGGAATTTTGAAACTCATCGCGGATTCCGCTGTCGAGTTACCAAAACACCCTTACAGAATATCCTTGCTGGTCAGACGAAAGAGCCGGAAAGTGGTCATAGAACTCTGAAATGAAACGATCAACCCTAATAGTCTGAGCCGAACTATAGGCGTTTCTGCACCCATCTTACCCATCCACCCTGTATATCCACCCTGTATGCGTGTAGATAGATGATAGCCTTGAACATATTTTAGGCAACTTTACATTTTGGCTATTCGCCCACGACCGATAATCGGTGACCGATTTTTTGTAGGAGAAAAATAGAACGTACTGATAGCAATAGTGCAACGCACACGTCCTATAAAAAGTCGGTGAGAAATAATATGGGAGGAAAAATCGGCCCAATTATCTGTCCTACAAAAAGTCTGCCGTGGGCGGGAAGCGTTTTAGGCAACCTATTCGCAATACTTTTCTTTATATAATTATGATATTTCATATACATAAAACAATTTTTATCCGATAAGCAGATGGATGCAGAAGCGCCTCTAATTCAGAATATCGGATCCTGTACTATAACGAGTTAAGGCTAGAAAGATTTATCTTAAGAATTACGAAGAAGAAAAGTGTAACGATATAAACGCGTTGGTAAAAAGAAAGCATCGTCATCCTTACAAACTTGCCTTAAATCATTTTAAAACTGTTATTAAAATAATAGCTATTTTATTACCATGAATTGTGCTTTTACTTTTTCAGAGAAAATCCTTTCAGAGCGTTGGTACGTTTGCGTCATCAAAAAATAAGTTGGATCTTTCCCTCGACGTAAACACGTGGTTGTCAGCTTCTCAGACAAATGAAACAGCAAGGCTATTCACTTTTGTAACTTGACAGCGGAATCCGCGATGAGTTTCAAAATTGAAGTTCGAGTCCGAGATCTTGATATGTGATTCTCTAATCATCTGGCACGCACTTGCGAGGTGAAGGGAGTCTCGAACTCTTACTTCAATTTAGAAACTCATCGTGTATTCCGCTGTCAAGTTACAAAACAAAAGCGAACTTGCATCGTATTGATATGTCATTATCTAATAATCTAGTACGCACTTGCGAAGTGAAGTGATCCTAGAACTCGAACGTCAATTTTGAAACTCCGCTGTCAAGTTACAAATCTGAATAGCCTTCCAGTTACTAAACGTATGTACTTATTGTATTCTGTTATGTAATGCCAGTTAAACTTTTCTCTTTGTGAATTATTGTTTCGTTCAACCATAACGCATAGGAAGTTCTACAGTGTAAGTTTGTTTCATTCTTTTTTCTTCTTCCTTGGCTGGCAACAGTGGCAACGCATCAGAAAAAGTTTTGGTTTTACTTACGTTCATAAGCGACGGTGGTGACCACATACCATCAAATGGAATATCTGCTACACACTCGCACACACAAACACTCTCAAAAATTGATGGTAGTTGAGCGAGGATGAGAATACAGAGAACCACTTCGAAATACATCGTGCTTCCTCATCTCACCTATGGTAACTTCCGATCTATGGTTATTTTTAGCGCGAGTCAAACGGATGAAATCGCGCGAGTATAAAGACTAGTGCGAGTAGTGTAGCCACAAACGTTATTTTCGGCTAACTTCGCTCGAACAATTATTTTTAAGTGAATAACCGAAAAATGATCACACGAGTCACCTGACGGCCAGTGGTTACCACTTACCGTCATTCATGGACATCAACTGCCGGCTCAGAAAGAAGAGAAAAGAATTAGAAGAGGAGAAAAAGAAGAATTTAAGATTATTCTTAAATTAAAATTAAAAAAAGCCCACAGTTTTATTAACAGTAAACATAGCTAATAACGTTCTCGATTAAGTCACCTTTCAAACAAAAAAAACTAGATTTCGAACTTTCAATAAAAAAAATGTAGATCAAAATCGGATCACCCGTTTGGGAGCTACGATGCCACAGACATACATACAGATACACAGACATGTCAAACTTATAAAACCCCTCTTTTTTGCCGGGGGTTAAAATGAACTGGTTCTAGTGCTGGAACACGGCAAGTTAAGTCGTTTGGCGGCTGACTCACGCAAGAGGGTTGTAGCTATCCAGATGGGCTTTTGATTTTCAGTCCCCCTCTACTACGTCCATATATACCATACCACAAGTAAGTACGAGTGATGCGTGATTGCGTGATGTAGCTGGCAGCTGCTGCCATGTCGTATTATTATATTGTACGTGTGAACGGATATTAAGACCTTTGTTTTCACATTTCTAACGACATTTGATTATATTTAGTTCAGCTGTTTTTCCAAAATCAAATTACTTAGAAGAAGTCAAGCAAAAGTACAAATTTAAAAAAAGAAATCTTTACAAACATACATTATGTTTAATAATATTATTGCAAATAAAGGAACCAAAATTTTTGGCTTACTCAGCGTACTACGTAAATAATTTTATAAGACCACTTGATGCCGGAGGGTAAAAGCCGCGGATTAAATAATTCGTTCAGGGATCATCTCGTTACAAGAGGTTGAATATATTAGTGTTATCATCACAAGAGCGCAAAAGACAGTTAGCAAAATGGAACGAATATAACTATTTGCTGTTCCTTTAATATTAAGACACGTTTGATTATAAATTACACCATATTGATTAACGGACTTTATGTTGGACATTATATCGATAAGCCACCGATCAGCACTGGAACAGCGTGGTGGAGAATGCCCTAAGACTCCTGGAGAGGAGAGAACCATTCTCAGTTTGTAATAACTCTGGTGTCAACTGTCACTGATGTCTATAGCCCGTATTAATAAGCCGGTCTTGTCTCAAGAGCGCGACCTTAGATCTAACAAATTGTTTTATATGGCTCAGGGCGAGTCAGACCAGTGCAACTTGGGGAAATCTATGTCTAGCAGTAAACTTTTAATGGCTCATTGACGAAGTTCTAACTGTATCCAAGTATATTTCAGGTTTTCTGAAGTGAAGCTAGAGAATTTTTGTAAGCCTGAATTTTTCACGGAAACTTCAAACTACTAGGTCACTATAATAATAATTAGTGTTGTTATATTATAACATAGGGTGTCCTATAAATAACGCAAGATTTCAAATAATTACTAAACACACCGCAGGGTTTTGGGACAGTATTATCGCCTGTCTTAAGCAGTCGTTACTGTATTTTGTTCGACGAACGACAGCTTTTCGGGAAATAAGGAAACTGCATAGAACGTCCCCGATGATAATAATTGAAAATAAATCGAATATTGAACGCTTTTCCCTCAGTACTGAATTGAAAATTAGGTACTTTCTCTTTAATAGGTAGGTACACGTTCGAAGCCTTTAACAAGTGAGATATTACATATTAAAAAATGTGTTTAAATATTATAGTTTGTCAGGTAATTATTTCCTTACTATATTTATAGCGAGTGTTATTGCCTTAAGTACAATGTTATCGAGAATGAGAAGCGTTAGCTTTAGTAGTATTATTTTGTTTGTCTTGAGAAATCATTAGTTTTAAGTTACTAAAACATCATTGAGGTTACCTATTAAATGCATTCGGTGAGGTGAATAGTCAGTGCGTTTCCCGTAAGGATTTCCCCCATTATTCTAATAGAATGGTAGCGAGGGAAAATTCGTAAAATGAATAATATAATTTATGTAGCATACGAGTAAATCCATATTATTCATGCCAAATCGTGTTCTATCTGGGGGCTTGAGAGTCAGTTCTCTCTTTCTTTTCATCTCTCTTTCTTGGCCAGCAACGCATTAGTGATGCCTTTGGTGTTCCTGATGTCCATGGGTGACGATACCCACTTACCATCAGGTGGATCTTCAGCTCGTTTGCCGGCTATTTCCATAAAAAAATTACAGATCCCTAGCACTCAGCGTCTCTCCGCTATGCTGCAGACTGACGGAGATGAGGAAATACCCTTGTTCTGTGTTAACTACGAAACCTTAAAAATTTTATTTCAGATTTCTGTTTTATATAACGATATGTCATCAAATGTCTAAGAATGTGTGACAATATTAGCGGTGTATGTTTGTACCGCTTCATCTGCAATGCGTTTAACGCAATCCAGTGACGCGGGCGTTAGAAATATATTTGTATTCTGGAAGAGCTCTTGCTATTGTATGAAATTGTGTTTTGGTCCACCTTATTATCTTAAATTTCACTCCTAATATTGTGATGACAAATAAATGAACAACGTACCTAAAATAGATTTGATATACAATGTACTTTTGTGTTATGAACACAGGACATTCGAAACAAAAGGAAACAGAAAACATACAGTATCATAATAGCAGCATAATAATAAATGAAAAGGCCCTTGGAGAATCAGGAGCCTTACCATGAATAACATTGGGATTAGATAAGTGGGTACACTGTTCTGCAGTGACTTCCAACAAGAGGGATTTAGGGTTCCTTTTAACTTAATTCACCGAGATGCATCAGTAAATTAGGTCAACTAATTAGTATTGGCTTTACCTAGGTGAATTACCTAAGCTAGGTAAATCCAGGAGCTTAGAGAAGAAGAGTATTGGACTTGAGATTTTATAGACTTTTTGTACCACCAACTACATAGTTTCTTATAGCCTATAGGTACTAATAATAAGATACTTTACTTACCAACTCGTACATGGAAGGATCACACGGTGACAAAGGTTGAGCTATAAATCGCACGCAGTGCTGGTCTAAACCTGCACTTTATTCAGACAACAGTCAAATGTTCTAATGACTGACACTTTGCTCACACGAAAAAATTAAAAAGTCATGTACAATAGGTTCATTTATCGGATCTTATAATCGGATCATTTTAAGTCTGAGCAAGGCCTAAAGCTAAACACTGTTTATAGTTCTCATCCTAAGACCACATTTAACTATATGCCCTGTAAATAAATACAACCTTTAAAGACTATCTAGCGTCGCACGGCCCCTGAATAATTAAACCGAGCAAGGTAAAGACTATTTGCAATCAGCGCGCCATCTTCGGAAAATTAGAAATTTCACGGTGGATAGTTCTTCCGGCTCGCCGCGCTGGTTGGATCCGCTTTCGGGACATCGAATGTTGTCGCTTTAAATGTACACATTTTATAGGTCTGTTTCTTTGGTACTCTACAAAGACGATAATGAAACCCTGATCAAATTTTCTTTCTCTCATTAAGTCACCGGGAGTCACCGGAAGCGCGTCTCACTTCGCGCATAAGTGAATTAGTTCTAAGTATATAATATTATTGTATGTATGTTAGTCTGTAAGGTATTTATGTTATGGGCCTCGTTGCCTGAAATAAAGGTTATTATTATTATTATTATTATTATTAAGTTTCTTCAGATATATTAGACTAGCTGTTGCCCGCGGCTTCGCCAGCGGTAGAGATCGATTTTTACAAACCCGCGGGAACCCTAAACTTTTCCGGGATAAAAAGTACCCTATGTTTTAATCCAGGGTATAGGCTATCTCCATTCCAAATTTCAACCAAATCGATTTAGTAGTTTTCGCGTGAAAGCGTAACAAACAAACTTACATTCACATTTATAATATTATAGTAATGTACCAGAGGCAAAATTGGAAACCCCATGTCAAAAAAGGTAGTAAAAAGAATTTTTAAGTAGAGTTTCATTGAGTTCAGAGATTCAGAGCTCAGAGACAAAGTAGGTATTCGAAATGACAAATGAAAGCGGTATCTTTCGATTGCACGGACGAAAGGACCAGCTTTGATTGAACCTACATTCGTTTGAAAAAGAAAATACTTGCAAAGAGATAATCCTCTAAGCCCCAATTTTTTCTTTTATGGAATAAAAACATATTATAATAATGGTAGCCCGTTTATGTAGCAATTTTATCCGCATTAATTTAGTAACTTTATCCTAGTATTCTGATCCTGTTCAACCAAGTGTAGCAACTAGCAGATATTTTAAGGAGATTTACTAAGCAAGCAGCTTATATGCTATATAGCTTATAAGGCTTATGACTAAAGCTTCTAACAGGTGGTTCCTAGAACTTTGAACATCTCATAGGATTATAACCTGTGGTTTATAGAGGCTTGCAAAATAAGCACTATATGGCTCACACCTTAGACTTAGACTTTAAATGTGAACAATACTAAGTTTTTCCTTTTGGTCAAGATACTGATAACATAAGATAATCTTTACAGTTATTAAATTAACTTAGAATAAACAAGAAAAAAAAACTTGAGAGGTGTCAAGGGACACCCGGATGGAACGAAGTTCCTTGCAGTCAGTACTAGGATAGCAAAAACATGCAGCAAGTGTTCCAAAACAAATCTAAGGTATTAAATTTCTCATCGGCTTTGTTCTCCTAGTAGCAATTGCTACTGCTATGATTTGTTTTAGCTCACTCGCTTGCATGTTTTTGCTATCCTTGTACTGACTGCAAGTAACGAAAATATCTGGCTTGCTTTCTATGTAAAAAAAACTACGACGGCAAAAAGTGTCGTTACAACTTTTCTTACCAAATTTTTTCGCCTAGCCCCCTTTCGCAACGCGCGATAAGGAACTTCGTTCCAAAGTAATACTAACAAAAAATAAATTACTATTGGCAACGATGACCAATTACCATTAGGTGGCTCTCTGCGCTTTTCTCGGCTTTTACATAAATAAAACAGGCCAAGTGCGACTCAGACTCGCACACGAAGGGTTCCGTACCATTATCTATACAACATTAGACACTGTAATTAATTATAAACTTTTTTAGTTTCACCTGTCCCAGTCTCAACAAAGGCAAAAAACGGCAATAAAATCACATTTGTTGTATGGGAGCCCCCATAAATATTTATTTTATTCTGTTTTTAATATTTGTTGTTATAGCAGCAACAGAAATAAATCATCTGTGAAAATTTCAACTGTCTGGCTATAACGATTCATGAGATACAGCCTGGAGACAGACAGACAGACAGACAGCGGAATCTTAGAAATAGGGTCCCGTTTTTACCCTTTGGGTACGAAACCTTAAAAATGTCTCCAGCTAAAAACAAATTCACCTTGTTACAACGCACGGATTATGCTGTACCCACGGTGGTTTTTAAAACAATTTTCCTTTGCTTTATCGTCGCTTTACATAAAACCCACAAAATGCTTTACGAGAAACATTTCTCCACGTATGTACATCGAAACCTTGAAGTCAGATTTCGTTACTCAAGTCAACGGTTCCCGTGGGACTGTTTGCTTATTAGATCACTGAATATATTTCTTTGGCTGCGACAAATTTATCGAGTTCTTACTCAACCAAGGAGGCGGGTATTATCAAATATTCTATTTGTTACCGATAGAGAATATAAAATAATGCAGTTGGTAAATTGGAATAAAATAGGTTGCATCCTTTTTGTAAAAACTTTATTGGAAGTGATTGAAAAGCAAATCCTTGAACTTTGAACTCCTTCGAACTCATGATCAACGAACAATAATAAGATTACATTAGGTAATTTTCATGAGGCAGTAATGGAACCTTTCACTTCGCATATCAGTCACAGTCCATATCAGCTAGTCTACAGGGGCTCCGTGTATGGGTACCCTACACGCGTAAAGAGATCAAAAGGTTTTGTTCGTTTGTGCGTGAAACGATGTGACGTCATAACAATAATAATACGCCGTGTGACTAAACGACAGTGTCGGTGAACGAGGGAGAGACTACGAGAGTGGCTCGTCTGGAGAATTTCCCACCGTAATGAATATTTAGTAAAATGGCATAAAGTTTTCATAATGTACTCGTAGAGGAACCATATTCTACACTTAAGGGCATTTACAGCATATACATTTACAACGAGGACTTATTTTGAGTTATCTTCTGAAATTATGCATCTATCAGCTGGGCCTGCTAACGAAGGGATTGATAGAAAGTTATGGTATACATCAAATTATCACTTTAAAATCTTACTTTAACCACAGAAGAAATAATAGAACTTATCTTTAACACAGAAATACTCTGTCATTGGTAGCACGTACTTATCATTGATATATCATCATTTATAAGTACATTAACGTACTTATAAATCAATAATAACTAAGTACGTGCTACCTATAACAGGGTATTTCTGTATTAAAGTATTTAAAGTGATACGTAATAGTGATAAAGACTGTTTTATTTTATGTAGACTGCTTATCAAATGAACTTTTAAATCCTGACTTATTATAAGTTAAATCTATAATGGATATTAATTTAACCTTTATACCTATAGCGTGCACGCTTCTATAAGCTCGACTATATTTGCTCGAAACATTGCAGTACAAACTCAACGTGCAGCAGTAACTATGCATTGTAAACGTGCATAACTTTTAGTTAAATTGAAAATTTAAAAGCAGAAACCGTTTTCTCAATTTCGCATCGTAGCCGATTTTTGGCTTCCTCTCGTTCAGATTGCTTAAATTGCAAACTAAATGAGCTTTATTCAATTCAAACTGTTGGTAACTATTTGTATGCAAAATAGTAAAAGTGTCTTATATTTTTTGGATTTTCTGTGAAAAGCAGTCGGTATGCAGATGGTAAGGTGTTCACCGTCGCCCACGGACTTCAGTAACGTCAGTAACAAAGGCATCTCGGATACGTTGCCTGCTAAGAGAGAAGAAAATAAAACAGAAAGAAAGTTATAACCTAACTCAATTATAAAGTGTTGAATGTTACGTCGCGCGTCGGCTGTTGCACAGGCTCCCGGCGATCGAATCCTGACCTGACCTCAAATATTTCAAAGCCTAGAATTAATTAATTAAGCGTAAGAAGATGACATCGGGAAGTTTACAAACCTGAATGATGTCATAGATCCGCTCTTGGATAGCGTGATAGATTTTACCCCTCAAGTGGATACAGTTTGAGGGTGTAAACATTTCAACTCGCATTGACGACCCGGGCAAGGGTTGCCATGCCAGATTGTCGTGCCAAGGGTCCTGGGTACGATACACAGCAAGGAGGTAATTTCAATGATAGGTTTGAAATGAAAATTAAAATGTTTTTTAAGAAATGAAGAAGTTTGAATTTCTGTTTCCTGGTCTGGGCGTATGTATTCTTGTCATTGTGTCTTGTCCATGGCATCCACAACACAGGGAATCCTAGTGTGCTATGCATAGACATAATACTACTAGACTAGGCAAGGTATCTGAGCATACGTAAGTGAAACCGTCACGCTGCGAAGAAAGGCAGGAGGTAAACCTATCCTTGTCTTACTTACGAGTTACGCGAGTCTCCTTGGTTCTCTTTCTAACAGCGTGACGCAAAGAAGGCGCGCTTGTCTAGTCTAGTAGTATTATGTCTATGGTGCTATGAGTTTGTATGTGTAGCGCTGACTGAGAGCCCAGAAGTAGGACCTTTATGGGAAGCGATTACGTATCGGACCTCGATTGTCATTTAGTTCGTCACAGTTCCGTCCACCGTCCATGAACAACGTGCACTGGACAGAAGCAATTGATTAATGACGACAAGGAAAAATGGCGCCGGTTATTTATTAACCTCGTGGTGCATATCGTGTTCAGATATTTTATTTTTCGTTATCAAAATTTTCAGGAAATCTTACCGACTAATAGTAATTGAATTGAATTCAATCTATTACTACAATCTATTACTTTGTTTGCTTACTCTAAATGCCGATATTTTAGCCATGTAAATGGGACGAAATGTTCACGTATATTCCCTCATCATACTCATATCTACAGACACTCTTAGGCGCTCCACCCACTGCACCGCGTCCCGCCGCGGTGCGCGGGATGGCAGATTTTACCATTGTATGCAAGTATCTCAATTTATATAGAAATCACGCCTAGCACAACACACTGCCGACGCGGAGACGTGCGGGAAATCGCCCCGCGCGCAGTTGCGTTATCCGTCGCTCCGCGCACCGCGGCGGGACGCGTCTTCAGTGGGTGGAGCGCTTAGAGTATGTATAGAGCGAGTGCAACGAAGTGGGAACAGTAGGCACGGGTGAGAACAACACGACGTTCCCGTCGCGAGCGCTTGTAGTCGTGGTTGATTGCTAGCGGTGTGCGGTTCTAGAGAGATTTTAAATATTTACGTTTCAAAATGGTCAAATGTGCAGTTCCATCTTGCAAAAACGATAGTAGGAAACACACAAAACTGAAATCCAGTATCAAATTTCATCGGTAAGTTGATTTTTATATTTATTTTTATGAAAACAAATCACGCATCGCGGGTGTGAAGGAGACGTGAGGGGCGGGCACGGAAAGACCGCCCGCGCACCGCGCTCTCCTCGCGAGGCTGTAGTGATGTGATGCGACCAACGCTGTAGTCGATATTTAAAATATGTTTTGAAATGTTTGCTATGAGAACAACGTATTATATTTATGTAACTTTAATAGTCAAAATCTCATAAACATTTGTTATAAATCATTATAGTGTGTGTTTTGTATGATATACTTTGTAATATTTATAATGCGAAAGTATTTTAACGTAAGCTAGGAATGTAAATATAAGGGCGTATTCACGTAGAAAGCTGGCTACCGGCGCCGATCTGCCAGTAAAATTAAAACTGAAGTAAAATTAAAACAAGATTAATATTAAAATGGATGATTTATTTAATTGAGTCTATGTCTATATTTTCTTCGGTTGTTTGTACCATAAACATTTATTATCTAAATAACAAGAATACTCGTGTAAAACTAAAAAACTGAGTGACTTTCGTATTTTAAATAACCAACAATATAGATCACACTCACAGCTCCATCACTAGGAGAATCTGGTATTATGGGTGCCATAGGTACAACTAATGTACTGTAGTACAACAAATGGTGTAATAAATACCTGGGCAAATGAGCTTGCTCAAGTGAAAATAGAGAAAACAAATTTTCCCAGATATGAGAACTAGCGTTCGATTAGTCGCCCTCGTAAACCATAACATTGTAAATTTCATCGAAATCGTTAGTGCTGTTAGTGTAAATAAATATACATATTTATATAAAAAATTCTCGTTTAATAGTAGGAAATAAGGTAAGTTATCGAAATAACTTATCGATACCTCGTGGCTGATCGGCACGTAATTGAAACATCCCTATCTGTCATACACGCATCGATATACGTATCTATAGATCACCTGCCTACGATGCGTTCTGTACCATTTGTGTAATACGCTCACTCTATACTAATAATAATTACTCTAAGGTGGAGCGCCTTAAAGTGTAAAAAATATTAGCAAAGAACTTAGCAGCTACCTATTAGTAAAGTTTTGTGTTCCCCTACTCGCAAATCTCGCAATTCTTATAAAAAGATCAATTTTCATTGTCAGTATACTTCTTTTTCTCTTTTAATGGACAACTTGTTGCGTTCGTCTGTAGTTTTACAAGGGCGCTTCTTAGAGGGTTGTTAAAATGTAAGGCGGCTTACACACAATAGTCTGAGCCAAGCAACAGGCATTACAGATAATATTTTGTCTGAGAAAATGAGAACTCATATCAGACTTAAAATCTTCAAAGAAGAAGCAAGATATTTTAACAAAGGCGATGAGAGACTTCAGTTTTTATGGAAGATTGAAGCAAATATTTCTTTAGCTTTTATAGGGCAGATTCTAGATTTGGCAGATTCTTTATTCGGTAGTCTAGACGTGGCAATTTATTTATGCCATGGATAACAATTTATATTGATAAAATTAATTAATTTTGCGTTTCGTTAATAGCTATAAACAAACCTTACAAAATAATCAAAACGTTCATTGAATAGCTAAACAGATATCTTGGATCAATCACAAGAATTGTGTTCAGTGAGTAGTTATGGTGAAACAACTGATACATTTCCGACTACAGGTTGGAGGAGCTACAGTTCAGTTTATGTTTTTTACAAATTTATTTCTATCCACCCCATTGACCAATTGCCAACGCAATGCATCTGTGAAACCTTTATTACTGACTTAGATTACTGATATCTACGGACGATTACCACTTGGCACTTAGGCAAGATCCGAGCTTGGCTGAGCTCCAACGCCTCCAACTGAGATCTGAGATCAGTTCCCGCTACATAGCCTGAACGTTTTATTCCCGTTCTATTCCAGGTGGTGGCTGAGTTCGAGGATGTGGAGCCAGACGCGCTATACGACGTCCTCCATGACCCCGAGTACCGGTCCGTGTGGGACACGCATATGTTGGCAGCTGAAGACGCGGGACACATCAACGTCAACAACGATGTCGGATACTATGCAAGTTAGTCTATTATGTTGGTATATCACGGTCTATCGGAGAGACGTTGGTCTACCGGAGAATCATCGTAAAGGATAGGTCCGGTCAACAACGATGTCGCATTCTATATGCGGGTTAGTCTCTTATGTTGGTCATAGTTAGTTTACCGAATAGTTTAGCCGAAAGTGGAGGTCTACCGGACAGTCTAAAGGAGACCTGTGCAAGATCTAAAATCTGATCTCATGATAGCCAACTGGCACCATGCACCGATAGTCCTCTGCGGTATTCCGTAATCCGTAGTACATAGTTGTTTAGAGTTATAAAGCATTCATAATTTATCAAAGAGAACAAGGCAATTATGCAACAAAATGATTAATTACAATGAACAATATTGTATTCAAAGAGTATCATTTTCAAACCAATATAAGTTTAACATTTCAAATCGACTGCGGTAACGAGTCACGTTTTATTACAGAGTTGAATTACTATCTAAATTCTAATATACCTACCTAGTTACTTAGTTTGTTTATTACAGGAAAGTTCAATGAAAAGTTATAACTTCATTCGTATTTCATTATGACATCAACAATGTTGTTTATAGAACTTCGAGTTACGACTTCCTCTTTACTATCGCAGATTATTTCCTTAAAATGTTGCTTGAGATCGGAATCTACTAGAGTAAATAGTTCTAAGAAATTAAACTTTGTATTGTGTCGCTTTATTCTAATTGTATTTAAATTGTTCAAAATCATATGTTTATAAGTACAGTAAGCAAAAGAATTAGGTAGGCACGGCACGTTAAAACATTACAGAATGTTTGTGTAATTATTATCAATGTTAAATGATACCTGTTACATGCGCTGATGTAAGAAAATGTCGGAGGGTGTTGTTCTACGTAATTTCTTTATGGCGAGAAATCTGCTAATATGCAGTGACTGCAAGTTGGAGAATGTATGTAGGTATATTCTCCAAGGCCTAACCCTAAATAGCTAGCAAACAAGCATACTAAAAGAGACTTCAAGTCCTTCGCCGAAATACGACGAGTTGGTTGGAAGTTAAATCAAGGTGGTGAAATCAAGCTAGCCAGGCTTTGCGGAAAAATAATACAACTACGGTAATAAAATTATTATTTAAACACATTTCTCTCCGAATTATAATAATTTATTGCATACTTTTACTGTCAAAATAAAATAATACGCAGCTGACAGAGTCCGTGAATAGTCTTAAACTTTATTTGTTAATTAATTTGGGAATATTTGCTCGCTTTATTATCTACGCGTGCTCATAATCATTTCATTCGTAATATTATCATATTATCTTGCTTCAGCTTTATTAAACTGCTGAGAACAGATAAAACTCGCCCCTCTCCGTCTGTGTATTGAAGTAAAGTGTATGAAGCATATATGACAGCGCGGTCATGAATGCCATGAATGAAAATTATGGGTTGCGAGTAGGGTTGGCACTGCTGCGTTGTCTAATTCTTGAAAAAAGGCAAATTGAAAAGTAATGCATATTTTTTATTCCGTTATTTATTTCATCAGTGAGAAGACCCATTTAGAGACTCTATTGCGTAATGGATTATTCGACCGAGAAATTGAGATTAAATGCCTTACTTTCAAAAAGAGGTAGTGGCAGACTTAACTCGTAGGTACCTACATAATAATAACTGGTTGTAACTTAGTCGTACACTAATTAATTTCGCTGTCTAAATAGTCACCCATCTATCCCTGTCTATGCATTCTGAATGTTAAATAGAGCAACTGTCCATTCGAAAGAAACAGATTCACCGCCAGAAATGGAGCTCAATGACTGGTAGCTCACTTATAAGTGCTACAAATAGGTATATAATAAACAAAGCTATAGCTTTGTTTAGTCTATAAAAATAAAAAAGTACTGATATAAATACTGATATAGATACTTATAAATAAAATATTTTCTAAAGAGACAACGCTATACAGATTAACATTTTTATAAAGAAAAAATGTTACAGTACAGGGTTGTACACGTTCAAAATTAATAACTATTATAAAATAGTTATTCAAAATTAAAATCGTCAAAGTTAATAACTATTATAAAATAGTTATTAAATTTGAACGTGTACAACCCTAGCCATACGAAGGCATGAAAGAAGCGGGCGGCAATACCAAGCATGAATCTAGTCCACATACACAAACAGGCATGAAACGATGAGATGCCGACACGCATTCGATCAGATATTCTCGTGTGCAGCCGCCATTAGGGAAGCGCTTATAAATATAGGAGAGGCGCGGAATAACAAGTGACTGCGCTTTTATGTACTCTTCTATGTATACTTATAATAAGTAATACAATTTCGTATAAAAGCAAATGATTATGTTAATAAAAGATTAGATTGTAGGAATTATGCGCCAAACCATTTTTTAATATCACATAAAAAATTGAAATGCAAAAATGTTACACTACGTATTCTCATGAACTATATAGAATAAGGATATCATAAACTTTTACGAAAGGTGCGAAATTTCTTGTACGTAATGAAATATTCAAAGATTTGATAGTATTTTCCGTTTCGTTTTCATCTTATTTTTTGTAGTCCATAGTTGCGCATACGGATGAACGGATGATGATAGGACGTGAAACTTTATTTATAGGTGGAATTGCAGTTTTCGTTTTGGTTAATCAAGTGGCTTGTTTAATGTCCATGGGCGTTCATTGCGTCATAAGGTCCAAACTTTTGCAAGGCTCTGGTCGGCAGACATCGATTTGACATCGCGTTGTAATCAATTTATTTTTTGTTTAGAATAATATGCAGAAAAAAATAATACTTAAATATTTAAAAAAAAATCCTTTTTAAAGCAAGCTTTTTAAATTTTGTGTTTGTGCTGTTTTCTGCTGACGAGTTCCTTCGTCTGGAGTCTATCCTGAGATTCCTGAGCGTCATCATTATCATAAAAATGCATTGTTACTAACTTACTCTTTGGGCTAAAACTGCCTGAAATAAATTATTTTTATTTTTATTTATTTATTGTCATCGGAACCAAATCAGTTTGTAAGGACAAAAGGGAGTAATTTTGTTTGCAAAATTTTACCCATACATACATACATATTACATGCTAACAAACCAACCAATTACGAACTTAGCGAGTTAAATAAACTTGTAATAAAGTGAAAGAGATAAAAATTCTATTAAATTAATGTTAAAAGAGTATAAACTATGGAGAAATACATTTTGGAATGCAAATTCATATTGAATCCCTATTTAAAGAAGCTCTAATAAACCAATAGACGAGCATTGTACCCCACGCAGATACGATAGAATTACGGAAATAACTATTGAATGATTTTATTGACGTCAATCCACGCTTTAACATAGCGTTATTAGATAAGAACGAACGCCAAATAATCTCTCATATGATCAAACGCTTAGCCTAATTTATTCTGAAGGCGTGCCGCCCGTTTTAGTACGTGTTACGACCTTCGACTTATGAAAATAAATACTGAAGCTTTATAAATTCCCGAAGCAATCATAGTATTGAAAACGGAAATATCATAATGAATTGATGTTTCTCTACATGTATTTACTTGAGTTGCCTTATAGTTCTGGACTTCTTTAGTCACAACGAAAATTCTTCCATGCCGTTTTGTGGGCTGTAGCTATAGAGCTAGTAATTTTTTAGCCACACAATTTTTTTAGCGTTGTACTTAATTTTGGCGCCGACTGCAAAATTATATTTCGTAAGATACATAATTAACTAATAGGAAATTATTGACATTATACCTTTTTATTTGACTTAGATACTCGTAGGTAGTACGCAACACACGAAATATGTCACAAACATAATTATGACCGTCCCAATTCCCAATCATCCCAGGGGAAGATACAGCCGGGATAAAATCTACCATATTAGATTTTGTCTTGTCCTGGACTTGGACATGAAAAGACAAACATCGAAACATCTTCAAAAACTTTCACATTTCTAATATTATTAGGATTATTAAGAAATTTCTTTTCTGAGCCGGTAAAAAATGCGAGTAATTTTTTAAGATTATCGCAATCTTACAACGTTTTATTAGGCTTTAAAAGGGTGGCGGCCATCCTGCTAATGGCTGCTCGGAATAAACGAGGGATAATTAAAGCCATAGGGGCCTTTAATGGACCGACTGAGCGGCGAGTTGCGTAGCCAAATGGAAAATATCAATTTAGCGTTTTCTAGAAATCCTTATTAGCGAGATGGTATTTTTTATACAGACTTAGATATTTATAAACGCCGTTACATCTTTATCATCATTCAATTCTAATGATGGGATATGCACACCAATATCAATGTAATATGAAGTAACTCTTACGCCCTTTGTATGGTGATTCTTTACTAAGGAGCGATTTAAGTAATCGTTAGTCACTCTGAGTTGGGACGTTAAACTCTTAAACCGCAGATTGGATCTCTAGTTTTGATTACTTTTTGTATATTAGTGGTAGTTCACAAATCCGTCTATTTAATAGTAAGCGGAGATGTAGTTGTTCTAATTAACATACTAATCCCCCAACTCAGAGTCACTAACGGTTACTTTAATCGCTCCTTAGTAAAGAATCACCATACAAATCCTGTACTAAGGAGTGATTTAAGTAACCGTTAGTGACTCTGAGTTGGGGCATAAGATTACATAACTACTGGTAACGCTACTCCTAGTTGTCACGAGTTCAAGCACGTAATGGGACTCTTTCCCTAACCCAGTAATTCCAAGCACCGTCTTGTATAGAGCGGGTAGCTAATATTGACACTCTAGTATTGTTATTGTTATGGGTATATTGCGGATTCAGTTTACAGAATATTTTGCAACAGTCACGGATAAAAATTAAATTATTCCGGTAGATACAATACAATACAATACAATACAATACAAATTATCTTTATTGTACACAAAATTATAAATGAAAATACACATTTGAACATAAACATACAATTGGCGGCCTTATCACTAAAATAGCGATCTCTTCCAGGCAACCATTGACTGGAATAATTTATCTTAGACATACAAAGGACAGGGTAGTACGTGTACAGAATCAATAATAATAATATATAATAGTGTTATAGTATGTCAGCATATAGCAGAAAATGGTAATAAAACTCACAATCAGAAGAAAAGGACAGAAAAAGAAGGAAAAGAAAGAAAAAAAGAAGGAGAAATAAAAATAATTGACAGCTACGCAGGTAAGACTTAAACAAGGAATGTGTTAACAGGACATATAGTAGTCCTTCACCTGTTTCTTAAACGACTCAATGGTCTCAGCGCGTCGAATAGCAATAGGCAGGGCGTTCCATAGTCGCACCGCCGTTGCAGTGAAGGACTTACTATAGAAGGTGGAAGAGCAGCTAGGTGTAGAAAGAGATAAGTTGAAATTAGAACGAAGTACATGTGTATCGTGAGAAAGATGCAAGTATTCAAATCGCTCTTTTAAATAATTCGGGGTATTTGGGTTAAACAGTGTGCAGTATAGAGTAGAAAGAATATGAGTATTCCGCCGAAGTCGAATTGGGAGCCACTTGAGCTTTTTACGAAATTCGGAAACGTGATCATATTTACGTATACCAAATATGAATCTTATTGCTAAATTTTGGAGTCGCTCAAGTTTATTCAGTTGCTCCTCAGTTAGATCTAGATAACAAATGTCTGCATAGTCAAGGATCGGTAAGAGTAATGAAAGAGAAAGCGCAGTTTTGGTCGAGGTTGGTAGAAAGTTACGTAGCCTTCGAAGTGACCCCATTGCTAAAAACATCTTCCTGCTAACCTCGCTAATCTGAGGACCCCAGGAGAGAGTAGTGTCCATAAGAATCCCTAGGTTTTTTACCTTATCTTTCAAAGGAATATTAATCCCATCGAGTAAGATAGGTGGTAGATCATTAAAATCAATTTTTGAAAGAAGCCTTGAGCTACCAATAACTATGGCCTGAGTCTTATGGGGATTAATAGTCAATCCATGTAGCTGACACCACAGCGAGATCTTCAGTAAGTCATTGTTCAGAGTATTGATAGCCCTCGGTAAATCCTCAATTCGGCATTGGTAGTAGATTTGAAGATCATCAGCATAAAGGTGGTAGAGAGATGATAATTGTAGACTTATGGAGTTAATATAGACAGAAAAGAGGAGAGGAGACAACACGCCACCTTGCGGTACGCCAGCAGCAACATCTGCCCACGATGAATAGTTATTGTCAGCAAAAATACGCTGTCGGCGCCCAAAGATACAAAGATACAAAGATGTTAAGCCCTAATTCTTGATAACATAAACAACAAGGATGGAAGCTTTTTTCTATTTTATGTATCAGAGTCATTAAAGAATATCACGTTATACTTACTCCTTTCAGGTTTATCGTATACCCTGTGCCACCGGTTCGTTCACTAGAGATCCCGGAGCCTCACCATATGCGCTGGATGGCTGCCGAGGGGGTTTTAGAGGGTAGAAATCCCACATAACCTGTAACCTGTAGGTTCGGGATCTATGAAGATTTCCCCCTCGAAAAAAAAATACCCTGTGCGCCGTTGACTACAGTGTTATATCGTATAAATGTTTATAAATTAAAGTTGAAAACTGGTGTGTTGTGGAACGCTGAAGCTTACTTATTAATATTTAAGCTAAAAAGCATATCCACATGAACGGAAGCACTCCCACTGCAGGAGATAGTGCGAGCTGTAGCGCTAACACGGAACTTGCATTAGAGAACCAGAACTAAATTTATAAAGCGTTAGGCCATTTGCAGAGGACAGACTTTTTGTACTCCACTTGTCGTTACGACTGAATTTTTTGAAGTGAAAACTTCTTTAGCATCGTTGTGATTTTTAAAGTCGATGAAACGAAAAAGCGACAGTTTTGTTTTACAATGTCTACTTTGTAACCCAGTTGGTAATAACACTAATGACCCTGCAAGTGAAGTGAGGTAGCTCGGGTTCGATTTGCGGTCGGGGTCGAAATTTGTGAATGATGTTTGATTTTGGGTCGTTAGTGATGTTTTTTGTATCTACGCCAGTCACGACGTGGAAATCTTAGCGTCTGTTTCTACCCTTAGGGTAATGATCCTTAAAAAGTAAATCGCATTCCTCAATTCTCTTCGTATGGTAATATTTGTCTTCGTCTACAATTTCGTAATGTCAGTCTGTCTATCCACATTTCAAAGTAGTTTTGCTCGAAACCTTTATTGTGGGATCAACTGTACGTAACATATGAAACGTTATTTATTGATAAGTAAGCTGTGGATAAGGCACCCATGTGGGAGGGATGTTATTGTGTTTGTGAGTTATTGCGAAACTTCCCAAGTCGTACCGTAAGGGTTTTCAAACAGGATTTCAGGATTGATTCAGATTTTCTTTCAAGTTAGAATAAAAATAATTTATTTCAGTTACGTATTTTACAATCCTTTTATGTACGCCAGTATTTTGCTTCTTTTAACTATTTAATTTTAGAAAAGGTGCTTTATAATGGAGAGGAAACATTAATAAAAACAATACAATATTCAAAACAACCTCACGTGAAAATCGTAAAAGTATTTCGTTAATCTATTTTGTCCTTGTTATTAATTTATAATTAATCAGTTTGGAAATTTGGAAATTCTTTTATTGATTTCTTCACTATAGGTACCCTTTGAAGATATAAGTAGGTACGTGTTATGTGCACGTACCAAATCAAGCTTTATTAAAACTATCGCAATATCCGAAAACATTTCAAAATTAAAGTTTGGAATAAGAATCGTAAAATAATAAAATATGCTTGCAATAAAACTGTTTAGGTACAACATTTTCAGGTTTTATTTATTGGCAACATTTATTAAAACGTTATTTAGTAAGATGACTAAACTTACTCGTAATATGAATGAATGAATGAATGAATGAATGAATGAAAGTTTATTTGCAATAATTGTGGGTACCTATGGATCTTATTTAACTTAATTAACGTAACTTAATACATGGAAGTATAAATGTTATTTCCTCAGTGTCCTGTCCGGCTCCGCTCAAGAACCGAGACTTCGTGCTGCAGCGGTCGTGGCTGGATACGGGCTACGAGAAGATGATCCTCAACCACTCCGTCTACCACAAGGACTACCCGCCGAGGAAGGGGTTTGTCAGGTAGGTTCAGTGAGGGTTTCTATGGTTGCAGCGACCAAATGAGGTCTATTTGTAAACAAATTTTGTTCATTTTTAAGTTTCTATATTGTAATATCTCACACTTCTCACCAACCCATTAATGGCCCACTACTGGTCACGGGTTTCTCCTCTTGAGGAAGCCTAGAGCATACTCCACCACGCTGCTCCAGTGCGGATTGGTGGAAGGGTCAGCGGCCAACCCGAGTGTCAGAAGTTTTCAAACCACCCAAGGGCCTTTGACATGGCTTAACGACTGTTAGCACCATCTCTTTCTGTACCTTACGAACTAAGCGAGATAAAATTTATTATATATAATGACTGTAAGTCAATTTCCTTGAAGCAAATTGGAGAAGAAAAGCTGGCTAAGTATTTTCTCTTCGATAATAGGAAAAACTCGCAAACTAATTCAATACGAATGTTCCCCAGATCTCAGCCACCTACGTGCTCGGTCCTCACTCTTCTGCCTATTCATTAATTACACGGGAACCAATCGATTCACACCTATATAGACCTTTCTTACACTTTGTATTATTTCTAACGTGTAAGTGTTAAATAACTATAAACAAACATTTCCACATCAGTGTTGTATTATATAATTATAATATTATGTTGTGGGAGCACGTTCATTTTTAAAGTAGGCGGTCTCTACTTCTCTACCTAGATTTATTGCAGATTTATATGTTTTTACGTAAGCTTTGGTCAGAGTGACAGACAATGTACGTGCTGTATAAACCAGTGGACCTAGAATCATGATGTACAGAGGTTTCTGCATGGTATGCCACGTCATCCTCAGCTTTCAAATCCTGTAACAAGAAGACATCATATTAGAACACTGTATACAAAGTTTTCCACTCCGAGCTATTGTTTAGCTAGACGCCGCGTGGGCTAGAGTGGTCACGTCTCATTAGTTGGTTCGTGTGCGCACTCGGCACACGCCACTCCGCTGATAAGATACGTGAGCCGCCGTCACGGTGCGTCGATGCAAACCGTGTACATAATACATGTAATCTGCTTACATCCCTCTAGGTTAAAGTGCAGGAAGTGCAAGTTTTGTTGGCTATAATCATGCTTTATTTATTTTGTGTTTGAAGTTTGAACTTTGGCTTTTAAACGCCCGAGAAAGTGGCCAATGTTTCTTTGGCTTATTTTTTGTCTGATGTGACTCTGATTTTTTGTGTAATAGTCGGTTCGCACGTGCGACAGCAACGCAACAAAATGTCACTATTAACATGTACTGTACCTGTATCTACATCATTATTGTCGTGTGGTTGTCGCATGTGTGAACAGAGACTAACTTTAAATATACAGAGTGCACCACAAAGGAAGACTTGAAAACAAAGTATGGATAGACTAGACCTTCAAAAGTTGACAGTAGATTTTTCTTGACAGAGCATTGTCATTATTGACTGGCTTCGTGGTGAGGACTCGAGAGGGCGCGGGCAGTTGGTTAGGCTACGTGTCTCGCTCGGACCCGCGTGGTGCCTTACCGGCATGGCTGGTTAATAAGTAAGTGTAGTTTTCTTCCGCATAATTACGTAGAAATCTTCAACATGTGCATCTGCAAACATGCCTGAGGCATTGCAGTATCGTGGTGGCGTCATCAGAGCCCTGAAGATGTTATTAAATTGGACTCGAAGAGCACTGTAAGCCTTTTGGGTGTACTTCACAAATAGACCACTCGTGTAACAACTTTGACAGTAAGCTTTATAAAGTTCAACATTGGCTTAGCACTCCTTCCGGAATCAGCTGTGATTTTAAGTAGTGATTTACAAAATTACCGGTGAAAGTAAACTCACGCGTATCTTCGTTATCAATGTGCATGGATTACTTTTATCGGATTAGATTTTCACACCGTCTCTTGTGACATAATTTATTTATGTAATATTCGACAAACAGTATCCCACTTTTATGTTAAATGCTCGCTTTTACAACCGAGATTAAGCGAGGTAAAACGAGTGAAAAGAGTGAATAAAAAAATAAATGAACTTGTGAATGTAATATTAAGTAATAAAAAATAAAATGAGTTAATGAATTAATTAATGAATGGATAAATTCATTTTCCTTGCCTCGCCTATTTGCAGTCACCCTATTTGTTGTCATTTCCTCACGCACCGCCTCGTACATTACTTATCCAGTCAAGCGGAAATAAAACATTCAAAATGACTTCCTCTAAACTCTAAACGTTACAGAGTGACTGCTCAGCTGGCACCCCGTCTGGTGAACCAGCTACACTCAGCAGCACGAAGGTACCCCGGCTGGAAGGCACTGACGGACTACCCCTACCACAAGCCTTGGAGGCATCCAGAACAGGTCCCATCGTATCGTATTCCGCTCGAAGATGTAAGTATAGAGGGAGATTGGGGAGAGAGTGGAAAAGTGAGGGTATAAGGGAATTTGGAGTATAGGAACAATAGGAATAAAATAAAACCGGGCAAGTGCGTGTCAGGCCACGCGCAATGTAGGGTTCTGAAGTAGTAAGTTTATTGACTATTACTTATTAACTAGTTATGCTAACATAGCCGTGATAGTTTTCTTGTATATTCATCATATATAACCTACTTTGAAAATTTTTTCACTTGTCCAACTCCAACCGTTTAGCCGGTAGGGGGGAGGACACTTGACTCTAACCAAAATTAGCACTCTAAAGCCAAATATTTCGCAAACGGTCCCTAATTCTAAAAATGATCCATAATATTTTTGAAAGACCTTTTTAACTATATCCCACACTATAGGGTACGTGACGAATAAAAAAATCCTCCTCACGTTACCTGTAGGGGAAGTACCCTGAAAAAAATGTTTTTCAATATTTTATTCTACGATTCTCGAGTTTTAATATTTATTAAATCTATATCCATGCCAAATTACGGCTTTCTGGCACTAAGGGTCTCGGCGCTTTGCTTCGGACAGACAGACGTACACGGAGACGGACCGATAGACGCACGGACAGACGGACATGACGAAACTAGTTAGTGCGCTCCCCGTATTTTGGTTTTTAACGACCAACATGATATCATTTTAGATTCTTAACTTGTAATATTGACGAAAAGGAGAAAAAAATACGTGTATAACTCATATCGATTTTAAATATAAAAAATAACTACAAACTACCACACAAGAAATAATAGTACCTACTTATAAATAATTCGATCTTCGAGTATTCGTCTCTTTTTGGATGTTTTATCTTATTTAAACAACCCAAGTTAGTTTCGTATTTGGAAGAAAAAAAGTTAGAAAATCATTTATTTTTAAGCTTTGTAGGAAGCACTTTGGGTCGTCTTGTATCGAAAAGGGTAGAGTTGATTAAGGTTCCAGCGGCCAAGTACCCAGTAAATTATGTGTAGGTACGTGTAGCCAACTATAATCCTTGCCTGGCGGAGACTTTAATAAAAAAAAAAATTCTGTTTTTTTACGAATGGCACAGCAGATAACTTGTTTATGTTTTGTATAATGCACCATAATAACTTGTACTCCAGTAGCTACTTTTGCCTTATCTTGTTAATATTATCATTATGAGGCAAGGTAGTGATTACTCTGTGGTCTAATAAAAATATTATACGTCTATGGCCAGCGTCGAATGTGAATATAAAAAAACTACAAAATATACGGATTGCAATCAGGGAATCCTTTTTTCTTCAATCAAGATAAAAGTAATTTCAAAGCCAAAATGATCTAACAGTGGACAAAGACTACGAAACTTTTATTCACGGCTTACACGAAATAAGTGCTTTGAGAATTGAGTGAATACTTTTGGTACTAATAGGACAGGGACAACTTTATACACATGCATAATAGAGCACTTTACGCACCGTACCGTGATGTACTATAACACATTTTAATAATTAAAATTTTTGACTTAGACTGCATTGCAAATAATTTTATCAAATATTAATTTCAGTGTATAGACCCTGATGCCCCACCGCCTCCTGTAGAACCAAAACCGAATACTTCCAAATCAAGGCTCGAGGTCCCTCAGCCGAAGGATTCGAGCCACAGCATTGAAGACTTAGGAGACATATCATCAGAGTTCAGCGTAGAAGTAGAAGAGCTATCAGATTTGACGCTAGACCCGGCGAAGAAGAAAGGAAAGTTTTATAGGCTAGTTAAATCAATGAAGAATAGACGAAAAAGTGTCCAGGTTGCTAAAAGCGCCGACAACCTTGTGGATGGGAAAACTGAAGAGAAACAGGAAAAGAAAAAGACTTTCAAGTTTCATCGTCGGTTTAGTCTAAGCAGAGGCCGCGAGGATTAAATTAAAAAAATAAGAACTGTTTGTACTTTAAATGAATGCTAGAATTTGTATGGAGTGTTACCTATACATATAAGAAGTATATCAAATCTTTGATATTGACATGTTAAGTTTAGTAGCTTGTATTAATGTTGGGTGTTGCAATGTTTATGTAATTGATAAGCTGTATAAATATCTCATTTTAGGGTTTATTGACATCGTAAACTATAAACCTCTAGTTAAAGGGTTTGCGTTGCTAACAGTTCTTTAAAATTGTCGATATTATCAAATTGTTGTGTTAATTGGTAAGTCGATGTTGTTGAGGCAAACGAGTTATCGAATGAGCTTAAAGCTACAAGTGTCTAAAAATAATGAGGTAAAGGTTATCGCAAATAAATTCATAAGTTAGAAAGATTATGGACGTTTTGTAGATTGTGAATTGTTTATCAAATGTTAGAGAGTTAAGAGTAATGTAGGTCTCATGTGTAAAGAATGGCAGACAAGTCAAATATAATGTTATTGAAATATACATATAAAGTTTTCTTTGACACACAGCATATATAATCGTGCTAATATACAACATTTATTCCCTGTATTATAGTGCTATACAAATGCGAATTTTAATTCATATTCCTTATTCATATTTAATTGCCTATTCAAGGTTGAGTATTATACATAAATGTTTATTTAATTAACCCTTTTAGTATGTAAGTTGATGTTGGTTTCGTAGACTGTGTTATAAAAGACAGTTAAGTCTATATATTCGAGTAACAATATAACTGATATGTTGTAGTTATTTGACTTATATGCGCGCAAATGTAGTTTTTGTTGCGAGATACTATAACAATACTGAGTCAGAAAAAGTAAACAACTGAATCATGAGCGTAGCGAGTGGTTTAATTTAACAATTGTGTAACATTAAAATTTATACTTGAGCATTTATATTTTCGAGCAAATTTTTTTTCTGAATAAGCTAAATTTAACGTTGGTAACTAGTTTTTTCCATGTTTTCTTTGGATTTCGTTCGTGGAATTTTATTCAATAAACAATTTTCTTTGCTAGTGAGGTGAAAAATAATTGGTTGTGATATCACGAATGGCACAAATAGGGTTTCACTGTTTCCAATAATATCTAGTAATGGGCATGTCGGAATAGCAAATTGTGTATATCGCTAAAAATCTTGTCAACAAATTCGATAACAAAATAAAAACTTGATTATAAACAGTATAAATAATAATTATAACAATAAAATTATGTAATAATCAATAGTCATAAAGTTTGGCACAAAAATAATTTAATCATAAAATGAACAATATTAAAGAGTGAGATTTTCATTAGTGATAAGAAAAAAATCCGCATGAAAATTTTCTAATTCATTGACAATAGAAATACTAGGTACTAGGAACTTTGTAGATAGTTAAAAATATCTCTTTTATACTGTTACGCTTTTATGGAATGTAGAATGTTGATAATTGTTCAT
The DNA here is from genome assembly GCA_911387775.1 of Thymelicus sylvestris. Classification (NCBI taxonomy): domain Eukaryota; kingdom Metazoa; phylum Arthropoda; class Insecta; order Lepidoptera; family Hesperiidae; genus Thymelicus; species Thymelicus sylvestris. The sequence continues at coordinate 15,357,847 of OU426893.1, forward strand.
GGTGAGGGTTTTATTTTAAAAAAGGTTTTCTTCTAAACTCTAGGCAGTAAAATTATCTTCTAAAGGATAAATCACTAGCATTAGGAAAAACCACAAAAAATATTTTAAATTAACCAAATAATTTATTACTATCTACTAAATAAAATAATTCGAAAATGAATACTATCTATCAGAGTTTTGACAACGATTCATGTAACTGGGTCGAAATATCGGCGCAAATTATAAACATATCGTGATTAGATAAATGTGTAGAACGAAGAACGTTTTTTTTTCGAAATATTATGTCCTTTTATTCTTAAAATCATTCGATGTCATTTCACACAAAAACGCATCAAGCTGTGTACGGAATATTGCGTTTCATAAACTCAAATTAATTTACCTATACGAAATGCAAAATTGTATCTGTGATACACATATATTTTTTTCTACTATAATTATCTCTATAAAAACAATAATTATCTACTCATTGTGCATAGTCTAATTCGCTTTAATTGGATAGCAAATTAATGTTGCTGTTTTTCACTTTTTCCTCTTCGCTATTGTCGAGGCAGGGTCCTTTCCTCCCTATGTTGATTTTTAATGCATAACGTCACATTGTTCTAACACCACGAAATTCAAGAGTGCCTTTGCAAGAAGGCAAAAAGACTGCAGAAAATTGCTCAACAACATTTTACATAAAGTCACTTATCTTTTACCTTAAACATATTACCTATATGGATAAAAGGTGATGTATAAAATATTTGACTCTATAAATTTAGTTATGTAATAAATTCATTGAATCATTTATTAAATGAATATTGTTCTGAAGTGTTAGAATATAAACAATGATACATTGATTTTCAACGGCCCTGCCTCATGTAAAATTTAAATCGCTGCCTAATGGCTGTATGTTGAATGTTATACCACGCCTTAATCATTAGCTTTGTATTCTATCTTGTCAAAAACATAATAATCAACTGATGCAAAAACTATCATAATGATGCTTGCTTTTATGTTACCTAAGTATTGTAACTATTTTATATCGAATATAGAATAGAATATCTTACAACCATTGAAGTATAATAAGGTTTTTACAATAAAAATAATGTACAAACACGCTATTATTGAAGTTATTTATTTATCGCCGGACCTTGGAGTATTTGTTAACTAATATTAAGTACTAGATTTATTAATGTGTGGGTGAAGTGTATTAAAGCTGACCACAACACCGACACAACCAGTATATTTAGATTAAGTACTTTTATCTTTCTGTAAAAATCAATAGTGAAATGATAAGATGTAATGGTAAGATGTTTAGATTGTACTGTCGAAGGTCTAGTATTCATTTGTGCTCGGCTGGCAACGCGTCAGTGATGACTTTTGGGGTTACTGATCTTCTTGGGTGGCGATGAACAAATGACCATAACACACACACACACACAAACTTATCATAAAATATTTTATACTTAATCTTCTAGTATAGAATTACTTTTGAATTTATTTTTTTCAGATGTTCCACTGAAGCACCTAGCGTATTATTCTATTTAAATCCGTGATTACTTTTTGCATCGTCGATTATGTGACTTTATTACACCTTCAATGAAGGAAACGCGTTCACGTGAGCAAAAAAAGTGAAATGGACAAAAAGTAAATACTTTGAGATCTCCAATAGATCGGACAATAAAGGATAAAGTTTTTTAACGGCGACGCCTAGGCAATTCCGTAATCATGAAAAGATTAGTAATAATACCGTTTATTTTTTGTTTATTTGCCATTTTCTTATTCAAGTTCAAGGTTGACTAGATTGTCCAATTATGTGTGAGTTTCCACTGTCGTGACATAGAGAGTCAGTCATCTTGACTTAAATGCCAATATTTAATTAAATGGAGTGTTTTGAATATTAACGGGTTTTTTTTCACACCTCACAGTAGGTTTTTACCTGTGTCATGTGGTGGCAGGTGGCATGGACGACACATATAACACATCACAATCACACCCATTACCCGAGCACAAATATTTATCTGTCACATATATATCTGCCCCGGCCGGGAATCGAACCCGGGACCCGTCGCTTCGCAGGCATGGTCGCTACCAACTAGGCTATAGGGTCGTCAAGGTACTCACGATTTTTGTATTTTATAATGATATTTCGACGCGGTTACATGGATCATGTCCCGCTGTGACCATGATATATGACCATAAAAAATCTTGAGTACCCGTTTGTTTTCTAAATGTTTAGGGTCCGTTCAGACAGACCGGCTCGGAGAGCATCGGCCTGCTCTTTTCTTTTCACACAGACCGGATCGTATACGCTTGTAATTGGCCGGAGCGGAGCCGCCAACTATTTCACACAGGCTGGAAGAGATCTGAAAGCGGATGCGGTCGGATGTGCTCGGAGCCGGTCGGATGCGCTCGGAGACGGGTGGATACACTACAAAGGCAGTACCAGTATTCCACGCAGTCCAAGTTTTGTTTTCGGTGTGTTAACGTGTGCTTTTCGAAACATGGATTTAGATAGCTCCGATGAAGAAATATATTTTTGTTAGCAAGATTACTTGAAATAGGACATAGCAAACGTAAGCGCAAGCGGAAACAAATATGGGCAAATTGGAGCTGATCGGCTGCGCGAGCGAGAAAGAGCATGCCATTGGAGCCGACAGGCTGCGCGAGCGAGAAATAGCTCGCAATCGGAGCCGGTCGGCTCCTCTTTTTATTTCACACGAAGCGCGTTTAAGCATTTTAATGACAATAATCTAAATTTTACTAACAAAAAATAACCGACTTCAAATTCTCAAAAACTACTTGTCAGATCTCGTTCAAATTTATGTGGGACCACACGATAAGCACCAGCTTTCTATTAAAAAAAGAATCATCGAAATCGGTTGACGTGATATTGAGTTATTCGTCAATTTGTCGCGCACATCTTAACACAAATTTACGACTTATGTAGTTTTCTCATGGATGCCATTGTCAGATCTCAATAAAATTTATGTGGGACCACATGACAGCCATCAGCTTTCAATTAAAAAAAGAATTATCAAAATCGGTTCGCCCAGTCCAAAGTTCTGAGGTAACAAACATAAAAAAAAAACAGTCGAATTGAGAACCTCCTCCTTTTTTTGAAGTCGGTTAAAAAAGGTGCACATGCAAAAATAAACTTTACTACAATTATTCAAAACTCTGTTTCCAACGTGATAAAAATCTGCTCTCCTCTCCGAGCCGGTCTGTCTGAACGGACCCTTAGTGTTCGCGATGATATAAGTTTATAAGTTTAAAATCATATCTTAAATGGAGTCTACAAAACCTGTTGCCCCTTTTTTGTAGGTAAGTAAGTGTACGTTAGTATATTAGTTTATTGTAAGTAAGGACAGACTGGTTGGACAATGGAAACGTCTAGATAACAGCTGACCAACGATAAATAAATTAAGCGTCATAACTCAAATAAATGCTAGACAATGGTAAAGACATTAGCAGTATGATGTGACGTAAAGCGTGTAATGTGTAACTGTAGTCCATCGATTCATAACAATATTATTGTTTTGGGACAATGACGTGATAGCAAAAGAAGCAATTTAGAGTTCCGTCTGTCTGTAGCACATCACAGTAAACCTTAGTTAGAAACTTGGCTACGAAGCTGTTACATATTTGGCATGGGTATACAAAATGTAACACGCTGAAAAAGCAGTGGAATAAAATTTTGAAATAATTCCTTTCCGGGTACTTCCCCTACGTGAAAAGCGAGGATGATTTTTTGAAGTTACATTTCTTAAGGCGCGTTTGGAAAAAATATGAGTATAAAATTATGATGCGACAGCCAAAAAGCGACGTGATGAACGTGCGTGATATAGGCACAGTATAAATATATTACATTCCTCTGTGAATAATTACAGCGTGATGTCTATAAAGACATCACGATCTTTCTTCTACATTGGTTATCAATCCTTCGAACGATGTACTAACCCAAGGCCATACCTAACAATAAAAACCGGGCAAGTGCATGTCAGGCCACGCGCAATTTAGGGTTCCGAAGTTGTAAGTTTATCGATTATCACTCATTAACTACTTATGCTAACATAGCCGTGATAGTTTTCCTTGTAAATTCATCATGTAACCTACTTTTGAGAATTTTTTCACTAGTCCAACTCCAACCGGTTAATCCAAATATTTCTCAAACGGACCTCTTGTACTTCCAAACATAGCCTAACTCATAATATTTTTGGAAGACATTTTCAACGATACCCCACACTATACACGATGAAAAAATAATTCATCCTCACGTTACCTGTAGGGGAGGTACCTTGAAAAAAAAGTTTTTCAATATTTTATACTACGATTCTGGAGTTTTAATAAATATGTGTGTCCATGCCAAATTACAGCTTTTCAGCACTATGGGTTTCGGCGCTTTGCTTTGGACAGACAGACGGACGGACAAACGGACGGACGGACGGACAGACGGCCAACCGGATAGACGGACGGACGGATATAACGAAACTATAAGGGTTCCGATTTTACTTCGGTACCCTAAAAACTAACTTAACATCTCAACAATACCGGTTTTACAAGTTTGCAAGTAACCGATTAGGTGATTAATTAGCTAATTCAAGTTAGATAACTTGAATTTTATAATCAGATGATTATAAAATTTTTCATTATTTTATTTTATTACGACACCGACCTCGTAGCCTAGTAGGTGTTTGTGATGTCTTATTTGAGCTCCCGTGCTAAATGATCGTCAATATTGGATTCTAAACGCAATGGCAACTTAAAAAAAGAGGCCAACTTGCTTATCGTAATTGGAAGAAAGTTCTTCAAATGGCTAAGAAACAAAGGGTGGATAATTTCGAAATGGCAGATTTCTTTTAGCCCTTTCAGCATGTCAATATACCAATGTAAATCCTGAAAGCCTGAAGCTTTAATGGTCAACGAATAAATCAATGAAGGCCTTCAAACATGACAAGAGCTATTGATTGAATATCCAACTGATACGGCCGCCCGGCCATGACAGTACATGACGACAGCTTGGCATTTAAAAGTAGGTAAGTAGCTATTGATTTTAATATCAATTCTGCTACAAAATTCTAACTGTAGATACTTCTAATTGTAACTGTATCGTGTGGCATATCAAATTAAAGGGCTTGTTGAAGGGATCTCAAATAAATGTTAAACTTAGTTCTACAATACATAGTTTTGAAGTTATTCAACAAGGAAGCGATAATTGACCATTGACCCACCCTTATCTCCAAACTACTGAAGCTAGAACTTTGAAAAAAAACAGAGAAAATAGTTCTTCACTTAATTATTACAGGAAAACCTACAAGAAATGTATGGTCCTAAAAGAAATCGGTAAATAATAAGGTTATCAACATACAGAACCCTCTCCACGCGAGTTTATAGTTTTCATCTATATTGAATTACCCTACTTAATTAAAGGGAGACAGTAACTAAAGGGGAGAGATCCGATTCTAAAGCGAGCACAGATAAGATAAACAAAACTTTTTCTTTGATTCGAGTTTGCAGGCTGTTTATTTAGAATGCCTTAAGGTTTCTCTCATTGTCAGTATCGCAGTGTTTAGTGAAGGATACGAGACGTTTGCGTCAAATAAGTAGTGAAATACAATACGGCTTTACAAAAAGATCTGTCAGCTATTTCCCGCCAAATTTTTTACGCGAAACCAATTTTATTGAAGAAGATAAACATTTATTCAAACGTATTGTGTTTATATTCCTGAAAAAGGTAATCGGTGCTCCGCTTCAATAAATGTTATTATACGTTTAGAATTTTACACAAAATTAGTTTCCATATTAATCATTGCAGTACTATCAGGTCACAGTCAGAGGAATCAACAAAGAAGGTAAGATAATGGTTTATTATATTTAACTTTATTCATTTTTCATCATACTTAGAGACTTACTAATAGTGATTTACTCATGGTGTGACTTAACCTTTAATGAACTGACAACTATTACTGACTGACTACTATTTAAAAAAATATGGACGATTCTTCATTGAACTATTATTACTAGCATACGAGTACATATAACCGTTTGAGCAATGAACTGTCGTCATTTAAGTTTGGCTACATTTTTCAGTGGATTCAGTCGATTTTGAAAAGAGAAAAGGGGCTCGATTTTGAAAATTTTACCTCTAGGCGCGACACTAATTATGTTCTAGTATTGTAAATTATACTTCAATGATACTTCAATGCTATTGTTAAATGTTTTGTTGCTCCTTTATAGGATTTTATAAGGGAGAATAAATAAACATAACTTATTATCGAATATTTGTTGAACTTGTGTTTGCTTCTAATACGTCCTTGTGTTCTTAACCTTTTAAGGACTTTTTAATAGCTTTTTAATTTTAAATACGTCCTTTGGGAACAGTTTATTGCGCAAACATCGGGTTTGCGATGTCGGTCGGTGGGTTTTTTCCGTTCCGTGACCAAAGCTTATAAGTAACTTTTGTCAATTATCAAAGTATTACTAAGTATAAACCTACTGTAAGAAATAAGTACTAAAATAGTATTGTTAAAAGCTCGCAGTACTCTGTCAAGTTTTTCGATTTTTAGAGTTAATAGTGATTCCTATTTATTTTATATATATAGGTACCTAAATATTTTTACTGAATAATTATTATTCATTGTCGTTAGTTTAGTTAAAATTATGTATTATTAGTGATATCACCCTTTTGCTTCAGTCAGCCGCAAAACGCCCCAACTCCGGCTGATTGTTTGATTTTTTTTTCTGAACTGGATTCTTCTTTTTCCCTATTGGCTGAAAACGCCTTAGCTTAACTATCGAAACATCATAGGACTAGCTACTGATTTCTAAATCAGTAAATAATTTTAAGGTAATATACTGTATGTAATAAAATAATTAAAATGTATGACTGTTTACTACGAGTGATGTTTTTATTGCTTTGTCAATTTTGACTTTCGTTAAGTGAGCCGTTTGTGAGCTATGACAAAATAAATCATTTCACTTTGACTAACTGAGCTTCATGAACGACTTAGATCACCTCATCTGTCCGTTTGTAGGCAATTAACCTTAAAAAATTATGCCGCCTAAATTTTTTGATCTCATTGTCAAATGCCGGTTAATTTTTCGCACTGTATACCATAATAATTATTACTTATTTATTATTCATGTTCAGCTTGTCCGATACGTCCGATAGCATAAGCACTTAGAGTTCAGCTAATTTGTCCTTAACGTGTCATGTTGTTTAAATATCTGTTATAAAACATGTATGTGTATTAAGTTATTGCCTGCTTCAAAGGATTGTGCATTTTGGTGCATATGCGCGCGTACTATAAAATAATAACAAATCTATTTAAATTATATTACATACAAAAAACATTTGTGGCAACGTACGTCATAAACTTTGAAACTATCCTACAGATGTTACCGAAACTGGTTGAAAGGCAATAATGCGAAGATAGTTTTAGACCACTAAAATAATGCATTAGACACATTCGGTCCATTCATGAAGTCGATTTTCAACTTTTCGCATACAAAATTTTTCCTGAATTTTTATTTCTTAATTCAGCGTAGTAGCACACGCCAGGTACCTATCCACTAATTTTCTATAAAAAAATTTACAATAATCTGAATTTTATCAAGAAAAAAATAAGCGACTTCAAAATAACTCAAAAACTACTCGTCAGCTGTAGTTCATATTTAAGTGGGACCATATGACAAGAACCTCCTCCTTTTTTTGAAGTCGGTTAAAAATAAACAAAAACTGCCGTCATAAACAGGCAATAAATCAATGTAAAATCAACTAAAAGAACCCATATACCCAGGTTTGAAAAAAAAAATAGTAATCTGCATAAAATATGCACGCTTAAAATATCCATGCAGTCGAGTAAAAACCGGCCAATTGCGTGTCGCGCCACGCACTATGTAGAGTTCCGTAGTTGTAATTTGAAAACTATAACTTGATAACTTGATAAACCTACCTAGATGTAATGGTTATCTCTTTAAATTCTACTACTGTCGTGATTTTTTTTCACCTGGTCTACACTCTACAATCTCTACATCAAAGGAGCAGGGAGTACTCTTGTCTTTAAACAGAATTTAATAAAAGGACCTAAAAGTCACACACCATGCGGTAGAGAAAAAATTGAAAAAATCCCACTTTACATTTTGAGGATACCTCCAAAATAATTTTATTTAACCATATCATAAGTGTGATAAATATGTATATTCATGCCAAATTAATTGTACAGCTTTCTGCCTTTCTAGCACTGAGGGTCTAACGCCCCAACTTAGAGTCACTAATGGTTACTTAAATCGCTCCTTAGTACAAAAATTGTATGGTGATTCTTTACTAAGGACTGATTAGAGTAACCGTTAGTGACTCTGAGTTGGGGCGTCTGAGCTAAACCACGCATTTTCTGACGAAATTACGAAATCAAAAGGCAGTTGTCTAAAGAATTCTAAAATGTAGTGAAATGTTTATAGCAGGTATAATGTTACTAAGTTGAATGTCTCGTACATTGTAAACAACGGGTTTATTCCTCCTTCTATATAGATCGTCACGTTTTGATGTTACTCATCCATAAAAATATGGCGACAAGGCGTGATTAAACTAGTTTTAACGTACCTATTCTTACCTTATGATAGAGATAATAATATTATCATCTATTTTTATATAATTGGCAAGTGAATATCGGACCACAAACAGCGAAAAGGTCGGGGGGGGGGGAGGGGGGGGGTCCGGTTTTGGGGGGAGGGGGTTCAAGAAAATACAACGACTAAAAGTAAATAAAATAACCCTAAAGAAAATTGATTGACTCTGATGTAGTGCCATCTATTATTACTTTAGTCAAAAAGTTCAAAAACGTGTTTAATACAAATAAAGCTCCTAAAAATATGTGCGATATCTCATTCGATTCGGAATGACGTCTAGAAAAATGGAAAAATGTTTTTTAAGGGTTTATTAGCACATAAAAATTTCAGTCCTTAACTTTTTCTTGGGGGGGGGTTTGGACCCCCGAAACCCCCCCCCCCTGGCTACGCCCATGATGGCTACCGTTGGCGTCCGAAGGTAGCCAAAAGAGTAGCAATGGCTACTCTTCAGTCAGTTTGATTATGATGTCAGGAATGGACGTAGAAGAGATCGCGCTTATTTGTTACGTACGTCGCTGAAAAATACTACAAGAAAAGAAAAAAAAGAACAAACCTTCGATTCATCGTTTTTTATCAGATCGAAGCCGATGTGGTGTTTTTTTTAATCTATATTAAGAATTTTTAATAAATATCCTATGCACTATCCCACAAAAACGGACAAATTTGAATTTTCAGAATATTTTTTCTGTATCGAAACTAATTTTTCCATACATAAGTTCACCGAGCGCCCGAAATGGCGGCCGGTTGGCTACTCGGTGAGGTAGGTGCAACTTACACGTGTACATTTTATTGGCGACGTCGCTAGCTCGCCAAAGTCTTCAGACTCCACATAGCGCGCTGGCAGTCATGGCTACGCTTCCAAATTGGCGACGTTGCCACACCGTCACCAAGTGAGGTATCTGCCATACATTTCAATATAAACTATTTGGATACGTGGCCGGCGACGTCGCCATGGCGTCCCGGTGAGGTCACTTACTCACCTTCTAATAATCCTATATCCGATATCTTTTTTTCAACTTACCATCAACCCAATCAATTTGTCTAGACAAACAACATGGAATATGTAATGATGGCTTTGAAATAAAAAACTTTAGCACACGCCGCTAGTTAATTATGTAAACTAATGATTTGCATTCAGTCGTTTTATTTAATCGATTCAAATCAAGAAATCCAATGTTTTATCGATCGGTTGCGGACTGCGGTTGATTCATCGAACTCTCATAATTCAATAAGTCTAGGCTGTCTAACAAACAATAAATAAACTTTTTACATTAGTAACTAACCGACCGTGACCTGAGTGTCTGTGGTTGCAGAAACATAATTTTAAATATCTTAATTTATTCTCTATTGAAGTTTAACTTAATTTCGAAGCGTAGAAAGATTTCATAGTCTTCTCGTATAGAGTTTTGTTTGCTATTAGTTTCCAAAATTTTATCTGTAGTTGTTAAAATGTTACCTACGTATGGTTCATAAAATGTTATGTGTAAATAATTACCTTGTAATTTGTAATATCAGGTGCTAGTTTCCGTAATTAAGGTCATATAGGTACTCACTTTAAAATTGTCTTTTCAAACAAACTCTCAACCCCTATTTACCTTCTTTAGAGGTTCAATATTCTACAATTAATATTGTCTACACATTTCTTGCTTCAGTCAGTCAGGAAAACCATTTTTAGGGTTCCGTAGCCAAATGGCAAAAAAAGGAACCCTTATAGATTCGTCATGTCTGTCTGTCTGTCTGTCTGTCTGTCCGTCCGTATGTCACAGCCACTTTTTTCCGAAACTATAGAAACTATACTGTTGAAACTTGGTAAGTAGATGTATTCTGTGAACCGCATTAAGATTTTCATACAAAAATAGAAAAAAAAGCAATAAATTTTGGGGGTTCCCCATACTTAGAACTGAAACTCAAAAATTTTTTTTTCATCAAACCCAGGTACGTGTGGGGTATCTATGAATAGGTCTTCAAAAATAATATTGAGGTTTCTAATATCATTTTTTTCTAAACTCAATAGTTTGCGCGAGAGACACTTCCAAAGTGGTAAAATGTGTGTCCCCCCCCCCCCGTAACTTCTAAAATAAGAGAATGATAAAACTAAAAAAAATATATGATGTACATTACCACGCAAACTTCCAACGAAAATTGGTTTGAACGAGATCTAGTAAGTAGTTTTTTTTTAATACGTCATAAATCGTAAACCGCAATTTACCTCGATCAAAGTTACAACGAACTTGCGAGTCCGACTTGCACTTGGCCGCTTTTTATAATTAACTATTTAAGATTTAGGCTCAGTCTTCGAGTAAAATGGCTGTGACCAATAAAGGACGCAACGTAGTTAGTTATAAAGGTCAACTTTGGCCTATACTCTCGCCTTTAGTCAAAACAAATGTCTTAAAATTTTATATTTTTTGTCTTTGCAGTTTCCGTATTTTATTCTTGTTTTTATATCAAAAACTAATCAAGACTTACATTATCCAATTCAACTAAATGCTTGGTTTTTATTGGTTTTATTTTTCTATTAAACACTCAATTAATTCGTGTATAATCAACTCAACTGTTCTATTACTTTAAAGAGGATGAGATTGCATTTGTAATTGGTTTGCGAAAAAACATACAAAGTAAATATAGTATCTAATTAAATATAAGTAGGTAGACTACTTACTTTTTCGATACAATCCTCTTCAATATATTTTTGTTAAAAGGGATGTTGACACATCAGTAAATTAAAATAAATGTATGTTTAAAGTATCAAGGAAAACATTTAAACATTAAAATATTATTCTTTTGTCGAAATCAATCACAATAATCACAATAATTTTTGCCGTATTGGGGCGGCTTAGAATACTAACCCCAATCCCACGCCGGATGGGTGTCGTAAGAGGCGACTAAATCCGGCCCGCTGGTGGTAGGGCCCCTCGAAGGATTATATTGGTAATATTGATTTTAATTTGTTAATTAATACCATTATTGCTATTATTATCTCTCCATGGGGTTCGCCTGGATAGCTACCACCCTCGAGCATGAGTCAGCCGCCAAACGACTTGTCGTGTTCCGGCTGGGGGCTTGAGTGCCAGTTCTTCTTCTTCTTTCTCCCCCGTCTATTAATCATTTCCCTCCCCATTCTATTCTATTTCCCATCCTGAGGTCGTTTATTTTCGTTGCTTCTGGGGTCCGTTGGTGTCATCATTTACTGCCCTCGAGCGGTTGGGCGTGATGGATTGGCACGGCGGCCAGGGAGAGCCGATGAAACGTTACCGCTGGCGCCCGTTGGTTGTAGGGGACCCGAACCCAGGAGTCCCGGCCTGGGAGGCTGTCCCGCCGCCAATGTTAAAAGCCCGTCGAATGATTTCCTTGCCAGTTTGGGAACTGGATGTGGACGGGGATTTTATTCACGGGTTGGATCGGGGGTCCTTCCGTCCGCCGCGCCAGTAACTCACTCTACCCAATTCGCCGAGAGAGTTTTACTGACTACGCTTTGACCCTGGTGGCTTCGACGATGTACTGCCTCAAATCTTTCTTTTTCTTCCCGCAATAAAATTATGAAAATGAAAAATAAAAGTAAAAGGTCTAAACCAGCGGCACCCCCTTCCACATTTCTAGTGGACTTCTGTAACATTAGGGGCTTACATTCTAACCTTAACGCCGTTCACTGCCATCTCGAAACGGCGCGGCCGGCCTTATTCTTTTTGACAGAGACACAAATATCGGCTCGAGAAGAAACATCATATCTACAGTATCCGGGTTATAATTTAGAACATAAATTTATACCACACGCCGGTGTTTGTGTGTTCTCTCGGGACGATATTTGCTGTCAACGTTTTCATTTTCTTGAAGGTAAAGACCTGTCTACCATCTGCATTCGCGTTGACCATGGTGGACAAACGCGCGTCTATATAAGTCTGTACAGGTCTCATAGCGGTAATACCGAAACAGATCGACTCTACGAGCACGTACAGGGGGCGATTGACTATGTGCAAGAGCAGATCCCTCGTGCCGAAGTGGTGGTCCTGGGAGACTTTAATGCCCATCATATTGAGTGGCTAGGATCACGCACAACGGACTATGCAGGGAAATCTGCTCACAGCTTTGCCTTGGCTAATGGCCTCAGTCAGTTAGTATCCAGCCCAACCCGGATCCCTGACATTGACGGCCATTATGCTTCCACTTTGGACCTCCTGTTAACCTCCCACCCTAATGATTATGCTGTATCCGTCGAGTCGCCGCTTGGCTCGTCTGATCACTGCTTAGTGCGATCTTCTGTGCCATTAGCTCGGCCCGATGATCGGCGACCATGCGCGTCTCGCCGGGTCTGGCATTTTGGATCAGCGGACTGGGATGGTTTGCGGGAATTTTACTCATCATACCCTTGGAGGCACATCTGTTTCTCTTCAGAAGATCCCAACTCCTGTGCCCTTTCCATAGCCGATGTGGTACTCCAGGGCATGGAATGCTATATTCCAAACTCTGTGGTACCTGTTGGTGGGAAAACTCAAGCCTGGTTTGACAGAAACTGCTTTAAGGCATTACGCCTGAAGCAATCTGCCTACCAGGATTGGGTAGAGGCACGCGAGCTAGAAGGCTCCGATTTACATCTTCTGAAAAAGAAATTTAATGCTGCCTCCTGGTCCTCAAAAAAGCAAATTGCCAAGGCAAAGTTCAAGCACATACACAGAACAGGCAGGAGACTATTGAGACATGCGTGTGGTAGTCGTGCTTTCTGGTCTCTAGCCAAAGCCATTCAAGGCAATTTCTGTGCGTCGTCCCTTCCGCCTTTGCGCAGAGCAGACAATACCCTGGCCCACACCGCAAAAGAGAAAGCCGAAATACTGGGCACACTCTTTGCGTCGAACTCGACTCTTGATGACGGGGGTAACACACCGCCTACCATCCCGCTGTGTGGTGAGCTGATGCCCGACGTGCGTTTTACTCAGAATGCCGTACGTCAAGCTCTGTTTTCCCTCGACATCAACAAGTCGAATGGGCCGGACGGTATACCTGCTGTTGTGCTAAAAACGTGCGCTCCGGAGTTGACCCCGGTTTTAACGCGCCTTTTCCAACTTTCCTATTCTGCCGGCATCGTGCCGTCTTCATGGAAGGTAGCCTTAGTCCACCCTATCCCCAAAAAAGGAGATAGATCAAGTCCATCCAATTACAGACCAATCGCGATAACCTCTCTGCTCTCCAAACTAATGGAGCGTGTAATAAACACCCAACTGCTCCGGTATCTAGAGGATCGCCAGCTGATTAGCGACCGTCAATATGGCTTTCGCCACGGCAGATCGGCTGGCGATCTTTTAGTATACCTTACTCATTGCTGGTCAGAAGCGATTGAGAGCAAGGGAGAAGCATTGGCTGTAAGTCTGGACGTTGCAAAGGCCTTCGATAGGGTGTGGCATAAGGCATTACTCTCTAAGCTGCCTTCCTATGGAGTACCCGAGAAATTGTGCAGATGGATTGCCAGTTTTTTATCGGAGCGGAGCATCAAGGTCGTTGTTGACGGAGCATGCTCGGACACGAAGCCCATAAATGCTGGCGTCCCTCAAGGCTCTGTGCTCTCACCTACACTGTTCATCATGCATATCAATGATATGCTTGACATCAGGAACATGCATTGCTATGCTGATGACAGTACGGGTGATGCTCGCTATACAGGCCGAGCAAATCTTTCTCGGGTGCAGATTGAGGAGAAGAGGAAGGAACTTGTGTCTGAAGTCGAGACATCTCTGGAGCGGGTCTCGGAATGGGGCAGACTAAATTTAGTCCAGTTCAACCCCGAGAAGACACAAGTTTGCGCGTTAACCGCTAAGAAAACCCCATTCGTCGTGGCACCTCGGTTCCAGAACACTCCTCTTAACATCTCCAAAAGTATTGGGATCCTTGGTGTCGACATTTCGAATGAAGTTCAGTTTCGGGACCACTTGGTTGGTAAGGCCAAACTAGCTGCAAGGAAATTGGGAGTGCTCAATAGAGCTAAACAGTACTTCATGCCTAAGCACAGATTGATGCTCTATAAGGCTCAAATTCGACCACACATTCGACTCTCATCTTTGGGCCGGAGCCCCAGCTGGCCAAGTGGACACGTTTGACCGAATCCAACGACGAGCCATTCGTCTTGTCGACGATCCCAAGCTTACAGACGGATTAGAGTCGCTTAAGTTGAGGAGAGACATAGGCTCGCTATGCGTATTCTACCGTCTGTATAACGGGGAGTGTTCTGAAGAACTGTTTGATTTAATACCTGCGGTTGATTTCCGTCACCGTACTTCACGTACCAGGTTCCATCAACACCACCTAAACACCTGGCGTTCGTCCACAGTTCGGTTTTCACGTAATTTCCTGCCACAGACGTGTAAACTGTGGAACAAACTTCCTGCATCGGTGTTCCCGCTAAGCTATGACATGGGGTCCTTCAAGAAGCGGATCTTTTCTTTTCTTCGTGGCCGGCAACGCATTGGTGACGCCCCTGGTGTTGCTAATGTCCATGGGCGACGGTGATCACTTACCATCAGGTGACCCGTCTGCTCGTTTGCCTGCTTAAGGCATAAAAAAAAAATAAAAAAAAATAAATAAATAAATTAAGTATAATTATTTTAAAATGTTAAAAATAGTACTCACTGTCACGTGGCCTCAAACGCCATTTTGAGCTTATGACGTCATTGTTCGCATTTTATATGCAAGTGCAACAAACTTCAGACGACAGATAGTATTGAATATCTGCTAGTGACGTCAAGTGACGTTTTTGGTGGGAAATTTGAAAATGTTTTTTATTTATCAATTTTTGTTTTTAAATTGAAGATTATTATTTTTATAATATTTTTTTCGTGAATCTAATATTCTGTCTATAAAATCAAATTTGTCAACATCCCTAGGCCCTATTACTTAGCACTTGTGGAAAGGAAAAATTGTCAATTTGCCACCATGTTCAATAATTAGGTATCTCACATTTAAAAATGGACAGGCACCAAAGTTTTACCCGAAACGGACTAGTACTATTATTTCTTCTGTGCCCGGACTAAAACTGTTTTTTTAACGGGCATTTTTATGTTTACTCCATTTTATATAGTTAATTTAAAATATTGTAGTTGTCAAGAAAAATAGTTGCATATTTATTGCAAAAACTTCGTCAAACATATCGAAAATTGGGATTTCCGTATAATTACAACTAAAACAAAACTGGCGCATCTTCCAAGCTAATTTTCCTTGTCGTACTGAACTATATAGGTATATGGGTCAACTGTAGGTAGGTATGTATGTGTATGGAAAACGCGTACGAGTTAGCTTGTAATTACAATGCGTTACGGTGATTGGATTAGATTGATCCCATCAAAAACATAAATGTAAAGTGAGAGTCAATTTCAAAAAAAAAAAAGAATTGAGATCTAAATGGGTGCCAATTTCTGTGTAGAAAAGCCTAAAATTTTAGTCACAAGAACAT
This sequence comes from Thymelicus sylvestris, assembly GCA_911387775.1. Classification (NCBI taxonomy): domain Eukaryota; kingdom Metazoa; phylum Arthropoda; class Insecta; order Lepidoptera; family Hesperiidae; genus Thymelicus; species Thymelicus sylvestris. The sequence continues at coordinate 15,373,889 of OU426893.1, forward strand.
GTAATTCAAGCTCCACATTTGACTTGGTTAGTTTTCACGTACCTACCTAGGCTATATTATATCTATGTAATTAGCTTCGTCAAATCTGTTAGGTTGATGGCTTATGACACTCTTCTCTAATTTGGTTTGTTGGTTGCTAACTAAAGAAAACTAGCCAAGTCAAATGTAAAGCTTGAATTACATGTTCTTGTGACTAAAATTTTAGGCTTTTCTTCACAGAAATTGGCACCCATTTAGATCTCAATTCTTTTTTTTTTTTGAAATTGACTCTCACTTTACATTTATGTTTTTGATGGGATATCATTACTTTTTGTGTAGAAATTATTAGTAAGTACTTATTCAAAACGTTACTGATTAATTTTAATACATGAACTGTTATAGTGCTCTTCAACTAAATCTGTAGTTAGTGCGCCGTGGTCCGAAATACGGTACCTATTATTTCATTATTTATAAGTAATGATCTTCCACTATTGATGTCCGCTAAATATTGAAATAATAATTAATACTAAATCCCAATTATACTATCGTAATAAATACGAAAGTCGACTATACTCTTATTAGTTACGAGTGACCGCCCTCGCTTTGCTTTGGTTTTCTTATTTTTTTACACCTCGGGTTACGTTATTGGAGTTTTACTAAGAATCCCTAATTTATTGAAAATATAATATAGCATATGTCACCCGGGGATAGTGTAGCTTTCCAACAGTGAAGGAATTTTTCAAATCGGTTTAGTAGTTTCGGAGCCTATTCAATGCAAACAAACAATCAAATATTTCCTCTTTATACTATTAGTACAGATAAGTTGTTTATGTTCGATGACATCGTGCAACAATAAATTTTGAAACAATACTTCGAATTACTTTAAACTGGTATAATTACGGAAATAATACAAAATTTTGTGGTGTAATCTTGTAGATTAGAGAAAAATAATTTTCCACACAATTAAAAATAAAACGACGTAATACACTGGAAATAAGGTCTCCTGACGAACCACTGATCTTCACGTAAATGTATATGTGCTGTGCACTTCTCACAGGCACTTGGGCCACTGAACATCTTCCTCCCGTTGAAAGCTTCAGAAAGTACTAAAACTGATATGTTTCGTTATATATTCACCTTGGAATCCACATAATGACCAGATGTCATCAATTTTGATCGTTACTCTTAAATTTCAGGCATTTTAAGTAAGTGTTCCTAATAGAATCAATTTTTTGAAAAATTATCATAAATTGATAAAAATTTACTACTTTCAGATTTATTCCTTTGTATTCACCCGACTACCTATCTGCATGCCAAATTTTAACTTTCTAGGTCACCTGGAAGTTGGATATAGTTTTGATCTATAGGTCAGTCAGTGTTAAATTTCTCGATTTTTGGACGTTAATATCTAAATAACCGTTTGAGATGTGTTTATGAAATTTAAAAGACGTATGTATTTCGCAAGTCTTAATAAATGAGCCAAATTTGACAGGTTTATGTTGAATAGTTTTTGAGTTATGAGGTGGTCAAAAGTGGCTCCAAATGGTTCGTGTAATATTACACACGGTGCTGCTCGTCAATTCTGTTAGCTAAGAAATTGACTTGACTCGCTCCGCGTGTCTAGATTTGCGTGATTGATAACTCTTGCTTAAAGGATGTAAACAATGTAACTAACTATAGTTATAGTTAACTAGTATAACTATAGTAAGTACTTAACTGTTGTTGCAACTAATAACAGATTGGTAATTGATGTCGTTTTACAAAAAGCATGTAGGTAGGTACACCGTACAAGCGGCAAAGAGTTAAGTTGGCAGAGCATCTAGGGAATAAAATGTGTGTGTAATATGCCAATGAGTGTAACGAAAACACTAGCATTTTCTTTGAAATTATGTTTAAGTCCTAAATTTTGACAAATAATCTTGACTGAACTATTTAAATGTAATAAAACTACCACTTACTTAAGCATGCTTGGCTATAATAATAATATATTAAAGTTAGAATCCATAGCACCCCTAGGTTTAAGTGCATGATCAAGTATGGCCTTTGTTTTTCTCTTCTAAGCAATAGTATTAGTGTAGACTTTGTCGGTAAAATATAAAATTACACAATCATAACGATCATAAAGTTTCTTCAAACCAGATGCCGCCCAATGCCACTGAAGATTTACTACAAGAGGCGACACACATCAGAACAGAGAAGGCTGCACCCGGAGTGGAGTACAGTGATGAAGAAGTTGAGGGTACCACGGAATGCGATCGCCAAGAACTCGGATATGGAGCAGGTGAGCTATCTTCCTCAACCCATAAATACTATATGGGTAAGGACCAAAAACTTGACGTATTAGCACAATGGAGATCACAACGGAACTTATCACACTGGAAAATAATTGTAGCACAATGGAGCATAAGGTTGCGTGTATACAGTAATATTTTAGATTACCTAAAATGAAAGAAATTAAAATTATGTTGCAAGTAATTTTATTACAAAACAAAATAAAATGTAAATAAAATCAATCAAAATTTCACGAAAAAGAAGTAAAAACAAATAAATATCTCATTAAAAAATACTAAATCTCATTAAAAACTAGCGATATTTCTACCTAATTTTATCGACAAAAATACCGACATGTGTCGTCGGTGTTTAAAAGCTGCCAAAATGTGGTCCCTTATAAATAACATTCAAATTATTTGGATTTTCTTTTTTTAATTTTTCACAGTACTTTCGACATCGTTCTGCGGCTGAAGAATGCATCTGAAAAGCAAATATAGAAAACTATTTTTGAGAAGAATACAATAAATATGAAAAAAAAATCAAGTTAATAATACATATTTAAATCGTGATAAACGTACCTTTAGGATCAATTTCGTGTCACAACGTCGCACAACGGAACAAAAATTCACACGACAACACCTAAAAGATGCAAAATTTCACAAATTTAACAACGAATTGAAATTTTTGTACATTCTTTTGAATAGAACATTTAAAATGTAACGTATCTATAATATAATTTGCTAGAAATTCGTCATAATATTTGTAAAATACTCATCTAAACTTTTCAAAATATTAACGACCAAATTGATGAGATCGAATCAAATGTTAAATTGGCAGAGAAAAAAACATCGTGGCCTATTGGAATTTCTATAGCTAGCACAAAACCAACGTTGCCACACTATATTGTTAAGAAACTTCTAAAAATGCTTGTGGTTTCAATATTATAGCGTCGCACAACAGGAATATCACAACGGAATGAATTTTGGGACACATACATTTATACCTGTAAAACTTTAAATAAGGAAGATAATGGGTTAATATTTGTCAAGGACATTGCTAGTATATATGGTAGTTCATTAATGTAGATTTACAAATTATAGCTCACGTAAAAACCAAACAGCATCAAAAATCTTCTAAGGAAGTCGAGTTGGGACATTTTATTTTACGTACTTTTCTAAGGCAACAATTATACTGTCATGTTTTGATGATGAAATTAAAAAATCAAGGTAGATATTTTTAATGTTTTTCTTAAGCTAACATGTTTAGAAGGTATTAGCAAATACAAAAAAAATATTTTAGGCATGTAATGGACTCTAATTTTCTTCCAATTTGAGTTGGACACCACAGTATGTCTCAATCCGTCAAAAATTTGGTCCTTACCCATATATAGGATTATTTTATGGAAATAGCCGGCAAACGAACTGATGATCCACCTGATGGTAAGTGGCTATCGTCGCCCATGGACATCAGCAACACCAAAAGCATCACTGATGCGTTGGGCGCTGAGAAAGAGAGAAGAAAAAGAAAGAAAGAACTGGCTCTCAAGCCGCCAGCCGGAACACGACGAGTCGTTTGGCGGCTGACTCATGCTCAAGGGTGGTAGCTATCCAGGTGAACCCCGTGGAGAAATAATAATAGTAAAAATGGTATTAATTAACAATAAAATTACCAATATAATCCCTCGAGGGGCCCTACCACCAGCGGTTTTACCATAGGTTAGGATAATCGTAAAACCTGAAACCGGGATGGGCATTGGTGTACCTAACTTCTGATCCGGGGGTGTAGGAAGGGTTATGTGCAGAACAGAATCACAGGTTGTAAATATTATGGCAGACGTCATCAAGTTGTCCACGTTGATATTCCGATCAGATAAATTATTTAACATAATGGTATCTAATAGCGTAAAAATGTTATTCACGACCCTGTAGCCTAGTTGGTAGCGACCCTGCCTGCGAAGCGAGGAGGCCTGGGTTCGATTCTCGGCCGGGTTAGATATTTATGTTCATTAAAAAAAATGACGTGCATAAGTGTATCAATGATACCTACATGAATAAATGATTTTGAATTTGAATTTGACAGGTAAATATTTGTACTCGGGTCATGGGTGTTAATGTGATGTGTGTAATATGTGTCGTCCATGCCACCCGCAACGCAACACAGGTAAAAACCTACGTGGGGGTATGAGTGTGTAAGTGTATTTTTTTTATTCTGTTGTATGTACCTTATATTTGAAGTTCAAATTTTGAACTACACTTACCTAACTTTAGCGACGACACTTACCATCATGTGGGAGTCGATTGTAGTCAAGCATCAATTTGTAACAAGGAAGGCATAGATTATCTAGCGGGTTTGTACTTAAGCATTGTAACAAGTAAGGCATTATAGTAATTTGTTAGTTTGTTTGTCTATTGCAGGCGACGCCCTGTTCACCAGCTTCGTGGTGGCGCCACAGGTGGTGGGCGTATGGCGAGGCCTGTGGGGCATCATGGAGCTCAATGGCGATCTCTTCCCCCACGCACAGAGCTACATCATGGGCATTGTTATACACGTATCTTTTACTTTAATCAGGTAAGATACTTCAACTTGCTTTAATGAAGTAATTACTTTTAGTTTCTGATAGAAAATGCAAAGCTTCTCAATGGACGTCTAATAACGTGAAACTTTTTATAGGGATTTAATAGTAAGAAAGGGCAAATTTTTTAATTCCTAAAAGGATTAAATAGGAGGGTTAATATTAGGGGGATTAATAGTTGTATATAACAACTACTTGTATCACCTATAGTCCACAATAAAATGATTGATTGATTGATTGAAAATTTGTATTAAAAAAACTTTGTGAGAGGAGACCCCGAGCCCAGCAGTGGGACAATTATGGGTTGTTGCTTTGCTTTGCTTTGCTTTGCAATCAACTGACAGTGCATTTTTGTGACAAGCATCACCTGATACTACACTCAGGGCTGGCTTCAGATGAGGAAACTCCTTAATGGTTAACAGCATATACACTATTGTGTATGCATTTGTACCTCCCAACATCGACATTTATTGTAAAAGCGTGTATTTAGTTCATCTTAAACTGTTAACTTGCTTAATCTTGTTTCAGATCGCAACTTTTGTCACGCTCAAAGGGCGCATGGGGGAAAGAAGGCAGAGCAGGTCGCTGGCTCCGAGAGCGGGTGTTGTCCAGGGTCTACACCTACATCTTCGCCCTGGCCTGCATCATGCACTGGCGTGGAGGGTGGGGTTTGCTGGACAAGTTTGTTGCCACATTGCTGCCTGATGATGATGATCCTCATAGGTTTGTGTATTTGACCTTATATTCAAGATAGTTGTGATCATACCTGGTGAGCTAAGGTTTCTTTTATTCTTGTCTGGGTCGGGGTGATGTGTGGCATTTCTTCGGGCTATCGCCTCCTCAATTACAATACATCCATCAGCTTTAACGATTCCACTGCTGGACATAGGCCTCTCTTAATTTGCGCCACTTTAACCGGTTGTAAACTTTCTGTTTTCGTCAGGTAGATACCAGGAAGATAGACTGACGAGTCTATCTTCTCTTTTCTCTTCTCCTTTTTCTGACCCGTGGTTTCCATTCGAGGACCTTACAGAGAAGGAGCTAGCACACACTTGTTCTGTAATATAAAACATGGATGTCACCAGGCCAGTCCTGATCGCGGGGCTGACGATACTGTTCTACCTGAGCAGCACCGCCCTCCGCTCCTCCAAGAACATCCTGGCGTCGCCCTACTTCCTCGTCACCGACGGCAAGGAGGCCACCTACATCTTCGCTACCAGGTTTGAGAAGAAGGTCAGTCATTTATTTGTAAACGAATTTTATTATGGAAAAAGCTGATCTACCTGATGGTAAGTGGCTATCGTCGACATGGACATCAGCAATACCAAAGACATCAGTGATGCGTTACCAGCCCAGAAAGACAGAAGAAAAAGAAGAAAAGAAAAGCGCATTCAAATAAAATAACTCTTCAGCTTTATTATATTGGTACTCAGGGTGGTAAAAAAGACGGTAGTTGGAGGAAAAGTATCCTGATTATTGATGATGGCAAATTTTACTGCAAAGAAACATTCCTCTATTTTCAAAAATAAGTAAAGGTCCATTCAATTCAAAGATTTTTCCGTGGGGCCCTATCACCAGCGGGTCGGATTTAGTCGCCTCTTACGACACCCATCCGTGGGATTAAGGTTAGTATTCTAAACCACCCTAATACGGTTTATTTAAAATGTTAAATCCGTAATAATGCTTTATCTGTAACCGAAACCGGTAAAGTTTAAATTAATCATAATAGATATCCATATCCACAACTAGATCAAAAATATCATATCCACTTTATTATGATTGGATTGAATCATATCAATGGTGACCAGGGTCAAGGAACACATAAACGAGCTGAGGAAGCTCTCGAAGGGAACGTCAGTTCGCCATGATTTGCTGCCCATTACAAACATTACGGCGAGGGTCAAACAATTTACCTAGAACATTTGAGTTCTCGTGCTCATGTCTCACTTGATTTAGGAAGTAACGCGTAATCTTTGTTTCCGTGCAATAATCATGTCATGATTTTGATTGACGATATTGATTAGTTATCGCTTATGGCCGAGAATTATGTCGATTATATTGTGACGTTTTATCTTTTCTAAATAAGGAAATTGTAGGAACAGTAGGAATTGTTTACAAATCCATTGAGGTTGTTGTTGTTATGTCTATATATACAGTAAAATTAATATAAAAATGTAAGTATGTACATTTAATTTTTTATTTTAAACTGCAATATTGGGCGATTTAATGCTGCCATTGCGATTTGCTTCGTTGTTTCTATAACTTAAAAAAAAAATAACAATCTTGCTTGAAAATCTTGAAATGAAATTATATAAAAAATAATGGAGTGAAAGTATAGCGTAAACATTTTGTATACCCTAGTTTTCCACAAAGCAACAGTGATGTCCTTACTAATTTGCCAACCTGTGTTCGGTCCGCATATTGGACCATAGCCTAAATTATACCCCTGTCATTATTCAATTGTAGAGTAACCATAATTGTAATGTTCCTCTACGTTACATCATAGAATCATCTAAATCAATTAAATCTCATTTCTACGAGGCAAATGGTCCTCGGATTAAATGCTCCAGTGGTAGACTCGGGGCTTCTCTAGGCTATAGCCCATAGTCTGATATGTATTGGTAGTTTCACAGACGAACTTATGGAGAAGAACACTAAAATACTTCGTATTAATTATATTTCTTTCGATGATTTATTCACCAAATATTTTTTTAATACGCATGTAACTCGTGATAGATCAGAGGTCTTAGGATCGAAAAATGTGTGTGCTTTTTCACTTCTGAAAGCAGTATAACTATAGATAGTGTAAAGTTTGAATGTTTTGTATTATTTACAACCAAAGTATTCAACATGGCATTAAGATTTTTATTCTTAGCTTACTCAATGACTTATGTGATTATGGTCACCCTTAGTATTACATCAAAAACATCACGCAAAGTTGAACTTTAGAATAAGATAGATACAATTTCTCGAGAAGTATCTTGAATTTTAATACCGACATTAAATGGTTCGCTATAGACGCGTAAAGTAAGCAATACTCATTTAATAATAATTCTCAGTAATTACATATTAACGTAATAACATATTATGCAGGTAACATCGCTTACCGTCATGCACCGCTATTCATGATGTCAGGTTATCTACGTAGGAAATTTGAACCATTGTAAACTAATCGTGATTGATAATAATATATTTCGTAACTAGCGCTGTGCCCGCGGCTTCACTCGCGTTTTCCCGGATAATAAGCACCCTATATCAGTGACGACCAGTGTGGCGCAATGGTTACCATGCCGGATCGCCGCACCGAGGGTCCTGGGTTCGATTCCCAGCGGAGCGGAAATTTGAATGATGAGTTTGAATTTCTGTTCTCGGTCTGGGTGTGAATGTCCTTGTCTTGTGTGTTGTCCGTGGCACCCACGACACAGGGTATGACGTCTTAGTATTTTTGTGTTCAACAGTACTTTACTAAATTACGAGCTGATCTGAACAACGGGAAAAAAAATTCCCGTTGGCTAGACTAGTCTGACCATCAATCTGACCACTGGGAATAACCCAGGGAATCCTAGTGTGGGGCTATGAGTGTGAAGCGTTATATTTTTTTTATATATATCCTATTCCAGACCATGGTCTATCTGTGTGCAAAATTTCATGAAAATCAGTTCAGTAGTTTTTGCGTGAAAGAGTAACAAACATACATACATCCTCACAAACTTTCACATCTATACATACACATAATAAAATTGAAGAGTCTGTCTGTGATTTACTTAATTATGTCAAAGAAGTATAACTTCTCACGCGCATACAAAAGTACACTCACCCTTTTTTTTAATACTTATTCGAGAATTCTACAGTAGGTATTGTAAGTAAGACAGCAAAGTACTCAAGCGGATTTTCTCTCATCATGTAAGTTGTGAAGACCGACAATTACTGAGAGCTATTAATGGAATAGATGCAATTGTACATTAACTGTCCTTATTGCTATTCATATTTCTTATGTTACCAAAATTTTTCCGTTCTACGCTCTCATTATCATAAGTTGGTTCATAAGCTTTACTCTTAAAGGTTAACAATAAATTCTCACTCAAACTGCCTTCCATCCGGTTCCGACCGACCGGCGACCTAACAGCTTTATATTAGCATCAAGGATACAGTAGTCAAACTAAACCAAACGTTATCGTACATTTGTTGTATTTGTTTACGAGGAGAAAGCAAACAGCGCCGAGCACAATAGGGAGTAGCATCCCAACATACAGCGTCCATACGTCACGGCGTGGGACGCGATAATAATGCAATTATATAGAAGTTGTAATCTGTAGTCGCGTACTGAACCCGTGGCTGGGCACTCGCACTTCAGACATGCGTGGGAGCACCGCTGGGTTGGCCGACAGTCTCGCGAGCGGGTCGCGCGCGCACGCCGCGCTGCTAGAGTTCGCGGATGTGGTGTTCGCGAGTGTCGTGGTAGCGCCCGCCGTCGTCACCTACTGGAAGTCGACGTGGTCGCTCATGGACCTGTATGTGTTGACCGAGCACCCAGTGTGGAGCGCGGCGTCCTGTGCGGCGTTCGGGCTGTGCTGTGACCTGTTGTTCTGCGTTTTCCAGACGCAGTTGAGCAAGTACTTGAGGCCGGATCGCGGGAGGTTGACTTACTACATCCTGTCGAGGTTGTACACGTGTGTGGCGGGGGTTGCTTGTGTCGGGGCGTGGCGGGGGGTGTGGAACCTGCTGAATGAGTGCACGGGCAGCAGTGCGCGGACGATTCTGTCGACGACGGCGGCGGCGACGCTGTCGCTGGCGGCGCTGCGCACGCTGCGCAACATTTGCGCCGCGCCGTTCGCGGTGGCGGTGGACGCGCCGCAGGACTACTTCGATGTCCCCACCATGTTCAGAACGGTTGGTAGCTTCCACGTTCGCTTCCACCATGAGTATTTCGGCTCTTCTAACATCATAATCGCGATCAAACTAGCGAATCGTTCTTCATCAATCGTTCTAACACCACTTTCAATACTGTTTTTAAATAGAAACTACTATCCCCATATCTTTATTCTGACTTCAAATGACGACTTCAATTCCTTTTTCGTTCGTTTCATTTTGTTTAGTGAAGACAAAAAAATCAGTGCTAGGAAAAAAAATCCATTCCGAAATTCCCTGAACTGCGAATCATCGCAGTTCAAACTAATTTATTTATCACGCCAAATTACCTAGTTACTTTAATTGTTTGCATCAAGTCTACTGTAAGTTTGTAGACCTAATATTTTATAAGTGCTAGATAACCGAAATTATTTACTGAGCACATTTATAATGTTGTTAAATGTAATATTGTTTTAACATATTACGTTAAAAACTGTCTGTAAGTCTACAAGACCTATTAAAATAATATTATTGATTAACTTGCCAGCAAGACATCCTTTATCATACTCGTCGCAAAAAATAACAAAGTTCATAAAATACAAAAATAAAACGAAAACATTACAAATTAAATATATTTAGGTAAGAAAAATTTATATGTTTATACACAGGCCATCTCTGAGCAATGTGTGTCTAACATTTATTGTATTATTCTAATAAAAGTTATATTACCTACTTAGAAAGTTGTGCGAGTGTAATAAATAAAATAAACTCTTTTTATAGGCTTCTTAATTTATTTTCCATTCAATTCGATTTATTTTCAATATCAGCAATAAGTATATTATCTTTATTTCTGTGCTACTCAAAAATTGAATGGAATAGAACGCTTCCTAAGCGATAAGAGTGCCTTATTTAATTATATGCTTATTTAATACCATCCCACTGCTTATTTAATACTATCCACGCCGTAACTAGTATAGTAGAGCTAGGTATACTAGTTACAGCGTTTTGGATGTTTATATGTTAGGATGTTTGTGGATCTTTATAATGGATCTTAGGGGACATCGCCGTCTTTTCATCTCACGCTAACAGTAGATCGGATGTAGATGATTCTTTTATAAATTTTGTTATTGTTAATTTGACGTACTCGTAGTTGCTACTTTCGTTGCTACGAATGCTACGATATCTGTTGCTACGGAAATTATGAACCACAGCGTGAGTATTTTTTTTAATAAAAATTAAGTATAACATTTAAAATCATAGGTAGTGGATTATTAAGTCTTTATTTTTCATGTCAATGTCAACCTCCGCACCTATCAAATTCCGCTGGCAGGTTATAGGTCATAGCATAGTCAGAGTCATGTCAGTTTGATTATACGTAGTGTGTTAAAAAAATAAGGGAATTTTCGTTTTAGGAAAAAAAAAATCATCTACATTAGTGTTGTCGCCTTCAAAATAGTCCCCACCAGATATTATGCACTAGTGCCAGCGCTTCTTCTAATCCCCGAAATACTTATTAAAGTCGATTTTTGGGATAGCCTCTTTCAACGATGCGTTTTAATTTAATCTATGCTTGAAAACGAAGCCCCTTTCAGGTTCTCTTTATTTATGAAAATAGAAAAAAATCACACGGAACCATGCCTGGTGAGCTATGGAGGCTGGGGCATCGTTCCGATTCTATTTTTGGCCAAAAGTTCACGAACAAGCAATCAAGTTTGAGCTGGTGCAGCATTACCGTGGTACAAAAGCCATCAATAAAAATCGCCGAGATCATACCTTAGCGGCTGCTATTTAAAAAGTACACAATGAATACAGCTGAAAATTTTATCATACTTAAGGGGCATGTGTGTCAACAAAAAAAAAGTTTTTTACAATCGGAATCTCCAAATCCTCATAATTTAAAAATTCCCTTCATTTTTTGAACACAAGGAAATTTACTGACTACATAATCAACAATTATATAATCCTATAATCCAGATAATTAATATCGATGCAATTTGTGGATAAAAAGTAAAAGAAAATTTCCGTCAGCACGTCTAACGAAATCTATACGGCTTCATGACTCCTTCCTATGTTTACATTTTCCTAACACGGAACTGGGTAATTAACTCTTAACTAGATCTTATATAAATGCAATAAAACCTATTGTCATTTCACTCTTTGTACAATCACATTCTAGGAAATGATTATTCTATTAGGATCTAGGTAATGTCTGTTTTCGCACGATAATGGAGATAATTCACAATACATTTGCCCCATAAGTGTAAGGTAAGTCGTTTGTACAAATAAATAGGCAATTTAGATATTTGACAGAGTAGGTATATAATAAATTGGTAAAATAATAATAATTACAAATAGGTATGGATGGATTATAATTATAATGGATGGAAATGGCTTAATAATTAAGTACGTATCCATCGGATTATAATAAAAAGAGGCATTCCTTTTTTACAAGCTTATTAAGGATTTTAAAAGGTAGGTAAGGGATTTTAAAAAGATTTTTTTTTTTGGAAATTGATTCTCCTCTTTTAAATAATTTTACTTCTATCTATTAAGTACGTGTTGGGTAACTAAATTACTTTATTTTTGTTATGCTAATTTATTAAAGAATAATATTGAAATGCAATACCGCCAACGCCTAATAATTAGATAATAAAAAATCGGTATCAGGATGTTAAAATGTAGAAAAAATAAGTTAAATATAGATTTATGTGGCGCCATCTCTTATTGAGAACATGGAAGCAATCTACAGTACCATCCAGCATGATGTATGATTTCTTATCTTATCTTATTTACGCATAAAATGACTAACGGCGTCTAAATTAATCAGTTTGGGTTGCATAAGATAAAGCAGATAATACTTCTGTATCGATCACATTGACCTAGACACCGGTTCCTTATAGCTTTGTTTTTGCTACTAAAATATACGTTTTACCAACGAAAAAGTGCCACCAACGTTAAGAGAAGGAGAGATACCTAAGATAAGTCCAGAACATCGATTGTTTCCGTAATATTCCAACAAGGCTAGAAAATAGCGTCAACATTTTCTCGAAAAATTTCGACGCCCCACAGTTTAGCTGATAAGGGGTAAATATATACTTTAAATGATAATCTTATTGTTTGTAAATATTGAAGAAGACACTTATTCAATTTTATGAAATAAAATGTAATTTATAATTTTTCATGCAAGTACTAGCCCAGTGCCGATAGCTCTAAAAACGGTAAATAGTGGAAGAAAATTATAGTAGAATGAAACCTATTGCAAAAGGAAGAGAATATAACGAAGGTTATAGGAAAAATAAATTACGGGCGATCTGAGGTCGGGAAGGGGGGGGAGTGGGGGATTAAGGGAAAAAAATGGTTTATCTCGATTTCCGGAAAAACTACAAGTCCTATTGAAAAAAGTTGAATGGCAAAGTTGTAGGCAATAAAAAGATCTACAACTTTTGTATTTACACTCTTTTACATAACCTCAAAATTTATGTGAAAAATTAAAAAAACCACATTTTTGGTTTTTTATTTTTATCTTTTACAAAAAAAATTTTTTTTCACGAAATTTGGTGAAAACTTACCTTTGTATGTCCTTAACATACTGTAATTTTTTTGATTCAAAAAAATATTTTTTTCCACCTTATTTTGACCATAAATCAAAAAAACAACCTTATTTTCAGTCGAAAAATCTCACGTCAAAATATCTGATTTTTTTTAAAAGTCGGTAGTCCTCTTGTTCGTTGGAATCTCTACTTTCTAATGGTATATAAAAACTTATACACTACTATGGTAAATGTTCTCAGAAAATGCAATGAAACGACAACTATTTTCGCAAAAAAAATTCGGATTCCATTGATTGCATATAAGATTGCAAAAAACATGCGAAAATAGTAGTCTTTTCATTGCATTTTCTGAGAACATTTACCATATTAGTGTATAGGTTTTTATATACCATTAGAAAGTAGAGATTTTCGCAAAAAAAAATCGGATTTCATTGATTGCATATGAGATGGCAAAAAACATGCGAAAATAGTAGTCGTTTCATTGCATTTTCTGAGAACATTTACCATAGTAGTGTATAGGTTTTTATATACCATTAGAAAGTAGAGATTTAAACAAACAAGAGGACTACCGACTTTTAAAAAAAATCGAATATTTTGACGTGAGATTTTTCGACTGAAAATAAGGTTGTTTTTTTGATTTAAGGTCAAAATAAGGTGGAAAAAAATATTTTTTTGAATCAAAAAAATTACAGTATGTTAAGGACATACAAAGGTAAGTTTTCACCAAATTTCGTGAAAAAAAAAAATTTTTTGTAAAAGATAAAAATAAAAAACCAAAAACGTGGTTTTTTGAATTTTTCACATAAATTTTGAGGTTATGTAAAAAAGTGTAAATACAAAAGTTGTAGATCTTTTTATTACCTACAACTTTTCCATTCAACTTTTTTCAATAGGACTTGTAGTTTTTCCGGAAATCGAGATAAACCATTTTTTTCCCTTAAACCCCCCCTCCCCCCCTTCCCGACCTCAGATCGCCCGTAATTTTTTTTTCCTATAATCTTCGTTATATTCTCTTCCTTTTGCAATAGGTTTCATTCTACTATAATTTTTTTTCGTTTCAAAAATTATCGGCACTGGACTATACGTCAATTTTATGAATTTATATTAGCGTTATCGTTATTTAAACACAGAAATAAAATATAATTTATAATTTTTCATGAAAGTAGGTACATCATACATCACGCTTAATTTTTCATAGGAGTCGTTTCAAAATATCTCATAGTTGTTTCCTTATCAAGATAAGACATCGATTTATCAGCTTTATTTACATTCATAATCAGGAGTATTACACTCAACTTGAGTTTTGAAAACTTGTAGACTTGTAGCAAGAAGGTTTACCTGAAAGATTTTTTTATTATTACTACAAATACTTATTTAACTTTTCAGTAGGAAATATTTTTTTAATTTGTATTTTTAGTTATTTTTGAACTTGTAAGCGATTATATCACTGTTTCCGTAGAGATTAGTGAGATTATAATATTTTAGATTGTAAATTTCCTACAGTCCCGTTGATAGTGATGGTATGACAATATGTATGAGTATAGTAAATTGGTTTATCACACTTTCTTTTTTCTAAATTATTGAATACTGTGACTTAAAAAAATGTGTGTGTAAAAAAATCGTTTTTTTGTCAAGTGAAATAAACAGTTAAAAAAAGATCAAGTAAGAAAATTTGAAAATTTAATTAGCTATTGTTTAAATTATACATAATTCAATGTGTTTCGTAGCATTACGTTAAACGTCGTAAGCGGCTGTCGGCCGTGGCGTGGCGTGGCGGCGTAGAGAAGCCTGTAGAACGTAGAACGGACCGTAGCATTCGTAATAATTAACTCAAGATACGCTGCCTTGTTATTAAATACAAATTGCCGTCTAAGTGGTGTGTGTGTATACTGTGTATGCAAAATAAATAACTAAAATAAAATCATTAACAATATGACTTTATATTTCCGGGTTAAAGTTTATGGGTTTTCAGTAATTATTTTGAATATGTTTGCTAAAGATAAGAAATATTTTATTAACTGTCGTTGAGACAATGAGAAATATATGAAGTAAAATAAGTACCTTTCTGTAATTCAGCCTTGAGTAAATATTTTTTAAGATAAATTAAAATAGAAATGAGCTATCAGTTGCTAGATAAAATATTGCCAAAAATTCTGCATATATTTTGTCAACCATAAAAGGAGGAACTCTGCTGTCTGGCACTAGGCTTCCTGATGTAACGGACTAATCTCTGAAAGAAAACCAGAGTCCTGCAATCGGACGGCTACAGATAATGAGGATGATGAAAATTTATTGAGGAAACCTATCTCACACCACATTTATGTTGCCTTTTTGTTGCTTATTTGATAATGAGGGTCAATTTAAAAATATATTTTAGTGTGCGACGTTTGTACGTAACTAAGGCATATCTACCTAAGTTTCAAGAAGCGAAGAGACACCCGTTATCGGTTGATGATAGCCAATAAATACCAAGTAGAGACGTCCCCGGAACTCTTAAGAAACCTCTTTGCCTGGTCTTTGAAACATTTTATAGGCTTGCAAAAATGACAATAAAGAAGTAACGATGCTCTTGTGTGACGATTTTTTGTGACAGTAATAAGTGACGATTTTTATCCACTCCTTTCAAAAGAAATCAGTGCCAATAACTGTGTAGAATATGAAAAGCCTAGTCAGGTCAATACCGGCTTAGAGTCGTTCAAGATCGCGTACGGACATCGACTTAGTAAAGGTGAACTACTTAGTTTAAATACATATAATTCAAACTAGAATAAGTATATACTTTTAATTTCTTCGTTTAAATTTCAACATTTTTGTTAGTGATACCAATAAATGGGTGCTCGCCTCAGTGATTTGATTATTTTTGTACAAGAAATTAATTTGACCTTTCAATTTTTTTACAAAGAAACAGTGGACAATTTTGCTTAATAATAATTTTTCATTAAAATGCAGCTACCTCCTAGTTGTATATCGCACAAGGATGCAACATATTTTTTCTATGCGATGTTATCATTGCTTTACTCGATTGTTTAATGAGTCTTTTTTAGTATGTGTTTATTCAACTAACGTAATTAACTAACAATTAAATCAGTAAATAATCTAATTGAGTGTTATTTATAAAAGTTGTTATTAGTGTCCGCCCACGCTATGGGAAATCCTTGCCTTTGTTGCCACATTAAATAATCAAAATTTTACCAAAAACTAACTGATAAAATATAAATAAATTAATAAAATAAATTAAATTAAAATGATAAATCAGAGAGAGATTATTTTCTATAGTTATTTATGATATAATAAATTGAATATTTATTTTTAAAGCGTAGAGGACATGTTCTGTATTATGTAGATAGATTAACTTATCTTTTGTCATTTTCTACCGAGGACAGCAGTTGTAATGAAGCGCAATTTACATATAATATATTAAATAATTAATTAGCAAATCTCGCCGAACACAATAGGGATGTTGACACTATCAGTAAATTAAAATAAATTTATGTTTAAAGTATCAAGGAAAACATTTAAACACCTAAAATATTATTCTTTTGTCTTTTGTTTAAATCAATCGATATAAATTAAATATAATTATTTTAAAATGTTAAAAATAGTACTCACTCTCACGTGACCTCAAACGCCGTTTGAAGCTTATGACGTCATTGTTCCTATTTTATATGAAAGTGCAACTAACTTCAGTCGACAGATAGTATTGAATATCGGCTAGTGACGTCACGTGACGTTTTTGGCGGGAAATTTGAAAATGATTGTTATTTATCAATTTTTGTCTTTAAATTGAAGATTATTATTTTTATAATATTTTTTTCGTGAATCTTAAGGTTCTATCTATAAAATGAAATCGAATCCTAAAATTAGTCAACATCCCTATTCAAGCAGATGATTAATGGATAAATACACGAAAAACCTTATTTATCCCTATTACTTGCCTTGTCTTATTCATTCCATAACCTTAATAAATTAACCGTCTTTTTCTCAGTCAACTTGTTTTCACTAGTTGTATGATGATTACCTAATGCGTAAGAACTTAAAATACACTGCTATAGTAGTTATATTATTTTAATAAGGTATAAAAATACTTAATTACAGCGGCAAGGCGCTATACTCGTTGTCAGCGGCTTAATGCGTTATACTAATTTCAATTTTTTTTATTTAATACGATAAGCACTCCAGTAAGTTACTGTAATATAGGTAACAGATCTATTACCTACAATAAAGTATAATATTATCTCGTATCATATTATAGGTATCATCAATATCGTATTAACTACTTAAACCTTTATAAAATAACCGTGCAGTTGCATCAAGGAGTAAGGGCCGGCGCATATATGGCGCAGCGCAGCGCAGAGCATTTTTCACTATCAAACTATTATCGACATTGTCCTCATTGAAATAGTACCCAAAATCTATTAACACAACAATTAATTCCTGAAGAGCATCGAAGCGACTATATGCGAAAAGAAGCGCGCAGGAACGCGACTGCATGCGACTGCGCGCTACTTCGCGCGCATCTGCTTTCCGTCGCCGGTCTGGCTTTAACTCATTTATGGCCCATTGCAGAGCACGGGTCTCTCCTCTTGGGGAGACTTAGAGCATACTCCACCACGCTACTCCAGTGCGGATTGGTCGAGGAAATCGCCGGTCTACATAATTATCTTGAATGCCTGTCAACCCAAAATCTTCTTTTTCTGCTTTTCTCCATAATTCTTCTCTTTTTAACCAACTTCAAAAAAGGAGGAGGTATTCAATTCGACTGTATTTTTTGTTTGTTTGTTACCTCAGAACTTTCGACTGGGTGAATCGATTTTCATGATTTTTTTAATTGAATGTCGGTGCTTGTCATGTGGTTCCACTTAAATTTGAGCGAGATCTGACAAGCAGTTTTTGAGTTATCCCTAGTTTTGAAGTCGGTTATTTTTTGTCAAGAATTATTTAATTCCTCTTCTTCCTCTTCTGCAAGTAATGTAATCAACAGCACGTCTCAATCCAGCATTATATTCTTTAAAGTACACGCTTGGACTTTGGACTCTCGTCTCTCGCGTAGTCTAGGGCCTACTCGCAAATCTGCGCGCAGGTAGAAGTTCGCTCTGGTAGAAATTCGTCTAATGTGTCACGCGTTTAGAAAACTTCGCGGGCATGCTATAGGCACAGTATATAGATCATAGGTATGTGCGCCGGCCCTTATTGAGGATAAAATTATACCGCGATAGCGATAACTCAGACATAAGTTTAGGCCGGAAATTAAAAAAAAATACTATCGACAAAGTTTGATTGGTGGAAATCACTATTGCGTCATAATGAGTGACGCTCAAAACGTCTAGTCTCGGCAGAGTAGGGCTACCACACTGACTTTATATAGCAATGCTTATTTTTCAATGTATTAATATATTATAATAATTATGTATAATTTTGTTTAATTATCTTATTTGGGCTTTATTACGTCAAAAACAATTTTGTCTAATTTAATAGACGAGGAGTATTTGTGAATAAATATCGTTTAACATTAAATATTTTGACAACTAATTAAGTTCAAGCGTGATGTATGAAACAAAAGTTAAAAGTTAATTTTATTATTATTGGTAAAATCATATTTTTGTACTATTATCAGATATACAATAATAAAGCATAAAATTAAGAATGGTGCTATTTAATACGATAAACATATGAATATTGTTTCAGGTAATTTTGGAAATATTTGCTGTTAAAACTACAAACTACATAGCAGAAACTTACGTAAACAAGATCGGAAATATATATTATTGTTTCAAAATAATCTATCGAACTTCCTATATTAAGGGGAATATTTCTGATTTAATCAGAACATCAGGAGTATCGTAATGTTTAAAAATAATATAAGTTGTGATTCATTACGGAAGTTCTATACCTGACGCGTGGACAAAACACCGACGGCGCTATCTTCGTATCTATCTACCTTTCTCCGTATATATATAAATCGTTTTCGTGCCCTAATCTTCACTTTGGGGAATCACTGCTTCACTTCATTCGGTGTTTCGCTAAATTCAGTGCCAGACGGTGAGCGATAGCGTACAATAAATAAAATAAAATATTAAAAAATACTTCTAGACAAAATAGGATCCCCAGGTATATGAACCGTGAATAGCCTATTTTGAGATAACGTACAACCCTAGTTGTGAATGGATAGCTCGCGTGTTGTAGTTCGAAAAGAAGTTTTCGACGTTTTGAAAATTTTGAAACTTCTGGATCCCTTCACTCTTGACTGCGTATTCGCGTCAGCGTGAGCAGACCTCATATATCAACCGTCACTTGAAAAGACATTAGAATATATAAATCTGAAGTTACTGCTCGACCACTTCGCGCTCTTCAGGGAAACAAGTGTGTCAGAGAGATATCTAGTTTAAAATCTGTGAAGGCATCATCAAAATTATTTGCGATAATTTTGCATAATAGACTAGAGAGAACAGCTACCCGTTCTCAAGTATGCGTGGCAGCAAATTCGAGATCGTTGGCCGATACATCGGCGGCGAGACCGCCGTAGAAGCTTGCCTCGAGTTATTCGATGTATTGTTCACGGCACTCATCGCAGGGCCTCTCGTCATAATATATTGGAAGTCGGGGTGGACCCTCATGGACCTCTACATTCTACCTGAACACCCGATTTGGAGCGCCGTAGTCACCGCCGTCTATGGGCTCCTATTTGGTCTTTTACTGTGCATGTTCCAAGACTACTTCAACAAATGGTTGACTCCAGATATCGGATGGCCCTACTACGTTTTAACGAGATTGTATACGTGTTTGGCCGGGATTGTCAACATCGGGGCTTGTAGAGGCGTTTGGAACATTTTGGACAATAACGTGTTGGATCCGGATCTTATAGTTCTGACTACTGTGGTCGCGACCCTAACATTGCTGTCTCTAAGAGGAGTTCGCAATACCATATCAGCTCCATTCTGCGTGACTGTGGACTCACCAGATGGATACTTTGATTCACCAACATTTTATAAACAGGTGTGTTTTATGTCGTGAGCGTCCTTTATGTTGGTGCAGGCTGTGTTTCCTCCACATTGCTTTGGTCTAATCATAATTATATATACGTTACAGCATACATTCGACACATGGGAACAATTAATTAGGTATAAGTCACACCTTTCACATATTACGTATGGAACTTCTACAGAAACAATCAAAAGTCTCAAAACTATTAGTTACGGTTGGATTAATAAACTTAAAAATACACCGAATACATACTGTTTTTAATTATTATATAGCACTAGCTTTTTGCTATAGCTACTGGCTCTTATTTATGCTAAACTCATTTATTAATATGACTCATTTGATTCGATGATTACGCTGTGTGTAATATCGTTTATCTGACCAGGAAGGAGGTAGGAGACATTCGGTTTCGTTAAGTAACCTAACATCCGTTAACAAAATTATAGTAATTATGAACATTAAATGATATTTTGTGTATTAAATAATGTTATCGTCATAACGAGACAGACTATCATTCTAATCTGTAAAATCATGTTCATTTTCTTACGCATCACGCCTCGCCATTGATAAGATATCCAAGATCCACATATTCTTTTCATATTGTGTCTATCTTATTTTTTAATTACAAATTAAAATTAAAAGACTGTAAGATCGTTCACTTATCAATTCTACGGGTTGCTAGATGATAAATAAAACATCCCGGGGCGAGTGCTCAGTGATTTTTTAGATATAAAGTTTATACAAAAACGCGTAAGCGCGCTGATGTGCAAGCGCTGCACTTTTAATACTGTACACACTCGTAAATATAATAAAATTGTGTATGGCTTGTCCCGTACATAAATTATCATCTAAAAACGGACTAAAGTTGTTTCCAGTCGAGAAGAAAAGTGCTCGTAGCCTCGTAGCGCTCACAAGATGGTATTTATCTGAATCTCGACCATTTCGACCGAAACATTTATCCATTAATGCGGACTGATTTGGCTAATTTTGATCTTGAAATATTTGTGGAACTTCAGGAAAGGTTTAAACGGTGCGAAACATAAAAAATAAGTAACGGAAAATACTAAAAACGACAATTTCATTTTCCAATACAAAATGTTCCTAGCTGTGAAACAATTAATTTTGATGACATTGATGATTTGATATTTGGCGCGACTGACAGAATATGAATAGAAGAGTAAAAAGTACGTACATAAAATATATATTCAATAATGTAGGAACGCTTTACAATTCTAGATTTAATTATACCATTTTTAGGGTTCCGTAGCCAAATGGCAAAAAACGGAACCCTTATAGATTCGTCATGTCTGTCTGTCTGTCTGTCTGTCTGTCTGTCCGTCCGTATGTCACAGCCACTTTTTTCCGAAACTATAGGAACTATACTGTTGAAATTTGGTGAGTAGATGTATTCTGTGAACCGCATTAAGATTTTTATACAAAAATAGAAAAAAAAAACAATAAATTTTGGGGGTTCCCCATACTTAGAACTGAAACTCAAAAAATTTTTTTTCATCAAACCCATGCGTGTGGGGTATCTATGAATAGGTCTTCAAAAATGATATTGAGGTTTCTAATATCATTTTTTTCTAAACTGAATATTTTGCGCGAGAGACACTTCCAAAGTGGTAAAAAGTGTGTCCCTCCCCCCGTAACTTCTAAAATAAGAGAATGATAAAACTAAAAAAAATATCTGATGTACATTACCATGCAAAATTCCAACGAAAATTGGTTTGAACGAGATCTAGTAAGTAGTTTTTTTTTAATACGTCATAAATCGTAAACCACAATTTACCTCGATCAAAGTTACAACGAACTTCAAGAACTTTTATATTATGTTATTTGCTACTACGGAACCCTTCATGGGCGAGTCCGACTCGCACTTGGCCGCCATTTCTACTATATTCTTGGGTATAATTATAACCACACAGAAATAAGCAACGCCAATGGCAAAATATTACACGCATCTCCAGGCCCCAAAATGGCTTGATCCTTACAGTCCTTTCTCTTTAAATTGGTCTTTGGACCAATTCGGAGGGCTTCCGACTTGCCCTTAATTTCTATTCAGTGTTTTGATGGATGATATGACATATGACTATGTCGTCGTATATGATGAGATGACTGCATGTTTTTATGACGTGTTAATCTCTTTAATATTAGTAAGTAAAGTAGCCGACGCTAAAACAGATAAAACTCAATTAAAAAGATATAGTATTAATTAATTAGTTAATCAATTAGTTATTGTCTTATTATCTTATTACCTATCACCCATTTTCATTCAATCAGTAATGAGTGTATATAAAGAGGATGATAATAATTATTTATTTTGCTGGTACTAAAAAGTCCTAAATCCGAAAATATACATAAAATAATATCGCCTAAAATATTAGGTGCGTGTTTTAACTGTCGGGGCAGGATACAAATAGGTGCACATACAAATATATGGGTATGTTTTGAGCATTTATTACGTGAGATCTGCAATGTCATGTGCAGTCCTGTAAGTCCTGTACCTAACGTACAATTCCCGTTTATTTTTATGCCGTTACTTTATCTTTTCTTTTCAATCAAACGATATAACGCACTGAATGATATAAGATCTATTTCCCGGTCGGCGATATGTTGGGAACTCCCCGATTACCGTTGACCTTGTAAGCTTCAGCGATAATTACAATGTTCAAAATTGCCAAATCACTAGTCAATATGATGTTATTGAATTATTTCATTAACGTAATTGTGTGGCCGCGCCTGCTAGGAATTGTATGAAAATGGCTTGGTTGCGAGGACATTATGATTTGCTATAAACTGCTTGATGAAATTCCATAGTCTGAAAGATCCTGCCGTTACTTCGTGTGGTCTATCAACGGTCTGAATGTTGCAATGCAATCATGCAATGTAAGATTTGTCGTTGAACTAACTTACATTCTATTGATGGCTGTAATTAGTGGTCAACTAACAAAATAAATACAGTTTGCTGAACCGTAAGGTGTTCTTAGATCCAAAAAGATATCCGTTCCCTCCTTGGCCCTAAAATAACATGTTACATCACTACACTCAAGAGGTATGTGACTGATATCACCAGATCGAATGACCACATGATAAGGCAATGTTTAATTGAAACACGGAAATTTAACTATTATTATTTCTCCATGGGGTTCGCCTGGATAGCTACCACCCTTGAGCATGAGTCAGCCGCCAAACGACTCGTCGCGTTCCGGCTGGGGGCTGGAGAGCCAGTTCTTTCTTTCTTTCTTTTTCTTCTCTCTTTCTTGACCAGCAACGCATCAGTGATGCCTTTGGTGTTGCTGATGTCCATAGGTGACGTTAGCCACTTACCATCAGGTGGATCGTCAGCTCGTTTGCCAGCTATTGCCATAAAAAAATTTAAATGTGTGCAATTCACACGTGGTAGAAGTGAAACCTTCAAAACTTTTGTTTTCAAGATAATGAGACGAATGTAAAATTTCGGGAAGATGATAAATGTAGCTTTCACTACTCCACTCCACTCCGCTTCGCTTCGCCCCGCTCCGCTCCGCTCCGCTCCACTCAACTCCCCTACCCTACCCCTGTACAATGCTTCCTATCTCACTTTAGAATTTATGTGTTTGTCTCTTTTTAGGGTTCCGTAGCCAAATGGCAAAAAACGGAACCCTTATGGATTCGTCATGTCTGTCTGTCTGTCCGTCCGTATGTCACAGCCACTTTTCTCCGAAACTATAAGAACTATACTGTTGAAACTTGGAAGGTAGATGTATTCTGTAAACCGCGTTAAGATTTTTACACAAAAATAGAAAAAAAACAATAAATTTTGGGGTTCTCCATACATAGAACTAAAACTCAAAAATTTTTTTTTCATCAAACCCATACGTGTGGATAGGATCTATGGATAGGTCTTCAAAAATGATATTGAGGTTTCTAATATCATTTTTTTCTAAACTGAATAGTTTGCGCGAGAGACACTTCCAAAGTGGTAAAATGTGTCCCCCCCCCCCCCCCTGTAACTTCTAAAATAAGAGAATGATAAAACCAAAAAAAATATATGATGTACATTACCATGCAAACTTCCAACGAAAATTGATTTGAACGAGATCTAGTAAGTAGTTTTTTTTTAATACGTCATAAATCGTAAACCGCAAAAAACATCGATCAAAGTTACAACTAACTACAAGAACTTTTATATTATGTTACTTGCTGCTACGGAACCCTTCATGGGCGAGTCCGAGTCGCACTTGGCCGCTTTTTAGGGTTCCGTAGCCGAATGGCAAAAAACGGAACCCTTATGGATTCGTCATGTCTGTCTGTCCGTCCGTATGTCACAACCACATTTTTCCGAAACTATAAGAGCTATACCATTGAAATTTGATAAGTAGATGTATTCTGTGAACCGCATTAAGATTTTCACACAAAAATAAAAAAAAAAACAATAAATTTTGGGGGTTCCCCATACATATAACTGAAACTCAAAAATGTTTTTTTCATCAAAACCAAACGTGTGGGGTATCTATGAATAGGTCTTCAAAAATTATATTGAGGTTTCTAATATCATTTTTTTCTAAAGTGAATAGTTTGCGCGAGAGACACTTCCAAAGTGGTAAAATGTGTGTCCCCCCCCCCCCCCGTAACTTCCAAAATAAGGGAATGATAAAACTGAAAAAAATATATGATGTACATTACTAAGCAAACTTCCAACGAAAATTGGTTTGATTGAGATCTAGTTAGTAGTTTTTTTTAATACGTCATAAATCGTAAACCGCAATAAACATTGATCAAAGTTACAACGAACTACAAGATCTTTTATATTATGTTACTTGCTGCTACGGAACCCTTCATGGGCGAGTCCGACTCGCACTTGGCCGCTTTATTACTGGACAGTTTCGTTCCATACAATTTCAAGTCACCCCCCTACTAAAGAAGTTTTCACTTCAAAAATTAAAATGAAAATATTCCATTTCAGTTGTTTTTTGCCGTTTCATTTGTTAATAATCGATAATTTATTTACAGAGCAGCAAAGAGACGGTGCTGTATATCCTGGACTGTATATTCTCGGTGACGGTGGTGGGGTCGCTGGTCGTGTTCGTGTGGCGAGGGTCCTGGGCGCTGCTGGACATCTTCCTGTTCCCTGACGACATAGTCAAGTCTGACTGGACATCCTTGGTAAGTCACTATTACTCTGACTATGAATAGTGTAATACCGCTACTACAGAGTATTAACAGGTACAGGTTCAGTCATTCAGGACTGATTCTATATCAAATGCACGGTCAAGTGTACTGATCAAGTCTGCAGTTTGACTTGACGCGCCATGCAGTGTGCATGAGATAGATGTATGGCTTGGCCAGATAGGTACACCGTGGCCATAAACGATCAAGTATACTGGATGCCAGGTCAACTCCGCTTGACGCTTGATCAAGTACACTTGATCGTGTATGGCGTCCATAAAAGTTGCTTAAAAGTAATGTCTACAAGATTTTTCCTTCTACGTTAGACTTTAGAGATACTTAATTAACAAAAGTACCTTTTGAAATTTTGGTAAATTTTGTTCTTCTCAATGTTGTTAAAACAACAAGTTTTTTTTATTTTTATTCATGGAAAATATTTTTGAGGTCTACGATTTATATTTCTAGATATGGAATATTCAAGAATTTGTTATTAAAAACTATTCTTGTTGCGCATATTTCTATTCGTTATTCCTTCCAAGTTAGTCATAATAAATCTTTGGGTTATAGAAATCGCACCAGCAATAGGTACGTCTTTGACTGGCACCGTAAATTAACCGTAAAGTATCTGTTGTTTTTTTAGAACCTTTAGATATTTTTATTTGCTACGGTTTAAGTCCAGATTTCGAATATACGTTCTGTCATTAGATCATTTTAAAGAGCTTTCATTCTATATTTTTATTACTTTCTAATACAACTTCAATTTTTTTCCAAAAGAAAGACTGAAGTCTAAAGAAAAAAATGAACGTTTACCATATTTTTGTGAGCAATGTGTTATTTTCCGCATATGGGTCATGCATTTGCCACTGAGTCAGTGACCACTTACCCGTTAGCTCGCGGCAATTGATTCTTCCTCCCAACCATCTTGTCCCCTGCGTGTACTACGATCATATTATTTTATAATGCTGTAACTGAGTTTGGATTTTTAAGGTCAATCATCATTGTAATACTAAGTATACCAATACCATAATTTCGTAATGGCACACCTTGGTGCGTTCTACTCTTGATATGCCGCTCTGTGTCGATTTTGTAAGAAAGAGTCCACAATTGCGATAATTATCTATTATAGCAGATTATATCAGAATATTGAAGTGTTTTACACAGCGAATTAAGTGAATATTAAGTATAAATATTTTTAATATTGCCTGGATTCCTCAAATTTAAATTTTAATGTTGATTTTTCTCTGTTTATGATATAATTCAGTTCTAAACAAATTATCTGTACCGGATCTAATCTGAATATAAACCGATTACCTGCTGTGAGATATTATGTATTGGTTTGCACCCTACGGAACAATTATTTTATTGTATTATTCAATAATCATCATAATCACGTCACATCAGAGCATGATGTGATAACTTCGTAATTTTGAGATAACGTTTTACATTTTCCTGAACCATGTAAAAGTACGATAAGAAGGTGAGAGAAGATTCAGCAAATGAAGAATTGAGCTTAAAATGCTACAATTAATGGACCATCCTTACATTAACCAATTACTTGAATAAATTGAATGTATATTTTTTTATAATTCAACACAGTTATTTTGATCAACGTTTATAATAACCTAATATACTTTTGTCCATTAATAACACCACTTATAAAATTCTCCTATAATTTCTAAGGCAATAAATCCCAGTTGTACGTATATAAACGTTCCTCACTCACACATGTATCATAAATCACTACGTTGACACGCCACCTCACACACATACAAATACAGCGGCCACGTGTGGTACAGACGGGAGTGATTAAATCAACACGGAGCGACATACATTACAAAATAATAATGCACTAGTATCATATTATTATATTATCATAAGAAGATACTTATTTATGATTTAATGATAATAGTAAAAAAAATTGCAATTGCATCCTTTTTAGGGTTCCGAAGTAAAATCGGAACCCTTACAGTTCCGTCATGTCCGTCCGTCCGTCTGTCCGTCTGTCCGAAGCAAAGCGCTGAGACCCTTAGTGCTAGAAAGCTGTAATTTGGCATGGATATAAATATTTATTAAACTCCGTAATTGTAGAATAAAATATTGAAAAACATTTTTAACAGGTAACCTGAGAATGATTTTTTTATTCGTCGCGTACCCTATAGTGTATCGTTGAAAAGGTATTCCAAAAATATTATGGGTCTTCAAAGACCATTTTTGGAATATTTTGGTTGCGAAATATTCGGGCTTAAAGTGCTAATTTTGGTTAAAGTCAAGGTATTTACAAGGAAAACTATCACGGCTACGACAGCGTACGTGTTTAATGAGTAATAGTCGATAAACTTACTACTTCGGAACTCTACATTGCCTGTGGCCTGACACGCACGTGTTAATTATTGAAAGTTTTATGCCATTTGCTTCAGCAAATCCCTACCCTAAGTGGTAGAGGAAGCAGAAACGTGATTTTTTCCTACTCCTTACAGATAGCACTTATTACTATAGTGTATTTATGAAACTCATGTCCAAGCAGTGTCGCCTTTAAAATAATCATCTAACCTTTCAGAATTACAGACCTATTGTATAAATGTATTCCAAGTTAACAAACTTGATATGTAAGTAATATCGTACTAATTTAGGAGATCTTTGTACCTTTGTAGCAGACTTCGGCTTGCAGTGAATGAAATTGCACTTTGGTTTTCGCTTTGACGGGTGGTGGACAAAATGCGTCGACGTTTCATTTCCGGCGTTCTTTGGATTGAGCTTTCCTAAGCTTTTGCCGTAGCTTAACTTTGAACTTTGAACGTAGTTTGAAAATAAAACAGGATTCATTCGAAAAACCTACACCTTTAGAAGTACCTAAATTGAATATATTTGTAATTATATAATTATATTATGTTATCAGTAATTAATATAAAAATCATGCAACTATATTTTACACAGTTTTAATGATGCCTTTTGTAGCTCAGAAACAATTACAAAAACTTCAGAACCTTGCGTGAATCTTTAAAACATAAATGTTTGAGTGTACCATTAGTGGCACAAAATAAGTGATTTAAATGTATAAAAACAAAAACAATGACACAAACTCTCTTCACTCGTCCTGTTGTGCTACAGAGAATGAATCATTTTTGATTTCAAAAAACAAATCGCTAAAATATAGCCAGAATATTACTTATTATCTATGTCAATTTTAATTTAGTTCCGAGTCATTTTGATAAACTTTTAATAATTATTATTGTTACTGAATTGTTACTTGTTAGATTATTAATAACTTTTCTTTTGCTGTTTATATCCATTTATTTATCTTTTTTAGCTGGAATAATTTCAGTAATTCTTTCTACCTGCCACTAATTCTCACATTTGCATTGGATTTATTGGCAGATAATACCAATACACTTCATTACTTGAGGACTTCTCACGGACAGCTTGTCTCATGTCTTACAAGAAGTCTGTATAAATAAATAAATTGTAACAAAGTTACAAATCTATAGATAGTTTTCTACGTCACTGTCTTGTGTTGATGGATGTATTGTTATTAAACAGAATAATATGTTTTAATATCTATGAACTGTTTCTCATAAATGTAAATTCTACATTGAAATTACGTCATTTGGTTTGCAAATATTATGTTAAAGATAATTTCCGCTCTTACCAGTTAGTTGATTACGATAAACCTGAATGTAGTTTGAACAATTAGATATCAAATTGTAAATGCCTTCCCTCAAAGACATCAAGCAAAAGTAAAAGACTTTTTAGTATAAGAAGAATCTTTTGCATCATACATAGTGAAGTCTGAGCTTTAATATTTTTATAGCTATAGATACAAAAAATACAGACGATCTTATAAGTATGACATATTTTTTACAGACAACCAAGCTATAAGCAGATCAGGATAGAAGGATGGAAGTGATAATCAGAATACACAAGACTATTAATTCAACTAATAAATGTCAGATACTTGGTGTTGACAAAAATGTTTTGAATTTAAAAATGCTTCTTATCATTAATTCCATATGCAAATTAATCAATACTTTTGGAGGTATTAGAAATTTTAAAAATACATAATGATTATTTCATGTCGAGATTCTTAGTAACACCTTTCTTTTCTATAGGCCTGTGAGGACATGAATATCTCACAGAGGAATTTATTAAGTCAATATCACAGTTAAATTCCTTAACTAATCGCTACAATCTGTAACTTCCACCGCGGTCTCACGTTCAATATCAAAGGACGACATTGAAGCAAACGCCGCCGTAGGACGTACAGAAATACTCAAGGATGTAACTGAACTCGTCGGAACTGGTGCATTTACCCTATTAGCAAAGTTCCTTAATCTGTTGATATTGTTAGCTGTAAGTGATGAATCGTTTTCTTGAACATCACTCTTAATTGGTGGAGATTTAATCATCACCGTGTGAATTTAATGACAACTTGAGTTTGCGTCATTTAGATTGTTGATCCGTTTACCTTGTTAGGCGGGAAACAGCCACTAGGTTATTTTTAGCTTCATCATTATGATGAATACAGGAACTTCACTCACAACGATTTGCATAAAAGCAATTTTCTAATTCTTACAATAATAAGCTCGCCGCGTTTTATGTTCCCTCAACAAGAGACCATTTGATAGGCCTGCGATCATATTTGAAATTGCCTATAAATTGGCTATCATTAAATCTCTCACTGCTCACGTTTAGTTTCTTCTAACAGGAGTAACGGTCTTTTGTCACAGATATTTATTGTATATTATATGTATAATGTATGTATGTATATTATTGTATATACAATATGTATGTGTATATATAATTTTTATATTTAAGGGTATATGCGTATATAGATATATACATATTATGTATTATATTGATATTTATCGTTTTGTTTTTAGTTTAGATTTTTGTTTCTTTTTCTTAAGTAGTTTTAACACCTGCCATCAGTTCTTTCCACATCCACCCAGGGTTGACTAGTGAACAATGCCATTAGACATTAAGTTTGCCCTTTGTTTATCCTTTTTGTATAAGGTGACATAAATTTGAATAAATAAATAAATAAATATTTATAGTAAGTCATAACTAGATTATGCATCCAATGTCACCTTCTAGGTAAACTTTATTGAGGCGGCCCCAGTACCATTCCGGCAAAGTGCAAACCAGGGTGTCACAGGTGGTAGAGCTCTCCGCATACAGATGAATTTTACCAATATTATTAATATCATCATCATCATCATCATAAAACTCTATCTGATCGATATCTGTTCATGGAAGATAATTGAGATTAACTTTTCCAAATTTATTTATTAACGCAATAGATCCCCTAGCAATGATTTTTAGAATTTTTGTCTGTGAGTTTGTTCCAGCTAATCTAAGGAACGGCTCAATAGATTTAGATGCGGTTTCCAGTGTTTCCACTGATATATTGTAGTAAGTTTGAATTAAGTAGCCTCGTTGGTAGCGACCCTGCCTGCGAGGCGAGGGGTCCCGGGTTCGATTCCCGGCCGGAGCAGATATTTATGTGACAAAAAATATTTGTACTTGGGTCGTGGGTGTTATTGTGATTTGTTACAATGTATCCTTCATGCCACCCGTGACACAGGTATAAACCTACTTCGGGGGTATTAGTGTGTAAGCGTTTATTTATTTAAGTAAGCTTTGTTTTATTTTAATCGGTTCAGAAATCAAAAAGTTATGTCTATTTAAAGAATTTCTGTCTTTTATGGACGGTCCATAAAAGTGTGGTTAAACCAAAAGGTTTACCAAAGCGAATCGAGAGCTTTTACTAGAATACTTTCAAAATTAATATTATTAGGTACTGATATTATTATCTTTCTGTAAAGTCTGCCTTGTTAGCTACCACGTCTTGTTTGATTCAAACAATGAAACTTTTTTTCATGGATTCATTTTTATCTTATTTTTGAATTCCCTACTGCGAAGGGTTACCTAAGTGATGGAATCTTCCAGGCAAATATAAGCTGCGTCAATGTCAATTGACTAGCATTAGCCGCTTTTGTACGCAATTGTGCGACCACTATTGAACCTTAACAAGGATTTACTGCAACTTTATCATCTTCATCTTTACAAGCATTATCACATATTATAACATCGTTCGGTCAAGGATCTTTAATAAGGCAAACAATTTAGGGCTTACCTACTACGACATAGATCTACAACAAAATACAATATTATAATCTTTTTTTATCTGCCTATATATTGTATTTGCTAGTTGAATTTATTTCTATACTTTTTATTTCCATTATTTTACTATCATAGTCGTAAAGTACAAACCCGGTTAGCTAAGATCGAAGAGCATGTGATCGTACATTTATGTTTTGAGTATCTATAAATAAATCATGCAACAATTGAATTACGATATGATATTAAGGAAATTGATTGATAACATTGCGACCCTCGGAATGAAATTGGTTGACAACAATTTACTTTCTCACATAATATTGAAGAATTTGTTT
Organism: Thymelicus sylvestris; assembly: GCA_911387775.1. NCBI lineage: Eukaryota > Metazoa > Arthropoda > Insecta > Lepidoptera > Hesperiidae > Thymelicus > Thymelicus sylvestris. The sequence goes on from OU426893.1 coordinate 15,405,691, forward strand.
CGCTTGCTTTTTAGATCACTTACCTTCGGTACAATTATGAGTATTTTAATAAATTTCTTTATCATAAAGTGACATTAAATTAACATTTTTAGTTCATTCACATAGGCTTCAAAATTAAGAGGCTGGTTGGTTAAAATGTATTTATTTATTCTTTATTAATGCTTAATAGCATTCTCTAACAGTCGACCTTCGGGATGGGCAGATAATGGTGAAAGGCGTTAGAGTAACAATGGAAAAAACAATCATAGAAATATAAATGGATAGCAAAATTAAGATAATGATGTAAAAATCATTAAAGCTTAAATATAAGTAAGTCTATGAGACCAAAATAAGTACGTAGTTTTTGGAAAAATATACTAATTCCAATGGATTGCAGTATTTGATAATGTTTTTTTAGGGCCGAAGAAAGTGACTCAAAATAATATAAAGGTTTCATGGACACCTTATTGTAATTGATTTTATTGGATGACAGGTCACTGAACCAATTGTTTACATTAAAACGTCTTCGTGCTGCATTTATAAATAGCTAAACACTGAACTTATCTAGTAATTAATTACATTTACTGTACGGAAACTTCCTTGTGTTCCGAGATTAAGTTTATTGAGTTGATTTATGATTTAATTGGAATGTGAAGCTGCGAGTATGGGTACCGTATATACATGCATATATCTGTATATCTTTGAGTCTGAATATATTTTTTGTCAGAGAATGTCAAGTCACTGCATGCCTATAATTTAAATTGATATAAAAACTATTAATCGCATTACCTATATAGTGTGTTGTTTACAATGGTGCCATAAACTGTATTAGCTGAGCAATTCAGTATTTCTTGATCCTTTATTCTTACTGTATTTACAAATCTTCCCATTGCCCTGGCGGTTTCCACTGTTCATCAAATAAACTCTATATTTAAACGTGTTTACTAAATACTACTACTAAGCTGTCTATTAAGATTGTATGTAGTAAAGCCAATTATTGAAGGGCTTACGGCAGATCTGTTTATGTTTAAATAAATAAAGATAAGTTACCATGTATAACGTTTGAATAGGGATTATTCCAGGCGCCGGTACACGATCTTGTCTTGTCTGTCAATTGTTTATGTTTTCCTCATAGGGATTTACTTTACAATTCCTACCGAAACCTAAAAGGATTTAGATATTTTAGTGTGTTTTGCAACCTGAATAGAGCGTTGGATTAGCGCGTCGAATTTGGGTATAACATCAGATTTCAGAATACGCTTACCTAATGGTTTTTGTAACAAAATGCTTCAGTTTTAGAGTTAAAATAATCAGTTTAAAATTTTCCTCATAACGGAATACAAATAACGACGCTTTTTCTATTTCCTTATTTATGTGTGTGCATCAAGGTCACTTAACTTTCTAGATCCTCCTAAGCCATTCAGCACTATTTCCGTAATCGCATCTATGAGAAGGCTTAGGTATTAATGAATTTCATTTATAAACAAATGGATCGTTATTTGTTTAATGAAACAATGGGTGTTAAAATGAATGACTAAACTCATAACAGTAAAGTAACTTGGCGTGCCTCAGGTTCTATACTTGGGTCCAAATTTATTTTTAAATATTTTTTCCATTTTTCCAGACATTAATGATTTTTTTTTCCCCAACAGATAGTAGGATACGCTTTGGTCGTATTCACTTTTGCACTGCAAGCTCCGATGCGATGGGCAGCTTCGCGTCTCCAGGGTGCTGCGAGGCTACTCCTAGCTGATGTGTACCACCTGATCTCCTTCATAGCCACTGTCAACGTATGGCGTGGCGTTTGGGGCCTGCTGGATATATACTTCTTTCCAGGTAAATAAATAGTGCTATTATTTTACCCTGCAAAGTTAGTAATCATTTATAAATGTTTAATTTGCTTGAGATTACACGTTTCAAAGCAATGATAAATCATATTGATACGGTGTAAATTATAAAAAAATATCGGACGTAGAAATGTTGTAGTTTTCTATATATTTTGAGTATTGGTTAATATTTTACAAATGTCTGAACTAATAACTTAGGACTAGCGCCAGAAATGTAACTGTAATGATCTTAGTAATCGCAACTATCGTATGTAGACTTAAGCGTTTACAAACATTTATTTTTCATCACAGAAACCCCAAAGCTGAGCAACTGGTGCTCACACATCATCAGTCTTGCTCTGCTGATCCTCCTCAACTGCTCCAACTCCATTCTTGTCCGAGGGGTCTACATCGACGCAGAAGAGCCAGCCGGTGACTGTGTGGTGTTCCCTTGCCATTATCTCCGACTCTTCTTCCACAAAGAGAGAATTAAGAAGAGGCATAAACGAGCTTTACTCGCCGCCGCTGCTGCCGCTACCAGGAAAACAGAGGAAGCCAGTGTACCCTTACAAATACCCGAAGAGAAAGTATAAAGGTACATCATGAGTAAAGTACAATTAGGTTCAAATAAATCTTTGTTTTGGCTGCGAGACGAATTGGGCCAACAAGCGCTTTGGTTAATTGTATTGGTAGAGAAATGCGGCTAAGTTATGTGGCATAGTAATGCTTTAAAATTCTTAACAATCATTAAACTCTCTCCTAGTGACTGATAGTCTCCTGCCATTTCATTGAATATTGTTGCTTAATACTAGTATTTGTTGATTTTTCAAAGCTCTTCTACTTGTCAGTTTTCATGAAAAATCACATTCAGAGGTCATTAAAGTAGTTTTAATTGCTAGGACTAGTATGGACTTATTCAACTTCATATTATGGTACATTAATTACTGGTGTTTTGTAAACACTTTTTACTATCATCGACCTTAAGGACGCAAGGAAAATTGAAATAGGAACTTAATTTATTGAACTTTTCTCTTTTATTTGGTAACTAGATAAGTTCAGTGAAAATTCAACTGATTGTATCTATCGTATATTATGTAATTATGCATCTAAGACAGGATATGAAAGTTCCTGTTTATTTATTATATATTTTATTTTTTCTTGAGTAGTAGAATTATTGTAATAGTAAGCTTTCCGTTTTTATAACATAAGTCGGTAGTAATATTTATAATGATTGTACTGAATTAGGTATGTAACCTTAACAAGTCACAAAATAATTAATTTTCTTCTATCTATATAATAAAAATGGGTATCTAGTATTTAACAGTTGCACTTCTAAATATTTTTACATTAATTTTATTGCTATCATTGCTACAATTAATGATTATTTTTTGTGATTTTATGCTTTGTTTACGAATCATTAATGTCATAAAGTTTTATAATACGATATCCCTTGTAAAGATTATTGTGCCGTGTTGAAATTACTTGTGAGATAAATGCGAGAAATTAATGGAAATTATAAGTATCAGTTTTATACTAAATCAGTGTTTCATTTCACAACTGAGTTAGGTTTATTTTTGCAATTTGAATATTTATTAAAATGTAGCATTTATAAAATTTTGTAAATATTTCATTTTTATTTGGATTTCGAATGAAACAAAACTTTTACCATTAAGTTTACTAAATACTTTTTAAATATTTTCACCTTTTTCAGTATACCTTAGTATTTCAAATAATTATTATTTTCAATCAGTATTGGAGTTTTATAACTTTAAGTTTATTTTTTATAATAAATTTACACTTAATGCGACACTTCAGATGATTTTTGTTAATTTAAGTTACGCAATAACTTTTTATACATAATAAATCTTATAACTTTTTCTTCATTCCTACTTCATTAAAATTACATTATAATCAATGTAAAGTATATAATATAATATATATATCGGGGCGCCGAGACGGAGATGCATTTCATCCTCTGTTATTCTTTGGTTATATGTCACAGTACTGATAGTAGGGTATTTTCTTGGATAGATGATCACGCACATATTGTAATACAATCATTTTTATTAGAATTAACACTGTAACACTGTACAACACGAAGTAATAGAAGATTGTAGAATTAAAGCCAATAGTTTCATACACAATTCACGCGACGCGACCGGCATTGTACCTCTAATGGCCACCGCCCAGGGTTGCCAGCCCTCGCCATGACGTGTACGACTCTATTCGGTGTTACCCGCTCAATTTACAATCTTTTGAGAAATAATTATTTAAATCGATCACATTTAATCATTTATACACCGCGCCGATACGGCCGTCCTGCTAGTCACACGTCCTCGTGTGCACTCTCTTCAACCTTCGCAATTCCGCATCAACTGTGGACAAACGTCGCACCTTAATACACACCATACTGCATCGGTCACCCTGACCAACAACTGTAAACATTTTACTTCTCAAGTTACGCAATACATTTTAAACTTCGAATCGCTCATTGTTTCGTTTGACTTGTAAACATTAAGGTATGTCTCACAAAATAAATCTTTGTTCATTGAGAAAGTAATGAACGAACATTGTATGTCTCACAAGTAATCTTTGTTCAACAGGCTAACCTTTGTCACACAGGGGGGTTAATGTCACACAGGCTAATCTTTGTCACACAGTCGGGTTAATGTCACACAGGCTAATCTTTGTCACATAGTCGGATTAATGTCACACAGGCTAATCTTTGTCACATAGTCGGATTAATGTCACACAGGCTAATCTTTGTCACACAGGTTAGTGAAGGCCACACAGGAAAGTCACGTCCACACAGTCTAGTAAGGCCACACAGGCTGATCATGGTCACACAGGTTTAGTCCCACACAGTTTAGTCCCACACAGTTTAGTCCAACACAGTTTAGTCCCACACAGTTTAGTCCCACACAGTTTAGTCCCACACAGTTTAGTCCCACACAGATTAATCAAGGCCACACAGGCTAGTCAGGGCCACACAGGCTAGTCAAGGCCACACAGGCTAGTCAGGGTCACACAGATCCGTCAGTATCACACAGGTCCGTCAGTATCCCACAGGTCCGTCAGTATCACACAGGTCCGTCAGTATCACACAGGTTCATCAGTATCACACAGGTCCGTCAGTATCACACAGGTCCGTCAGTATCACACAGGTATGTCAGTATCACACAGGTCCATCAGTACCACACAGGTCCGTCAGCATCACACAGGTCCATCAGTACCACACAGGTCGGTGTCAATAAGTTGAAAACTTAAGGGAGATAAATATGCACACAGTACGTAATACTTCCTACTGCCGATATCGGCTTATTCTGACTCAGTACTATTTGTTGGCATTTCCAGGCCAGCATTCAATTGCAAGTTGCAACAATAACCATCAAATGTCAAATGCGACATCATCACAAACTTGACAAGGAATAATTACCGCTTTAGTGAGCAGTAATCAAAATAAGCTACAAAGGAATCAATACAGATCACCTGTTATATCATGTTGCCATCCAATAACTGATGATGCTCATCATAAGCCCCGGCACACGGAGCCGCGACGCGTCCACGCCGCGCCAACCCATGCAGGCAGCTGACGCCGCGCCAGTCCTCGATATCTCGCATTGATGCAATTTCCCATCACCGCCCAAATATTCACACGTTGTATTCCACACAACCGTCACATTCACCCAGTTTATCTAAAACACACAAAAAAAGACACAAAGACAAAAACACGGAATGTCCACTTGTTATTTCTCTAAACCGAGAGTAGACGGCAACTTAAAGAACAGCAAGATGTTCCAAAATTAAAAACTCCCGATCTCACTCACAGAATGCTTATGGTGTCACAAAACAACATACTTGCACTGATTTTGAATAACTCTTGTAAAGCAAGTTTACTAAAATTTAATAAATCTCTTTCAAAACGTTAGATTCTGTATGAAATCAAAACTATGATGCTTTGTTTACCATTTGTCTAAAGAAAACAATTCCTTTTAGTCAATGATCACTATTTAGTCCTTTTACCCTACTGGTCGCAAACAAGTGTTTTTACCCTACATGTAGCAAGTTACTGTTTTACCCTAGTCAGACTAATATGACAATACCAAGTATACAGTTTTCTACAACACAGATTGATTGCTCATTAACTTTAATGTTACTATTAGATTTCCTTGTGATCAATCATCAATCATTATCAACTAGGTCTGACTGGTCAACATCGGTACCTTTTATCACCCACATCTTATTCACTCTATATGATAAAAGTTGTATGACACTAATCATACTATCAAATCCATAATCCACATCCTTTGGGATTATAGTTAGAACCATAATTTATTCTAAACTTACACTACCGAGCAACTATTTCTTTCTTATCAAAACTCATCAAAACTCTTTCAACTCAAACTTTTGAACATGATTGTGATATGTGATGGTGGCAAGATGTTCAATAGCTTTATCACATCATCATCACAAAAAGGTGTCCATCCCATTGTTTTCACAAAAGAAAAAGTTTATTTTTACTTTATAAAATAACTCATAACTTCATAATGTATTGCCCTGCCTGACTACGCAGATACCAAGTAATTAGTTAGTTACTCCATTACTGTTTTTTTTTTTTTTTAAGAGGATTTTAAAATGACATAACTGTAACTATATCACATGACTACTGATCTTGTTAGATACTACAATTTTCCTTTAGTTATCTTGACACCATAACCAAAGTTAAGGTAACTTATGATAGTAGTCTGTCAGCTGTCTATAACAAAATTTTTAGGATAATAACTAATTCATCAATTCACTTTTTCAAATTAAGGTAGGTACATACTTAACTACCTAATTTGGTCTCAATATTTTATCTTAGATTTTATTATTGCTTGTATGAGTCAATCTTATGATCCCAAAGTAGTACTATACTTCAAACTTTATCTAAATCATATTGTAAGTGACCAAAACATATTAGGTACGGATACACAAACTATGTATTGTGTCCTTAATTCTTTCAAGACATTCATCCAACATAAAACAAAACATATCACCTGATTTCACGTAGCAGTGGCACAGTCAGCCCTCGTCAAGTCCCTCGGTGGACTTTAGCCGTGGCTTCTCCGGGTACAATGATGCAAGCTTGTATTAACTGACAACACTTGTATACACTTTCACACGGTAGACATTCAGATGCCAACTTAATGACATTATTCCAATCTTGTGTATTCAAATCCTTATTTTACATGCTCGTCGTCCACTGTTTGTATTATCATATCAAGGTAGCCATCTGAAAAACCTGAAATGCGGATTCTTGCAAAGTGGAAACGCTTTTTACTTTTTACAAGTACCAGCTGCACTTGTCCCTCAAAGACACATCGTGTGAATTTTTTTTTTTTTTTTTTTTTTTGGTTTGTTGGTGTTGTTGGGTGTCTTGGATGCATTCTCATGTACGAACTCCTGCTACCGGATTCCAAATCCAACCCGCTATTACTGCTTCGGCCATCCAACAAAAATCAACACGTCCTCGTGTTGTGTGTTCAAATAGTAACGTATTCTGTTCCACCGTACACTTCGACCATAATTGAATATCGATATCTTGCGTGAGGCGAGGATCCGACTGAAGGTTCGCAATGTTTGGTAGTTAGGTTTATTTGAACTGTGAGCGCACAATACGACTTGCACTTTCCACATCGAATCTCCTTGCAAAACTTTACGGCTCTCACTAACTCACGCTTACTATCGTTTTGTTTCTCATTGCAAAATTTTCATTCCAATTTATTTCAAATGTCAAACTAGTTCGGTTTCCATCAACAACTTCAACTTTTTCATTAATTTTCCAACACGTGCGGGCGAGAACCATCTGGGTTTTTTTATCCCACGCCTGATATCGGGGCGCCGAGACGGAGATGCATTTCATCCTCTGTTATTCTTTGGTTATATGTCACAGTACTGATAGTAGGGTATTTTCTTGGATAGATGATCACGCACATATTGTAATACAATCATTTTTATTAGAATTAACACTGTAACACTGTACAACACGAAGTAATAGAAGATTGTAGAATTAAAGCCAATAGTTTCATACACAATTCACGCGACGCGACCGGCATTGTACCTCTAATGGCCACCGCCCAGGGTTGCCAGCCCTCGCCATGACGTGTACGACTCTATTCGGTGTTACCCGCTCAATTTACAATCTTTTGAGAAATAATTATTTAAATCGATCACATTTAATCATTTATACACCGCGCCGATATATATAATATAATATATATGTAATTATTTCGTAATATTTTTCGTTAAAGTAATAGAGATTTTTTTACAATTAACTTTATTTGTTCATTGACATAATAATACATTTGTTGATTGTACATTATCTTAAGACCTGTTTAAAATACATTGCCGAGTTTCCTATATTTATAATTAAAGTTTTGTTTTCCTTATAAGTTAAGTTTGAGTAGGTGATGAAATCTAAGTCAAACTTCGTGATCATTCCCCAATCCCCATGTTGTACAGAACACTAGTTCGTAAGTTTATGTAAATATTGTCTATTTCTTGTAAAACCGTTGAAGTACATGCAATTAAACGATTACACTTTTATTTAAAAGTATTTTCTTTTAAAACGTCCTCTTATCAAAATGAATTAGGTAATGACGAACAAGATAAAATAGATTTTATATTGACGGATATTATAGTATTGGTGTGGATATTAAGTATATGCTTATTTGGAAGATTATTTGCTAGATGACTAAAAAAATATAATTTTTTAAGAAATTCGTAAATCCTTTACCTTGATAATCTTTTTGATCTAAACAAACGTATTATTTGTGTTTTAATAACCTACTCGGATACTTAAATACTTAATTCTTGACAAAAAATAACCGACTTCAAAATTAGGGCTAACTCGGAAACTCCTCGTCAGATCTCGCTCAAATTTAAGTGGGACCACATGACAAGCACCAGCTTTCTGATATAAAAAGAATCATCAAAATCGGTTCACCCAGTCTAAAGTTCTGAAGTAACAAATAAAAAAATACAGTCGAATTGAATACCTGCTCCTCTTTTGAAGTCGGTTAAATAGTATCTGTTTGTAAACTACTTCAGTATTATAATCTCAATTTTTGATTTGTATCGACCTTAAGCTAGGGAATTACTCGGCAAGCTACATCTATCTTCATACATACTTATCTATAAATCCCCTGATTACACTATAAACCTAGTTAAGGACAACGTGTGCCCCTGAAGTTTTGGCAATTATTTTATTGGCAATGACATGAAATGATGTAAAATCCTTCCTTTACGGAGAGGCTTAACATTTTTGAAGGTTAAGATTACAATAGACGTTTCTAACTTCAAAATTCAAATATACTCGTACTTGTCCTTGTTAATTTAGCAACGGAAGGTGTCTGTAATGGAAGTAGCGAGACGCCATTATAGTTCATTTGATAAGTGATCATGACTGCCCACGGATTTAAGAGTTAGTTCGACCAACCTTAAACTTGAGATCATAAATAGAAATATCTAGAATATTAACCTTGCGTGGTATTTAATATCAAACCTACAAGATGAGAGCCACCTGGCCAAATGCTTGACATACTCGTAATTCGTATGTTGCGATGCGATTGCTAAACACATTACTATAAATATATTGTGAGGCTACTGTAAGTATACCTATTTCTTTGAACTTGTCACTTAGATCAATAATTCAATTTATTTCAACATGACCTTTGTCGTTATCTTATTTCTAAATAATATTCATATCAAAATAATCAAGTAAGTATGTCACACACTTATGTAGGTATATAGTCTTACGTATATAACCGTCTAGCCGATTACTTATCAGATTTAATAAGTTATATCTACACTCAAATATCTAAATTTTCGTGATAGTAACACTAACGGTCGTATACATTCTATTTATACATATAGCAGTAGTAGAGAAAATCGATCGATTTATGTAACAAAATAAAGATAAGCTATTTATATTTGGTTAGTATTGTACATTCATTCTAAAATATTCCCTTGTTTGTGTACTCATTCCTTGACATAAAACGATTTAACTACACATAGATAAGACTAGACAACGTTTAGTTCGAAGCCGACGAGTTTTGACGTGACAACGTCTATTAAAACAATGAACGCCGGGAGCACGCACGAAAAAGCATGACTCACTGTCACGTTCCGCGCAAGCGAGAGCGCGGAACAAGCGATAGAGAGGCACGATCGGCTACGATCGGCCGAAGCGCTCAATTTTATCTATAAAAGTATGCAATCATTTCATCAATGTTTTGTCATGACGTGGTGTCACGTTAAACTACCGTCCGTAAACCGACTTTACAGACAACCATTTTTTTTATAGCCTGAAAGTCTGAAGTCACGTATGTGGTACATAAGCAGAGGAGCCGCCAGTGCTTCGCTAGTCTTGAAGGAGGGCTCTTACTACACCTTTCTTGAAGAACCACATGTTCTCTCTCCTCCTCTCCTCGCTCAGGGTAAACTTCAGAAAGAAACAATACTCCCTCCCTTCGCTTTGGTCTAGCGGCTGTGGCGCATCGGTCATAACATTGGTATTAGAGATGTCCATAGGAAGTACACTCTAATGCCCCAACTCAGAGTCACTAACGGTTACTTAAATCGCTCCTTAGTACATATTTTGTATGGTGATTATTTACTAAGGAGCGATTAAAGTAATCGTTAGTGACTGAGTTGGGGCGTTAATGATGTAATTTTGATTCCCACTTTACTCGCAGTTGAAACACTATTTTTAATTATCGATAAAACTTAATTCCACAGTGAATTGCATATAGAAAATACCTACCACAGAGCAGATCCGTGGTCGTAAATAGTGGATCGTTCATGAGCATTGTTTATGTATGTTATCGGCTGGTGCAAACTGGCGACACGACACCGCCGCAGAAGTATCACGTACAGTATATAGCTGTAGATACTAGATAATGACTGGTAATTGAATTTACTACACTTGTATGCAAGCTCATTGTAGTTTATACGGCCTGTTGTCAATAATGTGCCCGGTACCGGGTTAAATGAAAAATTCTCTTAAAATAAAAAGTGTCAATCGCCTACTACGTGTTTAGAATTTCGGATACTTAAAGGGTGAAAGAGTCATTGCGGCGTATTATCACAGATAATACCACAGTACATAGTATTATTGTGGTATTATGAAGCGCGTTTTCCGCGCTGTAACGACTTAACGAGGTAGCTGGTAGACGAGGCGTTTCCTCGTTCGATCTCGTCTACGCGCGGATCCCGCGCTTCAGAAATACGCCCGTGTGCAAAGGCTTAGACTTTGCTATCGAAACTATAAGGGTTTCATTTGGACTACGGAACCCCAAAAAGTGTGTAGACACAAACTGTACGCCACACAATCTTTAAAAATTGTTCTTTCACTTTTCTTTCCTAATTATAACTAACCATTTCTGTTGTTTGTTCTCTCCGATAATTGGGACGTTAATATGTTAGTAATTTCGTTTTATAAAACCACTCTTACGTGGGCTTCACCCAGGCAGAAATTATTAGAGCTGAATAAATAAAACGTACATACATATCAAAAAGTTTATTCAACCGGGCAATGTTTAGAAACGTATGCTAAAAGTGTTGTACGCTATCCTCGTGGTGTAGGCCCAGTTGGTGAGGTCACACTTCTCGATCTTGCACCCCGGGGAGCCTGTCGTGCTCAGCCAATCGATCCTGGAACCAAATAAATAAATAACCCCACGGGCATAAATAACGAACACGGGTCTCTCCTAGAGGCCTAGAGGATACTCCACCACGCTGCTCCAGTGTGGATAAGTGGAAATCAACATGCTTAACATTCATTTAGATTTGTTTATCTGCTTTCAGCACAGCTACAAAGCTTGAGGATAAAAATACGGAACAAAAGATATGTATCTCCAGATCGCAAGGCATACATCTATTATTATTATTTATTTGTAGTGACATTAAACTTGCCATATTTTTAAATTCGTAATAGGATTGTCAGCGACGCGAGTGGTTTTATGTACAGACTACAGTATATGGTTTGTAGTATGTCTGTAGATCTTTTGTTTGTCTGCCTGTCTGTATTTTCACATCTGATAAGATATTGCTTGTCTGCAATCTCGCCTGATAGTAAATTGGATAAGTTTCCAAATAGCTGTACTAACATATACAATACGAGTAGGTATGTCTAATATTAGTAGGATCTAGTAACTAATAACAAACCTGATATATATGTCTAGACACGTATTTATCTAGATCTAGAATAATCGATTTGATATGATATTTACGACGTAAGTATTATCCAATTTTTTAATAATTTAATATATCCAATGATTTTACGTGATAACAAATATAATATTTGCATGTCACCTTTGCTTTTCTTTCGATTTGTGCTATGTTAGAAATGCAACAAGTATGATATGAAACTGTTCAGTTGTTTCTACTTGATGCTAGAACAAACTGAAAGAAAATAATAAAAACATAAAAGTGTGGTTTTATGAAAGCAAAATGCAAATGAAACTTTTCGGTTTGTAAGCATTTAACTACAATTTTTTTAGAAAATTATTCGATTTAGGGTATTTAAAATTTAAATAGTGGTATCAAACCATTTTCGCATTTGCCTTTCTAAGTTTCGAAGTCTCTAAAGGACATCCGTACAAACATTTTTTGTGTTCTATATACATATAAATGTAGATTTTGATCAAATATTTCTGGTCCAAAGTCCAAGGCATCTTTATTTTGTTTACAATAATTAAAAGATAATTTTTATCTCAATTTTAATCAACAATCATTTTTAATCAATTTTCCTCCTACCGTACCGAAAAAGAATAAGGTTGATAATTTTTCATACATTATTCTTTTTTTTTACTTACAATAAGAATGTTTGACCACAATCCCACCTGATGGTAAGCTATTATATCTGTCTAAATTCAGTTTAGGTACAATGTGCGGACATCGATTGCGATTGGTATGACGAATCACCGGAATGATAAGAGTAAAAAGTACCGCACAATCTAATTTAGAATACTTAGAATAATATTTATTTGAAGTATCTCCAAATAGAAGACATCCGTATATATGCTAAGTATACTTAAAATAAAATTAATTTAAGAACTAGAATAAAATAAATAAAATTAAGAACTGGACGAATTGGGGCCGCGCTCAGAACTGGCGTCAGCAAACCACGACCGCTGCAGCGCTGGTTTTCAGGGCGACCCTTATTCGTGTAGTTCAACCAGACGTGACGTTGAAAATCTAAATAACTACTACAATTATAATCCAATACAATACAAATACTTTGTACACGAAATACAATTTTATTATTATATTTACAGTCATATTAAAACACAGTAAGGTTGTATAAAAGGTTATAAAAGGGCGACCTTAACGCTCAGGTAGCGATCTCTTGCAGGCGACCTTTGGCTAGAGGAAAAAAGTTAGAACACATAAAAAAAATATTTTACATCCATCATAAACCTCTATAGTATATTTTACTAATTACTAACTATACTAAACTAATTTTCTTTCAGACCGTTTGTCATAGTAAAATGTGCCAAACAGCTTCGTCTAACTAAGCATTATCTAGAGTTAGTCATTTCTATATTTATAGCTACGTCATTTTTATTGGTAGCTCCCAGATATTATGAATAATACAGTATTAATACCATAAATCTATAATTCCTTAGTGACATACATAAAATAAATCACTCAGTTTATGTTATCTGATACTTAGATCAATACTTAAAATAACTGTGATCGTTAATAACACATTTGTAAAGATGTTCGTATGTTTGTTCCTCAATCACGCCACAACTACTTAACCAATTTGGCTGTTTGGAATGGAGATAGCCAATACCCTGGATTAAAACATAGGCTACTATTTATCCCGGAAAAGTTCAGGGTACCCGTGGGATTTGTAAAAAATCGATCTCTACCGCGGGCGAAGCCGCGGGTAAAAGCTAGTACCTAGCTGATAAACGACGGCAAGGAAGGAGCAAGGAACCTATCTTTTCTAGCTCTACTAGATGCTGCCCCCGAAATCCCATTCGTTTTTCAATGAGTTACACGTGTAGAGAGATGTTTGGGACTCAATTATGTTTCCTTCTTGATCTCCAAACATACCTAATCTACTTAATGAAACATTACCGGATGCTAACTTGTATAAATAAACTCACATCTGATCCAGTTGTGACTTGACGCCCTCCAGTTTGCCGACGATGGTACCTTTCTTAGAGTTCTTCACCCAACCCCCGATGCCGAGGGTCTCTGCCACCTCTTTACAGTATTTTGTGAAATAGCATCCTGCAACAAACGACTCGTGAGACAACAATGACCAGCCAATTTATTGGTTTGAACATTGGTTTGAATCTTGCACCAATAATTTTCTGAACATGAAATATACAGGTTGTCTCGTTCTTGAGGTAACGTTGTTTTTGTATTATTTAAATTTATAAACGGCAAATATAAAAATAATTATATCGCACCTTTGGTGGAACAAGGGCTCAACTGCATTTTTGTAATTTTACAGGAGAGCCATTTTAAAGTTTTTTTTTTGCATTCCGAGTCGTATTATTCGTCTTTTTATTGCTTCAAAATGTTTGTTCTTTGCATGAGATACGACCCATTTATTTTTGAATATGGTCATGTACTTTGCAGGTGTAAAATATTTTTTTGTTTAATTTTTGTCATTTTACGATTTTTTGTAAGATGTGCCCTTGTTCCACTAAAGGTGCGATATGTCAACTTAAATAATCACAAAAGCGAAACGAAGGCGATTACAAATTACCTACATATATGAAATAAATTTTCATATCATTATCGTCAACAGACTTTATGACGTATATTCGTAATAATAACAATCACTTTACACCACCCGGGCTTGCAGCCAATAATTTTAATTGCCAATTATTTTACTAAAGAAACCCCACATTCTATCCGAATATCCGATAGGTAGATAAATAGGTACTCTTTGACGTAAACATTAAACAATATATAGGTACATAGGAGTACAACGTGTATCCTTCTTATGATCAACCAACTTAATTGGCTTCAAGGTTGCTCACTGATGTTGAGCTGAAAGCTCAAACTCACTAAATATAACCGCTTTTTTTCTCAACACTCATACCCAGCATCGGTAGTGATATACATCTTCTTCGCAGCCTACCTGCAAATTCCATCTGGCCACACGGTAAATAATATTGATGGAGCAATTTTCCTCTATTGTTTTAGATATAATTACCTTAATTTCAATAGTAATTTCATATGTCACTGCGAGTTCTTTCAGTCTTTCTTTCTTCAGAATATTATACGTTAATTATAGAATCTCTAGACGTCTTACTAGACATTTCCATTGGCGGACACAGTTAGGATATTTAGAATAATGCATTACAATAATCTGTTGTAGACATACATTAGATTAGAATGGATAACCGTTGCCAAATTATGCATGAAACCTTCGCGAATGTGAAAATACATAGATACGTTACTGAAACGGTATTGAAAACTATCGCTATGAAAACTACTCGCGTAACGTCGTTTAGTGAAACCAGTGAAAGTTATGTTTTTATAATAAATACATTTATTTATTACTAGCGACCCGCCCCTACTCTTTGCTAAACAAATTATTACACGAACCAAATTATAGCAACCAAAAAAATTTGCCCAAAAATTTAATCAAAAATCGATCTAGCCGTTTTGTAATCTAGAGGGATTAACTTTGTATATGGAACATACATATACATACACATCGATTTCTACTGATTTATAATTATGATCGATATAATCGATTTATAATGTTATCAAGTAGAAACCACATAAGTAGGTGTCCCTCAACCGTTGTTTCTATCATGCGATCTCTAAATTTCGACCAAAGAACTTTCCTATATGCTAAAACTTTTCTTGCCTTGAGCACCTGACTTCGGATCTTTGAGTGGAACTCACAACAAGACGTGTCCTAACCTAAGCTTCCTATGAGATCTACCCTCGTACGAGTACCATAAAAAAATTGACATGTTTATTTACTTTCAGAACCGATTAGGTAATATTAACGTAGTTAAATGTATCTCTTTCACAGAACTTCTAACATTCTGACAATATTCTCGAGTCGCATCGGGGAGTTGAGCGCAGACAAACCGAAATAGAGAGTAAAAATTATAAGGATTCCTAGCTTACTACAAAGTCCTAAAAATATATCACCAGTAAAAATTATATCATCATTAGTGTGACGCGTAGGATATCATAAATAAAGTAAATCTGCAATTAACAACTACTGATCCTAATTAATCGGTCTGATATCATCGATTAATACTTCCTTATGTCTACAGTCTGCACCGCCCAAAATGACTTAAAATTTACTTTATCAAAATTACATAAAAATACATAATACTTTTAATTCAGCGTTTAACTTCTGGTATTTACTGAAGGTAGGCTTTGATACCGTATTATTTAGATTTACCAAATACATAATAATAACAGAATAAGTAATTAATAAATTAAATACAGTAAAGGTAAAAATTGCCTGCACTTCAAAGCATGGAATTCCTGAAGAATTTCCACTAATGATCAACAACCCTCTACTCTCGATTGAACTGTTGTCTAAAGGCTTACAATCACAAGAAAGCTACGAGTCTACGAGCACTTCCAAGTGACAGTAGATATTAAATGAAATGAATTTTACAAAATAACTCAAAAACTACTCGTCAGATCTAGTTCAAATTTAAGTGGGACCACATGACAAGCACCAGCTTTCGATTAAAAAAAGAATCATCAAAATCGGTTCACCAAAAGTTCTGAGGTAACAAACATAAAAAAATACAGTCGAATTGAATACCTCCTCCTTTTTTGAAGTCGGTTAAAAAAACAAACCTTGCACCTGACCGTACACTTCGAACTCAACCGAGGCCAAAGTATCAGCATCCATTGAATCCTCTGCACCCATATTCACACACACCACAGATCAAAAACAAAATCGATCGATTTTTCGCTAAGTTTGCGTAATTTCTGATACTTTTACGCGCCCTATCTGGCAACAGACTGCCGCCCGCCCAGTGCCAATGGCACGGCAAGCGCCCCAGTTTATCGTTATTTATACGCGTCGATCAAGTGCTTTTTCAATTGCGATAGAATCAGCTAATGGACACGGAATTGCGATTTCTGTGATCTATTGACACTTGAGTGATGAAATTTGGGCCACCTTTCATCTGTCTTGGATAAGTATGACTGACTCAATACAGTTTTGTTGGCGTTAGCGTCCGTGAATGAGAGGAAATGTCATTAATTTGTTTCATTGACTTGACTGTGACCAATTTGAACCAGCTCACAGCTATGCAGAAACTGTAGTTTCTGCTGCATCAGGTATAAAATGTTTCCAACTTTGAAAGTTGTTAACTATGTAGATGGTACTGTTGCAGGATTACTTTTATTAATGAAAACGTTAAACTGTTCTGCTGCGATGGCTCATGTACACAAAATTAAGGGGAAATACAGTGGTCTATCACGCTGGTCAGATAGAAATGGCAGATTTCACGCACCTTCGGAAACATTTTTTTTTACATTTTTTTTTTTACATTAACATTTAACATTATGGAGAACTTTCAAATTAAGAGAGTTTAGAAAAAGTGTTAATTACTAACAAATAATTTTTTTAATAGTTCCATGTATTCGAATCTCATCCCACTGGACGGGATACTATTTAAACCACTGCTACGGTATTCGCTAGCTACGGTACTTATAACATCACGCATATTAAGATTGTATTACTAAACTAGCTTTTGCCCGCAGCTTTGCCCGCGGTAGAGATCCTTTTTTTATAAATCCTACTTACTTTTACTTAGTTAGATTTAGTTGCGACTTAAGTAATTTACTGTATGTATCATTTAATAGTGTGATTCAGAACTTGCAAATGAATTTTACTAACGCCATCTATTAACAAAATCCGGAGAACTAAATATCTAGCAACTAACAAAATATCGATCTCCCCGGCCCATGGGGATGTTTTACCGCGGTAAAAAGTAGCCTACGTTACTCTCCACCCTCCTCACTATCTCCACACACAAAAACCATACCATAGAACAGCTTCGTTGCGATGTGAAAGCCGGACAAACAAACAAACACACTTTCACATTTATAATATTAGTAGGGATGCACCCTAATAATAGAAACACAGATACACCAGCAAAGCTATCAAGATATTATATAGGCCTGATATATCGTGAATATAAATAGTTGGCTAAATGGCCATAACAAAAGGACTCTCAAAGCAATTCGTTACAACTCAATTACAAAAAGGCCAACAATCTAACGTACTTGATTTAAGTCATTTGTTTCATCGTGAGTAAATAGCGAGAAGCGATTTATCTTCACAAGTAGGGTGCCATTCGTCCGGGTTTCCTAGGATTCGTCCTAAGCCGACCGGGGAGCGCGTCCGCGCGGGGTTTTTGAAATGTCCGGATTGTCCGGGTTCAACCCTATAGGTATATATAAACTAAATAAATGTTTTGAAAAACGCCACGGACTGAGTGCTAGTGAACGATGACAAGCTTTGAATTTAGGTATTACTCGTAGTAGCATTATGAAGTTTATGTTTTGTAGCAAACTGTTGTCCCTAATTTTAATCATTTTTTGGTGCTGACCATCAAATACCTCCTCTGTGTATGAAACAAGGGCCTTAAAACTAAAAGGTGCAACGCACACAAACGAATTAAACGCGCAACGGCCGCGGCCGGACGCGGCCGGACGCGGCGGCTGCGGCGTGCGGCAGGGACGCAGGGGCGTGGAGTGGTCGGTTCCGTAGCAATTACAATTACGTGATTGGCCACTGATTGGAAAATCAGCTTCCTAATCAACTTTGTGACGTCATCGGGTGAAGGTGATTCCCGGTTTGGTTGGAACGCCCGCAGATTATCTGATCTGACTAAATCAGGTAACGCACATTTATTTAATGATTCATCTAGGACAGGGTTGCCATGTTGAGAGTTTTTGGTTTCGTTTCTGCTTGGAGGTAGCTACCTACCTATGTTTAAATTGTAAAGCTTAATTTATTATAGTTAAATTGTAAAAGCGAATGTTCATAGTCGGTAATAAAATGTTAGTCGATGGTGAAAATTCCTAAGCACTAAGCACATTCCTAAGCTTACTACCAGCCCCCAGGTATTCTAGTCGATTTAATAAGTCACAAAGTTAAAAATAAATTATTTTGATTTTTGATACAAAATGGGTTAAAACTTTTTGTTGCAACTTGAAATTTAATGTTATGCATTTTCAAGGGTATCGTAGTCAAAACAATTCCTTTGGTAGTTTCGTCATGTGCCCGTCATCTGCCCTCGATGTAGAAGCTGAAATTTGGCACTTAATATAATTATGTGTACTGTTTTTAGTTGTCTCGGAGCGGCTTAGAATACTACCTAACCCCAATCCCACGCCGGATGCGTAGATATCATATGAGACTATTATATCCGTCCTGCTGGTGGTAGAGGCCCTAGGAGGGATAATTTATTTGATAATATTGATTTTAATAATTCATTATTACCAATTTACCATTATTACTAGTATTATATCTCCGTGGCCTATCGCTTGAGTCACCCGCCAAAAGAATCGTCATGTTCCGGCTGGAGCTTGAAAGCAAGTTCTTTCTTTCTTTTTAGGGTTCCGTAGCCAAATGGCAAAAAACGGAACCCTTATAGATTCGTCATGTCTGTCTGTCTGTCTGTCTGTCTGTCTGTCTGTCTGTCTGTCTGTCTGTCTGTCTGTCCGTCCGTCCGTCCGTCCGTCCGTCCGTCCGTCCGTATGTCACAGCCACTTTTCTCCGAAACTATAAGAACTACACTGTTGAAACTTGGTAAGTAGATGTATTCTGTGAACCGCATTAAGATTTTCACACAAAAATAGAAAAAAAAACAATAAATTTTGGGGGTTGCCCATACTTAGAACTGAAACTCAAAAATTTTTTTTTCATCAAACCCATACATGTGGGGTATCTATGAATAGGTCTTTAAAAATGATATTGAGGTTTCTAATATCATTTTATTCTAAACTGAATAGTTTGCGCGAGAGACACTTCCAAAGTGGAAAAATGTGTGTCCCCCCCCCCCCCCCCCCCGTAACTTCTAAAATAAGAGAACGATAAAACTAAAAAAAATATATGATGTATATTACCATGCAAACATAGAGGTATTATTATTAGTATAGAGTGCGGGTATCACACAAATGGAACGGTACGCATCGTAGGCAGATGATCTATAGATACGTATATCGATACGTGTATGACGGATAGGGATGTATCAATTACGTGCCGATCGGCAACGAGGTATCGATAAGTTATTTCGATAACTTATCTTATTTCCTACTACTAAACGAGATTTTTTTTATATAAATAGGTATGTATATTTATTTATATATTTGTTTGTTACCACGTTCTCGATAACAGCACTAACGATTTCGATGAAATTTAGAATGTTATGGTTTACGAGGGCGACTAATCGATCTAGCTAGTTCTCATATCTGGGAAAATTTGTTTTCTCTATTTTCACTTGAGCAAGCTCATTTGCCCAGGTACTTATTACACCATTTGTTGTACTACAGTACATTAATTGTACCTATGGCACCCATAATACCAGATTCTCCTAGTGATGGAGCTGTTAGTGTGATCTATATTGTTGGTTATTTAAAATACGAAAGTCACTCAGTTTTTTAGTTTTACACGAGTATTCTTGTTATTTAGATAGTAAATGTTTATGGTACAAACAACCGAAGAAAATATAGACATAGACTCAATTAAATAAATCATCCATTTTAATATTAATCTTGTTTTAATTTAATTTAATTTCACTTAAACTTCTATTTATCACGAAACATTTTCAAAACTTCTTTGCACAGCAACAATATATCGATGACAATTTGACAGCTAGGAACTTAAGATTGGCGTTGATTCATAAGTATTGAAAGACAAATCGATATTCTAAATCGTTTGAATGATTTCTTGATCGATATAATAATATTTTAACTTTACGCTTGAAAATTAGAGACATATTTTTAAAACTGTGAATTGTTATTTTTGTCTTTTTCTATTACTCAAGGTTACAATGACAATGATTTTTCGTTCGCATCATGGCAAATAATTTTAAACAGAAATATTTAAGTAGGTACTTATCAATTCCCATAGTCATTTTCTATAACAGATAATGAAATTTAGTCGCTGTATCATATGAACCGACTCCAAGTTTCATTATATATACTGTCTATGGCAAATTGACATTAGAAGTCGGCCATATTTGTTTACGACTTTAGACTCGACCAAAAAAATGGACTATAGACTACCTGCGCCGACTACCTGGGCGAACCGGTCCCGATAAGCGCTGGCAGATCGGCGCCGGTAGCCAGCTTTCTACGTGAATACGCCCTTATATTTACATTCCTAGCTAACGTTAAAATACTTTCGCATTATAAATATTACAAAGTATATCATACAAAACACACACTACAATGATTTATAATAAATATTTATAAGATTTTGATTTTTTTATTAAAGTTACATAAATATAATACGTTGTTCTCATAGCAAACATTTCAAAACATATTTTAATTATCGACTACAGCGTTGGTCGCATCACATCACAACAGTCTCGCGAGGAGAGCGCGGTGCGCGGGCGGTCTTTCCGTGCCCGCCCCTCACGTCTCCTTCACACCCGCGATGCGTGATTTGTTTTCTTAAAAATAAATATAAAAATCAACTTACCGATGAAATGTGATACTGGATTTCAGTTTTGTGTGTTTCCTACTATCGTTTTTGCAAGATGGAACTGCACATTTGACCATTTTGATACGTAAATATTTAAAAATCTCTCTAGAACCGCACACCGCTAGCAATCAACCACGACTACAAGCGCTCGCGACGGGAACGTCGTGTTGTTCTCACCCGTGCCTACTGTTCCCACTTCGTTACACTCCCTCTATACTAATAATAATACCTCTATGCATGCAAACTTCCAACGAAAATTGGTTTGAACGAGATCTAGTAAGTAGTTTTTTTTTAATACGTCATAAATCGTAAACCGCAATTTACCTCGATCAAAGTTACAACGAACTTCAAGAACTTATATATTATGTTACTTGCTGCTACGGAACCCTTCATGGGCGAGTCCGACTCGCACTTGGCCGCTTTTTTCTTTCTTGGCTGATAACGCACGCATGTGATGCCTTTGGTGTTGCTAATGTCCATAGACGACGATTCCTACTTTTACCATCAGGTGGATCGTCAGCTCGTTTGCCAGTTATTTCCCATAAATAAATAAAACATTCGGGCAAGGTGGAATAAAATCTTAATATTTTTTTAAGGTTTATTGAAAAGTTACTCCCCCTACAAGTAGAGAAGTAGAGTGAGGATGATTTTTTCTCACCTACCTCTGTGGTGGGATATCTTTCGATAGGTCTATCAAAAATATTGTGGGTTTGCGAAAACTATTACAGATTTAAAGTAGCCTAAAGTAGTCAACGTATAAGGTCACTTGCAACTGTACTATATTTAACCCAGTAATCAAATTAAAACTGGTACTTGTAAGCAGCTGGGTACCTATCTGCCAGTGTACCTACACAATAATACTAAAGCGCCTGTAAAATGATTTAACTCAATACTGGATAGCTTAACAGTACGTTCGTACTCACTTCATTTTCATAATTATTCGATTTCGATTCAGTCAGGCGCTTTAGTGTCAAATAAAATATATAGGTATGTCAAATTGTTTTTAGAACACGTCAATTTGACTTTGACATCGGCTGCGTTCCAGTAGACGCTCACATCGCTCACAACGATCAAAACGCGTTCCACATGGCGACCACGGTCGTCATGGTCGCGGTGAAAACGTCATTGATGACGTCATTAATTTCGCTCACGGCAGTTCACGGCACGCTCAAAACAACCCACCTCACGGGGTGGGTCGAAGTGCCCGTTCCACTTGGGTGTATGATTGTAACGCTCACAAGCTAGTGGAACAGGAAAAACCGCGGTCGTATCATGTTATCAATCCCTACGTTCCACTAGACGATCACAACGACCACGCTCACGACCGCGATTTTCTCGTTCCACTAGCTTGTGAGCGTTACAATCATACACCCAAGTGGAACGGGTATAGTGAGCGACGTGAGCGTTCAAGCCACAGAGTACTTACACGTTTTAGCCGTTGATACAAAATGTACTCTAAGATGTTGAGAATAAGACAAGTCTGAAACTTAGATTAGAGGTTATGTTATAATTTTTAAGCTTTATATAAACGTTACATAATTAATTATCAATTTTATTTTTACACCAGCAAAAAAGTATAACTACAAACAAAACATTTTTTTTATGAAAAGACAAATTAATATAATAAAAAATTGTATATTAATTATGATAATGATATTGAGCGACGAGGAAAAATGTATATGTAAATGGCTATATGTATAGTGAATTAAACATTAAAATTATTTACATCATTTAACATATTTATATCAACTTGTGACCCCACGTCGACCTTCTGCTGGAGAAACTACTATAAATACTATAATCCACTAAAGTATATCTTGTCGAATCGTATACAGTAATTTTTTCCATCACCATCCTTAACTTTTATAAAATTGCGCCAAATTTCTATCACCATCCATTTCTACCCAGTGTTGCCAGGTCTAAAAACTGGCGAGAGTAACTTCGTCGTATTTGGCAACACTGCAATTCGACCACTTCGACCCACCCCGTGAGGTGGGTTGTTTTGAGCGTGCCGTGAGCGAAATTAATGACGTCATCAATGACGTTTTCACCGCGACCATGATGCCCGAAGTCGCCATGTGGAACGCGTTTTGATCGTTGTGAGCGAAGTGAGCGTCTACTGGAACGCAGCCAATGTCAATCAAGTCAGATGTCATGTGTGCACTATTGCAGTGTTGCCCACTCAGTTGAATTTCCATTAGATCTGGTGGTTTCGATTTAGTGGCTAGTGGATAAGATTCAGTTACTGTATACCACTAGCTGTGCATACGTAGTTGGTCCATCAGCACCCTAATTCACGTAATTTAAGAAGTTCGATTGCAGTGCAGTTGCAGTGACGTTCCGATCAAAATAACACTTTCGGTATTCTCTTAGCTTTCGCGAGCGCTGTCAAACATGCTCGCGTCACGCGAGCGCTAGTCAGACACGCTCACGTCACAAATAGGTATTCTGTTGATGCTCGTCAAGATAGCGTTTCCGATCGCAGTTTGAGGGTATTCTTATAAACTTTTAAGGTTGAAATAACATCTCGGTACGAGTTTATAAGCAGTTTTATTGACGCTTTCATTAAGTTAGAAGTTACTCATTGCTTACTTTTGTCAATTAGACGTAGAAGTCAGTGAAAGTAAAATTATATTTCATAAGTAAATTATAATTTAATTTTTTATTTAATTATGACGTTTTTTGTGAATTGAAGCACAAATCATTACTTTTTTTACAAAAATCATTATTGGGATAATAAGTTAAATATAAAATATTCTTCAACGTTTTTTAATGGAAACATAATAAATTGTATTTCATTAATTAAAATAAGTTTATTTGTTCTCTCATATGACAACACTAACACAGAGTACTAAATAGCCGAAGAAAAGTTTGGCAGGCGCGCACGGCGCAGGATGTGTGCAGGAGAAGTGAAGTTCACGCGCAGTTTGCGTGCAGTTGACGCGCAGTTCAAAAATTACGAGAATACGGCTTAAACGGCCTACACACGGCCCTAAAATCAGAGGCAATATCGGGGAAGTGGTGGGGAGCACCCTAGATCGCGCCCTAGATTGCCTCGTGTGTAAGCAAATCTAAATCATTATTATTATTATTACCCTAATGTCCTTGTCTATGTTGTGTGTTGTCCATGGCACCCACGACACAGGGAATCCTAGTGTGGGGCTATGAGTGTGAAGCGTTATTTATTTATTTATTTATAATTCAGAAATCGGTTCGGGCGAGCTCACGATTTAGGGCCGATTTATCGTCTAGGGAGCGTTGTCAGTGCATGTGTAGCGAAATCGGGTCCGATAAGCGTTCTAGAGTCTAAACAAATATGGGCGACTTCTAATGTCAATTTGCTTTGTTATTTGCAACTTGTACTTGTACTTGCACGGTCTGTTACGTACTAAGTGTACTAACTGGCAGGGACGTGTGTAGAGTAGTAGCCGATTTTACCCCCACCATCAATCTCCCGATATCGCCACTGATGTTAGGGCCGTGTGTAGGCCGTTTTAGACGCTAAACGTCAACTTGATTGCCGCGTCACTGCAACTTGATTGCAGTGTCACTGCAACTCAATCGATGCGTCTTAAAGTTACGTGAATTAGGGTGCCGGAAACCGCGAAAAGCACGTGCAAAATGCAAAAACTAGGTAACTAATCAAAATTAAAATTAATACTGCCTTAGATACTTCATTTTATTTTCTTTATTTGGAAAACATATAGCCTACAATTCTAAGATATCTTAAACATTATCAAATAGTAAATACCTAATGTAGTATAAAAATTAAACTAGGGAAATTTATTCTTCCCAAACTGAAATAGTACATCGTAGATGAAGGCGATTCTTCGGAAGACGAAGAATTAACTAATAAATAAAATTAATTAAATTCAGCAAAAAATCCAATTGAATTTAAAATAATTCATTTATGAAGGTATCATAATATTAAACAATATGCAATAATTTATTTTTTAGTGGTTCCATTGGGTAGTTGGTTAGTGGGATTGTACAATAAAGTTGGCAACATTGCAAGTCTGTCATTTTTCTCTACTGTCAAGAGTGTCAAGTTCTGTCTGTAGGCTGCGTTCCAGTAGACGCTCACATCGCTCACAACGATCAAAACGCGTTCCACATGGCGACCACGGTCGTCATGGTCGCGGTGAAAACGTCATTGATGACGTCATTAATTTCGCTCACGGCAGTTCACGGCACGCTCAAAACAACCCACCTCACGGGGTGGGTCGAAGTGCCCGTTCCACTTGGGTGTATGATTGTAACACTCACAAGCTAGTGGAACAGGAAAAACCGCGGTCGTGAGCGTGATCGTTGTGATCGTCTAGTGGAACGTAGGGTGTGTCTGTCTGTGTCATCTGTCTCATCTGTCTGATCTGATATGTTACTTGTGAGTTGTGTGATGTGTCATTGTTCTTGATAAGTTGAATTGAAGATTGAAGACATTTTGATCGATAAAAAATAAACAAAAGCAATAAATTACCAAGTAAACACCACGAAGACTACTAAAGTAATTTAAACATTATTACCTGGAACATAAATGCCTGTTTCGCTTACAACAATTGTCAATAAAGATCTACTATCATTGCCGGCTGATGTTGCCGGGCAAAGAATACATTCATTTGTGTTGCCGGGTGTCGGTTCATTAGTTAAATTGATATTGAAATAAATTGTGCAAATTGGCTCATAATGTGTCTTTGAAAGTGCACGCGATCGTTGTCTATTGAGTCAGTGGTACTCGGTAGTGGTGTCATTCATTTAAAGATCCTTATAAAGTGTAGTGTTTGAAAGTTAATTTATCAATAGTTTTGTAAAATGAAGGTCTGTGAAAGTGGAGATTCAAAGCTTGACTTGGCTGTAGAGAGCTGGCTGAAACATGATAAAGTAAGTGTTCTCTTAAGTTTGATTTATCTTGATGGTGTTAAGCAATCTTTGTTTACTTTTTAACTTAATAAGTTATGTTTATGCTCTAAGCTAAGTAATAACTTAATCCAGAATCCTTCTCAGAGAAGACTTGAATCTTCTCTAGGACAGGTAGATTTGAAGATTAATTTATTAATAGCGCATATGACCCCACAATGATAGTGATTAAATGATCAAAAATCAATTATAAAATAAAATATTGTGTTACTATTACTTAGGATAAGCTGTTACTGCTGTTAGTTATTCATTCATTTAAGTACTAAAGGTGATGTAATACTGTTTTCTAGAATGTCATTAACATAACTTTACTGTAAACAAATGAAATGGAACAAGTTAATGATTTATTTAGCAGTACAATAGAAATCTTACCGTGAAGGTTGCAAGACAAATAGATTGTTTCTAAAGTAATACCATAAAACGAATACGAGGTAAAAACTTGGATTTACTGAAAGAATACATTAGATTTAAAAGTTTGTTTTAAACCTAGTTTATATGTGTTAAGTTCACCTTGATATATAACTGAGTGAATGTCTACAGATAACAGTAAATTATTAGTCCCTTTTACAAATAGACCTGTAATTTTTTTACCAACTGTAGGTTGTTCTACAAGTTCTAGAACTTTAAATATGCACTGAGCTAGTCATGTGGCCATTACATTATCATATCTGAAGTAACTAAGCTAGAACATAGCTAGTGTTCAATTTGGACCATGTAAATAAAACTGTGTGTTTGACGACCCGTGTGGTGCAATGGTTACCATGCTGGATCGCCGCACCAAGGGTCCTGGGTTCGATTCCCAGCGAGGCAAAAATTTGAATGATGAGTTTGAATTTCTGTTCTTGGTCTGGGTGTGAATGTCTATCTAGTGTGTTGTCCATGGCACCATGACCTTTAATCTGCAAGAATTTATAATAGTTGCTCCTGCCCTGTCCAACATAGTCATTCTTGCATCATATCCAATAATAAAAACTACACGAGTAAAGACTATGCTGTTTTTAAATAAATAAAATATTGTTTTTTAATGAACATAAACTTAACATTATAATTATAGTTACATCATTCTTATTTTTTATTGAGTGTAACTATCAATCATGTAAGATAATTGTAAAATTGTGGGTTATCTGTTTAAGTATAATATTGTTATCTTTAAAACAAGTAGCCTTATCAAATAAACAGTCAGATTTATTGTTTGATGTTTCAATAGAGTTATTCATAGATACAATAGAAATAGGTATACTTTGCTAATAGTCAAGTTACTTGGTGTTTACAATTGTACATTCCTGAAAAAATAAATGTTGGTGTGCTACAAGTTAATAGCCCCTCTTATTAGTTTGTGTTGACATTGGCTGGAGCTTTGTTTATAGATAAAAATCTCTTGTAAGAAGGAATCTATGGATCATTGATTTAGGAAGTTTTAAGATTTAAGAAATTAGAAAGCTTTGAGAGTAATTCTACTCTCTATACTATTTATTATTAAAACCCACATTGCCACAGAACCCGGTGACCCGCGAGGAGGTTCTGTCCGACATATCGTCCGCGCGATGGGACAAGCTCCGCCAGACGATGCTCAAACGACAGCAGTTCGGCACGGCCGGGCTGCGCGGGCGCATGGGCGCGGGCTACATGTGCATGAATGACGTTGTCGTACTGCAGACTGCGCAGGTGTGTAAACTGATATTTTTTTTAATGAAAATAATGGACAAATGGATCCACCCCATCAAGTGGAGGTGGAGTCCTCGGGTCCAGGATGTAAAATATACCTTGTTATAGATTTACTTTGATATAAATCCCATATACTACTTTCCAGGGTTTATGTTCCTATGTGCAGAAGGTAGCCAATAAGGACCAACTAAGCAATGGTATCGTGGTGGGCTTCGACGGCCGATATAATAGCAAAAGGTAATTACATTAAAGGTAATTCCTGCATGAGTTATCTTAGAAATTCCAATGTTGGTTGTTGCTATTAGTATAGTAGACATACATACTACAATATTTACATTATAATTTACATGCCTACTACACGTCAGGGTGTAAAAGTTATCGTCGTATAACAACAACAGTGACTCGTGTATCGATTGAGTACTCTGTACGTTTTGCGTATTGACCGTGAAGGCTGCGCCCTGGGGCATTGTTAAATTGACACGTCACGTAGACACTTACTACAATTGAACGTGTGATCGTTTACTTTAATATTTCATTACATTGCCAGCAAGTCAAATATAGATTTTTAAACGGACTTGCTATGTTATTTCTTACTTTTACGTTAATATTTTTATTACGCTAGTATTACTTCAGCGACTGTTAGGGACTCCCTAATTGCTGATATTAATATAACATATCCTTGAAGCCTGGCTACCACTCTCTTGTATTAGTCACCCGCCAAACTGCTGGAGCTTGCTTCTTTCTTTCTTACCCTCCTTTCTTGGTCAGCAATGCATCGATGGCCTCACCATCACATCGTTTGTCGCCTAGTTACATAAAAAAGTGCTCGAAAATAGAGGGGTGTTAGGTAGGTATAAGTTTGACGTGTCTGTGGATCTGTATGTCTGTGGCATCGTAGCTCCCGTAGTAGACGTAATTTTTTTTTGTTTGAAAGATGGCTTAAGGTCGATGAATACGCAACGTGGACGGGACATGAACGGACATAAATATACGTCCGTGCCCCGTTCCCGTCTCGTGCGTGCCGTCCGTGGCGTATGCGCTATCGTTTACATTTTCTATGAAACGATGTTTCCAAAACTTCACGTCCCGTCCCGTCCCCGTCCCGTCCACATTGCGTATGCATTGACCTTTAATCCAGTATTCTTAGCTATTTTTAGTGTAAATAAAACTTATCTCGAAAGATTTTATGATATTCGCAGGTTCCAGGTAATTTTATTATTAACAAAAGTACCTCGTCTCTACCACTAGTTGCCCAACTCGTATTTAACTCGTACCAATACTTGTAAATACCAATGACTTTCACCCAATGCAGGTTTGCAGAACTCACAGCAAAGGTATTCATAACATCATCGATCCCCGTACACCTGTTTGAGTGTGTTTGCCCCACGCCGCTGGTTTCATTCGCTACCATCCACTACGGCGCGGCGGCGGGGGTTATGGTGACCGCTTCACATAACCCCAAGGAGGACAACGGGTACAAGGTGTATTGGAGCAATGGGTCGCAGGTCATCGGACCCCATGACGACAACATTCTTGATGAGATTTGGAGCTGTTTAGAGTGAGTTGATGGCAAATACAAATACGATATTATTTTGCTAAATTTAGGTACTAATAAGTTACAATTAAATATATTTAGATTCCGCTTATCCTGTGTTTGGGCGCGTAAATATAACAATTTAATCCATGTTGTAACTTATAGTGTTTGGGGGCGTCCATAAATTACGTGAGGTGTTTTTTTTAATTTTCTGTCCCTCCCTCCCCCCCCTGGTGAGATGTCTGAAATTCCATTAACATACAAAAACACCTAGTGCACCTAAAAATATCCAAGAAAAATCCCTTCTATTCTAGTATTCCAGATGACCATTGGAATATAGACGAGATTCGCAACCACGCTCTAGTCAGAAACTGTCAGGAGGAGATGACAAGGTTGTATACGGAGTACGTTCGACAATGTCTCAGCGACGAGGTTTTAGCTGAGAACAGACGAGCGGCCATTGATACGGTGTATAGCGCGATGCATGGCGTCGGATATGAGTATGTTGTGAAGGCTTTTGAGGCAAGCGGACTTAAGGTAAATATTTCAAGTTTATTTCAAAAGTAAATGCCCTCGCCTCGCCTTGTAAGTTGTAAACCTTTCGGTAAACCCACACTCGAATAAATATTTTACTGACGGTATTTTTTTAAATGACATAACTTTTTTATTGGTAAACCGATTGAAATGAAACAAACACTTAACGCAAGGTCACTTCAATATATCAGTGTAAACCGTATTTAATCCTGTTAAGCCGTTCCTGAGATTGACTGACCCGAAACAAACGTACAGAACAGACAAAAATTCTAAGTCTTTCTTACCTTACCTTACCTATCTTTTAACTGGTATTACTAATGGTAAACTTATCTGTTATATACCTAAATAATCATCGGCATCTTTCACCGTAGGCTCCAATAAGCGTCCCTGAGCAACAAGACCCGAACCCCGAGTTCCCCACGGTGACCTTCCCCAACCCTGAGGAGTCAGAATGCCTGGAGCTCAGCAAGAAGCTGGCAGAGAGTAGCGGCGTCAAACTGATCTTGGTCAACGATCCCGACGCTGATCGTCTTGCGGTGGCCGAGTTTGATCATGAGTGAGTGACCGTAGATCGTACCACAAGATCGAGTAGTACTTTTGAAATTCTACCACATTGTGACATGAGATCCAAGCTTAAGGGCCTTATCACACTGACGGTTTGCGAACGGGGACGTCGCGGACGCGCGGCGAATTCTCCGCGGTGCCGTAGACACCATTTTGTAGTGTGCGTTCAGAGAGCGTATTGTACCTACATCGCAATTACGCCGCACACAAGCGTCGAAAACGCTACGTATTCGCTGCGCGTCTGCGACGTCTTCGCTGCGCACCCGCGGTGTGTTCGCTGCGCGCCCGTTCCGCTTTGAAAACGCTCGCTAACCGTCAGTGTGATAAGGCCCTAAGGAGGATGAGAGCTATATCGGTATAGCTATACCGTCCTTAGGCTTTACGGTTTAAAATTATCCGAACAAAAATAATGGTTGTAAATCAACGATAAGATTTCTCAGCAATTGAATTATATTCTTTGTGATAAATAAAAATGTACCTTTAAAACTTCTGACTTCTTGTCTTCTAACCGTCACATTCACTTCTTCAGGTCAAACACTTGGAAAGTGTTCTCCGGTAACGAGATGGGTTCTCTCTTGGGCTGGTGGCTGCTGCAGCAGTACAGAGGGAGCCAGGAGGTCTACATGTTGGCCTCCTTCGTCAGCTCCAAGATGCTCGCGGCCATCGTCCAGGGACGGGGGCACTTTGTTGAGACCCTCACAGGGTTTAAGTGGATGGGTGAGTTTTTTTATGGAAATAGCCGGTAAACGAGCTGACGATCCACCTGATGGTAAGTGGCTATCGTCGCCCATGGACATCAGTAACACCAAAGGCATCACTGATGCGTTGCCGGCCAAAAAAGATAGAAGAAAAATAAAGAAAAAACTGACTTTCGAGTTTAAATTTGAAGCGATAATTGTGTTTTCCGACATCTTCATTAATTATCGTTTTATTTCAGCCAGTTTATGCAAAATATTAATGAATGTTGCACTTAAACCTTCCTCGCGAACCACTTCATCTATTAATTAATAAGTTTAGAAGTTTCTAAGATCGTACCTTACGAGAATGAAAATTGAAGCGGCGGGGGACTTACTTTTTATTTTTAGGGTTCCGTAGCCAAATGGCAAAAAACGGAACCCTTATAGATTCGTCATGTCTGTCTGTCTGTCTGTCTGTCCGTCCGTCCGTCCGTATGTCACAGCCACTTTTTTCCGAAACTATAGGAACTATACTGTTGAAACTTGGTAAGTAGATGTATTCTGTGAACCGCATTAATATTTTCACACAAAAATAGAAAAAAAACAGTAAATTTTGGGGGTTCCCCATACTTAGAACTGAAACTCAAAATTTTTTTTTTCATCAAACCCATACGTGTGGGGTATCTATGAATAGGTCTTTAAAAATGATATTGAGGTTTCTAATATCATTTTTTTCTAAACTGAATAGTTTGCGCGAGAGACACTTCCAAAGTGGTAAAATGTGTGTCCCCCCCCCGTAACTTCTAAAATAAGAGAATGATAAGTAAAATAAATCTAAAAAAAATATATGATGTACATTACCATGCAAACTTCCAACGAAAATTGGTTTGAACGAGATCTAGTAAGTAGTTTTTTTTATACGTCATAAATCGTAAACCGCAATTTACCTCGATCAAAGTTACAACGAACTTCAAGAACTTTTATATTATGTTAATTGCTGCTACGGAACCCTTCATGGGCGAGTCTGACTCGCACTTGGCCGCTTTTTTAACCTTCAATGCAAAAACAGGTGTTAAAAGTTTGACATGTCTGTATGCGGCATCTTAGCTCATAAAAGAATGAACCGATTAAGATGCGGTTTTTTTGTTTGAAAGCTGATCTGATCGTGATGGTTCTTAGTTATATTCGTGTATATAAAACTTTCGTTTTTTTTACTATTAATATTTTGCTCACCTCGTAATATAAATGCGAAATGAAGTTTATATGATATACTTGCTTAAAAGTGCATAATCTGCATAGTGGTAAATATGTATTAATGTATATACTAGTAACCAAACCCATACAATCTGTAAAAAACGTAAAAAGAACCCATAAATTAATTTTAAACATTTTTTATAAAATTTTTGATCCTCGTTTCTGTAAAATATGACAAACGTACTAGATGTGCCGTTGTGTTGCTATGTGAGCGACTTATAGAATAAGTATTGATTGACTTATGATTCCAGGCAACACTACCCTTATCCTGGGGAAAGAGGACAAGCTAGCGCTGTTCGCGTACGAAGAGGCCATCGGATACATGTGTAATAGACGAGTGCCCGATAAAGATGGCGTCACTGCCGCTGTACAGGTACTGTTATACTGGTGTTTACGGCTATATCTGCGACGAGTTCCTTCGGTTTTCTTATTTTTTTACACCTTGGGTTACATTATTGGAGTTTTATTAAGGATCCCTAATTTTTTTGAAAATATAATATAGCCTATCGTCGCTGCGCGTGCGAATCCGCGTAAGAGCAACTTGTAAAGACCACGTATTTGCTTTTTGATTATTTTACAGGAGGAAGACAAAACTTAATATATCAGCGATTTTAATTCGACTGAACTTAACAGTTAGTTAAAATAAAGAAAGTTGTAAAGAACTAGTTGTTAAGTTCAGTCGGTAATAAGAATTAAAATCGCTGATATATTAAGTTTTGTCTTCCTCCTGTAAAATCATCAAAAAGCAAATACGCGGTCTTTACAAGTTGCTCTTACGCGGATTCGCACGCGCAGCGACGATATGTCACCCGGGGATAGTGTAACTTCCCAACAGTGAAAGAATTTTTCAAATCGGTTGGGTAGTTTTGGAGCCTATTCAATGTAAATAAACAATCAAATCTTTCCTCTTTATAACATTGGTATAGATAAGCGAGTGCTCCGGAATGCGGCTTAGTTAACGTATTAGGCAACATGTGGCCATCAGAAATAAGAGTTATTTGTATCCTTATATACCAAATTATTTACCAAAAAAAGTGTACATTCCAGGTAGCATCACTAGCCTCGCACCTATACAACAAGGGATCATCGCTCTCAGACCAGCTACAAGCGCTGTACCGACAGTACGGATACCACGTGTCTCACAACGGATACTACATCGTACACGACGCGGCCGTCACTAGCAAGATATTCAGCAGGATCCGAAACTATCACGGGCCTGGGACGGTGAGTGAATACAACAAACAAACGGTCGGTTCCGAACTATTATAAACGTTAAAATAAACGCTCACTCACTCATACCCCCGCAGTAAGTTTTTATCTGTGTCGCGGGTGGCATGGACGACACATATAACACATCGTAATAACACCCGTGACCCGAGTACAAATATTTACCTGTAACATAAATATCTGCCCCGGCCGGGAATCGAACCCGAGACACCTCGCTTCGCAGGCAGGGTCGCTACCAACTAGGCTACAGGGTCGTCGTACCATGATTTCACCGAAAAAATGTTTATTGCTTGCTGCATAGCAGTCACAGTAATACTCCTGAGCGATAAATTCCTGTGACAGACGGACGGACAAACAATGGAGCTTTCTTATGAAAATATACATACATACAATTACATCTAACAAAAAACTTTACTTTTCAAAAAAGATATGGCCGTTGTCTATCAATAATAATTTTTTTTTTCAAAATATTTGTAATAAAGAATAGCCTTATTCAAAGAAAATAGATCATAACGTTACATTAAAAGTCATTAATTTTCAGTATCCAAAGCGAGTGGGCTCGAGCGATATAGTAGTCATACATGACTTTACAGCCGGTAGAAGGATACCTGAAGCACCTGAAAGAGAAGAGCATCTAAGTAAGTATTATTTGGTGCTACTCGTCATAATAATTAAGTATCTGGATGACCGAGCTTTGCTTGGAAACTATTGATTTTCTTGGTCTAACCTCAAACCAAGCACTCATTGGTCGTTTAACAACGCCATCTACTGAAGTAGCTTTAGTGTTGCTACTCGCCAATAGATGTCAGGAAGAGTCTATTGTAGCTATTTTTCATTGTCTGAAAACAAGCATAAATCGACATTTTCTAAAAATGAATCCTAGCTAGATCGATTTATCGCCCCCGAAATCCCCTGCATACTAAATTTCATGAAAATCGTTGAAGCCGTTTCCAAGATTCAAAGATATTAGATTAGATAATATAACAACATTCTAGGATTATCAGTGTCGTGGCTGCCATGGACAAAATACAAAGACAGGAACACACCCAAACTGAGAACAGAAATTTAGACTCATTTGAACTTTAATCTCACTGAGAATCGAACGACGAACGAACAATGGATTAATAATAACGACTACAATGGTGTTGTTACAAATGCTTGAATGGACATACACATGCATAAATAATAATAAAACTATAGTTCGGTCACGTTAGACATGCAAGGGTACATAAATTCCCGGACGACTGATTTGTACGAATGTCCGGAACACCATTACAAATGAAATGTGAAAAGTCCCCATCGATCGGCCATTTGCAAAAAAAATATTCAAAGTCAAAGTCCGCTAATAGGGGTTTTTTGAAGAATACAATTTTAACTTTTTAAATCGTTATATCTCAGAAACGGTGACTCTTAAAAAAAGTACTAGACAATTTTTATAGATAATTGCATGATTTTCAATTTAAGTCAAATCTATTTTCATGATAAAACTTACCGTTTGGTTGGAAATCGCAAAAAACCCATCATTCCGAACTTTAACCTTTGACCGCAGCATGGCGACGAGACCCTTAGTTCTGGAAAACTGTAATTTGGCATGTATGTAGATTGTAGATATTTATTAAAACTTTAAAATTGTAGAAGAAAATATAAAAAAATATTTTTTCAGGTACCTCCCCTACAGGTAATGTATACACGGAATGAATTTTTAACATTTCAAATCCAATAATGGGGATTCTTAGTGTGAAAGTGAAAGAATAATCTTTATAGATAATTGCATGAGCTACAATTTCTGGCTACATCCTTTTTTGGTAAAACTAGCCGTTTGGCTGAAAAACACAAAAAACCCTTGTTTGTGAACTTGACTTTGAATATTTTTTATTGAAATGTAGTGTCCGACCGAAGCTTCGGCTTCGGCTTCGGCCACCTTCGGCCAAAAAAGCACCTTCGGCCAAATCTTCGGCTTCGGCCAAAAATTTGCCGAAGGTTTGGCCGAAGCCGAAGGTTTGCTAGTTGTCAAATATTGAAATTTACTGAACGATGCTAGAGCGAGACGGAGAGTGTGCAGAGCAGCAGAGTTTCGCCGCGCCGCCGCCGCACCGGCCCAAACGAATCGCAGTTAGTAAACTAAACGAGTCAAAACAAGTTTAACTTAATTATCCTAAGAAATTACTTATAAGTATTTAATTTTCTCAAAAATTCCAAAAAATTATATGTAAAAAATAGATATTGAAAAAGCGTTAAACTTTGCTCAATTATTTTACAGAAATATTTTGTGTTCGTCTGATAATTAAAAAAATGTGACTGATTATTTCATTATTTTTGTTAAAATTACTTTAAGTAAATAAATATTTAATTAACATTGTATATTTGAAACTTTTATTTTTGACAATATTTTATTACCTACATGTATATGTTGGTCACTCGGCTCGTTATTGGGCTAAATCTCTAAAGCTCTCACAATATGTATCTAGTATATTCTGAGATCAAAGTAACTATCGTATTTGTCAAGGTCAATGACACCTTCGGCTTCGGCTTCGGCTTCGGCCGAAGGTTTTGGTGAATACCGATTAATCGGCTTCGGCTTCGGCTTCGGCCAGAATTGCACCTTCGGTCGGACACTATTGAAATGGCAGATCGATGGGGATTTTTCACATTTTATTTATAATGATGATCCGAACATTCGTAAAAATTTTCAACTGTCCTAGAATTTATGTACCCTTACCTACCCCTATTTTTAACTGACTTCAAAAAAAGGAGGAGGTTCTCAATTCGACTGTATTTTTTTTATATATTTGTTACCTCAGAACGTGCGACTGGGTGAACTGATTTTGAAGATTCTTTTTTTAATCGAAAGCAGGTGCTTGTCATGTGGTCCCACATTGAACGAGATCTGCCGAGTAGTTTTTGAGTAATTTTAAAGTCGGTTATTTTTTGTTAGTAAATTTAGATTTTTTGGGTTAATTTGACCGTGCTACTAGCTGATCGATGTCTGTACAATCAGTACATGGAAGATATTTGCGAAATTTAGTTTTTCTTTCTTTCTCTTCCTTTCTCTTTCACTCTTTCCCTATCTCCATCCAGACGTGCTAGGCACAGGCCTGGACCAGGACTACACGAGCGGCGAGATGGTGGCCTTCCGCTGCGCCAGTGGGCTGCGCGTCATACTGCGCACCAGCGGCACGGAACCCAAGCTCAAGTACTACACTGAGCTGGTCTGTCGGGCTGATGACATACGGTGAGTACTGAGTACTGTAGCTCGAGCACGAATATTTGCGAGAAAGTATTCGTATGGTTAACGTAAGCAATTTGTATGGCATTTTTTCAAAAGCGCCCCTATCGTGCGTAAATGGTACTAAAATGCCATACAAATTTGACAACTTGCTTACGTTAACCATACGAATACTTTCTCGCAAATATTCGTGCTCGAGCTACTGAGTAGCCGTTACTTACCGCAATTTATTTAGTCAAATTCAAATTCATTTATGTATTCGCTCGAAAGTGGGTATGTAACAATGTCTTAAAAATCATAATATTATGTCCTCCACATTGAAAGAGCTAAATTATCACATTTCAGATAAATATTACTTTCTTTTCACAGCGCAATTTATATGTAGGGTTTTCGTTTATAAACTTATTCCTTTTTTCGAATTTCAGTGAACAAGAAAACAAGAAGTTGGAACTACAGAAGATGGTTCAGGAGTTTGTTGACGAACTGCTGCAGCCCAAGCTCCACGGACTGGTGGGGTAACTTAATTATATTACTTAACACTAACGCCCCAACTCAGAGCCACTGACGGTTGCTTAAATCGCTCCTTAGTAAAGAATCACCATATAAATTATGTACTAAGGAGCGATTTAAGTAACCATTAGTGGCTCTAAGTTGGGGCGTAAGATTAGCACATTTGGGAACTTAATGACACTTTTTGGATTAACTCATAAGACTTACTTTATGGTAACATTCCCAATTACCACTGAAATGTGTTTTTTTACTTCGCTCCTTAGTGTTGTTATCCTAAGACCTGAATCTTAAAAATATATCACTAATACTATCAACATGGTGCCGGTAATATCGTATCCGAAAACTAGATTTTACACTTTCAATATTGTACGTAGAAACTATGTTCATTTTTATTATTGTAGTAAAAAGTATACTGTAGTTAAATTAGTCTAACTTTTAATTATTATTTATATGCACAACAGTTGACAAATATAATTACATATTGTAAATGCATTTTCACTATAACTTAAGCTTTTCTGATTATTTTTTATTTGTCAATAATTTGGTGGGATTGAATCTTAGTGATATGCCTAAAGGTATATTATGTGATTTATTTAGGTTTTTTTAACGTTCCTGATAATGTTACATGCATACTTAATTGAAATGTACTTAGCTAATGTATTTCAGTCTTTAATGTAGCCATGGGCGTAGCCAGGTTTTAGTTTCGGGGGGGTTCAAGTTTCGGGGGGGGGGGGGGGGGGGTTGTGGTTCAAGAAAATACAACGACTAAAAGTACATGACAATAACCCTAAAGAAAATTGAGACTTTATTTTTTCTCACGACGTATGTAGTATGACATCTAATATTAGTCTAGTCAAAAAGTTCAAATAAAGCTCGGAAAATAAATTATTCTTAGTTACAGGTGACATTGACTGTACCGTTATATTTATCAGGGTGTAGGAAAATACTTTATTTAGAATTATAATGGGGAGTATGACCACCGATACAAACTATTCTCGGTGGTCATATCAGTATGACATGATAGTATGACCACCGAGAAACGCCCACCAAAAATATGTGCGATAGCTCATTCGATTCGGAATGACGTCTACAAAAATGTTTTTTAAGGGTTTATTAGCACATATAAATGTCAGTCCTTAACATTTCGGGGGGGGTTTTAACCCCCGAAACCCCCCCCCTGGCTACGCCCATGAATGTAGCCAAAGTACTTTGCAATCTTTGAACTGTGATTGTGGAAATTCCCAATAGCTTAATGATAATGTGATATGATTGGTACGTAACGTACGCTAATTTGACCAAAGTAACTTATTTATAAGCCTAGGGGGTGTGGGTCAGACTAAAGGGCCATTTTACACTACTTAACGGTAGCCTAATGCATACAAAATAATAGTTTACGTTGGTAATCTGTTTGTCATAAGTTTTACAGTACTTAAAGTTGAAGTCCTTACCTACGTGTAAAATAAATTTTGAGGGTGTTGCTGCGCAAATCAACAAATTTCAGAACTTAGGTATATAATGTCTATTGTATAAAATAAAACATGTTTCAAAGAAATATGTTTATATATCTACTAAAAGTAATTTTCTATTTATTAATAATGAATTTGTCATTGTACCAAATTATTTGATAATATTCTTTGAATTGTTCAATGATTTATCTCAACTCCACAGATCTGACAAGTTTATAATTTTTAGTTATCTTCCCTTTAACATTTGCACATTATTATTACTAGAACTGTAGTGCTTAATAAGTTGTTTTTAATTTCTACTCCTACAGGAGTGGTATACGTGTTTAGAAGAATTTAATACTATATGACAGCGAAATTGCTGTTATTATGTCTGCACTTCGGATCTTTACAAATGTTTGTATTTGTGGAAAATAAAATATTATCAAATATAAAAACTTTTATGTTGTTTTATTTAAACCAACTGCATACTAAACAAAAGTAATAAACATGAAATTATCAAACACCATATTCGCTTGATACATAAAAGTCCAGGAAAAAAATATATTTTTGTAACACGATAGTTAAAATAAATATTCAGAATAAAATAATTTTCATTCAAATCTAAGTCTCTGCTTGTTCTAACTCTGCTTCCAGACGCAATCTTTCCTTCTCCTTTATATTCTGTTCTATCAGGTTGTCGAGTTCCGGACTCAGAAGAACGGATAAGCCAGCTGTTATTGGTACCTGTTGGATACAAGTTGTCAGCAAAAATATACTTTTAATTTAACTAGCACACTAATAAAACAAAAAACCAAAACTCGTACCTCGGCAAAAATAGGTCTCGCCGCATCCCACTTTTCTATGTGCCCCTCAATTATTTTTATACATGTCGCTGCTTTAGGTATTATCCGTCCAAGTATTCTGAAATACATAACGTTTAAGGTCGCTGCATACGTAACGTGGACGGGATGTGAACGGGGCATAAATGTACGTGAGTTGGCTGCGTGCTCCGTTCCCATCCCGTCCGTGCCTCTGTGGCGTATGCGCTATGTTGTTTTTATTATAGTATATAAAAACTAAATTTTCAAGTCAAAAAACATTGTTATCACTCCATACAAATTTTCAACCCATATTCAGGTGGAAATTCCCAAAATCTTTTCTTATTGGCCTATGGCAAAAAAAAAAAACACTGTCTAAATTTCATAGTCCTAACATTTGCTAATTCTGCGTTGATCAGGTGGTCGATTGCGTCACGGTACGACATTAACGAGCTCTAATTACGGGCGTTGGTAAAAGGGCGCTGAAATATTATCTTACCTATTGAGGCATGATGACAGATTTTGAAATACTGTTCTAATTTTTGGGAAATATATTATAATCACAACGTATATTTCCGCAAAAAAATAAAGTTTAGTATAAAATAAATACAATACATTTCAACTTGTTTAAAATTCGCACCAAAACGTTTCAAAGTGTCATGGCGTCGCTTGTGACGTCACTCTTCAGGAAAATAATAGACAAGACGTCATTTATCTCAGTATTGTGATATTCGCTTTGTTTACTATAGAAGTGTGACGTAATTCGCGCTAATTGAGACTGACTGGCGTTCAAGCTAACATGGCGGCTTGCCGTACCTATTTTGTAGTTTCATTTTATCAAAAATATTGTTAATCTGGCTCATAATAATACGATAAATGCGTGTTTCGTAATCCATTATTAGGGTTTCATTCAATAAATACATAATTTTAGTGATTTTTACTTACTGCCATCATGCCTATTGCCTCATGAAATATCAGTTTGTAAAAAATACTAACTCGAAGAGCGGCACACATGTCATGTTGAGGAACTGTATCTCGAGGTCGGGGATGAAGCACTTGTCGCGGTCCATGATGCTGGGCGGCAGCTCCCCGCGGCTCTTCTCCAGCTCGCCTTGCCTGAAGAACTCCGTCAGCACCGCCGCCTGGGTCACACCGCACTACTGTGACGACCCTGTAGCCTAGTTGGTAGTGACCCTGCCTGCGAAGCGAGGGGTCCCGGGTTCGATTCCCGGCCGCGGCAGATATTTATGTGACAGATAAATATTTGTACTCGGGTCATGGGTGATATTGTGATGTGTTATATTATATTATGTCATCAATTGTCGTCAATGCCACCCGCGACACAGGTGAATAACTTACTGCGAGGGTATGAGTGTATAAGTGAGTGTTCACACTGAACTCGCGGGCGCGGGCGCGGTCGCGGGCGCGGGCGCGGTGGCGGATTCGTGTTCACACTGGCCGCCAGGCGTTTGCGCGATTGTGACATGTTGTCAGAGGTTGAAAACATGGACGATGATCTTTTTTTAACCGAAAATTCATACCAAAAGTTCCATTTAGGTACTCACCCTCCATAGCAGGAAACAATTCAGCAATTTCCTTCCATAGTTTATTGAGAATGTTTCTGTTCATAAGATTCCTGTGTTTACTCTGCCAAATCTGATTTCAAATCAAATCAGTTCTAGCCTGAATAGTACTAATAAATTCTTCTGTATTGAAGGACATGATCTTAGATGAAAGAACAACCCTTTAATCTGGGGACATAATGAATTCATGTGCTATCGTTTCTAGCGACAAGTTCAAAATGGTTGAACTTACCTGACATAATCGCGCGTTCCACCGCTAGTTCAGTGTGAACACACTCATACATTCTCATGCGTTTGATATTGCCGCTAGCGGGCCGCGCGCGGTTGTCGCTAGCGTACCCGCTACTTACACCGCACGTGCGTTTTGTATGTGAACACTTCCATAGTAGTTCATATGTTTGAAATTTCGCGACCGCGCCCGCGAGTCAGTATGAACAAGCACTAAGCGTTTAAAAAAAGCGTATAAAAAAGTCTTGACTCCGACCCATTAACGGCCCACTATTGAGTACGCAATACGCAAGCCCACTGTTGCTCAAGTACGAGTATGTCGGTCTAACCGCAGTCTTCTTGACGCTGCCCCAATCCTTGAGCTGGTCTCCCAGGTCCGCGGCGTTCATGAGCAGGCTCTGCAGCGCCGCCGCGTGCAGCCGGTTGCCCTTCTGAAAGTCCAGCGACACCAGCTTGAACTCGTTCAGGTTCCTATCACAATAGACATACGGTTCAAATTGCTTTATACACTGATAACTGTAGTGTGTTCGGCTTCGGCTAGAGTTCATGAAAAAAATACGGAAAAATTCGCGGTTTCCTAACGAACCAACTACGTACGCACAACTGAGTGTTCCCATCGGCACAACTATGTACAACAGTTGCTAATAAGACCATTTTTGGAATTAGAGGTCCGTTTGCGAAATATTTGGTTTTAAAAAGTGCTAATTTTGGTTAGAGTCAAGTGTCCCCCCCTGCTGACTAAACGGTTGGAGTTGGACAATTGAAAAATATCTCAAAAATAGGTTAGGTATATGATGAATTTACAAGGAAAACTATCACGGCTATGTTAGCATAAGTAGTTAATGAGTAATAGTCGATAAACTTACTACTTCGGAACCCTACATTGCGCGTGGCCTGGTTTTAATTTTTCACTACAAGTTACAACAACCTACTTGAAGTAGTTGGCGAGGTCGGTGGCCAGGATGTAGTCCCGCAGCAGCATGATGGCGCGGTCGTAGTCGCGGCGCGGCAGCCCGGCCAGGATGTCGCAGCCCTCCGTGTTGAGCACGCACATCGCCTGCGCCAGGTGGTGCCGCTCCATCACGCTGCCTTCGCTCGAGTACAGTGCGGCTAGGTTCGTTTCTGTGGAACAATACAAATAGGTACACTTTATTTGTACACCAAAGTAACACACAAAAAAACAATACTTAAATTACAATTAGGTGTACAAATGGCGACCTTATCGCTAAAAGACGATCTCTTCCATCCTTCATAAAGTAGGTAGATGAAAAGAAAAAAATAACAAGAGTGTTCGCAGAATATTTGTTCGTGCAGTGGAACTAGTGGATGGATTGCTATAGAAACACTTTTATTACTTTGGTCTAAAGAACGTTTAATAAAATATTACAAAAATAATACAAGACAGCGTACGTATTGACTTTACTTCAGTTCGACACACAGGAAGGAAGGCACAGAGTACGAGCCCGTTGACAGAACAGAGAAGACACCATAGATTAAATGATTGTTTTTTAACAAATTGAATGTTGCCTTATTTTAACACACCCCCTCAACAATCAATTTTTATTACATTATACCCTTAACAATATTTTCATGACACCCCCTTAATAAGTACCGTTAAGAACCTTAATTATTAATAAATTTAAACAAAATTATTCTTTGACCGACTGGCTTCTTATAAATGAATAACAAATATATAATACTTATTTGACAATACAATCCCTAAACTTCTCAAAACATTGCTTGCCCAATGGCTTTGTAAACATGTCTGCGACATTCTCATTTGTATTAACATATTTAACATTAACTTCACCGTTACAAACCTTTTCCATTATTTAATGATATTTTATATCTACATGTTTCAATCTTTTATTACTGTCGCTAGATGATGAAATTTTTATTACACTTATGTTATCTTCTAAAACATTTATATTAATATTATATCCAAAATCAATTAATAATTGCTTAAGCCAGCAGCCCTCAGTTATAGCTAAACACAATGCAATATATTCAGCTTCACAAGATGACAATGATACAGATTGTTGTTTTTTTGTACCCCATGAAATAGGACAATTAAATACATAGTATATAAATCCAGAAGTTGACTTTCTGTCGGCTATATCCCCAGCCCAGTCTGCATCACTATAACCTTGTATTGTTACATTGTTATTATTATACTTATACACTAATGACAAAGAAATAGTACCTCTTATATATCTCATAACTCTTTTTAAACACTTATACAATGCCATACTTGCACAGTTTAAATATCTACTAAGAAATCCTATTGCTAATGATAAATCAGGTCTTGTACAACATGCATATAATAAACTACCTATTATACTTCTACAATTATTCTCAATTTCTTTGCTTTCTGGTTTATCTCTCTTTAACAATTCAAAATTAAAGTTTTGCTCTAGTGGTGTAGACACTGTTTTACATTTATACATATTATATCTAATTAATAATGATTTAAGATATTTTTCTTGGTTTATTACTGTTACAAAATTTTTTATGTCCTGTTTTATACTTATACCTAAATATGCGTTTGCTATTCCCAAATCTTTCATATTAAATTTACTACATAATGAATTTTTAAATGTTTTTATCTCTATATCATCGTTTCCAAAATAAATTAAATCGTCTACATATAACAATAAGTATATAAACTTGTCATTTTGCTTTCTAAAATATAAACATGGGTCATTTTTAGATCTAATGAATTTTTCTTGTAACATGAAATTATTAAATTTTTCATTCCAATAGCGGGGCGATTTCTTTAAACCATACAAAGATTTTTTAAGTTTTACTATATTATCATTATGAAGTTTCATAAATACCTTTTCTTTAATCTCACCATGCAGAAAGGCTCCTACGACATCCATCTGGAATACAGGTAACCTCTTTTGTACTGCAACTGCCATCATAATTCTGAAAGTTGTTAAACTTGCTACGGGTGTATATGTATTGTTGTCACAGTTCTTCTGTTCAAAACCTCTTGCCACTAGCCTGGCCTTGTATAGTTTGTTGCCATCT
Organism: Thymelicus sylvestris; assembly: GCA_911387775.1. Taxonomy (NCBI): domain Eukaryota; kingdom Metazoa; phylum Arthropoda; class Insecta; order Lepidoptera; family Hesperiidae; genus Thymelicus; species Thymelicus sylvestris. Next base: position 15,450,425 of record OU426893.1, read on the forward strand.
GTTTCTTTTATTTTAAAAACCCATTTGCTACTAATTACATCTTCCTCTTTAGGTATATTTTTCACCTCTTCCCAGGTTTCATTTTCTTCCAATTGTGTCATTTCCTTTTCTATGGCCTCAGCCCACTTTATTTTTTCAGGACTAGCCATTGCGTCTTCATAAGATATTGGCTCTTCGCCTAGACAAAAAAAGTTTGTGTCATAATCTTTCATCCAATTCGGTGGTTGTATTTTCCTTTTTTGTGTTTGATTTCTAGTGTTATCTTCAACCTCAGGTAAGATATTATTTTCTGTTTCAGGTGAATTTATTTCATCTGATTCTAATGTTTCGTATAATTCACACTCCGTGTTTTCTTCTTCTGTTTCAGATTGGATTGAACCTTCTTCATAAAATGAGTTGATATTATCATCCTCCTGTTCCTCTTCTTCCGGGTTATCTATTGGTAAGTCTTCTTTTTGTACATATTTTTCTTTATTTTTATTATTATGTGTCTGATACTTCTTTTTAATTACTACAATTTCTCTTTTTAATTCTACATCATTTTTCTTTGGCAAGTATACTCTATATCCTTTGCTTGTTTCTCCGTAACCAACAAATTTACCAAATTCTGACTTGTAATCCCATTTTAATCTCTTTTGATCAGGTACATGAACTGCCACGTCTACTCCAAAACTGTACAGGTTAGTTATATTATATTTAGACGTATTATACCATAATTCATAAGGAGTTTTGTCTTTTATTCTACTTTTTCCTGTTCGATTCAATATGTATGTTGCAGTGTTTACTGCTTCTGCCCAAAATTGTTTTCCAAGACGACTTTCTGCTAACATAGACCTAGCAGATTCCACAATTGTGCGTATCTCACGTTCTGCGCAACCATTTTGTTCTTGGAGATATGGAATACTTTTCTCATGTCTTATACCTTTAGAATTTAATAACTTTTCTACAATTTTATTGACAAATTCTTTTCCATTGTCACTTCGCATAACTTTAATAGTGTGGCCTGTAATATTTTTACTCTCACTTATATAGTTTCTAATATGTTCAGCTGTTTCATTTTTATTTCGTAAAAAATATATTCTTCTATATTTTGAGTAATCATCGATTAGTATAAGGAAATATTTCGCACCTCCCAGTGACTCACACTCCATTGGTATGTCCATGTGTATTAAATCTCCTGGTTTTTCACCTCTTGTGTCACTTTTATTAAATGGTAGCTTATGTTGTTTGCCTTGTAAACATGATGTGCATATCTCTGAATCACCTTCTTTAAATTCAATATTGTTTTGTTTCAGAATGGTCTTCACATGCTCAATATTCTGGTGACCTAACTTCGAATGCCACTCAGCGAGTCCACTATTTGATTGACCAACCATAGCAGTATCCGATTCATATTTAAAATTCATTAAATACATTTTACCTTTTCTGTATGCAATTGCTTTAATTAAATTATCCTTTATAAAAGTGCATGTCTTTTGATCACACCTCATTTCATAACCTTTATCCATTGCTGCCGATGACGAAAACAGATTTACTTTTATTTCTGGTACAAATAAAACATTGTATAAAATTGTAGGTATCCACTGTTTTCCGTTGTAAGCGCTTAAGTGTATTTCACCTTGACCAATTGCTTTTATGATTGAACCATCTCCAATAATGACATCTTTCGCTACTGACAAAGTTTTAAAGTTTACAAACATGTTTTTATTCTTGCACATATGTTCTGAGGCACCACTGTCCATAACCCATAATGTTTCTTGAAAATTTATTGCTGATGTAATGAATGCATTTGTGTTGGATTTAACGCTGTCACCCTTTTGGTAAGAATTATTTTTATTTCTAAACCAACAGTCTTTTTCCATATGATTGAACTTCTTACATATTTTACACTGTTTATTTTTACCACTGTTCAGATTTTTCTTACAGTCTTTTTTATAGTGTCCAACTTGTTGACATTTAAAACATTTTCTTTCACTGTTTCTTGATTGTGTAGTTAAAGCTATTTTCTCCTCATAATCATTGTTACGTTGCTCTTCTAGCATCAATCTGGATATTAATTCAGATAATTTTCTGTCTGCCATAGGAACTGAATCCCACGCTGAGATGAAATGTCTAAAATTTTCTGGCAAAGAACTAATAATTTTAGTGATGAGCATAGATTCCGGTATATTTCCACCTGCTTGATTTATTCTGTTTGTCAATTCTTCTAACTTTGCTATATATAATGATATTTCCTCATTTTTAATATATTGGGTTTCAAAAAATTTTTGTTGCAATATGTGTAATGACGTGTCTGATTTCGATTCATATAATGAACACAACTTTTCCCATATTTGTTGAGCAGTCTCACAGTTTGACACTTGTAAAATATTTTTATTGTTCAATCTTGTTACAATTATAGATTGCGCCTTTGCGTCTCGTGTCTGCCATTTTTCATCTTTTCCATCATTTATATCGGATCCGTTTACAACTCCAAATATTCCTTGTGCTTTTAATATTACACGAATTTGAAACTTCCAAGACATCCAATTTGATAATCCTTCCAATACCATTATATTCTGGTTTTCTGAAGTAGCCTCCATTTTGTATATACCGTTTACCCGGCCCGTTCTTTCTCCCGACCACGCTTTACCGCGATATTAAATCTTATAGCAATCCAGGATTCTGGGCCCATAACCTGTTCGCAGAATATTTGTTCGTGCAGTGGAACTAGTGGATGGATTGCTATAGAAACACTTTTATTACTTTGGTCTAAAGAACGTTTAATAAAATATTACAAAAATAATACAAGACAGCGTACGTATTGACTTTACTTCAGTTCGACACACAGGAAGGAAGGCACAGAGTACGAGCCCGTTGACAGAACAGAGAAGACACCATAGATTAAATGATTGTTTTTTAACAAATTGAATGTTGCCTTATTTTAACAAAGAGAACACGAATTCGTCGAGTATTTTTTCGAGAACCCACATTACACATGTCAAATAGGTAATAAAGGTACTCACGTCCATGTATTTGAAAACTGTTAGTAGTACCGCGATGGTCCATGTCGTGTACTAAGCCAGCTATAAAGTACATAAGACCTTGTAGCTCTCTGAAACATAAAGATTTTATACATTTTTGATAACGCATTATATGTAAAGTGAATTTTAAAACAACGTCAGTCGCGGCCCAGGGCACATTTAATTGTTTTTCTGATAAAAAGTTACTCAACGCTTCTGTCTAAAATAAGGTATACCTATATAATATTACGTGCAGGCGACATTGTATTGCCGTAAGAAGACCGTTTTATCACCCTTCACAAATTACGGAATGTATTAACTTCCTCGTTCCACTCTGCTCTCCCCACTTTGGTAGAAACTGGCCTTTGGGAATTTATCCACTTGGGAACATGTACGATTGACTATTGTATTGTACATGTACATGTACATGTACGATACTCTATTGACGACTCTATTACCTATTTAGATTACCGTAAAAAGATCGTTTCAATGTCCCCTTCATAAACAACATTTCGTTGGTTATTTACAGATCATCTTCGCTCCGCTCTGCTCTCCTCATTTAGGTGGAAACTAGGACATAGTATCGAAATTTGACCACAGCGACAACACTCATGTAACATTACGTAGAAACATATCATATCTATGACCTATGACGTAGCGTATGTATGTCAGTACTAACGTGAAGTAACCCTGGCTAACGAGCTTGTAGTTGGTCAGCGCGGCGAAGGCCCACTGCGCTACGCTGAACGCGTGCAGCCAGCTGTGATACGGTACGTCCCGGTAGCTCTTCTTCACGTGTAGGATGAACCGCGCTAGCTTATGCTTCTTTATGCTGAATCTAACAACAGTACATTAACTATTACTACATTAGGTACGGTAGGTAGTTAGGTACTCCCGATGAAGGTTAAGTACCTTAAACCTACCAATATTTTGATATTTGGCATTAAAGAATAATGCGGATATCTTCTTGATTGCCTGCTGTTTTATTGATCGACAACGCGTTTGTGATGACTTTGGTGTGGTTCATGGGCGACCACTTAGCATCAGATGACTTGTCTGCTCCTTTGCCGTTTGGTTACATAAATACTGATGTAAGTAATTGAAAAAAAACATTGACTTTTAAAAATATGTAAATTAGAGAATGAACTAGGTAACCTATAACTACCTATAAAATTTGTTAAGTATAAAACCCCAATATTCCCGTTAAAAATACAAGTAGGAGTAATGAGCTTAAAATCGATGTAGATACTCAAAATCTATTTACCTTTTGTCATAGCCAAGTTCGGAAAACATTTTTAACACATAGCAAGGCAGTTCTCGTAGGGGCAACGCGCGGAGGTTGAAATGTAGACTGGACAGGTGCGGGTGATTGTGGTATCCTGTGCAGTCTAGAAGTCGAGCTACTTCTGAATCACCCACCTTCGCAGAATGAAACATGTATCTTAATAGCCTGTAGACGAGATACTTTGTTCACATAAGGTAACGTCTCTCAAAAGATGGCTTGAGAGTATAATGATTATCTTAATAAAAAAGGGTTAGTGCTCGCGGTATGCAAAATACGAACGTAAAAATATATCGGTCACAGTGTTGAAGAGCCACTAGTCATGCGGGTAAATCGATTCTCTACTCATCACTGATACACTGATACACGTATGTTTTTTGATCTACCATAATTTGGCAGAGCTTTATAATGAAGGAGGAGAAATGGCGAAAAAAGCTCCTAAGGAAATTTTAAAAAAACGTCGCCGACAACGCATCATTTTTGTGAATTAATGTAAGCGTGACGGTAAAGCGTAACAAATAACGTTCCATTTCATTACCCCCTCGATAGACAAGTTTCACTCACCTGCATATGATACATAACCAGCTCATTGGCCAAAGCGTTCCTAATATGCGCCTCCTGGATCTTCTGGTACACCACGGAGTGCATGATGCACACTCCACAGTAGATGCTAAACGCCAGCGCCATTTCCTCGTCCATCGCATCGAAGTATGGATCCCCGATCTTGTTGATCAGTAGCCCCACTCCGATGATACCGGTTTGTTCGCGAATTGGGAAACATAGGAGAGACCTGAATTTATAGGTATTATGACGTAGATTAGATCCAATCCAAAATACAATCACAGTTCAAACACAATCATAGTTCGCTACGAGCCAACTCCTGGTTATGGGATAATTAAAAGATGATAAAATATATCATGTAGTTAGTTAATGTTTTAAGTAAATTAATTCAACCAAAACCAACCATCGACCAAGACGACCCTGTAGCTCAGTTCAAGAGACCCTTAGACATACCTCAGAAAGAAAGTCAATAATTTCAACGTCTAGAGAGATAGACATTTATTTGGTGTTTCTTCTCTGCTGAATGTTTGTTAATCTGTCTCATACATAAAAACACCGAAAATCTCGTGCTGCCGAAAAAATCGTGCCCATTGCATGAGCATTCAAAATTTCAAAACGAAATTAGTTAATGACAAAAAAATATTTTTTACGTACTTGCATTCCACTCCAGGGTAGCAATCAATTTCAGGGCAAAAAGCGGGATAGTCCTTCACTGACTTTGCGTTTATCAAGTTGCCAGTGTTGATGACCTGGCCAGTCAGACCGATGTTCATCGGGAAACGACGCTCCACTGTCTCTTTATCGTCCTATAAATATCAATGGTTTATTCAAAGTAACAAGAGGGTCCCACCTTCTTGGACCTTCTTGGCCAGTAAGTAGTGATGCCTTTTGTGTTACTTTCGATTGCTGACGGTTAAAACTTACCACTGATAGTTCGCGCTTGTATAAACATTTGTGTGGCAGATTAAAATATGTTTGTTCTAAGTCCTGAGTGTATTGTGAATGTCCATGCCACCTGCGTGTCTCTCAATGTGGATTCAGCTGTAAGTTTTATTGCTGAGATTACAGAAGTAATATCTTCACACATTAAATGGACGTCAACTTCCACCAATACAATACAGAGCTCTTTCAATATTTTACGAGTAATGTGGAAGTGAAGACTTTAATAGGACATATTGTGCTAACGGAGATCACTACATTATTTCGGATAAAGTCGCAGGAAAAATAAAACAAGAAGTATAGTACTTGATTTTTGGTATTGTTGGTGAGATCGACCAGTTCCATCGTATCGACGTCAACCAGCATCACGGAGCAGTACTCAGCCTTGGTCAGCTGCTTTGCTTGCCCCATCGCTAGCCGTAGGAGCGTCTCCAATGATGCCACCTTCGCAGGAATTACAAATAAGAGTCGCATCACTTCGAATAATATTCTGATTGTTTGTTAGTAGTAGGTACTCTTCGCAGTGCACATACTTCGCGGGAACATCGTGGTTGAGTATTCTCTAGACCTTTTCTAGAGAAGAGACCTATGCTCAGTAGTAAGCAATTTAATTGATTAAAGCCAGGTAAAAGCCATTCAATGTGCGAGGATTGGTTATTGCCGTTTGTACTAAATCAAGATTCGCCACTGATATGTCTTAGCCCAGCGTGCTGGAATACGCTTTAAGTCTTTTGAATGATGAGGGCAGATCGTACCATTTTAAAGCCAAAGTCAAGTATTTTTATTCGAATTTGGATTTTACAAACTCTTTTTGAAAGTCAATTTACGCCATCGCTTCAACAAATCGCTACCGTGAATGGTTCCGGAAAAAGTAGCGGCAAGAAACTACCGAGGTTATTTCTTTCCTACTAATAGTTACAGACATCACTTATTACTACTTATAGCAATATTTAATATTAAAAAATTATATCCAAGCAGTCTAGACTCTAGTCATTTTTATGCTCATCAAAGTAATAGGCTCTCTTCATGATAATGCCTTTCACAGCAACTTGTATTACTTAACATGGTTCGTTGCCCATGTTACTACCAGTAGTAATATCGGTAAGTATCACATACCAAATTGCCTGCCATTAAAACTCACTTGACTAAAGAGCCTCCGGGCAACACGTAGCAGTTGTTGACATTTTTGTTTCAGCGTGCATTCGTATTCTAACGCTACAGTTTTCTTCACCACTGGCCAACAGAATCTAGAAATTTAAAGATTAGGATAACATCAATTTCAAATCTACAAGTTGGTTTCCAATTCTTTCAATTAAATTGTCGATACTCAGCAGACGAGCCACTTGATAGACAATGATCACCATCGCACGTGGTCAAGTAACTCCTCAGCTTCCTCAACCCAAATCATCCTCACGTGGCCAACAACGACTTAAGCAAGCCGTAAAAAAAGGCGAAAGAAACTCCTCAGCACAATAAAAAACTGACTATGTGACAAATAATAAACGTACAAGAAACACTCGTGGCAGATAAAAGCGACGTTCTCCTCCAGAACGTTGGGCGCCACCACACACACCACCACGGAGAATGGATTGTCGGCTACCGGGAACATCACGACACGCTTCTTCATACTATCTTTAGAAATGTGCTAGAATAAAGAAAGAAGAAAGAAAATGAATGATTGGGTTGCAACAAAATATTCAAAAAAACACGTAACCCACATTCGCCATTTACCCATTTTCGCCATTTACTCATCGGCGCAAACGTAAAGAGCGTAGTCTATCAGCTTTCATAGTTGTAGGGTACCTGCAAGCTATATAGATAGGTAGTACAAGTACTAGGTACCAGTGACGGATTAACCCTTAATCAAATTAAGCAATTGCCTAGGGCATCACGTCTGGGGGGGCACCAGAAGAAGCACAAAAAGCACAAAAAACCACGTTGACATACGGATAGGGGGGCCCACAGGCGTGGATTGCTTAGGGCATCAAGTAGTCTTAATCCCTCACTGCTAGGTACCCACTACTCGTAAAATTGTAGAAAAATAAACAATATACCTAAATTAAACGCATAAGGCATTACAATTTTAGTACTACAATGACTACGTAACTTACAGGCGTAACAATAGCTTGGAAATCAGCTCCGAAATGGGCCAATGTTTCCGTCTCCTCCATTGAAGATTTCAGGATTTGGTTAAGTTTTGAAGTCATCTATAAAGAAATATAAAGCCCACTATATTTTCGTACCTAACATGCTGCTAATCTTTTTTTCTTTTACTTACAATAAGTTAATGCTTGACCACAATCCCACCTGATGGTAAGTGGAGATGTGGTCCAGGATGGTGAGCGCACTACCTTAATAAAAGCCTATTCACTCTGTCCTTGAACTTAATCTTAATCACATAATCTGCTTTATATTCAAAAACATTATTATCAATAATTAAATTGAATGAACAAACATACGCAAATGTTCAATTTTCGTGGCATTGCTGTTGTTCCGACGGCTTCGATGAACGCTTCGTTGCCCACTCCGTGAACCACAATGAGCAGCACTGTTTCTGCCTCGCACTCTTCCCGGAGCTATATTATAATAATAATCAAAGAATAAGTCTACTAATATTATAAACCTATCCTGCTAAGTGCTAATACATGTTGTAAATGATATAGTTTGTGACGATGTTAGTTACCTACTCTTCACACAAAAACTACTGAACCAATTTTCATGAAACTTAGCACACAGATATACCGTGATCTGGAATTGGATATACGGTACTTATTAGGAAACGCGGGTAGAACGCTAGTATAATAAAAATACTTAAGTAATCATTGACATATTACTACGTAAGGACAGAGTCACGATTTAAAATATAATTTAAACTCAGAATTTAAACTAATACTTATATTTGAAGTCTAAAGCCGCGTTTTCACAATACGAGTACGCTCGGACCGAGTCCCACTCGGATCAACTCGGATGACTACTCGTAACATGTAAAGCCGCGTTTTCACAATACGGGTGCGCTTGGACCGAGTGTACTCGTAAAAGTTAGGTCGTATAAGCCGCGTTTTCACAATACGAGTACGCTCGGACCGAGTCCCACTCGGATCAACTCGGATGACTACTCGTATCATGTAAACAAGTGATCCGAGTGCACTCGGACGGTGGCATCCGATCAGAGTGGACTCGGACATTGTTCTATTCGTACGAGCTCACTCTTATAAAATAATATAAATAAAATGGCGTCAAATGAAAATAACAAAGCGTTTGTCATAAAAAAAATGGAATGAGCGTGATACGGTGAAGTTTCTGGAATTATATGAAGAAGAAGAAGTTTTGTGTGAATGTAAGATTAAAAAATTATAAAAATAAGGGTTAAACAATCTCCAGTTGCTAAATATCGCAAAACTATTTGAAGTTTAACTCTAGCAGGTAGGGCTTCCCTCATAAGGATGTCTGCTTTTTGAATTCGTGGCGCTACTTTTTCAAGCAGATACTCAAATTGTTCGCTTTTCAATCTCAGATGATTTTTAAAAGTCTCCTGATCTTCTTCTTCTACTTCATGTAAAAAATTACTTGAAGCGCCCTGCTGGTGACGCCTTAATATCCATTTTCAGGTCCAAATTTTTCTTTTGGTTGGTTTCTTTCTCCTTTCATGCTCTTGTACTTCAACCATTAACATATCTGCTACTACTTATATACCTTGCGGCAGAAGATTAGTGGTCATCTTGAAAACTGATGCGTTAAGACTAATATTTTAGGGAGACAATAATGACACTCGGATGCTATTAAACTCGTAACGTGTACACCACATTCCGAGTACACTCCTATACGACCTAACTATGGTTGAAGTACAAGAGCATGAAAGGAGAAAGAAACCAACCAAAAGAAAAATTTGGACCCGAAAATGGATATTAAGGCGTCACCAGTAGGATGCTTCGAGTAATTTTTTACATGAAGTAGAAGAAGAAGATCAGGAGACTTTTAAAAATCATCTGAGATTGAAAAGCGAACAATTTGAGTATCTGCTTGAAAAAGTAGCGCCACGAATTCAAAAAGCAGACATCCTTATGAGGGAAGCCCTGCCTGCTAGAGTTAAACTTCAAATAGTTTTGCGATATTTAGCAACTGGAGATTGTTTTACCCTTATTTTTATAATTTTTTAATCTTACATTCACACAAAACTTCTTCTTCTTCATATAATTCCAGAAACTTCACCGTATCACGCTCATTCCATTTTTGTTTTTAAGACAAACGCTTTGTTGTTTTCATTTGACGCCATTTTATTTATATTATTTTATAAGAGTGAGCTCGTACGAATAGAACAATGTCCGAGTCCACTCTGATCGGATGCCACCGTCCGAGTGCACTCGGATCACTTGTTTACATGAAGCCGCGTTTTCACAATACGGGTGCACTTGGACCGAGTGTACTCGTAAGAGTTAGGTCGTATAGGAGTGCACTCGGAATGTGGTGTACACGTTACGAGTTTAATAGCATCCGAGTGTCATTATTGTCTCCCTAAAATATTAGTCTTAACGCATCAGTTTTCAAGATGACCACTAATCTTCTGCTGCAAGGTATAGAAGTAGTAGCAGATATGTTAATGGTTGAAGTACAAGAGCATGAAAGGAGAAAGAAACCAACCAAAAGAAAAATTTGGACCCGAAAATGGATATTAAGGCGTCACCAGCAGGGCGCTTCGAGTAATTTTTTACATGAAGTAGAAGAAGAAGATCAGGAGACTTTTAAAAATCATCTGAGATTGAAAAGCGAACAATTTGAGTATCTGCTTGAAAAAGTAGCGCCACGAATTCAAATAGCAGACATCCTTATGAGGGAAGCCCTACCTGCTAGAGTTAAACTTCAAATAGTTTTGCAATATTTAGCAACTGAAGATTGTTTTACCCTTATTTTTATATTTTTTTAATCTTACATTCACACAAAACTTCTTCTTCTTCATATAATTCCAGAAACTTCACCGTATCACGCTCATTCCATTTTTTTTAAGACAAACGCTTTGTTATTTTCATTTGACGCCATTTTATTTATATTATTTTATAAGAGTGAGCTCGTACGAATAGAACAATGTCCGAGTCCACTCTGATCGGATGCCACCGTCCGAGTGCACTCGGATCACTTGTTTACATGATACGAGTAGTCATCCGAGTTGATCCGAGTGGGACTCGGTCCGAGCGTACTCGTATTGTGAAAACGCGGCTTGATACGAGTAGTCATCCGAGTTGATCCGAGTGGGACTCGGTCCAAGCGTACTCGTATTGTGAAAACGCGGCTTTAGGAGTGCACTCGGAATGTGGTGTACACGTTACGAGTTTAATAGCATCCGAGTGTCATTATTGTCTCCCTAAACTATTAGTCTTAACGCATCAGTTTTCAAGATGACCACTAATCTTCTGCTGCAAGGTATAGAAGTAGTAGCAGATATGTTAATGGTTGAAGTACAAGAGCATGAAAGGAGAAAGAAATCAACCAAAAGAAAAATTTGGACCCGAAAATGGATATTAAGGCGTCACCAGCAGGGCGCTTCGAGTAATTTTTTACATGAAGTAGAAGAAGAAGATCAGGAGACTTTTAAAAATCATCTGAGATTGAAAAGCGAACAATTTGAGTATCTGCTTGAAAAAGTAGCGCCACGAATTCAAAAAGCAGACATCCTTATGAGGGAAGCCCTACCTGCTAGAGTTAAACTTCAAATAGTTTTGCGATATTTAGCAACTGGAGATTGTTTTACTCTTATTTTTATATTTTTTTAATCTTACATTCACACAAAACTTCTTCTTCTTCATATAATTCCAGAAACCTCACCGTATCACGCTCATTCCATTTTTTTTCAAGACAAACGCTTTGTTATTTTCATTTGACGCCATTTTATTTATATTATTTTATAAGAGTGAGCTCGTACGAATAGAACAATGTCCGAGTCCACTCTGATCGGATGCCACCGTCCGATCACCGATCAGAGTGGACTCGGACATTGTTCTATTCGTACGAGCTCACTCTTATAAAATAATATAAATAAAATGGCGTCAAATGAAAATAACAAAGCGTTTGTCATAAAAAAAAAATGGAATGAGCGTGATACGGTGAAGTTTCTGGAATTATATGAAGAAGAAGAAGTTTTGTGTGAATGTAAGATTAAAAAATTATAAAAATAAGGGTTAAACAATCTCCAGTTGCTAAATATCGCAAAACTATTTGAAGTTTAACTCTAGCAGGTAGGGCTTCCCTCATAAGGATGTCTGCTTTTTGAATTCGTGGCGCTACTTTTTCAAGCAGATACTCAAATTGTTCGCTTTTCAATCTCAGATGATTTTTAAAAGTCTCCTGATCTTCTTCTTCTACTTCATGTAAAAAATTACTTGAAGCGCCCTGCTGGTGACGCCTTAATATCCATTTTCAGGTCCAAATTTTTCTTTTGGTTGGTTTCTTTCTCCTTTCATGCTCTTGTACTTCAACCATTAACATATCTGCTACTACTTATATACCTTGCAGCAGAAGATTAGTGGTCATCTTGAAAACTGATGCGTTAAGACTAATATTTTAGGGAGACAATAATGACACTCGGATGCTATTAAACTCGTAACGTGTACACCACATTCCGAGTGCACTCCTATACGACCTAACTCTTACGAGTACACTCGGTCCAAGCGCACCCGTATTGTGAAAACGCGGCTTTAACAAAAATTGACTACGGGTAGTAAGTTCCCGAAGCGAAGCAAGGGTGGGTGGTCACTAGAATTTTAATATGGCTAAAATGAAATTAAATGTCTGAAATGAATTTAAATGCCTGAAAGTAGTATTTTATACAACTTGTAAAAACACGTACATACGAATTTATTTTTATTTGCAAATTAGCACAACTTTCATCATTTAGACTCATTACAAGATCGAGTATTTTCCCGGGATCACTATGTTGGATACTTTTCCGTTTGCTTTGTCTTCTTATCTGTATCGACATTTTTAATATCGATAATAAAAATTAATTCGTAGAAAATTTATTCTGAAATTCAAATATAACGATATTGATCTCAGAAAATGATTTAATTAAATTGACACATGCCAATTTTATTGACATGTCTGTGGTTTATATTGTACTCTCTGAACCATAAGCAACATAATAGAAAAAGTGCAGTGCAAACTTGCCTGAAATAAAATATCTGCGCTTTATCCGTAATCTGTGGTCCAGGACCAATTGTCAACTGACAGCTACTGAATCTGTCGACTGTGTTTGACAGTGTCAAGTCAAACGACGCAACACGAAAAAACCGAATAACAGCTGATGAGTGATGAAAAATCTCCTATCATTGTACTTATTCCAATTTTAATTAATTCCTTATAAATTGAAGACTTAACTATAAAATGGCAGACATACAAACATTGATAGAGATGGGCTTTCCCAAGGAAAGAGCGTAAGTAATCTTGCTTTGTTAATGTTTGGTCGCCGCGGCCGTGTCGCCGTTGTTTAGGTTATAATTAGTTGTTGTCGGTTTGTAGAGAGAAAGCGTTGGCTGTAACAAATTATAAGGGCGTGGAGCCCGCAATGGAGTGGTTGTTGGCGCACGCTGACGACCCTGGCATGAGCGCGGGACAGACCATCGCTGGGAGCTCATCCGAGACTCCCGAGACTCCCGAGACTCCAGCCCCCGAACCCGCGTCATCATCAGAACCGGCCGCCCCGGCTGAAGCCAAGTCACTAAAATGCGATGAGTGCGGAAAACTGTTCAAAAATCAGGAGGAAATGGAGTACCATGCTGCCAAAACCAATCATAGCAGCTTCTCAGAATCCACTGAAGAAAAAAAGCCGTTGACTGAAGAAGAGAAGAAAGCGCAGTTGGCGCTGCTGGAAGAGAGGATGAAGCAGAAGAGAAAGGAACGGGAAGAGAGAGAAAAGGTTTGTCATTTAGCTATTTTGAGTGACATAACAATATTTAAATTGTAGAATTATGTAGATGTAGTTCAAACATTAGGTATATCATTTACATAATGTTAGCCCATGGCCAACTTACTTTACAAAGTACAGTACAAGTTACAGTTCATAGTTTTTTTGTTTTGTTTTTCTTAGAATTAAGGTGTTTTTGTTGATTGGTATTTGACATTTTGCTTGGTCATTGATGGACAGAGAATTATTCAGATTCACCCTCGGAAATTTTGATGTAACAAATAGACAATGCAGGCACTATTACTTTATGTACTTTGTAGTTCCCTGTATTACCAGATAAGAACCAAGGCCATAGCTACAATTTCCTTTGAAGATGTAGGTATATTAAGTAACAAAGATATGACTTCTCTTTGAAAAACAGTATGTAAAGAAAAGAAAAGATTTTTTTATACTTAAAAATGATGTTTTTGTAATTTAAAAATGGCTGGCTGGCTTCAACCGTAAACGCCCCACTACTGAGCGGGTCTCTTCTCTTGAGGAGTCCTTGAGTGGCTACATGGAAATGGCAAAAAATTTCAGAATTTTTTGCTACTAGCGGTCACCCAACGACCAACAGCGCCCGTTGTTACTTACCTTTGTTGATCACTTAAAATCGACACAAGCCACTAGGCTATGAGGCCTGATGACTTAAAAATACTGTAAAATAATTTAAGACAACCTCATGATAAATTGATCAATCATAACCCTCTTTCTCTCAAGCTATAGCTATGCTCACCAAACAAAACCATGCATCTATTGACAACCTATGTGGCTCAATGATTACCATGCCGGATCTCTGTGCCAAGGGTTCTGTGTTTGTTTCCCAGCGAGGTGGAAATTTGAATGATGAGTTGAATTTCTGTTCTCGATCTGGGTGTGTGTTGTTGTTTCTTCTGTTGTCCATGGCCCACGACACAGGGAATCCTAGTATGGGTAGTAATGTGTTATTAACTATCACTCCAGGCAGAAGCACTAGAGCGCGAGCGTCTCCGCATCAAGTCTGGCAAGGACATGCAGGACGCGCGGCTGCGGCTCCAGGAGCAAGAGATGCAGAAGCTGGTGGAGCAGCGCCGCCGGGAAAAGGTGGAAGACCAGAAGGCCAGGGAGCGGGTCCGCGCGCAGATCGAGGCCGACAAGCAGGCCAGGAAGTAAGTAGCTGAAGTATTATTTCTCCATGGGCGTCAGTCGTTAAACGACTCGTGTTCCGGCTGAGGGATTGAGAGCTAGTTCTTTCTTTCTTCTCTCTTTCTTGACCGGCAATGCATTTATACGACACTGAAATTAGAGTGTTACTTGGCTGGTTCTAGCACACATTTGACTGCATTTGTCTTCTACCAAACTGATAGACAAATGACACAGGTATTGCATGGTTTAATAAAAAAAAACATAAAGAAGGGTGAGCTTAGAATTAGGCTCGGCTAAGGCTATTTTAACCGACTTCAAAAGAGGAGAAGGTTCTCAATTTTATTCCACTGTATTTTATTTATGTGTGTTCATCATCACTTTTTACTGGGAGTACCGATTTTGATGATTCTTTTTATATTCGAAAGCCAGTGCTTGTGCTGACAAGTAGTTTTTGAGTTATCCCTAATTTTGAAGTTTGTTATTTTTTGTCAAGAATTATTTTTCGAAGAGCTACCACACACACAAGCTGCTAATTTATATTACAATTCCTACAGGTTAGCAGCCTCAGGCCAGAAGGCCCCCGAGCCGGCGCCCGCGCCCCCGCCGGCCGCCGCCCCCGCGCCCAAGGTGTCGTACGAGCAGGCGCGCATTCAGCTCCGACTGCCCGACGGCAAGTCACTGTCACACACCTTCGGGGCTAAGGAACAGTTGGCTGCTGTCAGGTAAATAAATAAGTTCATACGTAATTTATAGTTTTACCATTACCAACCATAGACCAAGAATAGAAATTCAAACTCATTCAAATTTCCGCCTCGCTGGGAATCGTACCCTGGACACACGGGTTACCAAAACTACTGATTATAAAAATAATAAAATTAAATTTATTTATTTATTTTTCCATAAACATACTAACATCACACGTCAGTAGTCTAATGTGTTAGTATTATTGATTATTTTATATCTATTTAGTATGTTGTTCCAACAGTTAACATAATTTTTAAATTATTAAATTATAAATCCTATTTATTATTATTTCACTTACATTCCAGGTTATTCCTAGAAATGAACAGTCAAGAATATGCTCAGCAATCAAATATCAAGCTGATGACGACATTCCCCAAGAAAATATTTACAAATGATGACTATGACAAACCGCTGGAATTGTTAGGTAACAACCGTTTAAAACTTACTTTATACTAGTAATATGGCCTAGTAGCCCTAGTACCATAGACAGTAAGACACCTTATCTGGCCCTGACTGATTTACTCCTTTTGAACATTTTGAATACTTATTTATTTCACAGGATATAGATTTTTTATAGCTAACCTAAACTAACTGTATACGCCTATCTGCACCGCGGGGATGTTGCTCGCGTGATTGTGTAGGCGCATGTGTTAATGTCACTCTCTCCTTTACCGCGACGTCCGCGACACGAACAACATTATTGTAACTGTGAATTTTTGGAATATACGAGTTTGAGATCAACTGTGATTTCCATTGGGCTCCCAAAGGCTCAAACACTAACAATAGAGTAAAATAAAAAAGCTTTACTATGAACCATCAACCATGGAGTATAGAGGAATTCTATTTCTATTTTTCTTCTATAATCCATGCTAGGAACGGTCACTGCTACTCATAAGAGTCATAAGTCATGCATGACACTAAAATCACTCTGACAGGTAACTAAAGTACAGATCTACAGGGTTATCACAATCACAGTTTTAAAAATATTATTTTTTTGTTTTCAGGGTTGGTACCTTCCGCAGTGATCATTGTATCCAAGGGTCAGGGAGTATGATCGCTGTCATTGTGTAGGATAAGGTGAACTGTGTTGGAGTGTTAAGGCACAAACAGTGTTATAGTCCAAGTTGACATTTCATGTCAAATAATTGCCTGTTAAAAACCTTTTGGAACATTTATGAATGTTAAATAGTTTTCACTTGAGCGGTTTACAGCTTTTACATTTCAATTACACCTAATATATTCGATCTAATGCTAAAAATAGGGTGGCTTTTTAATTCTGGATTAAGAACAACATGAAAGAAATGTCCTTTTCCTATCAATATGTTTCATTTTAGTCAAATTGTTCACTGATTGAATAATAATTAATTTAATTTTAAAGCTTTTCTTTAAACACTTGCTTTGTTTACTTACATGATATTCACCAGCCATGTAAAATAATTATATTATTCATTGTTACTTAAATATATTTAAATAAAATTACCTACTTCTCTACTATTTAACCATTTTCTAATGTTGGAAAACTTATCATTAAATAGAATTAATAACTGATAGATCTGCTCAGTAGCTTACTTGCAATATTTGAATATAAATCTATAATTATAAATTTAAATGCTTGCCTATTGTAAAAACACCCTAAAAATATGAAGACTTGTTGTAAAATTACCTACAAAATAATAACATGTATTAAATATACATTACCCATTTAAAATTGTTTATAATGTTTCAATATTGTAGCCATTGCTGGACGGCGTCAGTTGTGTAGTGTCTAAAATATCAAAATCTCGATCTAATGAACTATCGGCCGCTATGGATAGATAGAATACAGAAAATGTCTGTTGACACCCATTAAAGTCCATTACTATAGTTTATTATTTTCAAATTTTAATATTACCTTAATCAAAAGTATTTATACTTAACTATCATAAAATCTAAACGTTTTTTCGAGATATTAAATCCTGAATACCTAACTACTTTAAAAATAAACAAAGAATAAATTAGGATGCATTAGGGTGTCCCGTGTTGCTGGTGAAACACATAATTCACAAACCAGAACCACTACTCAAGAACAATCAATTGTCACAAAAATAAATTAAATATACCACAGACGGGAATTGAATCCTTCTGGAATTAACCCCTTCAACTTTCAACTCTTGGCTCTGCAGACAGGGTCGCAACCAAATAAAGTTTCTCTTTGAAAGTAAACAAATTGACTGGTTTTGGAATCTGTGAAATACTAATACTTACATAATTGAATGGAAACATTTTTTATGTAAAATTGAATGTAAATTTAATTTAATTTCTATAATATAATTCCATTACAGTAAATCGTGATAAATAATTATATAAATTCGCTTCCAGCTAAGTTCTTATTTTTGTCTATTTATTGTATTAGATCTAATGCATTCGTGAATTTCCAGATCTTTTGGGTAATAAATTTGTGTCGGTAATGTGCATTTTTATTTCAATCCTCAAGTAGTAT
Source organism: Thymelicus sylvestris (assembly GCA_911387775.1). Classification (NCBI taxonomy): domain Eukaryota; kingdom Metazoa; phylum Arthropoda; class Insecta; order Lepidoptera; family Hesperiidae; genus Thymelicus; species Thymelicus sylvestris. Next base: position 15,468,487 of record OU426893.1, read on the forward strand.
TACATTACGGATATATGTATAGTCGGTGTTTAATATTATATTTACATTGACACATTATTATTACATGGGTGCTTTTTAAATACCAAAGACATGTTGTATAGAAAACCCTTTATTTGAAAAACTGTATGTTTAAAACCGTAGTGATTAAGTACTCTATGTTAAAAACCAAAGCTTTATTTAAACATCACAAGACAGACAGCATTATCATTGCCTACTTTGCTGGGCAAACCAATCATCAGTCAGTACGGCCGACGTATCTTGGTGCGTCTGAACATAGGCTCTGCGAACTTTAGCGCATGTAAGACAGAGATAGCGACACGAAAATGCTAACGTGTGACTGAGACATTATACGCCGCGTACCGAGCATTGCCGAATTGTGTTACTGCGCAGCCTTCCGCGCGAAGTTCAGACGCGCCAAGATACGTCGGCCGTACTGTAAGTATATACCTACTATGTTTGTATCCAATATACACATCAATAAATAGTTAAGTACTCATTTGACATTTTATAAAATGGCAGACAGTATTATGGGCGCCATTGACAAGCGATCGATCGGTGCGATCGATCGGTGCGATCGATCGCAACGATCGATCGGTTCAAAAGTGCCACTCATACACGAACGATCGGTCGCAACGATCGATCGCAACGATCGATCGCTATCAAACATTTACTTGTTTGACACGGAAGGATAAAGACGTGCTCAAATAATTCAATACGTGCCCTACAAAATGGAAAATGAACTTCTTTTCCTTAGCTATGTGGCAGTAACTTTGATTCGGCTACAAAAGAAAAAAATAAAACTCTACTTGATTACAAAACTACTAAATTATCCGTTTACACGTATTAATTTACTTAAAATTTAGTTAACTACTTAATACGTGTAAACGGAACATAACCGAACATTTTTTTCTTTCTTTCTTTCTTTTTTCTTTAAATATTGAATTATCATCGGTCCTCGATAGGTCTACGAAGTTTGGTCTTCCAAACTTAGTCTTAGTCTAACTGTTTAAAGCTAATATAAAGCGTTTAACTAGGTTTTTCTTTCTTTCTTTCTTTTTTTAATATTGAATTGTCATCGCGGCATCGGTCCTCGATAAGTCCACGAAGTTTTTTTTATGGAAATAGCCGACAATCGAGCTGACGATCTACCTGATGGTAAGTGGCTATCGTCGCCCATGAACATTAGCAACACCAGAGGTAAAAGCGAAAAGTAAAAGTAAAAGCGAACCCCATGAAGTAATAACAATAGTAATAATGGTATTAATTAACAATTAAAATCAATATTACCAATATAATTCCTCCGAGGGCCTACCACCAGCGGGCCGGATTTAGTCGCCTCTTACGACACCCATCCAGCGTGGGTTTGGGTTTAGTATTCTAAAGCCGCCCCAAACGGCAAAAAAAAAATTTGTTTCGTCCATCGAATGTTGATAGGTACGTAGTACCTACGTAACAAGTACGTAACGCACTAGCCAAGGCATTGAAGGCATGCGATGCGTGCGGTGTGGCGGCCGGCATCAGAATGAGACAAAAATCGCATCGGTGATCGCAAAGGTCCACACACTGTCGATTCATCGGTGCGATATTCAAGATTGCATAGATTTTTGTTGCGATCGCCGATATCGTCTGCGATCAAGCAAATCGTTCACGATCACAACATACACTACCGATCCGTCGTTGCGATCGGTCGGCAACGACGGATCGCACCGATCGATCGCATCGTCAATGGGGCCCATTACAGTCAAAATTAGCCGATAGTCACAGGCTGTTTGATAACACGATGAAATAGCCTGAATGTCATTTAAAGGTAATAATAAACATTATACCTAAGCTTTGCATTTGTTAAATAGTACCTTCCCATATTATTATTAATCCTTAATACATTTACGACTAAATACAATGATTTTTCTCATAATTATTTAATTTACCCTGTAAATACATGGACTGCATTTGCAATTTTTGTATTGAAAAATATTTACTATTTATGAATTTAAGATAACTAAGAATATAATTATTGATTTTCGTTTACTTTGAAAATTATTACTTACGAGTAACCGCCCTCGCTTTGCTTCGGTTTCCCTATTTATTGACACCTTGGGTTACATTATTGGAGTTTTATTAAGGATCCCCAATTTTTTAAAAATATAATATAGCCTATGTTCACCGGGGATAGTGTAGCTTTCTAACAGTGAAAGAATTTTTCAAATCGGTTCAGTAGTTTCGGAGCCTATTCAATGCAAACAAAAAATCAAATCTTTCCTCTTTATATATTAGTATAGATTTCACAACCCCTGAACATCATTAAGATGCTATGTAAAAATCTTACATATTTGTTTATAACTTCAATAAGGAACATGCATTTGTATGTAAGTAATCTAATTATTACCTTTTTTGCTCATTGGTTATAACCTGGACATGATCATTATTTACAAGATATAAAAAAATTTTGAAAGTTTATTATTTATGAAAAGCAGATATACCTACCTAATAATGGCTTATCAATTATGTTATGTAACGATACCATTTTTGGTACATCAAAATTGAAGAAAAAATTAATTAATTAAGTTAATTCACTTACATAATATGATTGCAATATTAAATTACAATGTCAGCCACTTAATGAAGCCAACAAGCTTAAACAGCTGAACTAAAGTCTGTCCTGGAGGGTAATGGAGATAAAAAACATGTTGTGAAGAGTCACAGTTCGTAATGATGGTCTGACCACCAATATTTTTGTGTTTTTTAATACCATCGCAATCATGTAAATTGAGTTTCTTGTCAAAACATATCCGAATCTCTGAGATCAAGCTCAACCCATCCTCCTTCCTACATTCAATAGCTGGATTGACTCCGAGTTTCCTTTTGATTGCATTATGGATTTCTGATATATTGTATCCTTCAACACTTGATGGTGTTATGTTTCCGTCAGCGAGGATATCACCCATGGAAAACTTGCTGAACCATTCCAGCCCCTTGGAGAAATACTTGAATTCAGAGTTTAATGATTCAAGCATAGCAGCGCATGTCCCATGCTTGTTCCATTCGTGGGCCCAAAATGAATAACGACTTGATCCTGTAAACATTAAACGAAATCTTCAATATACACATAATTCTGTACTGAATAAAGTAATTCTACACTCTACACTTCTACAGTATAAACTACTCATGATAAAAAAATACTTTTGGAGTTTTACTGATATCGATGCTAAAAAGCAAACATGTAGTAAGGGACCGTTCAAATATTACGTAAGCAGATTTATTACAATTATTTACCCCCCCATCCCCCTTGTCAGCAAAAGTAAGCAAAGCTCTTATCCCCTCCGCCCATGGTAATGTAAACATTTTTCAATTGTAAATGTATTTTTTATATGTATTATAATTTTATTATAATGATAAAATAACTACCGATGACGTAATCATCATCTAGACTCGCCTACCCCTCATGTCATCCAAAATAAGCAAAACAAAGACCCCCCCACCTTCCCATATTGCTTACGTAATACTTGAACGGCCCCTAACTAGCAAATATGAAATTGTTCGTCAGAACCCAATAACTTTTTGATCTCTCGAAAAAAATTCATAACCTCTATTTAGTAGAGAAATCAAAATATTTTGGCTCAGATGAACAATTTGATCTTTGCAGGTTACTATGTGTTTGCTTTCTAGCGTCAATATGTTACACACACCCACAAATAACCAAAACCAAAGAATTAAGAATTATCAAAAACAATTGTCAGTCCCTTTAGGAGGCAGAACTTGGTTCCTTCAATCTGGAGGGAGCATCAATTGGGCTGAGTTAGTACATGTTAATTCCATTACAATAAAAAGTGTACATTATGTTTTGTAATCAGTCAACAAACAATACAAAGGATAAGATACAAGAACTAATAAGAAATGCTTATCTAAACACTTAATATCATGACATTGTCACATGAATATTTTTTGCTGAATCAGCTTACCTGCGTCGATGTTAGTCCAACTTTGCATCAACTCATTTTCAATAGGCCGAACTTTTTCTGGGTCAAATAGCCATGTTCTGTTGCAGAACCCAGGGCCGATGGTGCCTAGTTTAGTTGGCCAGACGCCGTGTATCGACCACGAATCTATTTTAGACGGCATGTTACACGTAGCTTCATGATGATGCTCCTTTATCTCCATACATTCTGTTACAGGCCATTGCTGGGTAAAAATAAGTATGTCCCATTCGTGCTCACTCTTTTCACTATCTGCCTCCACATTATAGAAGCTAAAACAAATAATTTAAAGTATTAACAGTTCATTCAAACACCTGTTTCACATGAGACGAGAAAGTTACGCACCATGATATAACTGCAATAAAAGTTATAATAAAAGCTTTGTAATGCATGTTATTATCGCTGGTCATTTTATTTGTTTGCGTTTACATAAGTAACACTTGTAGTACATACTAATTATCTTAATAAATAACTAAAATACATATTATGTTTTAAAATCGAATTGTTTCCAATTTCAGAATTCAGATTCAGTCAATGACGTCAATGTCACAGTGACATGAGTGATACTGACAGAGTACATACACTACGGCTGCGTTCCACTAGACGCTCACAACGCTCACAACGATCAAAACGACCCAGTTTTGCGTTCCACATGGCAACCACGGTCGTCATGGTCGCGACAAAAACGTCATTGATGACGTCATTAATTTCGCTCACGGCACGCTCAAAATGACCCACCTCACGAGGTGGGTCGAAGTGCCCGTTCCACTTGGGTGTATAATTGTAACACTCACAAGCTAGTGGAACGGGAAAAACCGCGGTCGTGAGTGTGATCGTTGTGATCGTCCAGTGGAACGTAGGGTACGATAAAGTCAATGTTCGATTCGATGGCGATCGGACACATGAGTCACATGGTGTTGCCAGATTATTTTTCTCGAATAGCCTTGCCGGAGCGCGCGTGTAGCCCCCCCCCCCCCCCCGCATCTAGTTGAAGTATAGGAGCTAAAAAAAAAGGTCATTGGCAGTTATTTTCATATCACTTTGTTGAAAAGCCAAGCCCAATGACCTTTTTTTTTAGTCCGAGCGCTAAAAGCAAAGCATCAACCCATAATTGTCCCACTGCTGGGCTCGGGGTCTCCTCTCAGAATGTGAGGGTTAGGCCATAGTCTACCACGCTGGCCAATTGCGGATTAGTAGACTTCACACACCTTCGAGAACTTTTATTGAGAACTCTCCGGTGTGCAGGTTTCCTCACGATGTTTTCCTTCACCGAAGCAAGTGATAATTAACATGTAATACGCACTTAATATTTAAAATTAGAGGTGCGTGGCAGGATTTGAACTCGGGCCCTTCGTTTGGGAGACCAACCGAGCGCTGAACCGGTACTAAATATATTGGCAGCACTGGACATGGCCCACAGTACGCTGAATATAGCCGATCGGCTACAAGGAGTACAATATTATCGCCGCTCGGTAACGGAGATGGCCCCATTGGCGCTTAATAGCCCTATCTGGCAACACTGTTGACAAATGACAATTGAGATCATAGAAACAGAGGCCGCGTTCCACTAGACGCTCAAAACGCTCACAACGATCAAAATATCATAATAATTTGATCGTTGTGAGCGTTTTGAGCGTCTAGTGGAACGCGCCCAGAGTTGTCAAAAATCAATTGTCAATATTGACAAATTGTCATTGTGTCATTTTCAACCACCAATCCACCAATTTCAAATCACTGTTAAGAAATGTCAGCCACTACCACAGACAGATATTGAATCGTTTACGCCTCGGACAGCGGACTTTTAAACGGATGCGGGGAAATGAATCGGAAAAACCGCCCGCCCGGTATCGCGGCACTTACTTCATTCGGCATTCTTCTATCCAGGCCTATTCCGCAGTAGCGTAGCGTGGGGGGGGGGGGCCTGGCCCCGGGCGGCATACTTGAGGGGGGCGGCAAACACCACGATTTCTAACAAAAAAATATGTTAAAAAAAAACATTTTTTAATTAAGATTTTTCCAAATTAGATTTATTCTTTGAATGTTCATTACACACCATAATTAAATTTATTAATATTTTAATATTTATAATTCTTTGTGTATGTGCTGTAAAATCATTCCGATCATGGGCGTAGCCAGGGGGGGGGGTTTCGGGGGTTCAAACCCCCCCCGAAATGTTAAGAACTGACATTTTTATGTGCTAATAAACTCTTAAAAAACATTTTTCTAGACGTCATTCCGAATCGAATAAGCTATCGCACATATTTTTAGGAGATTTATTTCTATTAAACACGTTTTTGAACTTTTTGACTAAACTAATAATAGATGGCACTACATATATGGACGTCGCGGCGTCGTGAGAAAAAATAAAGTCCCAATTTTCTTTAGGGTTATTTTGTGTACTTTTAGTCGTTGTATTTTCTTGAACCAACCCCCCCCCCCCCCCCCCCCTTCCCCGAAACTTGAACCCCCCCCGAAACTAAAACCTGGCTACGCCCATGATTCCGATACATTTTTCTACTCTTCATTCCGAATGCAATGAGGTATCATTCTTAATTTAGGAGCTTGAGATTATCACTATTTTTCTCAAACGACTTGTCGTCTAGACCAATCTAGACTATAATAATTATTATCTTCAAGAGATAGTATACAAGTACTCTAAAAATAAGTAGTATTTCTGTTTAGGATTTAATTTTCTTTACGCAGAAAATCAAACTCAAAAAAGCTTACTTCGAAATAAACTTAGGTAGGTACGTGGAAATTTTATTAGTTGATATTTTATTGTGGTTGATTTTCAAAAAATGTGGAAAATTGTAATGTCATAATTTGTGACCAATAAGTCATTATCCAGTTTACATATTGCTCAATTGAAATTTTCGTTGCCGATTTTCAAACAAACTTACAAGCCATTTACCTACTTTACAAGTTGATTTCCCAAAAACTCTGAAATAGATGTTTATTTTTGCCCAAAAACCAAACACTAATTTTCATAGTGATGTGGCCTTTATTGTACTACACATTACACATTACACGGTGACGTTACGCCGACCTGAATCACAGTATCGAAGTTTTCTTGGGTTGGCCGGCCCCCACGACAACACCACCTCTTCTGGCGGGAGATGTAACATTGCTACAGTCAGTGCTTGTTTCAAAATTGGCCAATTTTAATGGGTTCAATTTTCCAAAAAAATAAATAAATATTTTATTATTTTCAATCAAAAAGCTAAAATGCAGTTTTCACCGCGTTTACATAAAATTCACGGTTTTTCGAGCATAATTTTAACCCCTATTTAATAATCTTGAAGGTGGAAAAATCCTCTTTTTAATACGCTTTAATTTATGGAAATAGCCGGTACCTAAACGAGCTGACGATCCACCTGATGGTAAGTGGTTATCGTCGCCCAAGAACATCATCAACACCAAAGCAGTGGCGTAGCATGGGGGGGGGGGATGAAGAGGTGGCGGCAAGCCATTCAATTTTTAAATAAAAAAAAATATATGTAGGTACATTAATTTTAATATTTATTAAAATTAAGTTTATTTAATTTTAATGTAAATAAAATTGTGCGATGAAAAAACAAGTAAAGTGCATTTTTAATTAATAAAAAAATATTTTAAATATTTAAATAATATGGGGGCGGCAAAGATCATTGGGGGCGGCAAATTTTCGATCGGCCCCGGGCGGCGGGAGCCCACGCTACGCCACTGCTATTCCGTATGTTTTGGTGGGACCAATGAGATGTGAATGATATAAGAGGTCATTCTGCATCAAAAATCTAGTTTTTTTGTTTGAAAGGTGTCTTATTTGAGTGTTCTTAATTATGTTTAACGTAAATAAAAATGTAGAAGGCTTTTTTAGTTTTAATTTAAGATTATTGATGCAAGTATGTAAATCCTACATTATTTAGAGGAGTTTGGAGGGTAAAAGTACACATTTCTTTATTTTTATTGTTGTTTGTGTGCAAATAAATACTTAATAAATAAACGCTCACACACTTATACCCCCGCAGTAGGTTTATTACCTGTGTCGCGGGTGGCATGGCCAACATCATAATCTTTCATTAAAAACCGGAATTTATCCTGATCAATGGAAGGTTTCGAGAGTAACACCCATACCGAAAGGCTCAAATAAGGCTGAAATCGAGGAATACCGACCTATAGCGATACTGTCTGTGCCTGCAAAAGTATATGAAAATGTCTTACATAGATACATACATATATGCGCAGGTGGATAAGTACCTATGTGATGAACAGCATGATTTCAGGAGTAAAAGATCAGTCGACACAAATCTTTTAACCCTTGTCGACTATACATATATCCACGCGTTTAGACAGGGGATGCCAGGTTGATGTGCTGTACTTCGACTTTCGGAAGGCGTTTGATAGGGTCAACAACGATATACTTCTCACAAAGCTTGCAGCCATTGGCTTCGCTCCTGGACTTCTCCGATTACTTGCAGACTACCTCTGTAATCGAAGGCAGTATGTCAGAATCGGCCTATACGAGTCCCAGCCCTATCAGACGCTTTCCGGAGTCAGTCAGGGCTCGATTCTTGGCCCAATCTTATTCCTGCTAATGATAAATGACCTTCCAGCAGTCATCAGACACTCTAAGTGTTTGCTATGCGCCGACGACTTAAAACTCTTTACCAAAATAAAGTCAGAGGCTGATTGTGTGGCATTACAAAGTGACATTGACGCTGTTCTCAGATGGAGTACCCAAAATAAAATGGATTTCAACCTTAGCAAATGCTATATGATGACCTTTGGTCGAATGTGGCAACCCATCAAGTTTGACTATAAAATCGACTGCCAAATAGTCACTAGGTCTACAAACATCAAAGATCTGGGGGTTACATTTGATTCAAAACTAAACTTTCATGACCATATTACTGCTCTGGCAAAGGAATCGCACAGGCGCCTCGGCTTCGTTCTCAGAAATGCAAGGGATTTTCGTCACGCAAATGTCATCCGGCTGATCTACAATGCACTTGTTAGATCGAAGTTAGAAGCTAGCGCCGGCATTTGGAACCCGCACGAAGGCGCCTATGCGCTTCTTCTTGAGAAAGTTCAGAAGGTATTTCTGAGATACCTTTATAAACGGATATATGGGTATTATCCTCTCCTATATCCGACCAAATTTCTTTTAGGCTCTCTGAGCTATAATTCATTGAAAGTCCGGCGGGGCTATCGACAACTCACTACTGCCTGCAAAATTTTCCACGGCAAAATCGATGTTCCCGAGTTAAGTGTTAGGCTATGTCGGTTTTTTGTACCGAATAAATACCTCCGGAACCGTAAGCATAAACTGTTTGCGGTCCCGCAGACGCGCACAGAAGCACACGCGCAGTCGCCTATACCCCGCACCCTCACCGCGCTCAACGCTCTCCTGGGTGCATACCCTGAGTGTGACCTGTTCGCGGATGAATGGACGGGAATAATGTCAGTATGTCTGAAGTTCTGTGAGCGAGATGAATGAACGTGATGTCTTTAATTAATGTAATTGGTGTATACCGTATTAATTAAAGTAAAATAAATAAATAAAAATAAATAAACACATTACAATAACACCCATGACCCGAGCACAAACATTTATCTTTCACATAAATATCTGCCCCGGCCGAGAATCGAACCCGGGACCCCTCGCTTCGCAAACAGGGTGGCTACCAACTAGGCTACAGGGCTGAACAGGGTCGTCAAATCTTAGTCTATGTAGCTGTACCAAACAGTTTCCTAGATCTCTGTGAAGTACCCTTTAGGTTTTGATAGGTGAGCCAGATGAGGGCATCGAAACTAAAGTTTATGAATTTTTGCAAAAGCTACATTAGAATTTCAGCTCTTATATTATACAAACCTCACCTCACCATCACCTAAATCACCGTCGCTGGACAAAAATTACAAAAGCCCTAGAGGCGCGTGCAAAGGGGTGGCAAAGGATACCAACAGTACTGGCTCCAGGCTTTTGGATGGGGGGAGACACGTTTAATAGCGAAGATAAAGGGAGTACCCCTTGTGTGCCCAAGTGGTTACGTTGAGCTACCTTGTCTACGCAGCGCATTCACCGCACTCTTTTTTGAATCCCGCCCGGACGGTCTATATATTTTTATACAGACCCGTTACTTGTCATAGTGACGTTTCACTTCGATGACTTCGATCGATACATTAAAGCAATAATTTTAAAATAGCACGCTACTTCAAAACGTACCCCCAACGCAAAGATCGCTGACCCGCGCTTTTTGCAGCAGTATACCGTTTACAAGTAACCTCATTCCGCGTTTTTCTTCCACCGTCACTCGCTCTGATGCACCAAATAAAAAAACGTATCGCGTGCGTCACGAAACAATGGTCAAGTATCCCCACATTACATTAAGATGCATTATGGGCTTCTCCTGCGATTGCAATTAACGCAGACATCAAATCAGGCACACTGCACATCGCACAGGCTGCTGAAAAAAAATTTTTTCGCGCGAAATTGATACGGAAGCGTTCACCATTAGACGTTTTTCTATTATAATTATATTATTTAGCGCGAAAGTTTTGTGCACCGTGGTTTTAATTATTATGTGCATAATGTTATTTTATTATAATAAATAATTTCTATCCGTTAATTCTGTTTAGAATAAAGGCACGCCCAAGTTTTTACCTTGGCTTTATACTACGATATCAATAAAATTAAAATTTTATGAACCACGTATTTAAAGTCTTCTCAGAGACTGAATATATCGCGAGGAGTTTTTTTTCGCGCGGAATTGATACGGATTACGGAAGCGTTCACCATAGACGTGTTTTTCTATATATTCAGCGTGAAAGCACAGTAAAGGAATCTAACGAAATTCTGTGCACTGTGGTTATAATTATACGCATAATTATAATTTTTGACCGTATTGAGGCGGCTTAGAATACTAACCCCAATCCCACGCCGGATGGGTGTCGTAAAAGGCGACTAAATCCGGCCCGCAGATGGTAGGGCCCCTCGAGGGATTGTATTGGTAATATTGATTTTAATTGTTAATGAATACCATTATTACTATTATTATTTATCTATGTGGTTCGCCTGGATAGCTACCACCTTTGAGCATGAGTCAGCTGCCAAACGAGCCAGTTCTTTGTTTCATTTTTCTATGAAAATAATTTCCATAAAAAATAATAATCATAAAGAATTTCTATCTGTTAATTCTGTTTAGTATAAAGGCACGCCTTACAAGTTTTTACCTTGGCTTTAAACTACGAGTACTACGACTAACTGTGACCCGCCTTTTCATCCGCGTTAATTTGTGGAAAAACTAACTACTAAAATATATGATGTTATATGTAATAGCCTATAGCCTTCCTTGATAAATGGACTATCAAACACAAAAAGAATTTTCCAATTCAAACCAGTAGTTCCTGAGATTAGCGCGTTCAACCAAAGTAACCAAACAAACTCTTCAGCTTTTTAATATTAGTATAGACCTATAGACTATAGATAATCAAGGTCGATAATTTTATGAACCACATAAAGTTTTCTCAGAGACTCAAAACATCGCGAGGAGTTAACCCTTCGTGGCTTATGATAATAATATGCCCCTTTGTAAGACATTGTAAGTAACGTATTTTGTGTAAGCCAATTTGTTTTGGCATTTTGGACATTTCACCCATATTTAAGCGTGTATGACAGACGAATTTATTGATGTACTTAAGCCTTGGTATAAAAATATTATGATCTCTGTAATGCTGGAAACCTATCGGGCCGGGCACCTTGACATCTCGTATGAAAGTCATCGGATCGTCGACTCCACATTCATTACATTGATATTTTATTTGATGTTAATGATAGAACGCATTTATTTTATACCGTACCTCTACCGTTTTGAAATCTGAATCGATCATAACTACTCATAACTTACTGAAGACGAAATCGCTGTAATGATGATAAACCAAAATTTTACTAAGTAACAAAAAATAACAGACTTCAAAATTACTCAGAAACTACTTCAGATCAGTCAGATCTCTTTCAAATTTATGTGGGACCACATGTCAAGTACCTGCTTTCGATTAAAAAAGAATCATCAAAATTGGTTCACCCAGTCGAAAGTTCTGAGGTAACAAACATAAAAAAATACAGTCAGTACAGAATTGAGAACCTCCTCCTTTTTTTTGAAGTCGGTATAAAGGTTAACAGGTTTTAATCAAGCATATCCAGAATTACCAGTACAAAGTACCTAATCAATGTCCTATCGTATCCTGATCGTCGATAGAACACTGATCAGTAACCACGACGAACCTTCGCTTCAAGCGAAGACACCTCATGTTCATCAAACGAGCCGCTGGACATTACAGGTACTGGAACAATAGGCCGTTGCTCTTGGTCGCATTAAAAATTAATGGTATAGCAAAAAGAAGCGATCGTGCGTTCGCTTCCGGGCGGCACGCGCATCGGCCACCGCGCAAAAACGCGCGCGCGCGCCGTGACGCGTTTTTCTGATTAATTAGCGCGCACGCGACGCGTTCCATCCACGGAACGTGCAGGATTTATTGGTAGCTAGTGCTCGGACTGGTGATAGTTGTGACTTGGCAAAATAATAGATATTATCAAAAGAAAAGAAAAAATAAAAGAAAGAAAACATTTATTTCTGGCTAAACAATATTATTATATTAGGTATATATGGCTAAAGGTAATTTATAGTTTTAGAACTCTGAGGCTGAGATGTTAAAAGTTATGGATTTATTTTTAATTTATCATCGTTTCTTTTCATTTAATTTATTTAAAAAGTTTGAGACTATGTAATAAAAGTTTCACTTTAAAAATCATTATCATTATCAAAAAAATTAAGGTTGAAATCTCAAAATCATCATCAAATTGAAAGAACTGAAGATGAAAAGAACGGAATCGAAAAATGTTCTTAGCAAACCCACAACATTTTTGTAAGACCTACCTATCGATATCTCACACTGAAAAAAAACATCTACACTTTAACTTTATTTTCGGAAAGTGTCTACCCTACCTACTTATATTTATTTCGACCATATATTGCAATGAACTAATATACTAATATATTGATACTGTTTTTAGTTTGTAACCTAAATAGGTACTTCCTTTGCCTTATCATGTTACTAATTGCAAAGAACATCTTTCAATTCTTTCCCATGTGTCTAATTGGGTATCTAGAAAATTCTGTTTTCTCGGAAAGCGGTATTGAAACAACTGTACGAGGACAATCTTTGTTAAACGAAAATAGAGCAACGATATCCCGAACAATGTTATTGCTCTCAATATAACGCAAATATTATTTTATACGTAAACGAGTAACCGCCCTCGCTTTGCTTCGGTTTTCTTATTTTTTTACACCTTGGGTTACATTATTGGAGTTTTATTAATACCTAATTTTTTTTTAAATATAATATAGCCTATGTCACCCGGGGATAGTGTAGCTTTCCGACAGTGAAAGAATTTTTCAAATCGGTTCATTAGTTTCGGAGCCTATTCAATGCAAACAAACCATCAAATCTTTCCTCTTTATAATATTAGTATAGTTATCTCAAGGACATGTCGTTCAATAAGTGGAAGGCTAAAAAGCAGATTCTTTGCTAGTTTTAGTATCGGCAATGATGGTGATGTCTATAATATTACGGACTACCAAGCGGTGACACCTTACCATAAGGTAACTCGTCTAAAGCGTCTGATGTGGCCTTACCAGAATGATTAACAACTATTTAGTTTGAGCGACTACTAATCGTCGTATCTTCATTGATAAAGGTCATGCTTGATCTAGTAACTCTTATGCAGTTGCTCCTTAGTTGTCGCCAATGACACCAGTTTTCGTCATGTTGGATACATTCATTGATAGGCATCCTTCTTTTTCTGCCAGGCTTTTATAGCCAAGCGGTTTGGGTAAATTTTCAACAACAACTTTCATTACGAACTACTTATTTGTAGACCTTTTTTGTGAGATTCTATTCTACTACAATATTTAGTTTTATTAAAAATGTGTGTGGAAATAAAATTAAAACATAAATTGTTCATTACAAGCGCCGAGATGAAGTGTAGGGGATGTTGAAGAGACCGCCAATGTGAACATAAAGAAAAAGGCATAGCCGTAAAGCAAATGTCAGCCTTCGAAAGAAAGTTCATGATACTATCAAATAGGCTTGTTTCCACTAAGAATAAATCCGATGGCTTAGAGTTTCTAATGATTAACCATGATAATTAGTAAACAAAAATGCAACTTTTCTATTAAAATAATAAAAGATTAATAATATTTTTGGAAAATAAAATCGACAAATTGAGGCGTTTAATCATGTGACATTAAACACCTATCAGAGAAGCGCATGGAGGCGTGACGTCACACCTCGCGAAACACTACGTTGTAGCTGTCATTTTCGTATAAAGTGAACAGGTTATTTGGAGTTTTCAGCAATTCTTGTGAAATTAATACAGTTCGTTTTTAGTTTAATCTTGAAAGACAGGTATAATTTGCCATGGAATCAGGATTTAACAAAGCAAACAGCAGTCATTTGCCCAAAATTGACGCCGTTATGCTTGGCAAATTTTTTGCAATGATCACCGACTTTTGTTCATCGGAATTCCGCAATGTTAAAACTTCTGTGTAAGTATAATGTGAAGAACAAACAAAGTCTCATTTAATTAGCAGTTACTAGTCAGATTGTCGCATTTACCTAGTATGGAATTTAAATATATAACTTATTTTGAGGTTAGCGAATACAAAGTTTTAATAATATTTTAACTCAAATACATCATAAAACCCTATTCAAGTCATAACATTTTATACGTTGTGTGTGGTATATTATGGTAGATTTTGCAAAATTCATTTCTTTTACTATACATTTTTAAATAGATACCTACATCAAGTTGTGTTTAATACTTAGATCAAAATGATCTTCACAGAAATAAATTGTGGAATCAGTTGATAAAGTAAGAGCATCTTGCCTCCTTGCCATATTTAACCACTTTCTTCGTATTTGTTTATTGTTTGGAACGTATATGAATAATTTGTTTAGCGTTTTTATCGTTGTACTTTTACATTGGGGCACTATAAAGTTTTTATAATGCGAGGAATTCATTATTTATTAAAAAACACAATTGAGTGTCATATATAAACACGGCTGTTTCGCGAGGTGTGACGTCATTCAAGACGCCATGACAGTCTTGGCCTTTTTCGCGGTCAATTTCAAGTTCATTTCTAAAAACTCAAAATACTAATGTAAAAGACTTATTTTTCTTAGAATAATATATTTTTCGGGTAAAATAGATGCTAAGCTATAGTTTTAAACTAATTTCCAAATTTTGTCAACTAGCCTATTCGCTGTATCAATAAAATATCAATTCATTCATATACAATCGGAAATTTAAGTAACAAAAGATACATTCACGCGCATCGACACTAGTTTAATTTCTCTCGCCATTTAACAGATGCTACGTGATAGAGGAGAGACTCGATCCAGAAGGCGGGTAAAATATTCTTTTTACATCCCAATTGAGCGAGAGACGTACTCGCAAACAGAGCAAAATGAGTGGTTGAAACGACGATGTCCAAGTTCATTGCCCCAAATCTCTATATTTAATGCGAAGATGCGTCACAAGTCTCGGACCGTTGCTCGTAGACAAAAAACGACGTGACTTCGATTACCCGACGTCCCGGGAGCTATCGATAAATCGATAGTAATGAGGCGATTAATGTTTTAGTGTAGGTGGTCATCCCGCCCATAGACGGCCTTGGTGTAGCAAGGGTCTCTCCAAGAAGCCCTCCGACACTACTAACAGTAGCTAGGTAGGTAATGATTCTGGGCCTAATCATTAAGATGACGAAGATCCGCACAGTGACGCATAAGGAACTTAGGTACGAGTACCCAGCCAGAAGTGGACTGAATTTGCCTAATTGTGGAAATGAAACAAAGGTTTTGTCTTTTACTAGCATAATGTCCTAATACCTATTTATCTTGGAGACAACTGATTTCATTTCCATCAAACATCTCGTCTCATCTTAACAGAGAAAGCTTTCAATTAACAAACCGTTCGTTTAGGAGCTGCATGCCCACAAATGCACAGACAGATACTTAGAACACCCCTGAAAAACAATCTGAGTTGGAAAGGTCACTGAAAGGTGTAGCTGTAGAGTGGAACATAGATTACATAGATAAATAATGATTTCAATCCATTAACGGTCCATTGCAGGGCACACGTACTCAGCTGATCAGTAACAAATTGAAGTAGCATCTAGTAATTTTGTTAGTGCTTTATTTGTTTTCATTTGGGGAAAACAGAACGACTTATAGAGTATGTGAAATAACTAAATACGGTGGGGGAAATGAATTCCAAAGTTCTGTTTTTAACCCCCGACGAAAAAATGTATGTCTGTCTGTGGCATCGTAGTTCCCAAAAGGATGGACCGATTTTGATCTAGTTTTTTTGTCTGAAAGGTGACTTAATCGAGAGTGTTTTTAGCTATTTTTAGCCCTAAATAAAACCGACAGGGGTTTTTTAAGTTAACGTTTGTTGCTTTCCTTAATTTCTACGCATTCCTAGATATCAATTTTGATCAGATCACTTGAACATTTTACACAGTACTAAGAAAGACCGCCTTATTCTGTCGACAATCTCAAAATATAAAAAGTGTTTCGTAAAGCCCGGTTGAGTATATTAATTGTGGGTTTGCGGACCAACTCTCCTTGTACACGGTCTATTGCAGTTAACTTCATCTTATAAATAAAGAAGAGGTTGCGCCGGCTTTTTACAACAATCATAATAGTTAATGCCAGTAGACGGTTTCTAGTTTTTACTATATTTTGTAGATAGTACTTAAAGATGAGTGGCCGCCAACGGTAACACTTGAGCGTTATCCCGCGTCGGAGAGCGTTTAGCTTGTCTCAGACAGTCTTTGTGAGGTCATTCGTCAAGTTGCCTTGGTGGGCACAAAGATCTCCTAAATTCCTGGCAGCAT
The DNA here is from genome assembly GCA_911387775.1 of Thymelicus sylvestris. Lineage (NCBI taxonomy): Eukaryota > Metazoa > Arthropoda > Insecta > Lepidoptera > Hesperiidae > Thymelicus > Thymelicus sylvestris. Next base: position 15,485,396 of record OU426893.1, read on the forward strand.
AAAGATGTGAATCATCACATCTTCAGATCAAAATAAAATTGGGTTGGTTTATCTCTCCCTGATCAAGTAATTCCCCTAATGAAATATGTACTGGAGAGAGTAAGTTCAAAGGTAAGAGAGGTCCCTGTTCTGCAACGGAACCTGCACACCTGAGAGATTTCCATACTGCACCATTATGTTGACCAATCCGCGTACACTTGGACCATGGTTTAAAGTTCTAGACCCCTTTTATTGTCTGAGAAAACTCTAGTCCACTGGGACAGTTTTGGGTTGTGCTAGTGATTAAGATTGACGCCATTTTGAGACCGAGACTAATCACTAAGCAGTAAAGAGTAAAAACATACCACAACCCTTACACCCTGTTTGTGCTTGGAGCTGAACTGTTTCAACTCATCTCAGGCGCTAAATTACTTCATTACTTACGGTGTTACTTCAAACCTATTCGCAGCTTGAAACACTGAGTTACTCAAAGTTACTTTATTGAATGACGTTTTGTAAATTTTCTTCTTCCTACTTTGGTGTTCCCTTTGTGCTATGATATAGGGTCCTTCAAGAAGCGGGTTCATCGCTACCATCGACTTGTCGGGCAACGCGTTAGTGATGCCCCTGGTGTTTTTAATGTCCATGGACGACGCTGATTACTTATCAACGAGTCTTTTTCTGCTCACAGCATTAAAAAAAAAATGAACCCCCACATAACAACAGTCCATAAAGGTTCCAATGTTTCTCAACACGGCTCACTCACTGCCTGCTACATTGTTATAATGTGAGTACACTAATAGAGGCTTCAATCATCTATGACGTTCTCTGCATGGCTGTTTGAGACACAAGTAGATTTTAAATGTTACTTTATACACTCAAGTAACTTTTTACACTGATGGTTTTTATGTAGGTAAACGGTCAATGTTTTAAACTAACTATAATTATTATTTAACTTCTGTAGTCTAACCGTATGACAAAACAAGGACACCTCAGTTTATTTACGGGTTGTGTAGTCTAGGAGCTGGCAATCAATTTGAAGAAGGATAATATCTTCTTTTTGTTAGGAACGAAGTACGTATTTGATCTTGATTGTTCTTGATTTATACTGAAAAATTTGTAGAATAGTATTCGTAAATACACGGTAATTAACTAATATACTACGGTACAGGCTTAATATTATTTTAATACTTTCCAACTACTGTGAAATACTTAGGGTATTCTTCAGTAATGTATTACAGTGTGATAAAATACAATTTTATTCATTACTAGCTGACCCGGCGACATTTGTACCACCTAACAAACTCCCTTCTCTCCCTCTCCTTCGTCGCTAAGGTTACATAAGAAAAGTTGATATGGTCGTTAAGTTTTCTTACATTTTCTAATTTTCCGCACAACTTTCTTGATTATTTCTCTTTATTTTCTTTATTTTTCTTTATTTTTCTTTTATAACTTCTGACAATAAACACGACAGATTAAAAAATTGAGATGCCTAAACATGTGACTGATGTGACTCGTCTGCTGGTTAGTAAACTATTTACCTACCTACCTAAAAAAAAACTCATGATATTACGACTCCATGCCGGCAATATCTTTTCCATCCAGGCAATATACGCCACAGATTCCCAATCGAAGAAGCTCATTCTAATTTTAAAATTCTCTCAGAAAACTGTATTTTTAGCACACTGAAGATTAATCTCAGATTTGAGTTTGATTTATTAACACGGGCCTAAACCTGTTGCATTATAAACCTGCCTGGGGAGGGCATCGAACCTAAAACCTGGCGCCCGATGGACAGGATCGGTACCAACTGGGCTATCGGGGCGCATTGAAGTATTATTACTAGCGTATAGAATGGACACCGCGAACACAATGTATGTTCCAATGAATTGCAGCCGCGCAGCTTCAATTGCCAATGGATTCGTTCGATTTTGAAAGGAGAATGGGGGCCCAATTTTGAAAATATAACCTCCCGGCGCGGCGGCGGGGACACACATTTTGGTCGAGATGTCTATTCTATGACATTATACTTCAATGTCGGGGCGTTGTATTTTAAATGACCTTCCAGTTTTATCACTGAGATGAAATTTGCAAAAATGTCCAAAACTAATCGTAATCTAGTTAATGTATTTTTTATGCAACGGTAAAGAAAAACATGATCTTTATTGATTTGATAAAACTATTCCTGATTTAGGGGCCCGAAAGTCATTTTCTGTATTAGTAGGGTTAAACTATTATTATTAGAACACTTAGGTAGATTATACCTAAATGCTATTATTATTATCATTAATTTGTTATACACACATTTATTAGTAATAAATACATTAATGCGCGCAATTTTTTTGCTTTTTGTATTATTTTTTTTCAATTTCTCGTTTCAATCAATTCCAAAAATTCCGTGCAAAATGGCTGTCACATGTGCCTTCTTACTGATCATTGATATCTATTATCTACGACTGTAGAATATTTGATGACGGTTATGTTTAAAGAGTTCCAGATCCAATGAAGCGAAGAAAGAAGAAATGAAGCGGGAAACACGACACCTAAGATACATATTTTTAGAGTTCCGAACTTTAGTTCTCGAGTCATGATTTTTCATGATAACTCATTCATTATATATTATCCACAGAATCAGGGATTCCTTAAATCTAACGTTAGACCGAGTGAGTTTGACGCTAACAAGCACTAACTACATTAACGTTCGGAATTTTCCTGTAAAAACTAATGAAGCGATATAAAGTCACTAGTTTAAAATATCCCGTGTCGTGGTCGCAGGCGCACCCCGTGACGTCACTCGAGCAGGAATTCGCGTCGGAAGTGACTCACGAGTCATGAGCCTTGAGTGGATCGCGAATTGACTCACTTTTGCTATACAGCTCTCACTTTGTATTCGATAAGTTTTCAATAGCTATCGGTTTAACCTGGTACCCTAGGTGGTAAGTCAGATCCGTGTGGCGCAATGGTTACCATCCCCCGACGACGTGAGGCGACGTGTCAAGCCTGGGGTTCTGGGTTCGATTATTCCCAGCAAGGCAATTTGAACGATGAGTTTCAATTTCCGTCCTCACTCCTCAGTCTGGGTGTGAGTGTTCTGTAGATGTGATGTGATGGCACCCACGACATAGGAATCCTACTGTGGGTAATGTGGGTTATTAATTTACAATCCTAATATGATCGCAGTGCTTTTTACTTTATACCTGCGGGCCTATTATGAACTTTTATAAAACCATTCATGTTCCAGGCAATTCATTTATGGGGCTTGGAACGACGAATGATTGGCTAAAAAGTTTCACGTCACCGCTTTTTAGCCAATCATACGTCGTTCCAAGCCCGATAAATGAATTGCCTGGAACATGAATGGTTTTATAAAAGTTCTTAATAGGCCCGCTGACCGTAGGACGTAGGTAGACGCCGTGTGTTTCCAGGACCAAGCGCTATGTTCGATCACCTATTGTGTCATTTTTTATAGATGAATAAAATTATCAGTGAGTTATCAGTCATCTATAAAAATAACAATAGCGTTAAGCGGAAATAGGTATAGTTTAATTATGTCCCTTTGGAATTTAGATTTATTCATTTTATTTAACTTCCTAATACTTTCTACGTGATGACAAATATGTAAGTTTACCCAGAAAATCTTAATAAGTAAATGGCAATAAGCTCGCAATTTATATTTTTATTGTTGTCAATAAAGGTGAAATAAATAAATAAATAAAAATGTCACATCTGGTCTTCCTATCTTTTCATTAATTAATATTACCTACAGTTAAGTTAATATTAATATGTCAGCTCAATCGTTTACAATTATAAAGGACCTTGCTTAAATTGTGCCCTTACGAGACTCAGGGTTACATGCGACGGGAAGGGTCGGAATATAGACAATAGGTAATACGACAATACAAGAGGCTAGTGCTTTCGGCGGAACCAAGGGACCAGGGATCCCTATTACCCCAGCAGGGACATTACTTATTCGGCTTATTCCTGAATAGCTCTCAAAGAGTATGCGGGGGAATTATGTCATTATTTGATCCCCTCGTATTTTCATGGTATTTTATGTTAAGTTGCGTTAGAACTGCTTTTCCTGCTGTATGTTTTATTGTAAAATTGTAACCGTCGAGGAAAAATTGAAACTACCCGCAGCAAAACAGTGTAGTTCATTGTTTTTAGGGTTCCGTAGCCAAATGGCAAAAAACGGAACCCTTATAGATTCGTCATGTCTGTCTGTCTGTCCGTCCGTATGTCACAGCCACTTTTTTCCGAAACTATAGGAACTATACTGTTGAAACTTGGTAAGTAGATGTATTCTGTGAACCGCATTAAGATTTTCACACAAAAATAGAAAAAAAAACAATAAATTTGGGGGTTCCCCATACTTAGAACTGAAACTCAAAATTTTTTTTTCATCAAACCCATACGTGTGGGGTATCTATGAATAGGTCTTCAAAAATGATATTGAGGTTTCTAATATCATTTTTTTCTAAACTGAATAGTTTGCGCGAGAGACACTTCCAAAGTGGTAAAATGTGTGTCCCCCCCCCCCGTAACTTCTAAAATAAGAGAATGATAAAACTTAAAAAAATATATGATGTACATTACCATGCAAACTTCCAACGAAAATTGGTTTGAACGAGATCTAGTAAGTAGTTTTTTTTAATACGTCATAAATCGTAAACTGCAATTTACCTCGATCAAAGTTACAACGAACTTCAAGAACTTTTATATTATGTTACTTGCTGCTACGGAACCCTTCATTGGCGAGTCCGACTCGCACTTGGCCGCTTTTTTGTTAAGTGCTTTATTTTTACATTTATTAAGGTGTGGATTTTTCAAATGACACTAGAAGCATATTAAGGGGAAACGTTTTTATTTCCGTTGCGTAAATGTTTGCCTCGGCCAGAACCTAACCCCTCACGTCGTAGACAGGATCACAAGATCACTAGAGTGACTAGAGGGCCGCGCGTTTCAAGTAAGTCTGCAATTCGTTATGATTTTGGTAGCATTAGAATGAGTGTTCAAAAAAAGTAAAAGTTTAAAATTTCAAAAAACTTCTTTACCAATTATAGGGAGATAATAATAGCCTTGTTGTCACGTTCATCAAAGGTAATAACAATATGAATTACAAGATAATATAAAACATTGCATTTTATATAACGTTTTTAATTTAGAAAATCCTGTTTAAATCCCACCAACATAATATCTAAACGAACGGCCATAGCTTCCTATATTGTCTATAGACTATTTATATGCATACTTAGACGAAAATAACTGATGATGTCTGCAAGAATTTTGACCATTTCAATAAACAATGATATCGATCTACAGATCTGATGATCTCATTTATTATTTAACAAATACATAACTGCAGTAGAGTTTAGATAGAAACAAGACGTTAGCCGCTTATAATTCCACTTTTCAGAAAAAGACCACGACCTCCCATTTTCTCAAAAATGTTTTAGCACCTGTTGATAGTTTCTTTGTAAGAGATTGTAATCTTTGAGAGCGAGCTACGTTTATACAGTTTTTGTCCGTCCATTGGCCGCTTGTTCATTGGACGACACGATAACGACACGATTTTATAAAATACGAGTAACCGCCCTCGCTTTGCTTCGGTTTTCTTATATTTTTACACATTATTATTGGACTTTTATTAAGGATCCCTAATTTTTTGAAAATATAACATAGCCTATATGTCACCCGGGGATAGTGTAGCTTTCCAACAGTGAAAGAATTTTTCAAATCGGTTCAGTAGTTTCGCAGCCTATCAATGCAAACAAACAATCAAATCTTTCCTCTTTAAAATATTAGTATAAAGTATATTTCTATGTAAATGGTACTGCACGCTGTCGTTGGACAGCAATGACACGATATCGCTATCGTCGACAGCAAGGCTCTCACCGGGCGGCGCGGCGTTGTGACGAGCGACTGTCATTTATATACCTACATAGGTGTAGTGTAATTAATTATATGTATGTGTACTTAATGCATATTGCATACATACGATTTACGAAAGCTTCCATGTGTGCACACAATACAATATAATAGGTATAAAATGTCGTTATCGTGTCGTCCGATGAAGAAGCGTCCATTAGTTATCGCTGAAGGTTGCCCCTGGCGGCGTCCCCGGCGTGTCCCGGTGTCCCCGGCGTGCCCCGGCGTGTCCGGTGTCCCCGGTGTCGGTGAGTGGTGCCGGCGAGCGTTGAAAGCGCGATTCATTGGAAAAGGTACACAATGAGTATTGTGAATCTCGTTTTGGCGCGGACGGGTTCACTATACCTAGGGGTGGCCATGAGTTTGGTACAATGAGAGACTGGAAAATCAGAACCTTACAGCTTGTAGAGTTTAACGGGAATGCGGTTCCCCCGATTCCTTTTTGGATGGTAATTCGTCGGTATCTTTAGTAATTCTTATATTATGTTCAAAAAATAACGGGAATTTTTTATTTTGCGGATTTGGAAAGTCCGATTGTAAAAAACTTGTTTTTATTATGTTGACACACATGCCCTTTAAGTATGATAAAATTTTCAGCTGTATCCATTGTGTACTTTTTAAATAGCAGCCGCTAAGGTATGATCTCGGTGATTTTTGATTCATGAATTTTGTACCACGGTAATACTGCACCTACTCAAACTTAATTGCTTGTTCGTGAACTTCTGGCCAAAAATAGAATCGAAACGATGCCCCAGCCTCTATAACTCACCAGGAATGGCTCCATGTGACTTTTTCCAATTTTATAAATAAAGAGAACCTGAAATTACCGTCGTTTTCATAAATGATATTAAAACGCATCGCTGAAAGAGCTAAAGGCTAACCCAAAAATCGAGTTTAAAAAGTATTTCGGGGATTGGTAGAAGCGTTGGCACTAGTGCATATATAGTGGGGACTATTTTGAAGGCGACAACACTAATGTAGACGAATAAATAAATATTTATTTCAAATAACAAAATTCCCGTTATTTTTTGAACACACATCCATGGACGACGACGGTTCCCAGTTCCCACTTATCAGGCGCTCGTTTTTATACAGTAAAAAAGTTGTAAGTGATAAATTGTGTTAAGTAATAGTTATGGTCGGTGGTTAGATCAACGATTGTGGCAAAAAAATCTAAACGCATAATTCGGAGGAAATGTTAATGGACAAGCATGTTGTTGATGGACAAGCAATAGTAGTAGCGCCGTGTTGGAAATCTTTGGACCGCATAAGAACTTAAAAAAAGCACGTCAGTTCCCAATGAACTGCGGGGGTGCTATGGCAGATAATTAATTGGCTTTAACCCATTAGCGATCTACTAAAGTAAGAGTTGTCCTTCCTGATTAAAGAGACTTGGAGTATACTATATGTAGTCTCTCAAGTCTCTTTAATCAGGAAGGACAACTCTTACTTTAGTAGATCGCTAATGGGTTAAAGCCAATTAATTATCTGCCAAGAAGCGCTCATAGCCCGGCGGCTTGTGTCGATCCTATGTGATCGACAAAGTTAAGCAACAGCGGGCGCGGTCGGTAGTTGGATGGGTGACCGCTAGTGGCAAAAATTTCTTGAGCGTTTCCGTGCTTCGGAGGGCACGTAAAGCCGTCGGTCCCGGTTGTTATCATAAGATAACAGTCGTTAAGCCATGTCGGAGGCCCTCGGGCGGTTTGAAAACTTCCGACACTCGGGTTGGCCACTAACCCCTCCACCAATCCGCACTGGAGCAGCGTGGTGGAGTATGCTCTAGGCCTCCTCAAGAGGAGAGACCCGTGCCCAGTAGTGGGCCATTAATGGGTTGAAGCCAATTATCTGCCATGAGACTTGGAGTATACTACATATAGTATACTCCAAGTCTCTTTAATCAGGAAGGACAACTCTTACTTTAGTAGATCGCTAATGGGTTAAAGCCAATTAATTATCTGTCGGTGGTGCTAGCCACAAAATCATTCAAGTCTTCCTAATTAATCATAACAATAACAGTTGCTGTTGGTGTGTGCTTTACAGCTTCACGCGGACAGGGCCCCAAGTCTGCTATTACAACAGTGTCAGAATAGTCTATCATTGATCGTGTGGTCAATGTTATTCGATTCCTGGTAGCGTGTGCTCCGTATAATATCCTAGTTGTGTGTGCAATATGGTGACCCTAGCAGCAACGCGCTGCCATCTGATGACGTCACGACGGCGCGTGTAACCCAATTCGCGATTCTCGCCCACAGCCTGCCAGCCATCACAATAATAGCGAACATTCACCATCAGTACCATCACATTCTTCACCCATTACTGTCCTGTTGATAATAGGGCATTATAAACTTCTCTGAAAAAATCGGGAGATAAAGCTTCTTTTAACTTGGAGAAATGAAGGATACATGCCCGCACCATTGCAGCATTGATCTAATACACATGTTGTCGGATTCTTGCTGGTAAAAACTGTCAATGGAATTCTTCCTCATTACTGCTCAAATACGCTTTGACATGTTATGATCTTTTTAGAACTTCTGAAGGGAAAAGTTACTAACAATAAGATAGCTTGCAACATTAGCCAAGTGCGGATTAATTGTCACACTTCCCACTATTGGGAACTCTCAGGTGTGCAAGTTTCCTCACGATGACTTTCATCAAAGCATAGGTATGTGATCGTATAATGTAATACGCACAATCTGTTACAAGATTCGAACTCGTCCTTCACAGAAAATCGTCATTCAAACCCATTGAAGTATAATATCATAGAATAGACATCTCGAACAAAATGTGTGTCCCCGCCGGGAGGTTCTATTTTCAAAATTGGGCCCCCGTTCTCCTTTCAAAATCGAACGAATCCATTGGCAATTGAAGCCGCGCGGCGTCAATTCATTGGAACATACATTATGTTCACGGTGTCCATTCTATACGCTAGTAATAATACTTCAATGTTCAAACCACTGATTTTAAAGTCAGCTAAACCAGCTTAACTTCTATTTAAATTACATCACAGTAAAATGAAGTAAAATTACAAAGATATCCTAACATAGCATTTCTTTCCAAGCAACCTGAGATGAATTTCGTACTGGCAAAATTCTGTAACAAATAAAAAAAGCAAAATCACGATCATTGAAGTATAATGTACTAAATATACTAGAACAGACATCGCGAACATATTTTGTGCCGCGCCGGGAGCTTTTTATTTCAAAATCGAGCCCCCGTTCTCTTTTCAAAATCGACTGAATCCACTGAATACTGTCCTGTCCTATCTATTGGGTACTATCCTCAATTTCTCAAGTCTTATTTTCGTTTCGTTCCCTCAATCGATTTCGCATTTCGCAATCTTTAGATCTTGATCGTATGTACATAGCTCGCTCTAGGTACCTATTTATTCTCTATATGTGAGTGAATTATTGGCATCACGTAACAGATAGGAAAACGACCTACAGACCACCAGTTCATTGGCCTAAGCCTAGGCAACATCAACTATTAACTTTACGTGTTATAGCCAGTATTCATTTCAGTGCTCTGACGTCACGGAAAATTCGTTTATGGCTTTTTAAGAACTTTTTGATTTAAAGATCAATTTCTACTGGATTGTTGTGCAATATTAAATTGAACCTTGCTTGATAAAACATACAAGCTGATTCTGAATAAAAGCTGACTCTCTCAGTGCTCTGATCATAAACATAATATACTGTACTCTATCCTATATTTAAGTCTGTGGCTCTAGAAAAAAAAAGTTTTATACCTAATTAACCTTTTGGATAAGGTTCAGGTACTTATTTAATTTTATGGAATTCTAAATATAACGAATACATCTCAAATATTCTGCTATGCTCGAGTATCGTCAAAGTTTATCGTAAAGTGTAATTTTTGGTGAACGAAACCCATTTTTAGGGTTCCGTAGGAAAAAAACCCTTGTAGGACCACTCGTGCGCCTGGGCGACACACAGACACACCCAATTTGCTCCGAAACTATTGGAACAAACTAGTTGAAATTTGGTACTCATGTATTTTATAGTAGAAGCATTAGGTAACCTTTTAATGTCTACCACTCGAAACAATGCGCTATCATGCAAAATACAAAAAAAAATACAGACATTTATTAAATTTTTAATAGCATTTCCATATTCAGTTTTCTAACAATTAACGAAATCAAATCAAACAAATAACGTTGTAACTATTTATCAAATCAATAATGAGTCATTATGTCATCAATAACATTGATTGTTGTTGCCCGGTAAGGGCCGCGTAGCTGCGTAGGCGCGGCGGGTAGGGATGTTCGATCCGGATCGATACTTGTGTGGATCGATACAATGGCATACGATCCGCTCGATATTTGTATCGATACAATGGCATTCGATCCACTGGCGGATCGATACACATGCAGGGTGGATCGGATCGGATTGGATCGGTTCAAAATTATTATGGAATTGAGGTTGATTTCTTTAGATCAGTGGTTGGCGCATCATTATTACACGAACAAGAAGGCTTCCACACATTTTTTAAGCAATATTTGTCTGAATTTTTGTTGGATAGAAAGTCTTATCCATTAATTAAAGTATTGGTTAGCTAAAAAAGTTATTTGGGGAAACTCTGCGACATAGCTCTTCGGTATTTATCAGTGGTAGGAACTTTAGTGCCCTCCGAATGGCTTTTCTCGTTAGCCAATAGCATTTTAAGTGAAAGTAATCGTTTTTTTTAAAAAAAAAACCTTAAGTAACTTTTTCAATATTTATTTATACAATATTTTGAATAAAATTAAATCTGATATAAAATTTAATCTAAAACGATTGATCTTAATATTGGCTTAATGATCTATCTTTATTTAGAAACCCACTGAATTAAGCTTGTCGATTTTATTTTATTTTTTATTTTACTATTAATTTTTGACTATTAATTATATTGGGATATTCATGACGATTCGAAGTATCGATATATATATCGATATCGAGTGTTTTATAAAACATTCCAATTAAAAATTTACTTTTTTTTATTCTCTCTTTCTTGGCCGGCAACGCATCAGTGATGCTTTTGGTGTTGTTGATATCCATGAGCGACGATAGCCACTTACCATCAGGTGGATCGTCAGCTCGTTTGTCGGCAATTTCTATCAAAACAAAAAAATCATTCGATACTGGATCGATCCAGAGTATCGTATCAAATCACTTGGATCGATACCTGGATCGATACACTGCGATACGATCCGTATCGATCCAGAGTATCGATACAAGGCACCTGGATCGAACATCCCTAGCGGCGGGTATGATGAGAGTTGCGAGCCAATATCGGTTATCCAGTCGATCGCGGGTCGCTAGATGGCGTTAACACGAAACAGTTACATTAAACTCCGTTTTTTCAGACGAGAGTTGACGAGACTTATTCTTTTAATGAAAATATGAATTAAAATTACATACTTAAAAATAATTGTAATGGCAAACATAAATTAGTTTGAAAATTAAATTATTAAGTTATTTTCATTTTGTGTCTGCCTTTTTTGTACAAATAAGGATAAAGACAGTGTACGTTTGGTTGCCAAATAAAAGTAAAGCCAAAACCCATAATTGTCCCACTGCTGGGCTCGGGGTCTCCTCTCACAATGTGAGGGGTATTAGGCCATTGTCTACCACGCTGGCCAAGTGCGGATTGGTAGACTTCACACACCTTTGAGAACTTTTATGGAGAACTCTCCGGTGTGCAGGTTGCCTCACGATGTTTTCCTTCACCGAAGCAAGTGTTAATTAACTTCTAATACGCACATAATATGCGAAAATATTTGAAAATTAGAGGTGCATGCCAGGATTTGAACTCGGGCCCCGTCGTTCGGGAGACCAACGTTCTAACCGCTAGGCTATCACTGTTATAACTTTACCAAATAGGATTCGTCTAAAAAATGGAAATACAATACAAATAACTAATTTGTGGTGCTGTTGCATGGCGTGGCGGCATGGTGGCATGGCACTGAGTGGTGCCGACTGCCTTGGCCGCCGTGGGCGATTGACAGACTGATCAGTGATCACTGATCTCTACGATTAATACTCAGGATGGGCTTTCATCATTATTCGCATCGTTTTGTAGCGACAACAGAACAGGCAGATTCAAGATGTTTGCTTGTACTAGCTTAGGAAATGAAATGAAATTATCCCTATTTAAATTTTGTCGCAGGCTTAAGTACGATATGATAGGAGGGGGGAGAGCTTGACCCTCGTATCCCTTCTTGCTTGACCCGTTACTGGTTCAGGACAAACAATAAAGCGATACAATACAAGTCAAACAGTAACACGAATAGATAATAATTTAATCCTTTAAAGATGATAGTGGCGTTGTCTGGTGGTCATAAGGTAAAACCAAGTAAAACAAAAGAAGCGATATTTTTTTATAAACTTAAGGAGTCTTCTACAAAAAAAACCGAACGTTCACCAGGACCCGTTTTAGCGAACATCATAGCTTTGAAAGATTTATGTGACATCAACTGATGTTAATAAGTCGAGTTTTGTACTAAGAATCTGTGGAATCCTTCGCTGGTAAAAGTTACCTTGATCTTATAGGTCTTATAGGTTTTAATGATGCTGAAGAGATGTTTCCATTTAATGGACTTTGACTCTATGAAAATCGGGAAAATCCTACCCACTTAACGTGTGAAATTTTGTGAGGTTGGATGTATGTTTAATACTAGCTTTCATGCAAAAACTCCTGCACGGATTTTCATGAAATTTTGCACACACGATCTAGAATAAGATAAAGTGTACCTACTCATTATTCCTACGCAAGGTTAATGCAAAGTGAGATGTCTCATTCAGACCATTGAAGTATTATTACTAGCGTATAGAATGGACACCGCGAACACAATGTATGTTCCAATGAATTGGCGCCGCGCGGCTTCAATTGCCAATGGATTCGTTCGATTTTGAAAGGAGAACGGGGGCCCAGTTTTGAAAATAGAACCTCCCGGCGGGGACTCACATTTTGTTCGAGATGTCTATTCTATGACATTATACTTCAATGATTCAGACTCATGTATTATGTAAATTGTGCGTGTGTCCTACAATTTTGCTTATTCCATTCAAATCCATTAGTAACAAACATTAGTGGATTAGATTTACATATAAGGTATACATTTAGATAACCAATAGTGAAGAAAAAAGCACAAAAACACGTAAATTTTTTTAATTAATTATTAAAATAGGTATTTAAAGTAGATAAAATAATTAAATTTTGTGATAAAACAACACGAAAATACCTATTAAAGAATATCCCATGGCCCAGTCTTTTTAATCTACTACTTTGAATAAATTTTACTAACAAAAAATAACCGACTTCAAAGTCTTAAAAACTACATAGTTGTCAGATCTCCTTCAAATTTATGTGAGACCACATGACAAGCGCCTGCTTTCGATTAAAAAAAGAATCATTGAAATCGGTTGGCGTGATATTGAGTTATTCGTCAATTTGTCGCGCACATCTTAACACAAATTTACGACTTATGTGGTTTTCTCATGGATGCCATTGTCAGATCTCAATAAAATTTATGTGGGACCACATGACAGCCACCAGCTTTCGATTAAAAAAAGAATCATCAAAATCGGTTCGCCCAGTCCAAAGTTCTGAGGTAACAAACATAAAAAAAATACAGTCGAATTGAGAACCTCCTCCTTTTTTTGAAGTCAGTTAAAAAGAAGCAGGTATAATTTTTTTTACTTAATCGACATCGAATAAATCTTTATAATTTATGTAATTAGCCGACATACGAGCTGTCGATCCACCTGATGGTAAGTGGTCACCGTAGCCCATGGACACCAGTAACACCAAAGACATCACCGATACGTTGCCGAACTTTCTGACTACGAAAGAAGAGAGAGAATGAAAGAACTGGCTCTCAAGCCCCCAGCCGGAACACGAGCCGTTTGGGGGATAACTGAAGAGTCAAGGGAGAGGGTAGTTGTGAGCCAGACAGGCTTCACAGGAAACTAATAATATCAGTAGTAAAATAAATGTTCTTAATAATAATATTGATAATACAATCCTAATGTAAAGCCTTACCACCACCAATTGGGTCGGTTTCTATCGCTTACTTATTGGGGTCATTATTCGAAGCCGCCCCAACGTCTTTGAGTAAAGCGCACTTGCTTGACTTTCAATCATCATGAAAAACTACGCTTCTAATCAGCTACACCTACATCCAATGACAGCGAAACGGTCTGATACGGTTGATAGAGTAGATCGGCGGAAGAGAGATTAATAATAACATTGTTGAATTTCCACGCTAGTCACGAAACCAAATGTCGTATCCACTGTGCGCGGCGTTTCGCGCATCCGTGAGCGATGTCGTTGAACTGATCACTGTGCGAAATTGGCTAGCGAGCTCCACACACTGTCCGCTGCCTACCTACCGCGTCACAGGAAGTAGTGACAACTCACAACTATTTTAACACCATTGAGTTTCTCCACACGCTCCTCCTTTATCCTTGCACGAAAGCAGCAATGGATGCTGCGCAATTTATTTGCGCTTCGGAAGTGCGAGTCTGATCGTATGGCTTCGAAGTCCGTCTCCGACGCAAGGTCGCGCCGCCCGACGCCCACTCCTATAAATATACGCAGGCATGCAAAAATGCGATACATAAACACTATAAATGAACACAATTCGGTTGTGTGCAGCCCAACCGTGTTAGGTCGTCCCTGTGTGACTTTACCTTATTTTTAACCCAATCAAATAATAATAAATTTGTTAATGGATGACGGAGCTAGTTTATTAATAAGCCATTAATGTTTTTTTATTTCGCTGAAGACTGAATGAACTCACCAATTTTCATTTTTCTTTTTTTTTTTCATGAAATAGATGACAAACGAACTGAAGATCCACCTGATGGTAAGTGGCTATCGTCGGCCATGGTCATCAGCTCCACCAAAGACTTCACTAATGCGTTGCGGGCCAAGAGAAAAGAAAAAATAACTGGCTCTCAAGCCCCTCAAGGAGTTCGGACAGACGGACGGACAGACGGACGGACGGACGGACATGACGAAACTACAAGGGTTCCGATTTTACTTCGGAACCTTAAAAATGTCAGTCCTGTGATACAAATGCTCCTTAGTTACATTTTAATATCATTGTTATCACACATGACTTCGCCACTTACCATCAGGTAGAATTGTAGCATTTGTATTACTGCCGTCCTCAAGCTAAAAGGCGGCTAAATGTCATCTGGTAAATTTTTACTTTATTAACAGTTTTGATATTTTTTTGACCTTTAGTAATATTTAAGTTCAAAAAAAATATATATCTTTTGAGTTTGACATAGTATGACAACATTAACAATTGTTTATAGAGAATCACTAGCACGATTTCAAAATAATCCTGCGTTTTTTGGCTCTACCTCAAAAACTGTTTTTGTCACTTAACCGCCTTTTAGTTTGAGGACGGCAGATTAAAAATAATTAACGGTTTTAAATGACCCAGAGAACATGTAAATAGCTTGGCTTCAACTTATTAATGGCCAACTACTAAGCACGGGTCTTGAGACGACCTACAGGCTACAGCATGCTTCACCACGCTGCTCCAGTGCGATTGGTGGAGGGGTTAGCGGCCAACCCGAAGGTCTCCGACATGGCTTAACGATTTATATAGATGGTCTTACAAGAACAACCTTGACCGACGGCTTTACATGCCAACAGTCCTCCATTTCGAACCTCCAGTAACCTCCAAATAAAAAGAAACGCATAGGCATTAAGGTATAATTATACATAGAAAAGACATCTCAAACAAAATGTGTGTTCCTGCCGGGAGGTTCTATTTTCAAAATTGAGCCCCTGTTGTCATTTCAAAATCGAACGAATCCATTGGACATTGAAGCCGCGCGGCGCCCATTCATTGGAACATACATACATTGTGTTCGCGGTGTCTATTCTATACGCTAGTAATAATACTTCAATGCGCATAGGAAGAAATATAGGAACGTTGAAATGGTAAAGAATGTAATTTCCACCAACAGAAAACATTTAAATTTACTTTAAATGATAATAAACTATGTAATTAAATTTATTAATCGATAGCTTTAAAACTTTTTATTACTATTATTTCCATTATGTAGGTATTTAAATTTAAAATCTAATTGTCATTACATTCATACGCATGTCCCACTTGGCATATATCCACTGTATACTAAATACTTCACGTATTTCACTAATTAACACATAGACTTCATTAACACTTTGTAGTTCAAATGTATTTTTGGACTGCTACAGTGTAAAGGCTAAATCAGTTATTATTATGAGAAAACTACATTTTAAAATGCAATCTGTGCACCTATCAATACTGATCAAAGGTTACTTTAAATCTCCCTTCTCATGAAGTCATGATGTAGCAGCAAAGTGAAGTAATTTCCTATTCATATGTACTCAACATATATTATGTATAAAATTGTAATACTTTCTGAGACTAAGTAATCGTAATTAGATTAGGTACTTCTAGTTCAAATTCTACCTATAAAGTGTAAAGAATTAAGGTTATTAGAACATTAAATTTAAGTTAATTGTAAATCCTTTAAAATGGTTAATATAACTTTGTTTCAAATGTATTAATTTACTGGGAATTCTTATGTAATATTAAACATAAAATAAACAAATAAAACAGATATTTGAAAATATGCTTTAGGACTTAACAATTTATTCACACTTTGTACGGATTTGGTACGAATTAACATTCACTACAAAAACAACAATTTATATTAATGGAATGAAATTAAAGTATTTTTCATGATAGTAGTATAGTAGTCACAACTGTACATACGACATACAATAGTTTCACCTGTAGGATGACATTGGCTTAACTAACAATAATATTAATTAATACTTTTTATTTTTGCGTCATCTTTAAACTCTACTCGTTGCATATCTCAATTTTGCATTTGTATTAATAGCGAATAGGTACATGTCTAAAAACTGTCACATTTAATAATATAGATTTCTTAAACATAAAAAAAACTTTTCATCAAAATATATTTTTTTATGGAAATAGCCGGCAAACGAACTAACGATCCACTTGATGGTAAGTGGCTATCGTCGCCCATGGACATCAGCAACACCAAATAACTATAAGGCATCACTGATGCGTTGCCGGCCAAGAAAGAGAGAAGAAAAAAGAACTGGCTCTCAAGCCCCCAGCCGGAACACGACGAGTTTAAACACTTTTCAAAATAATACCATCGGTACTAGGCGCCTCGTTGCATAGTAGTTTCGTTATACCGAATAGAGTTTTTAACCCCATTATTGTATGTGTCTATATACACCATAGTCAACCGCTGATGCCCACTAATTGGATCACCGTGGCACAGTGGAACGTGCTGTATCTCTATCTCCCTCCCTCACCATCTTCTGGATAAAAGGACAATCACTGTAGTGTAGAGTGTAGACCAAAGTTTGTGTTTCCATTCTATCTCCACTAGTTCCAGGATACCTGTGTCAAGGAATAGAAGGGATAATATCTTAAAAAGCACCCCACACTTTTATTACAATTACACGATTCTTAATTTAAAAGTTTTCTATTTTTTAGTTGGATTTTCTTTACAAGCGTGTTTTTTTTTTAACTATATTTTATTTTTCCATTTTTTAGTTTGATTTTTTGAAATGAAATTTAGGTTTTTTTTCTTTCTTTCTTTCTTTCTTTAAGTATAGAATTGTCGACTGTCCTGGAACTCCTCGATAAGTCTACGAAGTTTGAAAGAAATCTGACCGTTTGAAGTGGGTCAAAATCAAGTCCAAAGGAGTCGGTTACAAGTTACAAACAAACATACAGGTAAAGGTAATAGGTATAAAGCGTGTAAAAAGGGAGCATGTACTTTAATTGTACGCGCCTGAGAAGTTATACTTCTTTGATATAATTAAATAAATATTTAACCCCTACCCCTCCCTTCCCCCTCCCCTTCCCCTGTTTAACTTATATACAAATATACATATATAAAAAACAATACAATAACGTTTTTAAAAACGCAGGTGTGATTTTTCGTGACCGAAGTTTTTGTGTCAACACGGACGTGTTACAAATCTTAAAATTTTACTCTTATCATTTTTTCCATTTATTTCATAACGCGCCTATGAGCGAAATCCAAAAATATCAAATACGTAAAATTTCTCCTAAGACCTAGGGAGTTAGGGACCTGGGGAATCAAACCGACCGGTCGAGCGGTCGTCGGGTGGCCCCCATTTGTTGACACACGCCATTATTAAAGAAATAATCTCTCATGACTTTCTTTCACAAAAATATGTGCTCCGCACCGTTCCTGTCTTCATAACTAAAAAATACCTCAAATAGATAATTTATGATTTACAGTTTTACACAATGTAAAATACTATTTAGATAAAATTGCTATACAAATAACTTATGCGATTTTTACTTTTTCATAATTATTTTACAGTCTTTTATAGCACACTGTGACGTGACTGTGACCTATACTCACATTTAGGTCACACTTTTGCTTGCCAATTTTATACGAAACGAAAACGCGTGAATTAAAATGCTTCTCGCTCTCAGAATATGTAGTTCTCGCTACACTCTGGTACAATAATAGACAAGGTCTAGTAGGTACCCATAAATTTAAAATAAAAAAAACCCACTTGCTACCAAAAAAGCTACCATGAATCATGATATATATAGGTATATAACTTTTTGATATCGTTAAGATAAGGTCTTTAATTTGGTACACATATTGCAAAATTCGATTTATTTTTAATTTTTGACATATTTTTGATAATTTTTGATCTGAATTATGTTCAAATAATGCGTGCGGATATGTGAAAGGAACAACTGAAATTAATTCATTACATAATTTCACCCAAGAACAAACATAGCAAACGAATACAGCGTCTAATAATGGGCTAATAAAGCACATAACAAGATTGAGAGGACACAAATTCAAGTATTTCCCATTGACATAAATTATATAGACAGGCTGTTCAGTACTTACATTTTGTTCACCTGTGTTGACCCCAACTGGGGCCAACTCAGTTTAGTCGGCTGCGAGCAAGTGCTGTCGCCTGTCACTTTCGAAAAACTCCGACTGTTCAAGAACACTTATTATTCTGTATTGTGCACAGTTAAAACTTTCTCATTATTTACGTTTGAACTTTATTTCACTTTATTTAATCATAATCGGTAAGTAACTATATTTTTATTTACAGTCTTAAAAATTATTTAGTGTCAAATATTTATTACCGACATCTTGAACCAAACTTGACAGAACGAACACAGAGTACTTAATCACTACGGAACAGGGTTGCCAGACGTCACGGAGTGAGAGAACAAAAGGACAAAGATGCGGAAATTGTGGTAGAAACTAGAAAGTGATTTCAATACGTGACTTTTATATGAAATTGACTTACTTTATTTGTTTTAGATATTATATGTACCTATTGAATTAACGAAAATGCCAACTTGTACATTGCGGTATTGCAAAAATTATGAGCAAAAAACGAAAACATTACCTGAAAGAATAACTTTCCACAGGTAAGTTTTAACGCTTTATATTACTTCACCTGTATGTTTGTTTGTTGGTTTGTTTGTTTGTTTGTAACTTCTCTTTGGACTTGATTTTGGCTCACTTGAAACGCTCAGATTTCTTTCAAACTTCGTGGACTTATTGAGGACCAATGACAATTTAATATTTAAAGAAAAAAAAAGAAAGAAAGAAAGAAAGAAATTACCTACATTTCATTTAAAAAAATCAAACTAAAAAATTAATAAATAAACTCCAAAAATTGTTGTTTATCCTATATATATGTTGTATGTCTGTGTATATATAGTTTTGTGTATAACTATAAGTAATTGGGTAAATAAATATGAGAGATGTGTGCAATAAGGTGAAGTACTTAATGTGATTATATATGACAATCAGTCGGGATTTAAAGAATTGATAATAAACTACGTGTTGCTCTGAAAAACAAAGTTTTATTTAAGCTTATCATACATTATGAGTTACACTAAATACAACCTAAATCACACAAACCTACCTGGAAAACAAAGAAACGACAATTAAAGTATTTAAATTGCCAATTCCTCTTTTTGATGTTTCTACAAAAATACACTATAATATTTCAATGAGGCTACAGTGTAATTTATTACGATACATTTCTTTTATTTTAAGTGCACAACACACATAAAAATATTTTAACACAATCGAATGATATATCCTGGGACTATAGATAACACAAGTTTTATATACTTAAATGGAAAGATCCCACGCATATTGTAATAAAATGTAAATTCTGGAATAAGAAACGATTTTTTGATTTTTTTTTTGATGAATGGATGAACACTACAGAAATGGTCATTCCGTTATGACGTAATTAATCCTCAGGTACCTCTACAATGTAATCCAGACAGAGTAATATATCCATGGTATATGTCCAGTTATAGTAATGTATCCATGATCTCTTTCGGAGTAGGGTGTTGGCAACACTGGGCGCATAGTGACTCTGTGATTGAGTTCTCTGTGGCACGAAAGCGTGACACGAAATTCGTTAGAAAGAGCGCGTCCATATAATTTATGTCAATGGTATTTCCACAATAAATCTGTCGCTAAGCCAGACAGCCAGAGGAGAGTCGTCGACGACCTTTGTTCACGCAAGGACTTGAGGAAGGTCAGAGAGTAGACTGAGGGACCGCCCTCCGCGCCCTTCGCCCCACGGAGGGTGAACGAGGAATTTTATACAATATTTAACCTCGAAACGCCCTTAAAAACAAGTTTGCGATCGTACAGTCGATCGCCATTTTATTTTACACTTTTTGCTGAGGTCATTAAACGTTACGCACGTCGTGCTCGGTTTAGGAGTTTTTGTTTATTACCAGTTGCCACTTTGCCAGTTGGTATCTGTGCAGTGTGCTACTGCTGTGCCTGTTGCCAACTTCATGTCATTTACGAAACTGATACGCTTGTCTAAAAACCATTTACTTTATATCGAACAAATATTCAGAGACAAATTTTCAGATTCAAAGGTCTCTTCAATACTCCAGCCAAAATAAAAAAGCTGAGGCTTAGTTGGATCGCGAATATCTAAAATATTCATACACTTATTTAGAAAGCACCTACAGAATATCTTAAAGAGAGACAAAAATAAATAATTTACATTTGTGGCTTCTTTTTTTAGTGTAACACGCAGACTGGCCACCTGATCACATTTTCTTGGTAACTGTTTCTTATTCGTGTTATTCAATTTGTACAAATAAAAAAAAAACTTTTGAATTTATTTCACTTCATTAATATTATGATTAAACATGTTCTATATCACAGCTAAATCATTATTGATAAATACCGTATCGATTTGCTAATAGAATTCAATATTGTGATATCATTTGTTCGCTTTAAAAGAATTCATTATAAATTTTACTTTCGAGGTAGGTATTTATGACATGGGACAGTAGCTGTCGAGTGATACAAGTTACATGTTTATTTTTATTACTGTCCATAAAATAATAAATACCTGGCTTGACTGATTCGTCGACGTATAGCTCAAAGTACCGTAGATAGAATTGCGAATTTTTGATAATAAGTTTCGTATGGCAATCATAATTTTGTTATTAAAAGGATTAACGCCTCAACTCAGAATCACTAAAGATTACTTAAATCGCTTTGTATGGTGATTCTTTACTAAGGAGCGATTATTATAAATTAAATGTTAGTGACTCTGAGTTGGGGTTGATGTTGGCATATTTAGAATAAAATATTGTTAAAGGAAAATGAAAATTATTGAAGGAATTAAAATACTTATTAATTTGAGTGTTTCCCAGTGGTCAGATTGATGGTTGGGAATTTTTTTTCCCGATAGCCAGATTTATTTGACAGCTGGTAAAGACATAGAAAACAGTACAATCAAAGTAAAAACAGTTGCATTTTTTTGCCTAAATGTAGGTAATTAGATGTTTTTTTTTGTTTGTTTTTGGTTATAAATATCTACTATTCATAACTTTCTGTGATCAAGCATTTAATAATAACTAAATAGTCTCATTAAATACATGGAAGTTATACCTCTATTAATTAAGCAACAATATTAGAAAGCGTGATCAAATCCGAAGTCTTAATTTCCTTCAATAATTGTTTTTACGAGATGTCTACGCGGAAAATATCGTATTGATCGGCGCCGCGGCGCGCGAAACATAATTACTTACTACGAACGAAACTATTCGTGTGTGACGTGGACACTTTCCACATTCCGAGACGCTGCAGCGCTGGAGACACTGGCCACTGAACCCTGCTCGATGACGGCAGTGATGGCCATCGTCTAAAAGTAGACTTAAGATACCTGGGTATTAACCCAGGTGAATAAAATCGACGGCACCTTTGATTACTCTGGGCGTTATGTTAACAAAAAATATACTAAGTTATGCAGTTTTTATTAAATTTTGTATCGTGTTAACTTTAGATTAACTAAATAACTACTCTTTTTCGCTAATTATCTAATTACTGATTATTAACTTCAAAAATCATGATGAATTGAAGAATTCAATGATGAAATCCGTAGACGAATGAGGGTGACCGACATAGATCAAAGAATTAGACGGCTGAAGTGGCAATGGGCTGGCCACATATGTAGTTCGTGGGACCGATAACCGTTGGGGAAGAAAGATCCTCGAATGGAGACCACGCCTCGGTAAAAGGAGCACAGGACGCCCCCCGACCAGGTGGACCGACGACCTGAGAAGACAGCGGGCATCCGCTGGATTCAGAGGGCTCAGGACCGGTCTGAGTGGCGTAGATTACGGGAGGCCTATGTCCAGCAGTGGACCTCTAAAGGACTTAAATCACTCCTTAGTAAAGAATCATCATACAAATTCTGTACTAAGGAGCGATTTAAGCGTTAGCGAGTCTGAGTTGGGGCGTTAGTGTTGTCTCCATCGCACTTCACTAGTTCAGATTAGTGAGGGCAAATTATCGAATAGTAAGGTTATACCCACAGGTTATAACCATTAAGTATTATTAGTAGGTACTTAGGTATCTACATGATTACTTACCTATTTACTACATAACTTACCTTACTTGTCATCGATACCTGCAGCAGGTTTGGAAATTCACTGCCAGAAATAGGCCTTCATAACTTGCGATACTTTGACCATAATTACTTGCTTCTGCATCCGGGAGATCCCGTGTTGTCCTCAGGTTACCAATCTACATGGTCGGGGAGATAATAAATTGCTTCTTTACTAAGGTGTGTTTTTAAAATTAAGAAACTTTTTTTCTGCAACGGTTATTGATACTACAGTCTATACTACTTCGAACTACGCAGCCTATTAATCATCAGTCCACTAATTCTGCAGGCTAAACGTATCGGTAAGTCGGTAAAGTCGGTTCGGTAACCCTTGTTCCTTTACTATTATAGTATAATAAAATTACTTGACTGCTGTCTTTTCATAAAATATTGTATTTTATAGTTAATTTAAATAGGCAAAGAGAAAACTTTTCCTGTTTGCCAACCGATTTTTTTTTGTTTATCTGCTACATATTGACAGCTTTCAATACACTTTTAATATGTTGTTTTTTTTTCATTTCATTTAAATCGTACTGAATTGTTTGAATGGTAAAGTACGTAACATTAAGTGTATGGTCATAATTGAAAGAGAAGAAAAAATTGCAAATTTAGATATTTTAAAAGAAAGAAAGTAAGAAATTTTCCTCAAATATGCAACAATTATAATATTATGGTCAAACAATCATTCTCGTGTTATTTATAATAGATAATTTTTTTTCTAACAAAAGTTTGAAGACAATATTAGCGAGGCAATCGTGGACCGATACGGTCTATTGGCTGCCACAGAGATTGTGTATAGGCCTCCACTATTTTAAATAGATATCGACAAGGTTATCCATCAATGTTTCTGGATAATCATCCGTGAAATGCTCTCGGCTATTAATAGTGTGACAACACTGACAACGTACCTAAGTTGGGCATTGCCTCGCTCCATTAATAAAATGGGTCTTGAGAATTTTATATGGACGTGTAACTGTTCTGCAATAAAAACTATACCTTATTATTACATAGAATAAAAAAAAACAGTATTTAAAATTGTACTCGAAAATCCAAATTAAATAGGTACACCTAAACAATATGCATAAAGGATTCTATCTTAGCCTAGCGAAACAATGTTATCGACAAAAAAAATGTTGTAATTTAATAAAAAAGCATACGTGATGTAAAAGTAATCGCCCACTTGATAACTAGCCAGTGGATGGTACATGTAACATGGCGGCTAGCGGCCGATAACAACTGACGCACGGGGTCAGGTACCAATGACAACTTTATTTACTGTACGAGGTTCTTGACTATATGGGATCAATGCTTTGTATTGTTTGAATTCAACCCATTATTGCACCGCTCTATCATACTTTTAATTACTCGTATTTATTGAATTTACAAAACATGTTGTCAAAACTTTGTGATTAAGTGCAAGGTCTGGTCGATCGCATCGGTAATGCTTATGGTACTATCATTGACGATAATAAACACTTACCATGAAGTTCGTCTACTGGTTTTTTGGCTGTTTGTATAAAAAAAACTCCTAATATGTTTATGAAGGAAGGCATACATATTTATTGATGCATGGTTACAATGTCTAACAAATGATATCTAATGGTAATTGGTAACAACACGGTACGACAAAAATCCCCCCCAAAGCGCCATTTTCCATAAGGTGTTTTATCCTTTGTCAACAAACGGTTAGTCCGATTGTCTCCTGTCCTGACACAATTCATTATGACAACATTGTCATCGCCTTTCATGATCTTCAAACACCTGGAGCGTCGAATGACTACTTAACCGATTTGGCTGAAATTTATAATGGAGATAGCCTATACCGTGGATTAACACATAGGCTAATTTTTATCCCGGAAAAGTTCAGGGTTCCCGCGGGATTTATAAAAAATCGACATCCACGCGCGCGTATCCATGGGCATCATCTAATATGTAATTAATTAAAAATTACCTTTCGAAACCACTCTAACGTGGGCGAAGCCGCGGGCAAAAAGCTAGTGAGTAATAAATCCACTTAAGGTCTTCCAAAGTAATCTTCCAAAGTTTCAGCCAACACAATGAAAAATCATTTCACGAAGATTTTAGTTGATGGTACTTGGTAACCAGGCGAATCAAAAACTTTATCTTCTTGAAGAGCTTGAGTCTTGATTACTGGGTAGAAATTACTGGAAATGACGCCATTCTTGCTGAACAGGGTAAATATCCAAGGATGTAAGCGGGCATACAGTTCACCTGTAGCGAACTGTAATAAGTCTGTAATCATACTTCCTCTTCGTTCAAGAAGTGATTAATACACTCTTACAGAACGCGAACTGATACCCCATGGAACGCTGAAACACAAGGGTAATTCAAGGTACTTACTTCCAGGAATCTGCTGTTTGTGGCGGCTATCCCTGGCAAAATTGACAAAGATTTAATCAGATTTTTTTTCAGTTATTGTAAGGATTTTATAGTTTTTTGAAATCGGATCCAAGTTTCGCTTTTTTAAAATTAAAATGCTTTCCTTAAAATTAAAGAAAAGCGAAGAAATAATTTAATGAATGACAGATTTAACAATAAATTTAGTTTGTAGTTTTTGTATGTTTTTAAAAATATTATGTATTTAAATTACTTTGTTTATTAAAACTGGCTGTGCTTCTTTATAAAATTAAAAAAATATATTTTTTCTGTAACTTTTAACTATCAGGTGGAAAATATTCGAAAAATATGGATCTGATTATAATGTAGGTAAATATTTCGAAAGCTGGTTTGGGTAAGTATATTCGGACGTGTTTTATTTTTGACGACAATGATGATTTAATGTATAGAAACTTTAGTTTACTATAATATCACTATAAAAAACGAATTTATTTTTGTTGTCAATAAAATGAATCCCGGTCTTTTGTCATTTCGAATACGAGATCCATCATTAAGTGGTGCAAATTTTTGTATTATTGAATTAGTGGCCTGCTGTTTCTGCAGATAATTATTGTGAAGTTTGATAAATGAGAAATTCCTTTGTTTATTTAGCTGAAATAAACATAATACTAGGTGCCCGGACAGACTTTGTTCTGGTCAAAGTTTTTTTTTATTTTGAGATGTAAGCTATCCTATCTTTCAAGTTGGATCAAACTGCACACGGTGTGCTTTGATTAAAATCGGTTCAGAAGTTTAGGAGTCCATTGCGGACAAACAATGTGACACGTAATTTATATAATTATTAATTATATTAAGATTTATAAAGTACAGAATGATTTACTTTGTGCCTTGTGGTTTAGTATAGGAGTATTATGTACGAATTTTATTAACTATTATAATTATGAGATAGAATAAACACCAACTTTATTTATACATAGGAACACAAAGAATAGATTCTGAGTTACTAAACTAATATCATGAGAAAATTACATAATATTACATAGATAAAACTGTAATACGCACCTATGTATTACGTAGTCAGTATCTTATGTTACATCTATTATTATATCTAATTGAGCGATCATTATTATCATAACAAAGTTAAAGAATAAACTGCGTTAAAATATTTACACAAAATTACAGGTTGGTGAAATCTTCTTTTTTAAGCAATCCGTATCTTTGTAAAATCTTCTTAAATGTTTAAGAAAAGACGTAAGAATATAATAAATAACGCTTCACACTCATAGCCCCACACTAGGATTCCCTGTGTCGTGGGTGCCATGGACAACACACAACATTGACAAGGACATTCACACCCAGACCGAGAACAGAAATTCAAACTCATCATTCAAATTTCCGCCTCGCTGGGAATCGAACCCAGGACCCTCGGTGCGGCGATCCGACATGGTAACCATTGCGCCACACGGGTCGTCAAATATGTATGGGATCAAAGGAGCTCCATCTATTCTAGATTTCAAGTGAACTTCCCCTGCTCGCGGTCTCATCGTCGAGGAGAGGTAGTTAAAAATTCAGTTGAAAAAGTTAAAGATTTCAGTTATTTTTGAAGTTAAACTTCTTTAGGCGCGTTAGGAAATAAATGGAAAAAATGATGAGAGTGAAATTTTAAGAATTTGACACAAAAGGTGACGAAAAACGTCACAGGTGATTTTTTAACGCGTATTTTTAGCAAACGCGTGATATGTATGAAAAAATGATTACTATTATATTTATTATAATTATTGTTTTTTTTAATATTGCTTTTTTAATATTGTTTTTTTTAATGCTTTTTTTTTGGTGCCAAAGAAGTATAACTTCTTACGCGGGTACACGTTTGTTTTTTTAAGATTCACAGGATTAATTTATACGAATTTAAAGGCAATCTTGCTGACGAATATATGTAAGTATGTATTTTATTAAGTTTCGTTTGCGCCTTTGCGAGTAATAAAAAAAAAATCAAAAGAATTTCAAGTTCAAAAATATACTTGATCCAAACATGTCGAACCAATTATAGACTCGATACCTCTCGATACAATATTTCATCAATACAGGAGACATATTTTTAATGGCTTTTATTTAAATATTATCAGTTCATAGCGATCAATAAGGGCACGTTTAACGCAATTTTTAATTTTACTTCTGGTAACGTTAAGTGTGAAAGGCAATCTTAATTTATTGCCAAAAATGTTAATGAAAACTTTCCTTTTTTGTGCACTAACCATTTCGACACTCGAATTATTTTATCGTCTTAAAATAAACCAGTGATACCTGTGGTGTAAAAATATGAGATCGGGTAAATTCAAATTTATTATTTAGCTGGTAACTTGGTAGACACAAAATCTAAATAAAAAAGGCGATTGAATTCCATCAAATGCAAAGAGTTCTTAAGTTAAAAGAATTTACCTATGATATACCTATGTTACTAAGAGGTTACTAAGTACAAAAGTACGTTTTGAATGAAACTGAGCTTGATATTTTAATGAAATGCAATAAATTGGTTAATTGACTTGGTCATAAAATCATGTACTCGCGAGGCATGTCTCTGGCTCCATATTTTAACACTTACGACCCATTAATAAAAGATTCCTAGTATTGGTCAATGTAGGGTTACCACGAAACAGTACAGATCAATTTATTTGATATATTAATTTTTATTGTAACAAGGGGTACTGCAAGTGCTAAAAACCATAGCTTTGCCTAGACTATCAGAAGTAAAGTCGTTTATTGTAAGATAATTAGTATTAGTCTACTTTACTACAAACTAATTTCTAAATACTAAAATTCTACACATACTGGAAGAGGAAGATGGTCCATTTCACAGTTCAAACACGTGTTGTTGCTGGCATTTATGTTAATACAATAATATAAAAATATAGGTAGGTACTCTACTCATTAGCGGCCGTTTTCATTTATATTTCTGTCCATCCACAATCTCTAGATAAATTAGTAAATAAAGAAATAACAACCAATATTTTAATAATGTGACTTTTTGGCAGTAAAGAGGCAACTGACTTAAGGATAGATAGATAATAGAAGACGGCCGTAAAAGTATGTTTTCTTCGTGGAAGAGAGGAACTAGGTACATACATCTTGCTAGATTCAAGAAGATATACACCCACAACACAACATCATACACAAGTTCACGTATTATTGCAAAGAAGATTGATACTAACTTGATTTTTCTTTTTAACCGACTTCAAAAAAGGAGGAGGTTCTCAATTGGACTGTATTTTTTTTTATGTTTGTTACCCCAGAACTTTGGACTGGGCGAACCGATTTTGATGATTCTTTTTTTAATCGAAAGCTGGTGGCTGTCATGTGGTCCCACATAAATTTTATTGAGATCTGACCATGGTATCCATGAGAAAACCACATAAGTCGTAAATTTGTGTTAAGATGTGCGCGACAAATTGACGAATAACTCAATATCACGCCAACCGATTTCAATGATTCTTTTTTTAATCGAAAGCAGGCGCTTGTCATGTGGTCTCACATAAATTTGAAGGAGATCTGACAACTATGTAGTTTTTGAGACTTTGAAGTCGGTTATTTTTTGTTAGTAAAATTTAGATTATAAATTTAGCACACAGACACATAACACAACTTCAAATAAAATAGTTTATCAAATCAATTTGTTAAGGTGCATTGGGGCAACCTAAAGATAATATTTCAATTGATGATAATTTAAACTAAAACCAGACGTAAGGTGCCGTCGCTGATATAGACGTAGAAGATAAAAAGACGTCCGATTAAATATTGATACTAAAAATTGTACTGCATTCTAAGAATTACCCAAATGCACCATAACTATTACATCAAAATTTTGTAACAGAATTAAAACAAGTTTATGATCGAAACACACCGATTACTTTTCTAAGGTTAGGAGTTTTGAGGATGGGGACGGGATTTGAATGGATGTTACTTATCTCAACAAAAGTAGGTCTTTGTAATTTAAAGTACAGGGTTGACTGGTAGAGATTGAAGTCCACCCGTTGTAGAAAATACAAAAGAATACAATAAACAAATCACCTAATTATTCAAACAATACACAGCACGCACTTCAAGAGTTTGGTTAGTCCGTGAATTTTCATAATTAGATTGTAAAAGTGAATAATTAGACAAGAATCAGGAAAAAGGTCCAAAGGACAAAGCTAACTGAAGAATTGTTATTGTAAGATTTTCGAGACAAAGTTTTAGGAACGCAATTCGCAGCGAAATTCAGTGGAATCCGGTTTGCAGAAAAAGGTTCCTATAACAATATTGTATCAGGTTTCCATTAAAATTTCGTGGAATCCAAATTTCAAATATTTTCTTGCTCTAAATTTCGTGGAATAAGCCGGTAGACACAAGGCCAGATTCTTAGAGCGAGGTATTAGAAATCATAATGGAAAAGCAAAAACCGCTCATTGGATGACTCAACAGTGATTGCCCAAGCCGGGAACTTGAAGTATTAAAGTTATTTCAGTAATCTATCAGACTTTACAATTACATTATATTACTTTGTATCCAGACTTTAAGCCAATAAAAGTAAAATAAGCTGGTAAAACCAACTTTATGAAGCTATTTCACTGAAGACATGAGGTTAGTGTACCATAATCTCATTGGGCATGAAATATCGTTGCCGTTCTTTGATATTTTTTTGTCCATAGCAGATAGATGGAGAATCCGCCAAAACTAATTTAAATTAACGTTCAATCAAATGAAACAATCTCAAATGTGTTTGAGCAGGCACACATGGGTATGGACACTGACGGATTTAGATAATGAACTGATGCACGAGCATGACAATCGCTCGCAGATTACAAACACAATTTTAAAACAAATAAGTTATCGTCGTCGCCCGATTTAGTTTCACTTTAAGTTGAAATCTAACACGACACGACGAATTCTTTGCACTCACTTCGACAATTAGACGCATTCCTGTGAGTCATCCACCCGAGACTTGTACTTTTATTGGCTGTTTGCATTAAATATCTCGACAAACACGTATTTTTGCACAACTCGTCGCAAAGTTTACTCTGTTACGAGGACGCAAGGTCGAAACCCGCGAACGACGAAAAACGTCTTATATTTCATTAAGCGGTTTGGATGCTCGAAAGCAAAACGAACATTCGAAATCACCTCGCCGCCGCGACGATGCTGATGAAAAAATAATCAATGTGATGCGAACTTTGTCCAGAATTCGCTCAGTTCTGTCGGAAAATAAAGACTAACTCGAAACGATGTCCCGCCTCGTGGGCTCGAGGCGTTTCTAGAACACCTTTGTCACCACAACAAATAAAGCAATGGGTGATTGTTCACCCAATACAAAAATGATACGAGTGCACGGCAAACCTTGATCACTTTTGATTTCACTGCGAGGATCACGACTACTGAAAATGTAATCGCGGAACACGCTCGGACCGCTCGGAGGCTCAAGGACCGTGGAGGAAAACGGCGCCGGAGGCCGTCGCAGTCGAAAATACGAAAACCAGTTTGAGCTGGCTTTGTTCGGTCATGTGGGTACTTGTGTGAGTGCGAAATTTAGGTGCGAGGGTGCCGCGGCAAGGGAGGGGGTGGGCTGCAGCGCAGGGCATCAACCGGCGCGACGCGTGACTCACCGGCCACCGCTCCTCGGCTCGCCCACGGCCCACGGCGCCGGCGACGGCTACGTACCTTCCACCACCGCCGCCACGTGCTGCCTCCTCCGGCTTCTGACACTCGAGACGATAACCGCCGACACGGTAAGTGTACTCCAACAAGCGCCTGGAACCATTAACACCAGAGCACCTGATGAAGTACAATGGGCGTGCGGCGGGCGCGGCGTCGTCTTCCCGATTCTTCCTGGCGACGGATGGCGGAGGCACCGCGCGCTACTTCAGGTACCTGACTCGTGGAGGACAGCCCCGGCGCCGGAGTAGCGCGCGGCGCCGCCGCCTGCTCCTATTTATAGCGCGCCGCGAAACAGAGAGGCGTGCGTCTCCGTCGGAGTGCGGGAGCCGACTGCAGCTCGGCGGCGGCGGCACGTCCCCCGCGCGTCGCCAGACGTCAGCTGACCGCTGCACCGGCCCTGACATTGGCGCGCCCGCCGCCGCGCGGGGGACGAGGTCGGTGACCCCGCCCGCGGAAGCCTCCTGCGAATCGGCCGCCGCCACCGCCGCCACCGCCGCCGCCAGCCGCCATCCGCCACTCCGCGCGTGTCACATTCACCGACTTCGGAGTTCGGACCCTGAATGATCGCGGCTCGCGGCACCGGACACCCTAGCGGCCCTGGCGTCTGCTCGGCAGAACGCTCGCTGTCACACTGACTAGTGACTGGCTCGTAAATGTACTGTAGGAATACTGAAGTCTGAAAGTCATTCTCGTTTTATTTGTTCTTCAGAACCGAAATTGACGTAGTGCTCCCGAAGGGATTTTTCTTTATTTGTATGACTAATGTCATCTCTGACTATAAGCTACGTCTTCAGTTACTAATGTTTCTCCAATTTGTTTTGTCTTACCTAGATTCCACTGTTTCATTCGTACTTCAACTCGTCAGTAAATGAATTATAGTCTTAGATTAAGATAAGAAATGTAGTAACTATCCGATGTACCTACTCCGCCTAGCCGCCCACGTCCAGTTGACTCATTCTGTAACAGCATCAGTTATTCATTCTCTCCTTACACTCTCCAGTACAAAAATTCGAACTTTTATTATTGTTTTCAATACCAACAAAGATTCTTTATAGCTTCACGCCCTGATAATGCTTTTCACTTTAAGGACGACTATTTTAAGTGTGACAAATCTTTTGTAAGGCTCGGTGACCCTGTCAGAGTGGCGCTAACTAGAAGAAGCCTATGTCCAGCAGTGGACCTCCAAGGGCTGATGGATAGATATTAAAATGGAAGTGGAAAAACGAAGCGCAACGGACGAGCCTAAAAACAAATGGCAAAGGACAAGGGCAAAACCGAATTGCAAAGGAAAAGTGGAAAAACGAATCGCAACGACAAGTGGAAAAACGAATCACAAAGGACGAGTCTAAAAACAAATGGCAACGGATGAGTGCAAAAACGAATCCCAACGGACAAGTGGAAAAACGAATCGCAACGGACAAGTGGAAAAACAAATGGCAACGGACAAATGGAAAAACGAATCGCAACGACAAGTGGAAAAACGAATCACAACGGATGAGTCTAAAAACGAATCCCAACGGACAAGTGGAAAAACGAATCGCAACGGACAAGATGAAAAACGAATGGCAACGGACAAATGGAAAAACGAATCGCAACGACAAGTGGAAAAACGAATCACAACGGACGAGTCTAAAAACGAATGGCAACGGACGAGTGCAAAAACGAATCCCAACGGACAAGTGGAAAAACGAATCGCAACGGACAAGTGGAAAAACGAATGGCAACGGACAAATGGAAAAACGAATCGCAACGACAAGTGGAAAAACGAATCGCAACGGACGAGTCTAAAAACGAATGGCAACGGACAAGTGCAAAAACGAATCACAACGGATAAGTGGCAAAATAAATCGCAACAAAATTTTAACTTGAAGTTTTACGAGCAGATTGTTAATGTACTTGTCCAATTTGAAAACCTGCCTGTAAAACTTCAAGTAGTACGGTAGCTATAACCTTATCTATACCTTTGGCCAGCCTAGTGGACCAGTACCCAACACATTGTGGGAAGAGACCCGATCCCAGCAGTGGGATAGTTACGGATTGTGATGAGATCATTAGAGCATTTCCAAATTTAGTGGTTTTACGGTTATAATTTAAATGATTCACTGTCGAAATGTAAATATGTCGTTTGATAAGATGCAATGTGACTGATATAATAAGTCATTTGAAGTGACTTCATTGTGACTAATTGTGAAATTAGACATCGAATTCAAGTGTTTTTAATCTAGATATTTGATACAATTTTCCCTCTATGATTGCTTCGTTTCAAAGTATCTGATAGGTATATGGAAATCAGTATTTTTAAATAAGTTTATCCAATTCCATTCCACATATGTATAATATATACAAGATATACAAATGCGAAAGTTCTATAGTTCTATGTCAGTCGCTACAAAACTCGAAAATCAACATACAGAGCGAAGAGCCGCCTTTGAATCGCTCATGAATTGATTTGTTGTCATTAAAATTAATTTATTTATGTAGATATAGGTATAATATAATCTATACCAATGACAGTCGGGTAAAAACGAAGGTGAACGGCTGCGTTAATATAACCACAGAAGACATAACAGTACTTACAATAGTAAAATAACGTTATTTAACATTCATCGTTATAACATAGAACAGACTAATTTCGGTGACTAAAAATAAATGGTCTGCTGTAAATGACAGAAGCGACATTACGAATTAGGTGTCGTCAGCTCAGGGTGAACAATCGGAGAGGTCGCGGGTTCACGCAAGGGCGGTCTCACCTCCACTAAAGACCTGAGGTCGAAGGGGCAAGGGTGAACGACTACGAACAGACTGGTGGAATCTTTGCTCTGTGACTTTTTACCCGGGTTCGACACTTTTTGTCTTTATTATGTTGCTATACTCGTATACCTAGCTATGTATAAGAACAGTTTAAAATATATAATCTAAATTTTACTAACAAAAAATAACCGACTTCAAAGTCTCAAAAACTACGTGTCAGATCTTATTCATTATGTGGGACCACATGACAAGCACCTGCTTTCGATTAAAAAAAGAATCATCCAAATCGGTTGGCGTGATATTGAGTTATTCGTCAATTTGTCGCGCAAATCTTAACACAAATTTACGACTTATGTGGTTTTCTCATAGATGCCATTGTCAGATCTCAATAAAATTTATGTGGGACCACATGACAGCCATCAGCTTTCGATTAAAAAAAGAATCATCTAAATCGGTTCGCCCAGTCCAAAGTTCTGAGGTAACAAACATAAAAAAAAAATACAGTCGAATTGAGAACCTCCTCCTTTTTTTGAAGTCGGTTAAAAATATACAATGCTTCTCTTTGTAGGTTATACGAATTGATAGTGAATAAAGTTAATAGGTTATAATTCAATACAGGAAAATATAAAAACGCGCTTTTTGGGCCAGCGTGGCGACGCATTGGTGATGCTTTTATGATAGTGATGTTCATGGGTGGGAACATCAGATGACCAGCGAAGATCGAATACAAGAGAAAGTAAAGAAGGAACTGGTTCTCCAACTGTCTAATAATACTTTCTTTCTTTTTCTTCTCTCTTTCTTGGCCGGCAACGCATCAGTGATGCCTTTGGTGTTACTGATGTCCATGGGCGACGATAGCCACTTACCATCAGGTGGATAGTCAGCTCCTTTGCCGGCTATTGCCATAAAAAAACCTAATAATAATGATAATTACTTAATAATAATATTATTAACATAATCTTTAAGTAAAGCGCATGTCATTGTGACGACTCGTGTGGCGCAATGGTTACGAGTAGAGGGCGAATAGTCGGCTAGTCGGCTGATCGGCAAAACCCATAGTTGGCCCATCACTAGTTACCAGTTTATTATTATTCTAAGGGTTACCATGCCGGATCGCCGCACCGAGGGTCCTGGGTTCGATTCCCAGCGAGGCGGAAATTTGAATGATGAGTTTGAATTTCTGTTCTCGGTCTGGGTGTGAATGTCCTTGTCTAGTGTGTTGTCCATGGCACCCACGACACAGGGAATCCTAGTGTGGGGCTATGAGTGTGAAGCGTTATTTATTTATTGTCAGGGTCACAAAAATAGTCATTTACCTACTTTTATCTCAGCTTTCTTGTATTCAATATTTTGCGCTGTGCACGAGTGTTATCAGCGCAAACCATATCTCATGTATATTCAGGATAACAAGTGTGTTGACCGAGATTATGACGGCATACGGTTAGTGTGGCGACGCTACCACGTTACGAATATATGACGTTACAGATACCAGTCTCTTAGTAACAGTCTAGATAACGTGGGGTTTATAAATAAACGAAATCATGACGTACCTACCTACCAAACTATAGAATAATGCGTTTAAGAACAGTGTGGTGGAGTAGGTATGTTCTAAGCCCTACGTTGAAACCAACCACAACCATTGCTTTCTAAACAGTGGATGGGTCAGTTTGTGTGATATTCCGAACAGCATGGTAATTAAAAGTCACAGAAAAAAAATAAGTGCTGGTAGTGGCTTTAAAAATTAACGTCAAAAGTCAAAGTCACAGTCACAACCTATAGGTAGATATTGTCCACTCAGATTATAGAACAAATTGTCCACTACTGGGCTCAGCTAGCTCTCACAATGTGAGCGGTGTACCGTACACGCTGGCCAAGTGCGGATTGGTAGACTTGACAGACCTTTGAAAACATCATGGAGAACTCTCTGGTGTGCAGGTTTCCTCACGATGTTTTCCTTATAATACGCACATAACGTTTGAAACTTAGAGGTGCGAACTAAATTACGTATAAAATAACGTGCACCGCGTTCTAAAATATTAACTCTGCATCAACAACTCGTCAACATCGCTCGCTAGACCTTGATCTAGCGGGTTCAATAACATGTCGCTGCCGGTGTCGAGACTGCCGAGCACCCGGTGACACATTGTGACGTGTGTGACGTCAGCGATGACGCCATGACGACGTGAGTTATGAGATGAGTAACCAATTTGATTGTTGATCAACTTGGTTTCAACACTTTCAAAGTTTCAACACTGTTACAGCCACACGCTTTAGGTCCAGAGCGTAGTGTTTCACGCTGCGCGAGTTCGACATAGCTGGAGGCTAGATGGCAATACGCTCTTCAAAGTTCTTAACAGAAGAGAATCAATTGTGATAGCCAGTAAGCTCTTCAAAGTTCTTAACCCTCCCTATACATACAACATCATTGTTCTTAACAGAAGAGAAACAATTTTGATAGCCAGTAAACATCGTAACATCGACAGGTCTAACAACAGTAGCTTACCCTAATAAACACGTGGTCGACAAAGAGAAAAGAGGTCGGCTATCGTACTGCAACTAACAGGGTTAAAAGCGTCTGTTACATTATCCAATCTGCAGAGTGCTAGTAGAATCAACGAGCTGTTTCACGATCCAAATAGATCACTAGCTGTTCTCGAATCTTGCTCTCTTTTCGGATTCGCGATGCTGAAGCCTGATCGGTATGGACATTCCTTATTATCACACAAACCATACCATCTATTTTCTACTAAGGACCACACATAAAATTAGTCATCATTGGAACCATTTTCACCGTTCCCATTGTCACCTTGAGGGTACGCTCCCTAAAAGGACGCGTTACGCTTACGTCTAAGCACTCCACATTATTTTGAAGTTGACACTGTTGACAGAATACGCATTGTTTATGATTTGAATTATTCAAATATACCAGAGGAAAACATTTTAACAATTCGAATGATAAACAGCGTAAGACCTTGGTGAGGCGGGTTCAACAACTCCTGGCCATCGACATGTTGTGACGAAATAGACATTGGAGGAAATTGAGGATAATGATTAATACATTTGCAAACACTGGTAGGTTGGGTACATACTACGTAGGTATATGTATAGGGAAATATACCTAGGTACACGTACTTCTAAAACATATCTATTACGACTGCTAGTGTACGGCTTTATTCTTTTGTTTTAATTAGACAATTAACAATTAGATAGGTATACCTAGTAAGTAGGTACATAATCACGTTGATAACAAATACCATTTATTTTTATTTTATTTATTTATTTAGCTTACAGTAGTGTCTTAGAATTTTATCTATCTAACACTCTTAAAAACTAATGAGTTAAGTTTGTCTCAGATGTTACCTTTAGATATTATGGAAAAGTGATTTGTCTAATTTCCCGATACTACCTATTTACCTACAGGCTACAGGTTAATGTTCTATTTTTTATATTATTTTACTATAGTAATCTTGTAAGGTACCCGCCCTCGCCACGCTTCGGGTAGGTATGTACGTCTAATACCCGTACCCTGAAGCAAGATCTTCTTTTCGTCAAGAAATATAGCACAGATTAATAAGAATAATAATATAAAATAAACAAACATAAATCTGCATAAAACTCATCAAAATTTCGCCAATCATTATTCAACTTTCCGCGTCCCTGGGAATCGAACCCAGAACTCTTGCTTGGCACGATGATCCGGAATGGTAACCATTGCGCCACACGGGTCGTCAATGTTAAAAAAAGTGTCAAGTAGATTCTGACTCAAGTAAAGTAAAAAAGCCACAACTTTTAAACATGTAAAGCCGAGGTGTACGTATATGTACCTATATTAAGCCTGGTACACCAACATTGGTATCGAGCGAGTAATATACGCCCATACAAATAAGATATTTCAAAGCGACAACTCGAATAAAAAATCAATTAAGAAATGGAGCGGCTCGCTGTGTGCTGATACCCGGTCGGTGCACGTGGTGTGGTGACTGGTTTCTTGTCACCATGCCGAGGACAGAGGCTCTCAACCTGAATGGCTGTGCCGAAATGCCGACTTACGGCCACGGCCGTCACTGCAATTTTTTGTAGTATTGTTCTTGGACTTGTAAACTAAATACAATTCATAAAAATATAATTAAAATCTCAGTTATATAATCGAGAACACTAAACATTTAAAGGGTTATTAGGTAGACTAATAAAATAGATATTTTGCTGTATAAAATAAATGTAGTCTAATGTATTATGCCGTAATTCGCGTAAGTACAAATGGGAACCCACGATTGTACTTTACACAAATATTTTGACTCAGTTATATGGATCATCATCATCCATTTAGGTAACTGGGTAAAAGTCATGATTTAACACAGGCAGTGCGCAAGCATTCAAGTTTTCAAGATCGCCCCTCTGTAAAGGCACACGCACTATAAAGGCCACAAGGGCCAACAACTATCGATTCGAAAAAAAACACATTAATGTATTTTCAAAATATTTGAGTATCTGACTGAGGGCTGCCGGCTGGGCCAACAAGTTAGTCGTGTGAAAGTCGGCGATGACGTCAGAGGCAACTTTTTCGCTCTTACAACCATACGGTGTATGTATGTCATATATATTTTTAACCGACTTCAAAAAAAGGAGGAGGTTCTCAATTCGACTATTTTTTTTATGTTTGTTACCTCAGAACTTTGGACTGGGTGAACCGATTTTGATGATTCTTTTTTTAATCGAAAGCTGGTGGCTGTCATGTGGTCCCACATAAATTTGAACGAGATCTGACAAGTAGTTTTTGAGAATTTGAAGTCGGTTATTTTTTGTTAGTAAAATTTAGATTATTAATCCTTCTGATTTGGCATAAGAGCGCCCATTTTTTATTGCATGAAGGGCTGAGGAAAAAGCAGACGGGCCATCTGATGTTAAGCGGTCACCGTCACCTACGGAAATGAGCACTACCAGAAGAATCGCCAATGCAACGCCGACCTTGAAGGAGTAAAGGACATTTTAAAAATGTCATAAGTATGACAAAATATTTTATTTGCTAATCTACTACCGGGACACTACTACGCTATTAAGAATTATCTAAATACGACGTCAACGAGCACTTCCTTTTTGTCACTTTTTCACTTTGAAAGAAAATGTTGAGAAGAGTGTGTGTGAAGACAATTAAAACTTACTAAATACGAGTACAATAACCGCAAATGAAATTCATCTGCAGATAATAAAATGTTTAAATTCCATTCCATTTCTCGCGAGGCACCCAATAATTTCTCCAGCGAACAGTAATTATGAGTAATTTTGACAATGATCAATTAGCCGCTGCACGATTAGTATTTATTAATTCAGTACAATAGAGCCGTTGTACAATTAATGCTCGCTGGAATAACGTTATGATACTTGTGATATATTATCGTCTGCATTCGGAATTGAGGTGACTTATTGCACTGCGTATCGGGAGTATCGGGACAACTTAAGAAGCAACACTTCAATATAAATAGATTATTTTGGGGCAAATTAAACAAATTCACTTACCAAGTGAAATTGCATTCATAAAGAGGATCTCAATTCAATTTAATTTTTTTTTTGTTTTTTTTTTACCTCAGAACTGCGTCATTTACATATCAATCGATTTGGAAGATTTTTGTCTCACTTCAAAGGGTATGCTTTCAGATTTGTCCCATAATTTTTCGCATGGGACTTTGATATAGGCGATTATGGCGATTTTGATATAGGGTAAGTTTAGCTAATTTTATACTTCAATTGATATTACTGTTCTTCTTCTTATTATGTAGTAGCTCATTTTATTATGTTTTATTGTGAAATTAGAAATCATTATACTGATTATACCATGTTTTCGGAGTTGCCGCGACACCGGCAGTTCGCATTATTTTTATAATTTGGATTCCAAAATT